>OY804577.1:59771203-60971203 GCA_963680875.1 Bathymodiolus brooksi
TGTCATAGGTAACCTTAACTGAATTTTGGCTGTAATTTCCCCTGTCATAGGTAACCTTAGCTGATTTTGGCTGTAATTTCCCCCCTGTCATAGGTACCTTAACTGATTTTGGCTGTAATTTCCCTCTGTCATAGGTAACCTTAACTGATTTTGGCTGTAATTTCCCCCTGTCATAGGTAACCTTAGCTGATTTTGGCTGTAATTTCCCGATCTGTCATAGGTAACCTTAACTGATTTTGGCTGTAATTTCCCTCTGTCATAGGTAACCTTAACTGATTTTGGCTGTAATTTCCCTCTGTCATAGGTAACCTTAACTGATTTTGGCTGTAATTTCCCTCTGTCATAGGTAACCTTAACTGATTTTGGCTGTAATTTCCCCCTGTCATAGGTAACCTTAGCTGATTTTGGCTGTAATTTCCCTCTGTCATAGGTAACCTTAACTGATTTTGGCTGTAATTTCCCTCTGTCATAGGTAACCTTAACTGATTTTGGCTGTAATTTCCCTCTGTCATAGGTAACCTTTAACTGATTTTGGCTGTAATTACCCTCTGTCATAGGTAACCTTAGCTGATTTTGGCTGTAATTTCCCTCTGTCATAGGTAACCTTAACTGATTTTGGCTGTAATTTCCCTCTGTCATAGGTAACCTTAACTGATTTTGGCTGTAATTTCACTCTGTCATAGGTAACCTTAACTGATCTTGGCTGTAATTTCCCTCTGTCATAGGTAACCTTAACTGATTTTGGCTGTAATTTCCCTCTGTCATAGGTAACCTTAACTGATTTTGGCTGTAATTTCCCTCTGTCATAGGTAACCTTAACTGATTTTGGCTGTAATTTCCCTCTGTCATAGGTAACCTTAACTGATTTTGGCTGTAATTTCCCTCTGTCATAGGTAACCTTAACTGATTTTGGCTGTAATTTCCCTCTGTCATAGGTAACCTTAACTGATTTTGGCTGTAATTTCCCTCTGTCATAGGTAACCTTAACTGATTTTGGCTGTAATTTCCCTCTGTCATAGGTAACCTTAACTGATCTTGGCTGTAATTTCCCTCTGTCATAGGTAACCTTAACTGATTTTGGCTGTAATTTCCCTCTGTCATAGGTAACCTTAACTGATTTTGGCTGTAATTTCCCTCTGTCATAGGTAACCTTAACTGATTTTGGCTGTAATTTCCCTCTGTCATAGGTAACCTTAACTGATTTTGGCTGTAATTACCCTCTGTCATAGGTAACCTTAGCTGATTTTGGCTGTAATTTCCCCCTGTCATAGGTAACCTTAACTGATTTTGGCTGTAATTTCCCTCTGTCATAGGTAACCTTAACTGATTTTGGCTGTAATTTCCCTCTGTCATAGGTAACCTTAACTGATTTTGGCTGTAATTTCCTCTGTCATAGGTAACCTTAACTGATTTTGGCTGTAATTTCCCTCTGTCATAGGTAACCTTAACTGATTTTGGCTGTAATTTCACTCTGTCATAGGTAACCTTAACTGATCTTGGCTGTAATTTCCCTCTGTCATAGGTAACCTTAACTGATTTTGGCTGTAATTTCCCTCTGTCATAGGTAACCTTAACTGATTTTGGCTGTAATTTCCCTCTGTCATAGGTTACCTTAACTGATTTTGGCTGTAATTTCCCTCTGTCATAGGTAACCTTAACTGATTTTGGCTGTAATTTCCCTCTGTCATAGGTAACCTTAACTGATTTTGGCTGTAATTTCCCTCTGTCATAGGTAACCTTAACTGATTTTGGCTGTAATTTCCCTCTGTCATAGGTAACCTTAACTGATTTTGGCTGTAATTTCCCTCTGTCATAGGTAACCTTAACTGATCTTGGCTGTAATTTCCCTCTGTCATAGGTAACCTTAACTGATTTTGGCTGTAATTTCCCTCTGTCATAGGTAACCTTAACTGATTTTGGCTGTAATTTCCCTCTCTCATAGGTAACCTTAACTGATTTTGGCTGTAATTTCCCTCTGTCATAGGTAACCTTAACTGATTTTGGCTGTAATTTCCCTCTGTCATAGGTAACCTTAACTGATTTTGGCTGTAATTTCCCTGTCATAGGTAACCTTAACTGATTTTGGCTGTAATTTCCCTCTGTCATAGGTAACCTTAACTGATTTTGGCTGTAATTTCCCCCTGTCATAGGTAACCTTAACTGATTTTGGCTGTAATTTCCCTCTGTCACAGGTAACCTTAACTGATTTTGGCTGTAATTTCCCTCTGTCATAGGTAATCTTAACTGATTTTGGCTGTAATTTCCCTCTGTCATAGGTAACCTTAACTGATTTTGGCTGTAATTACCCTCTGTCATAGGTAACCTTAACTGATTTTGGCTGTAATTTCCCTCTGTCATAGGTAACCTTAGCTGATTTTGGCTGTAATTACCCTCTGTCATAGGTAACCTTAACTGATTTTGGCTGTAATTTCCCTCTGTCATAGGTAACCTTAGCTGATTTTGGCTGTAATTACCCTCTGTCATAGGTAACCTTAGCTGATTTTGGCTGTAATTACCTTCTGTCATAGGTAACCTTAACTGATTTTGGCTGTAATTTCCCTCTGTCATAGGTAACCTTAGCCGATTTTGGCTGTAATTACCTTCTGTCATAGGTAACCTTAACTGATTTTGGCTGTAATTTCCCTCTGTCATAGGTAACCTTAGCCGATTTTGGCTGTAATTACCCTCTGTCATAGGTAACCTTAACTGAATTTGGCTGTAATTTCCCTCTGTCATAGGTAACCTTAACTGATTTTGGCTGTAATTTCCCTCTGTCATAGGTAACCTTAACTGATTTTGGCTGTAATTTCCCTCTGTCATAGGTAACCTTAACTGATTTTGGCTGTAATTTCCCTCTGTCATAGGTAACCTTAACTGATTTTGGCTGTAATTTCCCTCTGTCATAGGTAACCTTAACTGATTTTGGCTGTAATTTCCCTCTCTCATAGGTAACCTTAACTGATTTTGGCTGTAATTTCCCTCTGTCATAGGTAACCTTAACTGATTTTGGCTGTAATTTCCCTCTGTCATAGGTAACCTTAACTGATTTTGGCTGTAATTTCCCTCTGTCATAGGTAACCTTAACTGATTTTGGCTGTAATTTCCCTCTGTCATAGGTAACCTTAGCTGATTTTGGCTGTAATTTCCCTCTGTCATAGGTAACCTTAGCTGATTTTGGCTGTAATTTCCCTCTGTCATAGGTAACCTTAGCTGATTTTGGCTGTAATTTCCCTCTGTCATAGGTAACCGTAGCTGATTTTGGCTGTAATTTCCCTCTGTCATAGGTAACCTTAACTGATGTTGGCTGTAATTTCCCTCTGTCATAGGTAACCTTAACTGATTTTGGCTGTAATTTCCCTCTGTCATAGGTAACCTTAGCTGATTTTGGCTGTAATTTCCCTCTGTCATAGGTAACCTTAACTGATTTTGGCTGTAATTTCCCTGTCATAGGTAACCTTAGCTGATTTTGGCTGTAATTTCCCTCTGTCATAGGTAACCTTAGCTGATTTTGGCTGTAATTTCCCTCTGTCATAGGTAACCTTAACTGATTTTGGATGTAATTTCCCTCTGTTATAGGTAACCTTAGCTGATTTTGGCTGTAATTTCCCTCTGTCATAGGTAACCTTAACTGATTTTGGCTGTAATTTCCCTCTGTCATAGGTAACCTTAGCTGATTTTGGCTGTAATTTCCCTCTGTCATAGGTAACCTTAACTGATTTTGGCTGTAATTTCCCCCTGTCATAGGTAACCTTAACTGATTTTGGCTGTAATTTCCCTCTGTCATAGGTAAACTTAGCTGATTTTGGCTGTAGTTTCCCTCTGTCATAGGTAACCTTAACTGATTTTGGCTGTAATTTCCCCCTGTCATAGGTAACCTTAGCTGATTTTGGCTGTAATTTCTCTCTGTCATAGGTAACCTTAGCTGATTTTGGCTGTAATTTCCCCTGTCATAGGTAACCTTAACTGATTTTGGCTGTAATTTCCTGCTGTCATAGGTAACCTTAGCTGATTTTGGCTGTAATTTCCCTCTGTCATAGGTAACCTTAGCTGATTTTGGCTGTAATTTCCCTCTGTCATAGGTAACCTTAACTGATTTTGGCTGTAATTTCCCTCTGTCATAGGTAACCTTAACTGATTTTGGCTGTAATTTCCCTCTGTCATAGGTAACCTTAACTGATTTTGGCTGTAATTTCCCTCTGTCATAGGTAACCTTAACTGATTTTGGCTGTAATTACCCTCTGTCATAGGTAACCTTAGCTGATTTTGGCTGTAATTTCCCCCTGTCATAGGTAACCTTAACTGATTTTGGCTGTAATTTCCCTGTCATAGGTAACCTTAACTGATTTTGGCTGTAATTTCCCTCTGTCATAGGTAACCTTAACTGATTTTGGCTGTAATTTCCCTCTGTCATAGGTAACCTTAACTGATTTTGGCTGTAATTTCCCTCTGTCATAGGTAACCTTAACTGATTTTGGCTGTAATTTCACTCTGTCATAGGTAACCTTAACTGATCTTGGCTGTAATTCCCTCTGTCATAGGTAACCTTAACTGATTTTGGCTGTAATTTCACTCTGTCATAGGTAACCTTAACTGATTTTGGCAGTAATTTCCCTCTGTCATAGGTTACCTTAACTGATTTTGGCTGTAATTCCCTCTGTCATAGGTAACCTTAACTGATTTTGGCTGTAATTTCCCTCTGTCATAGGTAACCTTAACTGATTTTGGCTGTAATTTCCCTCTGTCATAGGTAACCTTAACTGATTTTGGCTGTAATTTCCCTCTGTCATAGGTAACCTTAACTGATTTTGGCTGTAATTTCCCTCTGTCATAGGTAACCTTAACTGATCTTGGCTGTAATTTCCCTCTGTCATAGGTAACCTTAACTGATTTTGGCTGTAATTTCCCTCTGTCATAGGTAACCTTAACTGATTTTGGCTGTAATTTCCCTCTGTCATAGGTAACCTTAACTGATTTTGGCTGTAATTTCCCTCTGTCATAGGTAACCTTAACTGATTTTGGCTGTAATTACCCTCTGTCATAGGTAACCTTAGCTGATTTTGGCTGTAATTTCCCCCTGTCATAGGTAACCTTAACTGATTTTGGCTGTAATTTCCCTCTGTCATAGGTAACCTTAACTGATTTTGGCTGTAATTTCCCTCTGTCATAGGTAACCTTAACTGATTTTGGCTGTAATTTCCCTCTGTCATAGGTAACCTTAACTGATTTTGGCTGTAATTTCCCTCTGTCATAGGTAACCTTAACTGATTTTGGCTGTAATTTCCCTCTGTCATAGGTAACCTTAACTGATTTTGGCTGTAATTTTCCTCTGTCATAGGTAACCTTAACTGATTTTGGCTGTAATTTCACTCTGTCATAGGTAACCTTAACTGATCTTGGCTGTAATTTCCCTCTGTCATAGGTAACCTTAACTGATTTTGGCTGTAATTTCCCTCTGTCATAGGTAACCTTAACTGATTTTGGCTGTAATTTCCCTCTGTCATAGGTTACCTTAACTGATTTTGGCTGTAATTTCCCTCTGTCATAGGTAACCTTAACTGATTTTGGCTGTAATTTCCCTCTGTCATAGGTAACCTTAACTGATTTTGGCTGTAATTTCCCTCTGTCATAGGTAACCTTAACTGATTTTGGCTGTAATTTCCCTCTGTCATAGGTAACCTTAACTGATTTTGGCTGTAATTTCCCTCTGTCATAGGTAACCTTAACTGATCTTGGCTGTAATTTCCCTCTGTCATAGGTAACCTTAACTGATTTTGGCTGTAATTTCCCTCTGTCATAGGTAACCTTAACTGATTTTGGCTGTAATTTCCCTCTGTCATAGGTAACCTTAACTGATTTTGGCTGTAATTTCCCTCTGTCATAGGTAACCTTAACTGATTTTGGCTGTAATTACCCTCTGTCATAGGTAACCTTAGTGATTTTGGCTGTAATTTCCCCCTGTCATAGGTAACCTTAACTGATTTTGGCTGTAATTTCCCTCTGTCATAGGTAACCTTAACTGATTTTGGCTGTAATTTCCCTCTGTCATAGGTAACCTTAACTGATTTTGGCTGTAATTTCCCTCTGTCATAGGTAACCTTAACTGATTTTGGCTGTAATTTCCCTCTGTCATAGGTAACCTTAACTGATTTTGGCTGTAATTTCACTCTGTCATAGGTAACCTTAACTGATCTTGGCTGTAATTTCCCTCTGTCATAGGTAACCTTAACTGATTTTGGCTGTAATTTCCCACTGTCATAGGTAACCTTAACTGATTTTGGCTGTAATTTCCCTCTGTCATAGGTTACCTTAACTGATTTTGGCTGTAATTTCCCTCTGTCATAGGTAACCTTAACTGATTTTGGCTGTAATTTCCCTCTGTCATAGGTAACCTTAACTGATTTTGGCTGTAATTTCCCTCTGTCATAGGTAACCTTAACTGATTTTGGCTGTAATTTCCCTCTGTCATAGGTAACCTTAACTGATTTTGGCTGTAATTTCCCTCTGTCATAGGTAACCTTAACTGATCTTGGCTGTAATTTCCCTCTGTCATAGGTAACCTTAACTGATTTTGGCTGTAATTTCCCTCTGTCATAGGTAACCTTAACTGATTTTGGCTGTAATTTCCCTCTCTCATAGGTAACCTTAACTGATTTTGGCTGTAATTTCCCTCTGTCATAGGTAACCTTAACTGATTTTGGCTGTAATTTCCCTCTGTCATAGGTAACCTTAACTGATTTTGGCTGTAATTTCCCTGTCATAGGTAACCTTAACTGATTTTGGCTGTAATTTCCCTCTGTCATAGGTAACCTTAACTGATTTTGGCTGTAATTTCCCTCTGTCATAGGTAACCTTAACTGATTTTGGCTGTAATTTCCTCTGTCACAGGTAACCTTAACTGATTTTGGCTGTAATTTCCCTCTGTCATAGGTAACCTTAACTGATTTTGGCTGTAATTTCCCTCTGTCATAGGTAACCTTAACTGATTTTGGCTGTAATTACCCTCTGTCATAGGTAACCTTAACTGATTTGGCTGTAATTTCCCTCTGTCATAGGTAACCTTAGCTGATTTTGGCTGTAATTACCCTCTGTCATAGGTAACCTTAACTGATTTTGGCTGTAATTTCCCTCTGTCATAGGTAACCTTAGCTGATTTTGGCTGTAATTACCCTCTGTCATAGGTAACCTTAGCTGATTTTGGCTGTAATTACCCTCTGTCATAGGTAACCTTAACTGATTTTGGCTGTAATTTCCCTCTGTCATAGGTAACCTTAGCCGATTTTGGCTGTAATTACCCTCTGTCATAGGTAACCTTAACTGAATTTGGCTGTAATTTCCATCTGTCATAGGTAACCTTAACTGATTTTGGCTGTAATTTCCCTGTCATAGGTAACCTTAACTGATTTTGGCTGTAATTTCCCTCTGTCATAGGTAACCTTAGCTGATTTAGGCTGTAATTTCCCCCTGTCATAGGTAACCTTAACTGATTTTGGCTGTAATTTCCCTCTGTCATAGGAAACCTTAACTGATTTTGGCTGTAATTTCCCCCTGTCATAGGTAACCTTAACTGATTTTGGCTGTAATTTCCCTCTGTCATAGGTAACCTTAACTGATTTTGGCTGTAATTTCCCCCTGTCATAGGTAACCTTAACTGATTTTGGCTGTAATTTCCCTCTGTCATAGGTAACCTTAGCTGATTTTGGCTGTAATTTCCCTCTGTCATAGGTAACCTTAACTGATTTTGGCTGTAATTTCCCTCTGTCATAGGTAACCTTAACTGATTTTGGCTGTAATTTCCCTCTGTCATAGGAACCTTAGCTGATTTTGGCTGTAATTTCCCTGTCATAGGTAACCTTAGCTGATTTTGGCTGTAATTTCCCTCTGTCATAGGTAACCGTAACTGATGTTGGCTGTAATTTCCCTCTGTCATAGGTAACCTTAACTGATTTTGGCTGTAATTTCCCCCTGTCATAGGTAACCTTAACTGATTTTGGCTGTAATTTCCCTCTGTCATAGGTAACCTTAGCTGATTTTGGCTGTAATTTCCCCCTGTCATAGGTAACCTTAACTGATTTTGGCTGTAATTTCCCTCTGTCATAGGTAACCTTAGCTGATTTTGGCTGTAATTTCCCTCTGTCATAGGTAACCTTAACTGATTTTGGCTGTAATTTCCCTCTGTCATAGGTAACCTTAACTGATTTTGGCTGTAATTTCCCTCTGTCATAGGTAACCTTAACTGATTTTGGCTGTAATTTCCCTCTGTCATAGGTAACCTTAACTGATTTTGGCTGTAATTTCCCTCTCTCATAGGTAACCTTAACTGATTTTGGCTGTAATTTCCCTCTGTCATAGGTAACCTTAACTGATTTTGGCTGTAATTTCCCTCTGTCATAGGTAACCTTAACTGATTTTGGCTGTAATTTCCCTCTGTCATAGGTAACCTTAACTGATTTTGGCTGTAATTTCCCTCTGTCATAGGTAACCTTAGCTGATTTTGGCTGTAATTTCCCTCTGTCATAGGTAACCTTAGCTGATTTTGGCTGTAATTTCCCTCTGTCATAGGTAACCTTAGCTGATTTTGGCTGTAATTTCCCTCTGTCATAGGTAACCGTAGCTGATTTTGGCTGTAATTTCCCTCTGTCATAGGTAACCTTAACTGATTTTGGCTGTAATTTCCCTCTGTCATAGGTAACCTTAACTGATTTTGGCTGTAATTTCCCTCTGTCATAGGTAACCTTAGCTGATTTTGGCTGTAATTTCCCTCTGTCATAGGTAACCTTAACTGATTTTGGCTGTAATTTCCCTGTCATAGGTAACCTTAGCTGATTTTGGCTGTAATTTCCCTCTGTCATAGGTAACCTTAACTGATTTTGGCTGTAATTTCCCTCTGTCATAGGTAACCTTAGCTGATTTTGGCTGTAATTTCCCTCTGTCATAGGTAACCTTAACTGATTTTGGCTGTAATTTCCCTCTGTCATAGGTAACCTTAGCTGATTTTGGCTGTAATTTCCCTCTGTCATAGGTAACCTTAGCTGATTTTGGCTGTAATTTCCCTCTGTCATAGGTAACCTTAACTGATTTTGGCTGTAATTTCCCTCTGTCATAGGTAACCTTAACTGATTTTGTCTGTAATTTCCCTCTGTCATAGGTAACCTTAACTGATTTTGGCTGTAATTTCCCTCTGTCATAGGTAACCTTAACTGATTTTGGCTGTAATTTCCCTCTGTCATAGGTAACCTTAACTGATTTTGGCTGTAATTTCCCTCTGTCATAGGTAACCTTAACTGATTTTGGCTGTAATTTCCCTCTGTCATAGGTAACCTTAACTGATTTTGGCTGTAATTTCCCTCTGTCATAGGTAACCTTAACTGATTTTGGCTGTAATTTCCCTCTGTCATAGGTAACCTTAACTGATTTTGGCTGTAATTTCCCTCTGTCATAGGTAACCTTAGCTGATTTTGGCTGTAATTTCCCTCTGTCATAGGTAACCTTAGCTGATTTTGGCTGTAATTTCCCTCTGTCATAGGTAACCTTAACTGATTTTGGCTGTAATTTCCCTCTGTCATAGGTAACCTTAGCTGATTTTGGCTGTAATTTCCCTCTGTCATAGGTAACCTTAACTGATTTTGGCTGTAATTTCCCTCTGTCATAGGTAACCTTAACTGATGTTGGCTGTAATTTCCCTCTGTCATAGGTAACCTTAGCTGATTTTGGCTGTAATTTCCCTCTGTCATAGGTAACCTTAACTGATTTTGGCTGTAATTTCCCTCTGTCATAGGTAACCTTAACTGATTTTGGCTGTAATTTCCCTCTGTCATAGGTAACCTTAACTGATTTTGGCTGTAATTTCCCCCTGTCATAGGTAACCTTAACTAATTTTGGCTGTAATTTCCCTCTGTCATAGGTAACCGTAACTGATTTTGGCTGTAATTTCCCTCTGTCATAGGTAACCTTAACTGATTTTGGCTGTAATTTCCCCCTGTCATAGGTAACCTTAGCTGATTTTGGCTGTAATTTCCCCCTGTCATAGGTAACCTTAACTGATTTTGGCTGTAATTTCCCTCTGTCATAGGTAACCTTAACTGATTTTGGCTGTAATTTCCCCCTGTCATAGGTAACCTTAGCTGATTTTGGCTGTAATTTCCCTCTGTCATAGGTAACCTTAACTGATTTTGGCTGTAATTTCCCTCTGTCATAGGTAACCTTAACTGATTTTGGCTGTAATTTCCCTCTGTCATAGGTAACCTTAACTGATTTTGGCTGTAATTTCCCTCTGTCATAGGTAACCTTAACTGATTTTGGCTGTAATTTCCCTCTGTCATAGGTAACCTTAACTGATTTTGGCTGTAATTTCCCTCTGTCATAGGTAACCTTAACTGATTTTGGCTGTAATTTCCCTCTCTCATAGGTAACCTTAACTGATTTTGGCTGTAATTTCCCTCTGTCATAGGTAACCTTAACTGATTTTGGCTGTAATTTCCCTCTGTCATAGGTAACCTTAACTGATTTTGGCTGTAATTTCCCTCTGTCATAGGTAACCTTAACTGATTTTGGCTGTAATTTCCCTCTGTCATAGGTAACCTTAGCTGATTTTGGCTGTAATTTCCCTCTGTCATAGGTAACCTTAGCTGATTTTGGCTGTAATTTCCCTCTGTCATAGGTAACCTTAGCTGATTTTGGCTGTAATTTCCCTCTGTCATAGGTAACCGTAGCTGATTTTGGCTGTAATTTCCCTCTGTCATAGGTAACCTTAACTGATTTTGGCTGTAATTTCCCTCTGTCATAGGTAACCTTAACTGATTTTGGCTGTAATTTCCCCCTGTCATAGGTAACCTTAGCTGATTTTGGCTGTAATTTCCCTCTGTCATAGGTAACCTTAACTGATTTTGGCTGTAATTTCCCTGTCATAGGTAACCTTAGCTGATTTTGGCTGTAATTTCCCTCTGTCATAGGTAACCTTAGCTGATTTTGGCTGTAATTTCCCTCTGTCATAGGTAACCTTAACTGATTTTGGCTGTAATTTCCCTCTGTTATAGGTAACCTTAGCTGATTTTGGCTGTAATTTCCCTCTGTCATAGGTAACCTTAACTGATTTTGGCTGTAATTTCCCTCTGTCATAGGTAACCTTAGCTGATTTTGGCTGTAATTTCCCTCTGTCATAGGTAACCTTAACTGATTTTGGCTGTAATTTCCCCCTGTCATAGGTAACCTTAACTGATTTTGGCTGTAATTTCCCTCTGTCATAGGTAACCTTAGCTGATTTTGGCTGTAGTTTCCCTCTGTCATAGGTAACCTTAACTGATTTTGGCTGTAATTTCCCCCTGTCATAGGTAACCTTAGCTGATTTTGGCTGTAATTTCTCTCTGTCATAGGTAACCTTAGCTGATTTTGGCTGTAATTTCCCCCTGTCATAGGTAACCTTAACTGATTTTGGCTGTAATTTCCTGCTGTCATAGGTAACCTTAGCTGATTTTGGCTGTAATTTCCCTCTGTCATAGGTAACCTTAGCTGATTTTGGCTGTAATTTCCCTCTGTCATAGGTAACCTTAACTGATTTTGGCTGTAATTTCCCTCTGTCATAGGTAACCTTAACTGATTTTGGCTGTAATTTCCCTCTGTCATAGGTAACCTTAACTGATTTTGGCTGTAATTTCCCTCTGTCATAGGTAACCTTAACTGATTTTGGCTGTAATTACCCTCTGTCATAGGTAACCTTAGCTGATTTTGGCTGTAATTTCCCCCTGTCATAGGTAACCTTAACTGATTTTGGCTGTAATTTCCCTGTCATAGGTAACCTTAACTGATTTTGGCTGTAATTTCCCTCTGTCATAGGTAACCTTAACTGATTTTGGCTGTAATTTCCCTCTGTCATAGGTAACCTTAACTGATTTTGGCTGTAATTTCCCTCTGTCATAGGTAACCTTAACTGATTTTGGCTGTAATTTCACTCTGTCATAGGTAACCTTAACTGATCTTGGCTGTAATTTCCCTCTGTCATAGGTAACCTTAACTGATTTTGGCTGTAATTTCACTCTGTCATAGGTAACCTTAACTGATTTTGGCTGTAATTTCCCTCTGTCATAGGTTACCTTAACTGATTTTGGCTGTAATTTCCCTCTGTCATAGGTAACCTTAACTGATTTTGGCTGTAATTTCCCTCTGTCATAGGTAACCTTAACTGATTTTGGCTGTAATTTCCCTCTGTCATAGGTAACCTTAACTGATTTTGGCTGTAATTTCCCTCTGTCATAGGTAACCTTAACTGATTTTGGCTGTAATTTCCCTCTGTCATAGGTAACCTTAACTGATCTTGGCTGTAATTTCCCTCTGTCATAGGTAACCTTAACTGATTTTGGCTGTAATTTCCCTCTGTCATAGGTAACCTTAACTGATTTTGGCTGTAATTTCCCTCTGTCATAGGTAACCTTAACTGATTTTGGCTGTAATTTCCCTCTGTCATAGGTAACCTTAACTGATTTTGGCTGTAATTACCCTCTGTCATAGGTAACCTTAGCTGATTTTGGCTGTAATTTCCCCCTGTCATAGGTAACCTTAACTGATTTTGGCTGTAATTTCCCTCTGTCATAGGTAACCTTAACTGATTTTGGCTGTAATTTCCCTCTGTCATAGGTAACCTTAACTGATTTTGGCTGTAATTTCCCTCTGTCATAGGTAACCTTAACTGATTTTGGCTGTAATTTCCCTCTGTCATAGGTAACCTTAACTGATTTTGGCTGTAATTTCCCTCTGTCATAGGTAACCTTAACTGATTTTGGCTGTAATTTTCCTCTGTCATAGGTAACCTTAACTGATTTTGGCTGTAATTTCACTCTGTCATAGGTAACCTTAACTGATCTTGGCTGTAATTTCCCTCTGTCATAGGTAACCTTAACTGATTTTGGCTGTAATTTCCCTCTGTCATAGGTAACCTTAACTGATTTTGGCTGTAATTTCCCTCTGTCATAGGTTACCTTAACTGATTTTGGCTGTAATTTCCCTCTGTCATAGGTAACCTTAACTGATTTTGGCTGTAATTTCCCTCTGTCATAGGTAACCTTAACTGATTTTGGCTGTAATTTCCCTCTGTCAAAGGTAACCTTAACTGATTTTGGCTGTAATTTCCCTCTGTCATAGGTAACCTTAACTGATTTTGGCTGTAATTTCCCTCTGTCATAGGTAACCTTAACTGATCTTGGCTGTAATTTCCCTCTGTCATAGGTAACCTTAACTGATTTTGGCTGTAATTTCCCTCTGTCATAGGTAACCTTAACTGATTTTGGCTGTAATTTCCCTCTGTCATAGGTAACCTTAACTGATTTTGGCTGTAATTTCCCTCTGTCATAGGTAACCTTAACTGATTTTGGCTGTAATTACCCTCTGTCATAGGTAACCTTAGCTGATTTTGGCTGTAATTTCCCCCTGTCATAGGTAACCTTAACTGATTTTGGCTGTAATTTCCCTCTGTCATAGGTAACCTTAACTGATTTTGGCTGTAATTTCCCTCTGTCATAGGTAACCTTAACTGATTTTGGCTGTAATTTCCCTCTGTCATAGGTAACCTTAACTGATTTTGGCTGTAATTTCCCTCTGTCATAGGTAACCTTAACTGATTTTGGCTGTAATTTCACTCTGTCATAGGTAACCTTAACTGATCTTGGCTGTAATTTCCCTCTGTCATAGGTAACCTTAACTGATTTTGGCTGTAATTTCCCACTGTCATAGGTAACCTTAACTGATTTTGGCTGTAATTTCCCTCTGTCATAGGTTACCTTAACTGATTTTGGCTGTAATTTCCCTCTGTCATAGGTAACCTTAACTGATTTTGGCTGTAATTTCCCTCTGTCATAGGTAACCTTAACTGATTTTGGCTGTAATTTCCCTCTGTCATAGGTAACCTTAACTGATTTTGGCTGTAATTTCCCTCTGTCATAGGTAACCTTAACTGATTTTGGCTGTAATTTCCCTCTGTCATAGGTAACCTTAACTGATCTTGGCTGTAATTTCCCTCTGTCATAGGTAACCTTAACTGATTTTGGCTGTAATTTCCCTCTGTCATAGGTAACCTTAACTGATTTTGGCTGTAATTTCCCTCTCTCATAGGTAACCTTAACTGATTTTGGCTGTAATTTCCCTCTGTCATAGGTAACCTTAACTGATTTTGGCTGTAATTTCCCTCTGTCATAGGTAACCTTAACTGATTTTGGCTGTAATTTCCCTGTCATAGGTAACCTTAACTGATTTTGGCTGTAATTTCCCTCTGTCATAGGTAACCTTAACTGATTTTGGCTGTAATTTCCCTCTGTCATAGTTAACCTTAACTGATTTTGGCTGTAATTTCCCTCTGTCACAGGTAACCTTAACTGATTTTGGCTGTAATTTCCCTCTGTCATAGGTAACCTTAACTGATTTTGGCTGTAATTTCCCTCTGTCATAGGTAACCTTAACTGATTTTGGCTGTAATTACCCTCTGTCATAGGTAACCTTAACTGATTTTGGCTGTAATTTCCCTCTGTCATAGGTAACCTTAGCTGATTTTGGCTGTAATTACCCTCTGTCATAGGTAACCTTAACTGATTTTGGCTGTAATTTCCCTCTGTCATAGGTAACCTTAGCTGATTTTGGCTGTAATTACCCTCTGTCATAGGTAACCTTAGCTGATTTTGGCTGTAATTACCCTCTGTCATAGGTAACCTTAACTGATTTTGGCTGTAATTTCCCTCTGTCATAGGTAACCTTAGCCGATTTTGGCTGTAATTACCCTCTGTCATAGGTAACCTTAACTGAATTTGGCTGTAATTTCCATCTGTCATAGGTAACCTTAACTGATTTTGGCTGTAATTTCCCTGTCATAGGTAACCTTAACTGATTTTGGCTGTAATTTCCCTCTGTCATAGGTAACCTTAGCTGATTTAGGCTGTAATTTCCCCCTGTCATAGGTAACCTTAACTGATTTTGGCTGTAATTTCCCTCTGTCATAGGAAACCTTAACTGATTTTGGCTGTAATTTCCCCCTGTCATAGGTAACCTTAACTGATTTTGGCTGTAATTTCCCTCTGTCATAGGTAACCTTAACTGATTTTGGCTGTAATTTCCCTCTGTCATAGGTAACCTTAACTGATTTTGGCTGTAATTTCCCTCTGTCATAGGTAACCTTAGCTGATTTTGGCTGTAATTTCCCTCTGTCATAGGTAACCTTAACTGATTTTGGCTGTAATTTCCCTCTGTCATAGGTAACCTTAACTGATTTTGGCTGTAATTTCCCTCTGTCATAGGAACCTTAGCTGATTTTGGCTGTAATTTCCCTGTCATAGGTAACCTTAGCTGATTTTGGCTGTAATTTCCCTCTGTCATAGGTAACCTTAACTGATGTTGGCTGTAATTTCCCTCTGTCATAGGTAACCTTAACTGATTTTGGCTGTAATTTCCCCCTGTCATAGGTAACCTTAACTGATTTTGGCTGTAATTTCCCTCTGTCATAGGTAACCTTAGCTGATTTTGGCTGTAATTTCCCCCTGTCATAGGTAACCTTAACTGATTTTGGCTGTAATTTCCCTCTGTCATAGGTAACCTTAGCTGATTTTGGCTGTAATTTCCCTCTGTCATAGGTAACCTTAACTGATTTTGGCTGTAATTTCCCTCTGTCATAGGTAACCTTAACTGATTTTGGCTGTAATTTCCCTCTGTCATAGGTAACCTTAACTGATTTTGGCTGTAATTTCCCTCTGTCATAGGTAACCTTAACTGATTTTGGCTGTAATTTCCCTCTCTCATAGGTAACCTTAACTGATTTTGGCTGTAATTTCCCTCTGTCATAGGTAACCTTAACTGATTTTGGCTGTAATTTCCCTCTGTCATAGGTAACCTTAACTGATTTTGGCTGTAATTTCCCTCTGTCATAGGTAACCTTAACTGATTTTGGCTGTAATTTCCCTCTGTCATAGGTAACCTTAGCTGATTTTGGCTGTAATTTCCCTCTGTCATAGGTAACCTTAGCTGATTTTGGCTGTAATTTCCCTCTGTCATAGGTAACCTTAGCTGATTTTGGCTGTAATTTCCCTCTGTCATAGGTAACCGTAGCTGATTTTGGCTGTAATTTCCCTCTGTCATAGGTAACCTTAACTGATTTTGGCTGTAATTTCCCTCTGTCATAGGTAACCTTAACTGATTTTGGCTGTAATTTCCCTCTGTCATAGGTAACCTTAGCTGATTTTGGCTGTAATTTCCCTCTGTCATAGGTAACCTTAACTGATTTTGGCTGTAATTTCCCTGTCATAGGTAACCTTAGCTGATTTTGGCTGTAATTTCCCTCTGTCATAGGTAACCTTAACTGATTTTGGCTGTAATTTCCCTCTGTCATAGGTAACCTTAGCTGATTTTGGCTGTAATTTCCCTCTGTCATAGGTAACCTTAACTGATTTTGGCTGTAATTTCCCTCTGTCATAGGTAACCTTAGCTGATTTTGGCTGTAATTTCCCTCTGTCATAGGTAACCTTAGCTGATTTTGGCTGTAATTTCCCTCTGTCATAGGTAACCTTAACTGATTTTGGCTGTAATTTCCCTCTGTCATAGGTAACCTTAACTGATTTTGTCTGTAATTTCCCTCTGTCATAGGTAACCTTAACTGATTTTGGCTGTAATTTCCCTCTGTCATAGGTAACCTTAACTGATTTTGGCTGTAATTTCCCTCTGTCATAGGTAACCTTAACTGATTTTGGCTGTAATTTCCCTCTGTCATAGGTAACCTTAACTGATTTTGGCTGTAATTTCCCTCTGTCATAGGTAACCTTAACTGATTTTGGCTGTAATTTCCCTCTGTCATAGGTAACCTTAACTGATTTTGGCTGTAATTTCCTTCTGTCATAGGTAACCTTAACTGATTTTGGCTGTAATTTCCCTCTGTCATAGGTAACCTTAGCTGATTTTGGCTGTAATTTCCCTCTGTCATAGGTAACCTTAGCTGATTTTGGCTGTAATTTCCCTCTGTCATAGGTAACCTTAACTGATTTTGGCTGTAATTTCCCTCTGTCATAGGTAACCTTAGCTGATTTTGGCTGTAATTTCCCTCTGTCATAGGTAACCTTAACTGATTTTGGCTGTAATTTCCCTCTGTCATAGGTAACCTTAACTGATGTTGGCTGTAATTTCCCTCTGTCATAGGTAACCTTAGCTGATTTTGGCTGTAATTTCCCTCTGTCATAGGTAACCTTAACTGATTTTGGCTGTAATTTCCCTCTGTCATAGGTAACCTTAACTGATTTTGGCTGTAATTTCCCTCTGTCATAGGTAACCTTAACTGATTTTGGCTGTAATTTCCCCCTGTCATAGGTAACCTTAACTAATTTTGGCTGTAATTTCCCTCTGTCATAGGTAACCGTAACTGATTTTGGCTGTAATTTCCCTCTGTCATAGGTAACCTTAACTGATTTTGGCTGTAATTTCCCCCTGTCATAGGTAACCTTAGCTGATTTTGGCTGTAATTTCCCCCTGTCATAGGTAACCTTAACTGATTTTGGCTGTAATTTCCCTCTGTCATAGGTAACCTTAACTGATTTTGGCTGTAATTTCCCCCTGTCATAGGTAACCTTAGCTGATTTTGGCTGTAATTTCCCTCTGTCATAGGTAACCTTAACTGATTTTGGCTGTAATTTCCCTCTGTCATAGGTAACCTTAACTGATTTTGGCTGTAATTTCCCTCTGTCATAGGTAACCTTAACTGATTTTGGCTGTAATTTCCCTCTGTCATAGGTAACCTTAACTGATTTTGGCTGTAATTTCCCTCTGTCATAGGTAACCTTAACTGATTTTGGCTGTAATTTCCCTCGGTCATAGGTAACCTTAACTGATTTTGGCTGTAATTTCCCTCTGTCATAGGTAACCTTAGCTGATTTTGGCTGTAATTTCCCTCTGTCATAGGTAACCTTAACTGATTTTGGCTGTAATTTCCCTCTGTCATAGGTAACCTTAACTGATTTTGGCTGTAATTTCCCTCTGTCATAGGTAACCTTAACTGATTTTGGCTGTAATTTCCCTCTGTCATAGGTAACCTTAACTGATTTTGGCTGTAATTTCCCCATGTCATAGGTAACCTTAACTAATTTTGGCTGTAATTTCCCTCTGTCATAGGTAACCGTAACTGATGTTGGCTGTAATTTCCCTCTGTCATAGGTAACCTTAACTGATTTTGGCTGTAATTTCCCCCTGTCATAGGTAACCTTAGCTGATTTTGGCTGTAATTTCCCCCTGTCATAGGTAACCTTAACTGATTTTGGCTGTAATTTCCCTCTGTCATAGGTAACCTTAACTGATTTTGGCTGTAATTTCCCCCTGTCATAGGTAACCTTAGCTGATTTTGGCTGTAATTTCCCTCTGTCTGTTTAGCCCCTTTGGTATACTTGCTCCCAAATACTTTAAAATATTTCACTTTCAAATCATTTTATCATGAGAGTACAAGTTATTACAGAAACATGTTATGTAGTGTTTACACACTAAATCAGATATCTATGTTTTTAATCACAATGTTCGATAATTGCATCTTTTAAAAGAAATTCACAATTATTGTTGAGTGTTTGTTCCAAATTATCATAGCATCTCAGATGTTATTTTATCTCACATTGTTCCATTCTTTATGCTATTCGTGCTATAAATGTACCAAAGTATATGTTATGTCAAACAAGCAATATTAAACTTACAAAGGCAGACTTATGACTTTTTGTTTGTTAATCTTAGCTATCAATATCAGCCTTCAATTAGTGAATTTTATCATCAAGTTGTAATCTAAAATAACACTTTTTGTAAAAATGTAGACATGACAATTTGTGCTTTTGACCAGAAAATTTTTAATGTACTACAAATTACACTTAGATTATTATTAGCCAAATCAAACAGCTCTATTTTATACCTGACAAAATATAGGTTACCTGTAAATCCTTACTTTGAATACACAAAGAAACTACAGAAAAATATAGTAAATGTTTTTTCAAACTACTTGGGTTACATGTATGTGATATATAATTCATAGAAATAATTTACTTAAACATTGACATGGTTTTTTTAAAGATTTTATCAAATACAAAATCTTGTTTTTTGAGTTTTCTCAATAGGTGAATTATATAAAATAAGTATATAAATTTTCACAATTTACATGCAGAATTCCATTAGTTACTCTAGATGACAACATTTGGAATAATATATGCTTGTGTTTTATATGTGATATTTTGGTATTAATAGCTAATCTCACAAAATTCCCAACTCCTCTAAAAATGAGCAGATTTCTGCATGAATGTATGGGAGTTATCTCCCTTATTAAGTGTTTGCTAAAATGAGAAATTTTCAAACTCTGATCAATAAGATGATCTTAGACAATTGTCCTTTAAAAATGTTTCTAAGCATTCCCAATATGATCTCCTTCAGAGCATTACAAAACATAGACAGTCGTGATCTGTCTTGTGATATTCTTATGGGTTCAGAATTTCTGCATTTGGGACTGCACTTGCACTTCCAAGTCAATATCTTCTGAAATATCTGTACTGTCACATCCGACATCTTGGAAAAAGTTCCTCAGAACCTATCGTAGTATGTAATCCCCATCCCCGAAAATCCCTTTAAGGGTAAATTTCTGTGGCTAATACAAGGCTTTTTACGGTATAGCAACAATATTATATTCAAGGTCATATTTGACTGACCTTGATCTTTTATGGTAAAACTTTAATTTGGTATGCAAGTCAAAAACTGTTTTATGGTTATGCATTTCGTCCTGATAATTATAGCATTAGAATAGTCATTCTAAAAGTTATTTACAGTCATGAAATGTTGAGACAATATTGACAATTTATACGAAATAATATGTGGTTTAAACTGAATATATGCCTATGCATATCATATTAAAATTTGATGAGGTGATTGGTTTTTAAAAAAATTTATTTCCACTTTTGTCCTTGAACTCCTGACAATTTGCAGTTGTTTGATTGGTCATCATACCTGGTATATTGTGGTTCTATGGTACCATGATAAATAAATTTTAAAAATGGCAGTGAACATTAGTTGAAATAGCACATGAATACACTACATCATAGAACCTGCATTACCATAGGGCCAGACTATAGAAAATCATCTAATGAAATGTTATTTTACTAGCCCAGTAAAATAAAGTTAAATTTGTCAGGCACTTTAAGGCACATTGAGCCTCTTATGGAGGAAGGTAAATTAAACTGGAAGGGTGAATGATATTACCCATAAAGATATGTGAATACTTTGCAGAAATTAAAGGGAGGTCACACATAGTGTAAATGATCTTTTTACATTTGTACATGTTCAATGATATTTCAGTTATATCATGGCGGCCATTTTATTGATGCTGGAAACTGGATTATCTGTCATGTGAAGTTGTATTGTGTACACCTCGTTATGGGCAGGAACTGAACTCATTAACTATCCATCTTTACATTTAAACACTAGTAATAGTAAAGGAAGAGAGTTTTTATTGCTATTCAATATTTCAGTCACAGTAGAGTTTTCAATACGGTAATGAGCATAACTCATATTCTAAAATGAAAGTGAAACTGTTCCTAGCTTACAGTTGAGCGGTACTCTTAACTTCTGTTGAAAAATGCTACATCTTGCAGTATAGAAATTTATTTCCTAGAAGCGGGGTTATCAACAACAAAAAAACAAAATATGGGTGAAGTCATCATTGTGCTCGACATCACATTATGAGGTTACAAACACAAATAAACACATCCCCAGGGCTCCAATCAGGTAAATAGTAAAAATACTAAGACAGTTAACTATAGTTTGAAGTGGGCTGACTATTTGTATGGACTGTGTATATGCTTTAGAAAATAACATCTAAAAATTGTATGTTGAAGGAGTGTAAAAATTAACACTCCATCATGTGCAATACGTCCACAACTGAGAAAATATCTCAGTTGTAAAATTAAGATCATAATTGGCAGACTATATGAGTCAAAGATCTGATTGAGGATCTAATACTTCTTATAATTTTTAATTAAATTTTAGTGCCAAATTCACCTGGATTTACTAGCTTATAATTATTTGGACATATGAAATATTGAAAATTTACCAGTACACTATTTGCAAATAAGTCGTGATTGATTGATTGGTGTTTAATGCCAACTCTAGCAGTATTTCAGCTATATCTATTTGCAACATGAATTTGTGAGAATATAATGCACCAGGACACATTTTGGGTTCTTTAATGCCAATTATAATTATTTTCTTCAAATATTGTATACACCCATTAATTAATTACTTACATGTACATTTGTAATTAATATTATAAATTCATAAAAGGGTTGTGTCCACAAAATATCTACTTTATCAGAGGTTGTCCTTTATCTTAAGGGGCCGTCATGGCCATTATCGTATGGTAGTTGGATTTACAACTACCTATGCAATTGGTGCCTATCACCACTGATGTTGTGGGTTTGACTCCCACTCAGGGCGAGGTGTACAACATTATGTGATAAAATTTGTCAGTGACTTGCGGCAGGTCTGTGGTTTTCTCCGGGTCCACCGGTTTCATCCACCAATAAAACTGATCACCACGATATAGCTGAAATATTGTTGAAAGTGGCATTAAACACCCTAACCCTAACCTATAATATATTTACTTTATCAGAGGTTGTCCTTTATCTTAAAGAACCATGCATATGCATTAGTAGTTCAGTAGTCCCCCTCTCATAAGACCAACCCTCCTGCAATGAAAAAGTGGCCTCTCTTGAGGGGGGCAGTTTAGTAGTATTTTACTATCTCAAAGCATCTGCACTCTGGACTGATATGAGGAGTGGCCTTTGCTGATCTGATCCATTGTCTGTATTTGTTTGACAATACAATATGTTTAAAGAATACCAGTGGCACTACTGTCTATAAATAATGGAACCAATAATACAAGAGTCTAATTATTGGTGTACATCCTATATTACTATGCAGTCCTTGAAATGAAAATTTGAATTTACAGGTACAAATCAAATTCTAGAATTTATTTTATATATATATCTAAATAAAAACTGAAAAATTTACTGGTCCGAACACAGTTTTACTGGTGTTGGGCCTAAGGACTGACAATGTACGATAAGAGAGTCTTGCACAAAAATGTCAGTTATCTCCCATTACAGGGAAGTAATACCCTTTATTTTGAAAAGTATGAATAAAAAAAAATTGACACTGAAGTTAGCCCTAAAATTGTAAAGAGAAGCGAACTACATATCACATTTTCCATCAAAGTTTGTATATGACTAAGATGACAAATTTTACACCATAATAAACACACATGTTGTTTTGCCCTGCAGATGTATTAGTCAAATGAAATTTACCACCAATATTTCAGATTATAATATTTTTCAAGAAAAATGTAAATACATGAAATGTACTGAAGATTTATTCAAGGACAAAGTCTATATTCTTATTATTATACCTGAACCAGTCATGTGTAAACATTCAAATTTTATTTACCTCAAACAAAAGCTGAATATTATGTCATGTTTAAATAGCATGAAATTGCAAATTTAGAACTTTCTTAAAATAGTTTAATAATAAATAAATATCAAAATTTTAAAGTCTCCTTTTAATCTTCCAAGAAATATAATAATAGATACAACATTCCCAGTCACAAGGATATAAAACTACGGTACATAGCAATTCATTTTCAGTTTTCATAATAAGGGCTGTTTAAATTCAACTAAAATCGAATACTTTATACAAACTTAACTATTGCCACCATCTTATAAAAAATCTTTCACTTACTCAGTTTTTATTGTTAAATCCTTAACTTTATATCCATAAATAACACATACACTGCAAGTCAATATACACAGAATGATGTGTATTGATAAATACATTATCTGTTCACAATATTAAAAAACTTGTCCGACAAGTTTTACAGTTTACTGAAAGCCTTACGGATAGTTCTTACAAAACATAAATAAATCCCACGTTACAATAGGTATAAAAGTAAAGACGATTAAGTCGGTTTATCAAACATTTGAAAAAGTCTGTACATGTTTACCAACAAAAATCAGATATAAGTGAAGTAGAAATGGCACAAAAGCAAGTTGAACTTTTAGATCACTATCTAACAAATCTATACCTATTAAAGTTTCATGGATAAGAATTAATTATTATTTCTTTATAAAGTATTATGTGCTTGCATCAACAAATGGCCAAACATTATAGTAAATAGTGTTCTAGATTTTTGTTCTCATGATTTCTTCACTTGATTTCTGACAAATACAATTTGCTGAACTTTGAATTTTTCCAACTAAGAAAACTATGAAGAGCATTTGTAGCAATTCTATAAAAAAAGGTTCGTTAAAATCATACAAGAAGATGGCAGACCTCATCTTTTGAAAAAAATAAATTATTCATACCCTTTATTGTTTGTAATATATCTTTATATGTTTATCAACTATGCATACCAAGACAATAGGGTTCCCTTACAGTTACATAAAATCAAAAATTCAAAAATTTATGCATTTTTTAAAATTTGACATTTTAATATTCCCCCCCCCCCCCGCTAAGGATTATTGACATAAAAAAAAACTTTTACCAGCTGCAATTATATACTGGAAACATTTATAGAATCTGTACATCTACAGATAACAAAATAATATATGATTTTAAAATTATTCCTTTTTTGGTGTTTAACATCACTTTCAGTTATACATCATGACTACTAGACTTAATGGGAGAGGGTTAGGGTTATGGGTTATGGTGTTTAACGCCACTTCCAACAATATTTCAGTTATATCGTGGCGGTCAGTTTTATTATAATGGGAGAGGTAAGTCTGAACATTTTAAGGAGTGAGTGATTATTACTTAATGCCATTTGTTCAGCTATATCGCAGCGAGAACAAGTTACATTCAATGAAATGATGGTGATGTCCACTTTGTTCTTGACCAACACGCTGAGTTGGATTTTTATAGTGCTAGCTCACTGAAACAACAGTCTGTGTGTAGATTCTCACATGTCGCTCCAATCGGACACATCATGGTTCGAAATTGACTATTGTCCGCTAGTTCGTGGTTAGCAGAAAATAATGATTATTCTGATTCAGAGCCAACCAGTCCTTGCTCTTACTCCTTAATGCTGCGTGCTTAGTGTAGAAACAACAATTGCCAATTTCATAGTCGATGGTTTGACCTGACCAGGCTCAAACCCACGATCTACCCCACTCAAGGCGGGCACGCTAACCATTACACCACCGATGTGGTTGACATTTAAGGAAATGTCTGGTCAAACACCATGACATGGGTAAGTATCTGGAAACCTTAACACATGGTCTTACTCATTCTTATAGAGAGTATTATTCCACTAGAAAGTTTTTTGTGGTCATATAAAATATTCAAATTATTATCTAATATTCAAATGATTATCTTTAAGATCATGGAATCCTTTTATTTATACAGCGTAAACTATTACTTTACTTAATAAACTTCTAGCAAAATATTTGAATTTGATCAGATCTCTTATCAAATATTTGTATAAAGTTAAAAATCAACCACATCTTGTATTCACCACCTTAATTACTCCATGTAAACAGGCTTTATACCATATTTAATTCTTTGAATTGACAACATTGGTTTCAAAATAGATCTCATGTCAAAAATATTTTGCTTTGGCAGTGGCCATATTCATAAAGTCATAGAGAACTTAAAGAGAAAAGGGGTGTGTCTACTAACATGACATAAAATCACAGAATGTCAGCAATAGCAGTTTGCTGAACCTTGATTAAGGTGTGGAGGAGAGGGTGTGGTAAAAGATTTTTTCCTAACACCAAATTTTATAGAAAGAAAAAAAAATTTAACCTGTAAGACGAAAATAAATAAATATTCTTAGCCTGCAGTTTTCAACGACAAATCTTTTGTAAATTTTGAAGAAAAAATTATTGCCGATTTTTCTTGTACAAAGACAAAAATTATGGCTCAGGTAAAAAACATAGCTCCTAACTCCACTAAAAGTTAAAATGGTAAGTCCCCTAACAAAATGGGGAGTATATAAAAGGCATGTCATTAAACAATATTTTCAACTAAATTCATTAAACACACATTTTTGAATTAAATACACTATTCCGTGCTTGAACTACCGGTATGCACATTGTATATCTGTTATCTAGTCTTTTCAATTATCTACCCAGTTACAAAGTTTAAGTTCTTGTGATATAATGTTGCTACACCTGACTTAATGATAATCCTTCTGGAATGTTTAAATCAGAGTAAAAATGTCCTGGAGACATCCTCAAACATGTCTCTTTTCAACATAGGAGACTAAAATATTACACAATTTGTTTTGTGGTGTAGATTTTAATTAGGAACCAAAAGTGTTTTTTCCTAATTGCCTTTTACGGATTAAAAATTATACCTCATTAAATAAGACAACCTGTTTGAAAAGATAATAAATGGGGGGGGGGGGGGGGGTTCAACAAGTAATTGTGTTTAACATTGTCAGAGAAAATACAGTCAAACCTGCCTTAAAGGGCACCTCTATATAACAAATCACTGTCTATAAACTTAAAGGGAAGTCTCATTTTCCTAATTAATGAATTGTGCATATAATTTTAACTTGCATATATAGGGCAACTGTTCATAAACGGCATATTGTCAAGTTCTCCTAAGTGCCCTTTATATACAGCTTTGACTGTATTTAAAAGTAGCTTCTGGTGATTTCTAATTAAAATAAATGACAAGAGATACAATTTTTTACTGTATAAAGCTTCACTTCATCTTCTGATGCATTCTGTCGAGGCATGAAGAGGATTAAAAAACAAGTCAATTTTTTAAAGTTATTGTTACAATTTCAAGGGACATAGCTCAAACAATCCTTGTTCCAAAACTGTTTTATTGGTTGGTTTATGGTTGATAGTGATTTATGCAATTTTCAACAATATTTCAGTTACATCGTGGCAGTCAGTTTTATTGGTGGAGGAAACCGGAGTACCCAGAGAAAACCACCGACCTGTTGCAAGTCACTGACAAAATTTATAAATGTCCTTTAAATAAATTTGGTTAGAATCTGTTGAAGAGAAATAAAAGGGCTAAAGTACTACTACATTGTATAAACAAGACTGAACTTCAGACGTCTGTCCACCACCTATGTCATCAAACCATAGGCCCAGAGCCATTTAGATACAACTCGGCTACCATATATAATCAATACTTGCTATCAGGTGACACTAGAAAATTTCGACACTTTTATCTTAGTTTAAGAATAACTGTTTGCACCAAACTACATTTGGTTACAGACTAGTAGCAGGTAGCCTGTCAGACTGTTTGTTTTACTTCAAAGGAAGGTTAAACAAGTTACAATATTATTTGACAATTTATATTTTTGTAAGTTGACAATTTGTGCTGACAGTTACATGTTATTTTAGGTTGTTATACAATGTTCAGTGTGAAAAAATAATGTGTAAGTGGGAAAAAAAATGTGTAAGTTTCTTGCTTTTAAGGGAGGAATGTAGTCAAATCTTACTGTTTAAGCAAAGCAAATAAAGTCTTCACATATTAAAACATTCAACAGATGTCTCTAATGATCTAAAAAGATGGCACAAAATATTTAAATGAACAGGTGCGCCATATGTACATAAAAAACCTGTTTCCAATCAAGTAAGCAGTATTTCAGCTATATGATTGACTTATTCTTATCTAATATCAAGTGAGCAGCTATATGATTGCCTGATTCTTATTTATGTAAAGTGAGGAGCTATATGATTGACCAATTCTTATTTATGTAAAGTGAGCAGCTATATGATTGACCGATTCTTATTTATGTAAAGTGAGCAGCTATATGATTGACCGATTCTTATTTATGTAAAGTGAGCAGCTATATGATTGACCGATTCTTATTTATGTAAAGTGAGCAGCTATATGATTGACCGATTTTTATTTATGTAAAGTGAGCAGCTATATGATTGACCGATTCTTATTTATGTAAAGTGAGCAGCTATATGATTGACCAATTCTTATTTATGTAAAGTGAGCAGCTATATGATTGACCGATTCTTATTTATGTAAAGTGAGCAGCTATATGATTGACCGATTCTTATTTATGTAAAGTGAGGAGCTATATGATTGACCAATTCTTATTTATGTAAAGTGAGCAGCTATATGATTGACCGATTCTTATTTATGTAAAGTGAGCAGCTATATGATTGACCGATTCTTATTTATGTAAAGTGAGCAGCTATATGATTGACCGATTCTTATTTATGTAAAGTGAGCAGCTATATGATTGACCGATTCTTATTTATGTAAAGTGAGCAGCTATATGATTGACCGATTCTTATTTATGTAAAGTGAGCAGAATTCCAGCTGTATGACTGAATGATTCTTACTTAATGTCAATAAAGTGAGCAGAATTCCAACTGTATGACTGAATGATTCTTATTTAATGTCAATAAAGTGAGCAGTATTTCAGCTATATGACTGACTTATTCTTATTTAATGTCAAGTGAGCAGTTATATGATTGACTGATTCTTATTTATGTATAGTGTGCAGAATTCAAGCTGTATGACTGAATGATTCTTATTTAATATAAAGTTATCATTATTTCAACAGTGTGACTGACCAATTCTTATTAAAAGTCAAGTGAGCATTATTTCAGCTATATGACTGACCAATTTTTATTTAAAGTCAAGTGAGCATTATTTCAGCTATATGACTGACCAATTCTTATTTAAAGTCAATTGAGCATTATTTCAGCTATATGACAGAAAAAATTGTATTTAATGTCAAGTGAGTGGTATCGATTGATTGATTTCCACTCCTGTAACAGGGATTGTTCCCCACTAACCAGACAATGCAACCTACGTCTTATTACTATACCCCAGAATTCCCTACATAATGAAAAGAAAGCTTAAACAGTGATGGTCAACAATTCCACCAATATCAACAAATGCATTAAATGTATTAAAGCAGACATAACATCGAATACTCTGAAATGGAGAAGTTAAACTGCCAAATAACATTTGATAAAAAGGGAGTGTAGTACACTGTATATACAAGTAGACTAGTATTTTTGTCCATGCCAAATACTAGCTGTTAAATCCCCAAATCTATAGAATGAAAATAAAGAGTCAATAGGGTCTTACAAGGATTGAAATAGATCTTGTATCATGATTTATTCATGTCTGGAAAATTTTTGGCAACCTTCAACAATATGTGTGACCCTATTAATCAGTATTTAATGGAATTAAATATATTTAGCAATGCAACACATTGTAATAAAATAAAACGATTATCCAAGCTTGTAATCGGTGAATTCTTAACTCAAAAGTCAAAGGGAAGGAATGTCCGTTACTTGTCCATGTTTATATTGTCGTCATTTCTATAATAGTCTGTAGTATTTTGAGCTTGAAGCAAATCTGAACAGGGCATTAATTGTTTTTTTCTGTTGGACATTACAGAATTAGATGTCAAATGGAAGGGGCTGGGATCCCAAGAACAGGTTTTAAACTGGCACATGTTTGCACCTTTCTGAAACCAGGAAAAAGATTTCCATTGCCTGCTGTCTTTGTCACTTTATGTTAGATTGAGAAGTCGGTTAATTTTCTTGTGCTTGACTATTTTCGTTATTGTTTAGCCTAAAGAATAAATATTTAAACATATGATATGGTAATGGCTTTTGAAGAATAAAATTCAAATCCTCCACAATAATCAATTTTGTGCATGCTTAATGAAACATATAACAGGAAATATATGGATTCTTAACATAGAAAAGCACTCTGCATATCTAAGTGTACAGGATACTTAAATAATCTAATTTAGTTATAATTAAACCTTATCATAGTTATTCTGAAAAGAAAACTAACCGATGTATAATTGCATTTCGAAAATTTCACAATTTTAATATTTTTTGGTTTGGTTTACGGAATTTTAACGTCACTTTCAACAATATTATTTCAATTATATCGTGACGATAATATCTAAAAAAAAATTTAATAAAAATGGAATACATCATTTAATATATATACAGTCATTGTAGAAAAATAGTATTCTAGCAGATATTTAAAAAAACACTAAAATTATGGAAAATAAATAATGAAAAAAACAAACCTGATGTTAAAAATTATCCTAATTGTAGAAAATCTTCAAAGAATTTTTTCAATTAGAACATTTTAACATAAAACAATATTTCCATAATCATCGTCCACCAAACACTTGCCTATGAATTTGAAGGTGACATATAATTATTTTTATGAAACAGGTATCTACCTGAATAAATTGTGAATAATAGCTAAAAAATTATATACTATTTTATGAACTCAATCTCACCTGCTAATATTTTTCTATGAATTATATCCAAAACTAAAACGACGTTTTAAAATTCTTCCTAAATACAAGTCGTTAATTGACAAAATATCCAATGCCCTTGTAGAATCTATGAAAAAATACTTTTACAAAGACTTAAATGAAATTATTAAGTTTTACTTAATCCTGTCAACAATGCAAAGTAATTTATATAGTTCCACTTTTAAATAGTGTATTCAAACTATTAACTATAGTCTATTTCATAAAACTTGTGACAGGAGATTAACAGGTAGATTTAAGATTATCCAATAGTTGTTAATCAGTCTAATGAAATTAAATAATAACGAATATTAAAACCATGCTCAGACATGTCGACATGTTCAAACTGTTAGGAAGGTGTGATCAATAGTCACCGTTAAAACAAAAATAAAATCAATCACATGATACATTCTTTATAGGTATTTTTTTTTTTTTTTTTTTAATTGAAAAAATTGTTGTTGATCAAAAGTAAAGCATCATTCTAACGACAGTCTCAATGCCATATCATATTTACCTAAAGTGATTGTCAAGTCTTTTACTTAAATTTATTTCTTAGTGCAAAATTTAATTTTCTCTTATTTAAATTTAGATGTATTTCACTTCTTGTAAACATTGTGACATGTTTTTTTTTTATCTTAAGGTGTACAACATGTACAGGTAGGTACTTTATATACTAATTACACCTTATATAAGAATGCTGGATTCTGATTGGTTAATAGCCGTGATATTTTTTACAAATTCAGGCCTTGCATTGTGAATTTGCAGAATTTTTACTTCATGTAGGTGTATTTGCATAAGATTTAACTTTTTTTCATGGCATTTACAAAATCGTATTTGCCGTTTTTACCCTTCACCGAGACGCTTGTAACAAAATTTGTAAGACATTATCAGTTGTGCGTTTTATGTAACAATCGTATTTGCCGTTTTTACCCTTCACCGAGACGCTTGTAACAAAATTTGTAAAACGTTATCAGTTGTGCGTTTTATGTAACATCATTCGGTAGAATTAAACAGATACATCATGTTAGGTCCTGAAAACGACAAACAAAAGGTATTATTTATTTAGCCAGTGTTCTAAATAATATTTGGTGTAATTAAACAGATATATCATATTTGGGAGGGGTATTTGCGAAAAATACCAGTCTTGAGACTAAATTTCCCTCGCCATTCGGCTCGGGAAATTTTTTGTCTCTCGACTGGTATTTTTCACAAATACTCCTCCCAAACATGATATATCTGTATAAAATACAGTATTAAAGATGAAATTAACTTATTTAATGATAAATGTTTTGTCTCTTTGATATCAGGAAAATAATTTGGATCCATTTTTAATACATTGCTATTATCATGCTTATATATGTACCAAATTTTCATTAAAGGTAATTAAAAAGGTAAAAAAAAATTGAACTAATTTTTAGTCAAGCAGCTCTAAGAAATAGAATTTTGAGGTGATTGATTAGTTGGTGTTTAATGCCAACTTTAGCAGTATTTCAGCTATATTGTGGCTTTTGAGGTGAGTAAGTATATCCTATATAATTGATCAAAAAATGTAATCCAATACTCTACTGTCATGATCTATATTTATAAGAAACCTTTCTTAAAGGGGCATTAGCTACGATTTTGACCAACAAAATTATATGTTTTGAAAATTGGTCAATAGCTTTAAAATGATGAAATAAAGGTAAATATTTCACATTAAACAGCTTATCGTACCACTTTTCGCCTTTGAGAACGAAAATTACCATCGATTTATTATTTCCTTGCAAGCAAATAATTTGACCTTGCTTTCTCTGTATGCAACTGACCTTACTAGTGACAGGTAAAAACGAATAATTTGTATTTTGTCGCTTATTAACTGCAAACTTGCATGGTTCTTCGTCCGTAATGAATGCCGACTAAAAGCAGATTCACAGAAAATAAGAAATAAATGCATTGTTGTACTGATTTAATGATGATTCGGCAAACTCCGTAAACAATGCCGATAATTAATAAGATGGCGTTTATTTCTTGATCGATCTCAAAACAAGAGCAGTTGCACCTTTTTTCCCCGATGCGTGTACATTTCATAACATTTATAAGTTACAGAAACATGTTTTATTAAGGCATCAATCATATCTGATAGTTTTTATGGGTAATAAAAATTTACCATTTAAGTCTCGACTCATTTACCTTTAAGTCTTGACTCATTTTCAAATTCAATTCTTTAATAAAACAGTCAAAACCTTCATTTAATAATAAATATTAAATTTACTGACAGATATTCAATACTTTGAAACATCTTGACAAATATTTATCTGTGTCCAACTATGCAAAAGTTGCTAGCCTAATCAACAATATATATTTGTGTACGAGATTAAAACCACATCTGCCTCTTATTTTTATCAACATTTCAATAACATTAATAGGTAAAATTTCTGAAACACTGTATGATGGGCGTTAGTTGTTGTTTATTGACCTGAATTTTAAATTGTTAAAAAGAAGAGGAAATAAACAATTTTAACATGTTTTTGTTGTTTTACAATATATTTTTGTACAAGATTTATCTTTTGTATATCATAAGATTAGTTCTGAAAAGCAAACATGATCTTCTTATTAACAGAAAAATTTTACGTTTACTGTCAAAAACATAACAAACAAAAATTCATGGTTTAAATAAGAGTAAAATACTCCCTTCAAAAGAGGCTTAAGTTACGTTAGGTTATGGTGTTTAATGCCACTTTCAACAATATTTCAGTTATATCGTGGCGGTCAGTTTTATTGGTGGAGGAAACCAGAGTACCCGGAGAAAACCACCGACCTGTCACAAGTCACTGACAAACTTTATCACATAAAGTTGTATCAAGTACACCTCTCCATGAATGGGGTTCGAGCTCACAACTTTAGTGGTGATAGGCACTGATTGCACAGGCAGTTGTAAATCCAACTACCATACTATCACGATCATGATGACCCTCCCTTTTCAGAAGAAATAAACCTGCAAGTCATATGTTAAAGGTACCTGTACATACAAGGAAGTCCTTACCATGGATTGTTTCCTACCATTTACCCCCTCTCCATTTATCTAGCCTCCAATTTAATTTAAGTCTCATTTTGTTAAAGTTCTAGCAATTAAATGTATACAAATAGAATAGAAAAAAAACTGTGGGTTTTAATTTGTTTTATATAACTGTCAGTTAAAATTAACTGCAAATTATTTTTTAAACTTATCAATATCAGGACAATCAATTATGAAACCATTTTTTAACCAATTATTGTTTAATTGATTACCACACAGCATTTATATACAAAGGGAAGTAACCCAAATTCCACCTTAAAATTCAATTATGAGGCATGTGCCACACAATGCTCAATCTATTTTTGGAGTGTTGAAATAAAATATTCTAATTTGATATTAAGGTTTACATCTTCAAATCATTGACAACAGTCACAACTGCAGACTAGTTGCCTTTTCACAATCATTTAAAGGTATGAGCTATTCTCATTATTGAAGACTCTATTATGACTATGATATCCAGAATAGCAATAAAAGTGCTTTTCCTTTCTAAGTGTAAAATTAGATGTTGTCTCATGTTCATTTACATCCATAGCCTTTCTTACTAATTAACATATTTTTTTTAAACCTTTACCTGAAAGTATTGCCTTGTTGAGCCATAACTTGGTACTATACTTAATCCTAGACTCTCTTTAGGATCCTTGTCTATTTCAAATTGATGAGGAACAAATCCATCATGGCTGTCTTCCTCACTTTCTGATAAGGAATACCGTTTAACAAAACTTTTCTGTATTCCTTTATTCTCACTACTCGTACCCAAATTTTTCGTCCGTTTGGATTTTTTTCGCCTGATTTTCAATATAACGCGGAGTGGCATTTCTTTAAAAACAGTGATGCACTCGTCATGTGACAGTGTTTTTAAATCTAGACCATTGACCTGTAATATTTCATCTCCGACAGCAATTCCTTTTGAACTTCCTGTCGCTCTATAAGCAGCACCACCAATTGTCACCGATTTTACGTGGACTGATGAAATATGTTCTTTAGTTTTATCCCCTTCGATTCCAAGGATCATGCCTAAATTTTCACCAGGAAGTCGGTGTAGAACAACAATTTCTTCAGCATCGCCGTCTGAAGTTTGTTCGTTTTCTGTCGACTCACTGCCACTTCCATAAATCTTTCTATATCGTCCATAAGTGCTGTGTGTTGAAGAACTTACAGGAGAAAGTGTTTCACTTTCTGAGTTTGACTGAGCATCGAAAGAACTAGAGCTATCCGTAAGAGCAGAGCCATATGCCGAAATCAAAGAACCTCCTAAAGCACTGTCTCTGGAAGTTAAAGAATTATTCCAGTTTGTTGGAATATTTTCTTTATTGAAATGAAATCCTTCCATATTTTTCTTTTTGGCATCTATTGATGTTTCTGAATGGAAATCATTGTTAAATGTATTAGGACATCTTCTCTTACTAGGAGTAAGGTGAGGATTATCACTGTTAGATGAATCATCATCATGATGAACCATTGGAGGTGATTTCAATTGAATTTTTCCAAATGTTCGAAATTCCCAATCAGAGAGGTCAGATTCTGTACTCTCCATTCTGTATTCACCTTCAGAATCTTTGTCAGCTGTCTCCCTTTGAATATTTTCCAAGAATTCTTCCTAAAATTAAAAAAAAGAATTTTTTTTTTTTCAAAAGTAACAATCGTTATTCTAATTCTCAGTAATACATCTTTTTCATACAGACTACAATATACCTGTACTTACTGAATAACTTCATGGTCATTTCATGTTCTTTTCAAATAAAAAAAAATCTATTTTACTAAATAGCTTTTAAAAATCAGCTAATTTCCTTTGTGGACATTATATATATATACAGGTAGTACAACCAAATAATTTTTAAATTTGTAGATCACAATTTAAAAAACCTAAAGATATACACATTTATATATACATATAAGAATTTTGAACTGACATTTTTTCTTAGTTCCTTAATTAATAAATTGAAGCAAAAATACAGTATATAAATTAACAACATGTACATGTATATCAAGAGTGTTTATCGTATAAAACAAATTTCAAACAGATACCTCTATCTGAAATTCATTTTGTTAAAAATATCCTTCAAAGTCAACTTGAATGAATCCTTTACAAGGATACAATGATTCCTTTACAAGGATAATGTCAATCATAAATAAATAAGACAAATGTTCCATCTGTTTACTTGTATTCTAACAAATAAATTATTCATACTTTACATGACACAAACATACACAGACTAATTAATTTGATTAATTATTTAACTTTTATAGCATGTGAGTTATCTCCCCTATGTCATAAGGAACAATCGCATGTTTTTTCCCCTTATATCATAAGGAAAAATTAACTGTGGTTTTTTGGGGGGTTTTTGTGACAAAAAGTTGAGAATGAATATTGCTTTGTAAATTAATTTGCTTTAACATACATTCAGAGTTATATTCTTTGTAATTTTGACAAATGTAAATAATAAAAAAAACTAGAACTGTTAGTGACCTCACTGAGTGATACCCCCTGTTTGCAATACTATGCTGTTCAAACTTTGGAATACAGGTATATTAGCAAGTGTTTAGTAGGAGTTGCACTTACAAGGTACATGCCCCCCCCTTTTGCATGAAAGTATAAGTTGAATTATCTCCCCTTTTAAATTTTGGACAGCAACCATATTCCTTCATGCACATCTGCAGGTAGTGCACTACAACTGTGTAAAGTTTCACAAAACTCCAATAAGCCGTTTAGGAGGAGTTGCGCTTACAAGGTACACGACCCCCCTTTTCGTGAAAGTATAAGTTGAATTATCTCCCCTTCTAAACTTTAGACATCAACGGTATTCCTTCATGCACATCTGCAGGTTGTGTACTACAACTGTGTAAAGTTTCATAAAAATTCAATAAGCAGTTTAGTAGCAGTTGCGCTTACAAGGTACATGCCCCCCTTTTCGTGAAAGTATAAGGACAGCAACCATATTCCTTCATGCACATCTGCAGGTAGTGTACTACAACTGTGTAAAGTTTCACAAAACTCCAATAAGCCGTTTAGGAGGAGTTGCACTTACAAGGTACACGACCCCCCTTTTCGTGAAAGTATAAGTTGAATTATTTCCCCTTCTAAATTTTAGACAGCAACGGTATTCCTTCATGCACATCTGCAGGTTGTGTACTACAACTGTGTAAAGTTTCATAAAAATTCAATAAGCAGTTTAGTAGCAGTTGCGTTTACAAGGTACATGCCCTCCCCCCCCCCCCCCCCTTTTCATGAAAGTATAAGTTTAATTATCTCCCCTTTCAAATTTTGTACAGCAACCATATTCCTTCATGCACATCTGCAGGTAGTGCACTACAACTGTGTAAAGTTTCACAAAACTCCAATAAGCCGTTTAGGAGGAGTTGCGCTTACAAGGTACACGACCCCCCTTTTCGTGAAAGTATAAGTTGAATTATCTCCCCTTCTAAATTTTAGACAGCAACGGTATTCCTTCATGCACATCTGCAGGTTGTGTACTACAACTGTGTAAAGTTTCATAAAAATTCAATAAGCAGTTTAGTAGCAGTTGCGCTTACAAGGTACATGCCCCCCTTTTCGTGAAAGTATAAGTTGAATTATCTCCCCTTTTAAATTTTGGACAGCAACCATATTCCTTCATGCACATCTGCAGGTAGTGTACTACAACTGTGTAAAGTTTCACAAAACTCCAATAAGCCGTTTAGGAGGAGTTGCACTTACAAGGTACACGACCCCCCTTTTCGTGAAAGTATAAGTTGAATTATTTCCCCTTCTAAATTTTAGACAGCAACGGTATTCCTTCATGCACATCTGCAGGTTGTGTACTACAACTGTGTAAAGTTTCATAAAAATTCAATAAGCAGTTTAGTAGCAGTTGCGTTTACAAGGTACATGCCCTCCCCCCCCCCCCCTTTTCATGAAAGTATAAGTTTAATTATCCCCCCTTTCAAATTTTGTACAGCAACCATATTCCTTCATGCACATCTGCAGGTAGTGCACTACAAATGTGTAAAGTTTCATAAAAAATCCAATAAGCCGTTTAGGAGGAGTTGCGCTTACAAGGTACATAGACGGACGGACAGACGGACGGACGAACGGACGGACAGGGTGATTCCTATTTACCCTCCCAAACTTTGTTTGCGGGGGGTATAAAAACAATATGGTGAATAGTTATAAATTTTAATTTCCTGTCAGTATTTTATTTATCTTATATCATTTCAGGTCACATCAAGGGCTGCTATGGTGTTTAATGCCACTTTCAACAATATTTCAGTTATGTCACGGCAATCACTTTTATTGGTGGAGGAAACCAGAGTACCCGGAGAAAACCACCGACCTGCCACAAGCCACTGACAAACTTTATTACATAATGGTGTATCGAGTACACCTCACCTGAGTGGGATTTATACTCACAACGTTAGTGGTTTCAGGTCACATCAAAATATAGAACATAATAATATAAGCCTTAGAAGCCATTCAGAAAATCACTTTTTTTCATAATTAAACAACGCCACTGTAACTCCAGAATGACTTATTTATGATGAAGATGTATCCATCATTCTAAGAACTAGAGACAATTCAACAACAAGAGGCCGTCAATACAAGCTGTACAAGAAACATTCAAGACTTGATGTCAAAGAAAATATTTAATTTATTCAAATAACTGTTGAAATCTGGAAAAACCTACCATCCTCAGGTGTAACTGCACCCACCATCAGATCATTTGAAGGAAAATTGGACAAATTCTGAGAAAACCAACCACGAAAGTATGACTACAACCAGGTAATTTTGATAAACACGACCGGACACAACATAATTATAAATAGTTCAGATGAGGAGCTGACAGAAGAGGCCTACCATGGAGACCTACAGTCAGAGGAGGATCTGTGAGTATCTGTGAGTTAGCCAAACCAAACTAATTCACTTGTACTTTGTCAATCTAAATAGACAGGAATAGATAAAAACAGTCTCTCTATCAAGTAATAATAGTCTAGTTTGACTTTATCAGACTAAAATATCGTCATGAAAAAAGAACAATGATGCCTGTCAACAAAAATTTAAAAGGACTTTACCCTAAAAGGAATAAGACCTTGATGTCATAATTGAACACAAATTTTGTAAAATGTGGTATTATCAAAAAGAAAGACTTTGTGTCAACAAAAACTCAAGTTATTATCTAGAAACCAAGATTTTTAGTATTTTCTGCATTGCCAATGGGGCACATCTCAAAAATAAAAAAAAATGCATCTTCCTCCGAATAATATGAAGAAGATTGATGTATCTTTATGTCAAACACATGAAAACCAATAATTTTGCAGTATTTTCTAAAGGGGAATAATCCCCCCAAAATCACATTTTAATAAAATATTCTAATTCAAAAAGGGCAATAACTTCTTTAAAAATGGCAAAAAAGCAAGCATACAAAGCTCTTAGGAATTCCCTTTTGTGACAAACGGACAGACGGTACAAAAATGATATGTCCCCCAGAAGAAGGAACAAAATATATAATCTCTTTTTTATACTCTATGCAGAATAATGTTTTTCCTCGAAATCATTAGAAATAAATGTTGAATATTAAACACCACACTAAACACCACAACCCTTGAAATCATTACATATTTATACATGTATGCGAAAATTTAAACTTGACATCTAAATTTCAGACATTTTTATTGATTGATTGATCTATTAAAAAAAATCATAACTAGTTAGCTTACCTGACATTAATTACATTATCAATACAAAAATTTACACAAATAGAAATCCTTGAATAATTTTTGTTAAATAAAAAGGTTTTTACCTGAATTAGACTGGTATATAAAATCAATCAGCTATACTATTATTATAGACAGGTAAATCAATTTTTGTTTCCGATGCCATTTATACATAATTGATGCTATTAGTCTTATAGATACAACAAAGTCAAGGTGTACAGCAAAAATATTATTGAATGAACTTTTGAACAGTATAGAAATTCATTAATATACAATGTAATTGCTTTAAAAGAAGGACAGGTGTGGGCATATCTTATTTAATATTATATTACATATAAATGAAGTCAACAATATTGACTATTAAACCAATTAAAAATATTATCTCATCTATGGCAAACAGGTTTGTTTTCTTTATTCAGTTTTAAAAAAGATGAGATGACAATAAATACCATTGATGGGTAGATCTTTACAGCTATTGGTTTAAAAAAAAAACATGTATTACCTCCGTTTTTTGGTGGGGTCCGTGTTATTCATCTTTTTAGTTTTCTGTGTTGTGTATTTTTGCTTTGTTTGTCTTTGTCCTGTGTCTTGTGTTCCCAATATTGCCTGTGTCTATGGATTGTCCAATCTTGGCTGCCTCTTCGATTTTCTTTAACGTTCATTAATTATTTTATCATGGTGACTTGTTTAACAGGGGAAGAACTTGCATTCGATAAAGAAACAATCATACAGTATGATCAATAAGATCTTTCTTCCTGAATATAGCTGAAGTACTTGTCACTGGATGTTAAGCAATAATCAATCAAGACTTATTAAGATGATGCTAATTATTAACTGGTATTACAGGCAAAAATACAAATACTTAAAAATAGCTAAAAATAAAAACCTGTTTTTCGTCATGGTTTTTATCCATTTTGATCACTGTTATTTTTCTACGGTAGGGTTGTGGTACTGCTGAAAATATATTTAAATTTAAAAGTTACATTAGTATATATGGTATACCATTCTTTTTATTTATCATGATAAAAGCAAACTTTTATCCTGTCCTGGACTGCATATATATATATAACAGAAAATAACTCCTGGTATGAAAATTGTCAGGTTCGGATGGAATACAGTTACTAGTAAAATAAGTCAATGGACCATGTTTGTTATGGTGTTTAACGCCACTTTCAACAATATTTCAGTTACATTGTCGCGGCAAGTTTTAATGGTGGAGGAAACCGGAGTATCTGGACTGACAAACTTGATCACATGATGTTATATCGAGTACACCTTGCCTGAACAAGTTAAGAACTCACAATTTCAGAGGTGATAGGCATTGATTACACAGGTTGTTATATTTATTATGAGTGAGAGTAGTTGTTGTTATATTTATTATGGGTGAGAGTAGTTGTTGTTATATTTATTATGAGTGAGAGTAGTTGTTGTTATATTTATTATGAGTGAGAGTAGTTGTTGTTATATTTATTATGAGTGAGAGTAGTTGTTGTTATATTTATTATGAGTGAGAGTAGTTGTTGTTATATTTATTATGGGTGAGAGTAGTTGTTGTTATATTTATTATGGGTGAGAGTAGTTGTTGTTATATTTATTATGGGTGAGAGTAGTTGTTGTTATATTTATTATGGGTGAGAGTAGTTGTTGTTATATTTATTATGGGTGAGAGTAGTTGTTGTTATATTTATTATGAGTGAGAGTAGTTGTTGTTATATTTATTATGAGTGAGAGTAGTTGTTGTTATATTTATTATGAGTGAGAGTAGTTGTTGTTATATTTATTATGAGTGAGAGTAGTTGTTGTTATATTTATTATGAGTGAGAGTAGTTGTTGTTATATTTATTATGAGTGAGAGTAGTTGTTGTTATATTTATTATGAGTGAGAGTAGTTGTTGTTATATTTATTATGGGTGAGAGTAGTTGTTGTTATATTTATTATGAGTGAGAGTAGTTGTTGTTATATTTATTATGAGTGAGAGTAGTTGTTGTTATATTTATTATGGGTGAGAGTAGTTGTTGTTATATTTATTATGAGTGAGAGTAGTTGTTGTTATATTTATTATGAGTGAGAGTAGTTGTTGTTATATTTATTATGAGTGAGAGTAGTTGTTGTTATATTTATTATGAGTGAGAGTAGTTGTTGTTATATTTATTATGGGTGAGAGTAGTTGTTGTTATATTTATTATGAGTGAGAGTAGTTGTTGTTATATTTATTATGAGTGAGAGTAGTTGTTGTTATATTTATTATGGGTGAGAGTAGTTGTTGTTATATTTATTATGAGTGAGAGTAGTTGTTGTTATATTTATTATGAGTGAGAGTAGTTGTTGTTATATTTATTATGAGTGAGAGTAGTTGTTGTTATATTTATTATGGGTGAGAGTAGTTGTTGTTATATTTATTATGAGTGAGAGTAGTTGTTGTTATATTTATTATGGGTGAGAGTAGTTGTTGTTATATTTATTATGAGTGAGAGTAGTTGTTGTTATATTTATTATGAATGAGAGTAGTTGTTGTTATATTTATTATGGGTGAGAGTAGTTGTTGTTATATTTATTATGAGTGAGAGTAGTTGTTGTTATATTTATTATGAGTGAGAGTAGTTGTTGTTATATTTATTATGAGTGAGAGTAGTTGTTGTTATATTTATTATGAATGAGAGTAGTTGTTGTTATATTTATTATGGGTGAGAGTAGTTGTTGTTATATTTATTATGAATGAGAGTAGTTGTTGTTTAATGTCAAGTGAACAATTGTTTTCATCTATATCATAGTGAGAACAGGTTATATTTCTATGAGATAATGATGATCAATATCTACTTTGTACTAGCCTACATGGCTTAATTGGATTTATTATAGTGCTAACTCACTGAAACAACAGTCTGTGGATAGACATGTCGCTCCACTCTTGACACATTATCCCTATTCCTAGCCAACCAATCTTTTCTCTTACTCATTAATGCTTATTTGAGAAGCAGCCAATATCAATTTTATAGTCTTTCGACTCAATCAGAGCTTAAAACCATGTTCTACTGTATTCAAAACCATCAAGATCACCATTACACCACCGACGTGGTTTTGTCAGAATTGAGTGTGTAATGTGCATTAAATGTGGATAAAATCAGATATACCCATGGCTTGGATGCTTCTGGTAAAATATTTTAGCCTTTTTGTATTGGTATGTTTTTGACACCAGTACAGTTAAACCTGCCTTAAAGGACACCTCTATATAACAAATCACTGTCTATAAAGGGCAGTCTCATTTTTCTCATTTATGAATAGTGCATATAATTTTAACGTGTATATAAAGGGCAACTACTTATAAAGGTCACATTTTCAGGTTCATTGAGTGACCTTTATATACAGGTTTGACTGTACTTATAATGCATTTTGTCTTCATTTGAACTTCATACAGTTTGACTGTACTTATAATGCATTTTGTCTTCATTTGAACTTCATACTCTACAAATTGATATATTACGACATATAACTCTTCATAATTAATTTTACCAGAAAAAAATTACAAAGAATACCGAGTTCACAAAGAATCTCAAAATATTCTACTGAAATAATTTAAAAAGTAATAATATCCATACCTCATTGTAATACAAACCCTACAGGTACATGTATGACAATAAAAATACAACACAGAGAGTAACACATTAAAAAATTGCCAATAGACAGTTAGTGATGACCAGTGATAATTATGTTATGCAAGTTTTATGGAAGAAGTTGTAATGAGTTGTCATCACTGAACTTAACAGACCATATACAACACATTAAATTAATTGTCATAATGGGAAACATCTATGGATTATCTCCCTTTGACATGTTAAGCAGATAGGTTGATGTTGCTGTAATTTATAAAAAGAGGACGTTATCTGTTTAATGGGGGAATAACTATGTTTTGCAGTTAAAAAACAGACTTTTCTTGGATATAAATGGCCTGATTAAAGTAATATTTTCAAAGTAAATTTTCATAGTTGTATGTAAATAAAGTCCTATAATTGTCACTTCAAATTTTACTATCACAGTACACGATCGTTATTTGATCCTGTATGCAGTCCTCATGATGAGCATCGGTCCTCTGGCCAAGACCAGTAAAACTTTGTTCGGACCAGTAATTTTTTTCAATTTTTATTTAGATATACATGTATATATAAAATAAATTCAGTCAGTTCAAATTTTCATTTCAAGGACTGGGTATGTAAAGTTTTGCTTGAATCACTTCTATGTCCTTTTGGGGATAATTCAAGACATGTCAGATTGGGTTAAAATATAAAACTATATCCATTGGTGGCCATCTTGGTTAAAACATTAACTTTGTAATGGATACGGCAGCTACTGACCATTCAAGTACAATTTAGGTTATGGAAAGAAAGTTTAAACACTGATAATCGACAATTCCTCCCACTGAAAACAGACATCAACCTCTCATCTCAAAGCATTGAATGCAAAAAAAACCCACAGCAGAATGTCATTGAAAATCGCAAGGTCATGGATTGGGACAGGCACAAAAAAGTGGCAGGGTTAAACCAGTGAATGGATTTTCAACCCTCCTCCTCTTGAGGTTGAATCAATTCAGTGGTTTCATACAAAACTAGTTCATTAGGTGTCATCATTCTTGTATTTCTGATCTACACAAAAACACACTTTGTAAAGGCTACCATTGGCCATGATTATATGTCAGCTGGTTTACATCTCTACCTATGCAAATAACGCCTATCACCACTAAGTTTGTGAGCTTGATTCCGGCACACGTCAATGTGTATTTGATACAATATTATGCGATAAAATTTGTTAGCGACTTGTGGCAGGTCAGTGGCTTTGTCCAGGTACTTTTGTTTCCTCCTCCACAATATAACTGAAATGCTGCTGAAAGTGGCATTAAACACCATTAACAATACCCCTAGCAAAGGATCATTCAGGTACAGTTTGGATTCTATATATTTCAATAGCTTCAGAGAAGATTTGATAGTGACCTTGATCTTAGAGAATCTTAATACATGTACAGTTGACTCTCGTTATCTCGAATTCGATGGGACCATGGACAAAATTCGAGTCAACCGTAGTTCGACTCAAGAGGAGCTACGAAGATACCGGAAGTGTGGTTTGTTTAACAACGAAAGGGAGACAACTCGAGCGAAATTTTGAAGAGGTAAAACCAGCATCGCATGTCCCTATTCTCGGAACGATTTTAAACATATTCGATGTTTTTGTTGCTGTTTTTTTTCTCTCCGTTAAATTCTTTGAATTTTGTGAAACGACTGATAACTTCTAGATATCTTTTTTTGTGTGAATGAATATGTTTATCCGTTTTGTTTATGTTTTTCACCTGTTGCATTGTCATTAAACTTCACCCATCATGACGTATTTTTCTTTGTGCAATACAATAAATGATGTGTTTTTATTATTCAATAAAGTGTAGAAGAAAACTGTTCTTCTTTAATCAAAATTAATTTCAGACAAATAATTTAATAGATAAAACGTTTCCTTTGTGTACTTTTCATAATCATTGATGTATGCCAACCCAAGCGCACTTATTATGAACCGATAATTTTTGATTGTACACATCTAACCTGTGTCATATTACCAAGCCAATTCAAATATTATCACTAATTAATTTGACAGATTGTGAAATAAACATGTGAAATAGCCTAAGGTAAAAATATCAAATTCAATGACCGGATGTTTCACCTGTGATCCGATTTTAATCCTAAGGTAATACACATGTTTTGACAGGTAAATTTGACTTAACGAATGTAAATAATATGGCTTTCTACATCTCGGGACCAAAACTTTTATTCGAGACAACCGAAATTTCGACTCATCCGAATTCGACTCAACAGGAGTCAAATTATATATATTTATACACAACGAAGTTCGGGACTTCGATAAAAATTCGACTCAACCGGAAATTCGAGTCAACCGAATTCGAGACAATGAGAGTCAACTGTATATGGTAAAAATAATCCTTACTGTAAAAATATTACCCCAGAAAACTAGAGGTGATTACCCCAAAACAAGATGAATTCTTCGGTTTAAACAAACCCAAATGGCAGTACCTCAGAAAACTTGCTTAGAAAAACCAAAATGCAATTATCTCTGAAAACCGTAAATGTATTTTATTTTGTGTTCACTTACATCTGCATCTTTTCGTGTAAAACAAATGGTATTGTTAATGATACATTTTATAATGGTGAAAGCTAAAGTTATGACCAATCACCTGTTGATATGTACATTACTGGATTAAAGTGATTTAAATGATAACATAGTTTAAAACAGAAATACATTTACATAGAATTGTTTGAGTCGTTTGTTGGTTACGTAACTTCTAATATTTCATGCATATTTAGGTGGTTATAGTTATGGTGTTTAACGCCACTTTCAACAACATTTCAGTTATATCGTGGTGATCAGTTTTATTGGTGTAAGGAAACCGGAGTAACAGGAGAAAGCCTCAAACCTGCCGCAAGTCACTGACAAACTTCATCATATAATGTTGTATCGAGTACAACCTCACCATGAACGGGATTTTCACTCACAACTTTGTGGTGAGAGGCACTGATTGCACAAATAGTTGTAAATCTTAACTACCATATGATCACAACCACGACAGCCCCTTACATTACTTGACAATTTAATTGACTATGAATTAATTGAGCTCAAAAGATGACATTGCATTTCACAAACTGAATTAATTTCTATATAAATTATACTGTTGACTCCAGTTAAAATAAATATGCTGGTTGATTTAAGATAGTACTGTCATCCAGGAATGTACCTTCTTTACAAAATACCTGTATTATCAACTAGATGATAAATTATATACCCAGTTATCACCCGACACTCTGATCTATATACTACAAGATAAATAGTCACTTTAAAATGCTACCTATCAATATAATACAGTATCTAGACTATACACACTAAAGGCAGTGTAAATTGTTTCTTCTTTAATATAAAAGTTAATGGGGTTCACTATACAGTCAAACCTGTCTTATGTGATCTTTCCAAGGGGTTAGGGTTATGGGTTATGGTGTTTAACGCCACTTTGAACAATATTTCAGTTATATCGTGGCAGTCAGTTTTACTGTTGGAGGAAACTGGAGTACCCAGAGAAATCCACAGACCTGCCACAAGTCACTGACAAACATTATCATATAATGTTGTTTCAAGTACACCTTGCCATGAGTGGGTTTCGAACTCACAACTTTAGTGGTGATAGGCACTGATTGTAAAGGTAGTTGTAAATCCAACAACCATATGATCATGATCACGACCACGACGGCCCCTCAAGGTTTTGGTGGTAATCATAAAAGCCACATATATTGTTAACTACCATATATTTATGATATCACACAGTATGTCTAAGACTGAAACCTGTCATAGTAAAATTCTTTTACTGGTGAAAAATAGTCTTCAAATTGTTGAAGGTAGTCAGTATTTGGTGGTAGAAGTCATAAAACTATAGCACAAGAAATTTGCTTAATTCTGTATCAATGCACATTGAATACAGAGACAGAGTGCTTGGAAAGTTAGATACAAAGTTAAACTAGTTTGAAAGCTTTTTTTTTCAAATTAGAAGACCTGATGTCATCAAAATTTTCAATACTCCAGAGTTATTTCCCTTTTATGTTTCCAAATAAACTTTACTTGCCTCTTATGCTAAGGGTGGCTTAAATCAAGTTGTCTTACTGTGTCTAAATATAACCAGAGAAGGCTGCAGTGAGGAATGGATGGATATAGTGATGGCTATTTATCTAAGAAAAGTTTGAAGATACCAAAGGAGTAATCAGAAGCCGTAAATCAAGGAACTAAACAAATAATACAATGGCCAAATTAAAAAGGACAACAGGATAAACAATGATCTACAATACATCATTCACATGTAAGATTGGGTGTCAAATTTTTAATACCCTCTAAATTTGATATTCAAGTATTGATATAACCCTCATCTTTAACTATATCAGTAGAATCAACAGATAAAGGTCGGTCAAAAGTCTCTATGTCAATATTTAAACAAGATATAAATCTTATTCTTTCACTGGATAACTTAATTTACAAGGTACACTGCACTAAACATGGAAGAATTCGTTCAGAAAGACCACTTCTTGGATCATGTAGTCTTTTATATTAGTAATTTGTGAATGTGTGACTGACTATTTCATACATGTACTATTTTTAATCTTTACCTTTTTGATTACTGTATTATTCTAAATTATTTTAGAAATCAATTCATATTTTTAATCCATATTTTAAATAAACTGTCAATTAATCTTACAAATATTTTGATGAGAGCTTGCATTTTTTTCTGGTTTAGTGTGGAACTTTAGTGGACGTGATCATATGGCACCAGATTTATCTCTTTTAATGCAATTAGTGCCTATCACCACTCAAGTTGTAAATCCAACTCCTGTTTATGGAAAGGTGTACTTGATACAACAAAATGTCATAATGTTTGTCAGTGATTTGTGGCAGGTCTGTGCTTTTCTTTGGGTACTCCGGTTACCTCTACCAATAAAACTGATTGCCAAAATAAAACTAAAATGTTGTTGAAAGTGGATTTGAAACCCATAACCTTAACTCTATACATTAGTGCAATTATGTGAATCAGAGACTATCAGGGACCTATTATTATTCACCTGGTTGAAGAAGAGTTTGAAGAGACAAAAGGGGTAATCAGAAGTATTATGTCGAAGTACAATGGCCAAATAAAAGTAGTATGTCGAAGTACAGACAACACAATGGCCAAATAAAAGTAGTATGTTGAAGTACAGACAACACAATGGCCATATAAAAGTAGTATGTCGAAGTACAGACAACACAATGGCCAAATAAAAGTAGTATGTAGAAGTACAGACAACACAATGGCCAAATAAAAGTAGTATGTCGAAGTACAGACAACACAATGGCCAAATAAAAGTAGTATGTCGAAGTACAGACAACACAATGGCCAAATAAAAGTAGTATGTCGAAGTACAGACAACACAATGGCCAAATAAAAGTAGTATGTCGAAGTACAGACAACACAATGGCCAAATAAATGTAGTATGTAGAAGTACAGACAACACAATGGCCAAATAAAAGTAGTATGTAGAAGTACAGACAACACAATGGCCAAATAAAAGTAGTATGTCGAAGTACAGACAACACAATGGCCAAATAAAAGTAGTATGTCGAAGTACAGACAACACAATGGCCAAATAAAAGTAGTATGTCGAAGTACAGACAACACAATGGCCAAATAAAAGTAGTATGTCAAAGGACAGACAACACAATGGCCAAATAAAAGTAGTATGTTGAAGTACAGACAACACAATGGCCAAATAAAAGTAGTATGTCGAAGTACAGACAACACAATGGCCAAATAAAAGTAGTATGTTGAAGTACAGACAACACAATGGCCAAATAAAAGTAGTATGTTGAAGTACAGACAACACAATGGCCAAATAAAAGTAGTATGTTGAAGTACAGACAACACAATGGCCAAATAAAAGTAGTATGTCGAAGTACAGACAACACAATGGCCAAATAAAAGTAGTATGTCGAAGTACAGACAACACAATGGCCAAATAAAAGTAGTATGTAGAAGTACAGACAACACAATGGCCAAATAAAAGTAGTATGTTGAAGTACAGACAACACAATGGCCAAATAAAAGTAGTATGTAGAAGTACAGACAACACAATGGCCAAATAAAAGTAGTATGTCAAAGTACAGACAACACAATGGCCAAATAAAAGTAGTATGTCGAAGTACAGACAACACAATGGCCAAATAACAGTAGTATGTCGAAGTACAGACAACACAATGACCAAATAAAAGTAGTATGTCGAAGTACAGACAACACAATGGCCAAATAAAAGTAGTATGTTGAAGTACAGACAACACAATGGCCAAATAAAAGTAGTATGTTGAAGTACAGACAACACAATGGCCAAATAAAAGTAGTATGTAGAAGTACAGACAACACAATGGCCAAATAAAAGTAGTATGTTGAAGTACAGACAACACAATGGCCAAATAAAAGTAGTATGTAGAAGTACAGACAACACAATGGCTAAATAAAAGTCAAACTAATATATACCAAGAACTAAACAGAAAACCAAAGATTGAGCAATATGAACCCAACAAAAAATGGGGGTGAACTTAGGTGCTCCAAAAGAATAAGCAGTTCCTCCCCCTAAAGGCATCTGTCACATTACTCTTGTCAAAAATCTGGTGGTAAGTCATAAATGATTGGTTTGGTTTTGGTCTTATGGTGTTTAATGCCACTTTCAACATTATTTCGGTTATATCGTGATGGTCATTTATATTGGTGGAGGAAACCGGAGTGCACGGAGAAAACCACCCACTTGCCGCAAGCCACTAACAAACTTTATAACATAATGTTGTACACCTCGCCATGAACGGGATTCGATCTCACAATATAAGTGGTGATAGGCACTGATTGCATAGATAGTTGTAAATCCATTTTTTACCATATGATCACGACCACGACTGCCCCTAGTCATAAATGAGGAAATGCAGAATTGTGATTATGACAAAAGGGAACATACCCTTGGTCATTTGTGACATATTCCGTAATGGTTAATCAAGTCATAAAACTTTTGAAGTGATGACTTCAACCTAATCAAATTAGACTTGTTTTATGGTTATTGATTTTGAATGATAAGTAACATACATATTTACCTAATTGCATGGTTAAAATTCTGTTAAATTCCATCACATATAATAAGAGGATTATGGATTAACAATGAGAATTCAGACGATACTGATGTAAAATGACCACACACATGGGTTTGAATCTAATCCTTATTCCATCTGACACAAAAATGATCTTCCTTCATATAATAAAACAATATGTCATCCTTGTCATCTTATTTTCCATTTTTAGAGAAGTTTGAACACATTTAATTACAGAAATGGATTGAATTACAGAAATGGATTGAATTACAGAATAGAACCACTGATATCTTCGAAATATAAATGTAACTTGAGGTATTATGAACACCGTTAAACAAAAAATGCGTAAGCTGAGGGACCAAGTCCAGAAAGGAAGACTATCCTACTACAAGTATCTACCAGTTCTAGAATTCCTAGATAAAAGGTCAAAATTAATATACAGGTCTGAGATTTTACTAAACATTTTGCCTCAATGAAATAGCTGAAATATTGTTGTAAGTGGCATTAAACACCATAATCCTAACCCATCCTAGTTGGTTTTTTATCAGTGAAAAAACTAAATTTTCTTGTTCATAACTCTACATCTGGAAAATAAAATCTTATATACACCTAATAACATCAAATGACAAAGATACCAAGATGTAGTGTTAATCGACAGAAATCAAGAGTGCTGCTCGAATGCAGGCAGCTTCACACTCATTTTAGGGTATGAGTTCTGCTCATTATTGAAGACATACTGTAGAGTGGCACTGTTCCTTTACTTTAATTTGTAATGTTGGGTTAGGTTTATGGTGCTTAACGCCACTTTCAATTGCAGTTATGTCGTCTCGTTCACTTTTATTGGTGGGGGAAACTGGAGTATCCGGAGAAAATCACTGACCTGCCCCAAGTCACTTACAAACTTTATCACATAATGTTGTATCAAGTACACCTCGCCATGAGCGGGATTCGAACTCACAACTTTAAGGGTGATAAGCACTGATTGCACAGGTACTTGTAAATCCAATTACCATATGATCACAACCACGACGACCCCTTGTAATGTTGGATGGTCTCTCATGTTCGCTTACCGTCCATACCCTTACTTTAACTATTCAAGAACTGAAGAATAAGCTTTCTTAAAATTCCATATTAGTAAATCTATGTAACAAACATAACACAAAGATGTGATCACCATTTGTTTAACTTAAGTTCAAATATACCAAGCTCTATGGAAAATAAAGAACTCTCAAGAAGAAATATAAATAACTGAATTTCATTCAGTTTTACAGAAATTAAATATCATGAAATTGACCTAATTTAATTCATAAGTTTAAGCATTCTTAAAGCTTGAATGAATTACTATTGCTACCTTTTGTTTGAGTAAAATATCAGTTACCTATATACAACCAACCATAAAAATAATAATTAACATATCAATATTTAATATATTAAAGTTAAATGTTTCAATTTTAATTTTTATAGATATTAAAAATGTACAAAGTTGTGTTCATATTCAGAGGGAACTGCAGACAGTCTATACAGTACCTCCCCCTCTTATAATGCCCTCACACCACGATATAGCTGAAAAACACAAATAAATAAATAAATAAATAAATAAATAAATAAATAAATAAATAAATAAATAAATAAATAAATAAATAAATAAATAAATAAATAAATAAATAAATAAATAAATAAATAAATAAATAAATAAATCAATAAATCAATCAATCAATCAATCAATCAATCATATACTGCCCTCTCACCAGAAATCAATCCTATTATCAGGACAGATTTGCCATTCTCTTGTATGGTCATTTTTTTCATTGCAGAAGGGGTGGTCTTATAAGAGGAGGGAACACTGTACCACCTTACAATGGCAAAAGTTCCTTGGAAATTTCACAAGATAATCTTCAATTGTGTAACCTCAGTACAATTATTTCCCTTTATATCTAAATTTGTGGATTTGTATGAAGGTTTCAACTTACTATATCATTATGTCTGGATCAACATTGCTGTTTGTTTTATGGTGTTTAATATCACTTTCAACAATATTTCAGTTATATCGTGGTGGTCAGTTTTATTGGTGGAGGTTACCGGAGTACCCGAAGAAAATCACCAACCTGTCACAAGTCACTGACAAACTTTATCACATAATGTTGTATACCTCGCCCTGATCGAGATTCGAACTCACAACATCAGTGGTGATATCAACATTGCTGATAAATGTTTGAAACTTAATAACTTAATACACAGACTCAGCTAAAGCTTTACAATTTTTATATGTTCACAATCTGCATCAGCCCAAGAACAAATAAAATATATCTTTGTTTCATGGCAATTTTCTATAGTTTATTTGCAACTTTGATCTTGAGAAATTATTGTCAAAGTAAGGTTTATCTCCTTTATAAATCATGAAAATATTCTTAGCTGGTTGTTTACTTTTGGTGTATTTTTTTTTAACAGCTTTTAATTTTTTTTTTTTATTTAATATTTTTGTCTCCTTCTGTTTGGAATTCTGCACCATTGAACATGCTTAAAACACAGAATTGTGTATATGGTACACTATAATTTAACTTATTGAGGACTAATTATATATACAAACAAAATAAAACAAACTAAAAGGTATTGAAATATATAGCAAAAAGTCATTGACAGTATAACTTTGACAGCATGCCCATAAAGTTACCAGAATCTAATGCAATGGAAACAACTTGAAGCATATGATCTATCATCAATATACAACATGAAAACAGGTATCTTTATAATACAGTATCAAACGTCAATGTAATTAAAACTCTCTGATTTGTTGATTCCACCCCCCCCCCCCCCCCCCCCCCCACCCCCAAATGTATTCATACAGGATAGTTCATCTGGATATGGCCTCTAATGGGGTTATGTCAGCTGTTAGGGGGAACTTAGCTAATATAACAGCTGATTTTGATTAGATTGTACAAAACATTTGATATTTATCTTAATATTGCCCTTACAAACTGTCCTATGGGGCTCTTTACTTGTACAGACTGTATTACTTATTGACCCTAAGGTCCAAGGGGATATGTCTATATTTGGTAATATTACACTCATTTTAACAAAGAGAAGGGTCATATAAATCTGATTGTCGATTAGTATCTGTTTGAATTTTATCATTAAAAAAACAATGTACATGCAGATGGACAGACAAATAATTTTTAGACACCATTTGTGAAGGGAATGATCATTTAACTTATATGGAAGGGGGACAGTTTTATTTTCTGAACAAAAAATTATGTTGCCAAATTTCATAGAAAAAAAAATAACTGACCTGACCTGAAAGATGCAAAACTTGCATAGCTGACCTTGCAGTTTTCAATGAGAAATATCGGTAAAATTTAAGAAAATAATTATTGAATATTCATGTCCAAAAAAAGAAATAATCAGATTTGTAAGGAAAGAATATTCTGGCAAAAAGGGAAAAAAACCATAGCCCCCACCCCCAAAGTTAAATAGTCTGTCCTACATGATAGACAATAACAATGAGAAATTCAATACACCTAACAAGTTATGAACATCAATCATATTAAACTGTTTTATTTAAAAATAACCCAAACTATAATATTCGGTTTACATTCCTAAAGGATAGGGTTAATGATAACACCCCTGTAATATATATAGAATTGATGTCACAGTACAAATTACCATGTTTACCTAATAAGGTGGAAATATACAGTATGTAAGTCAAAAAGATTAAAAGGGCCAGATGAATAGGAAAACAATTCTATATTGTGGACAGTTAATAAATTCTTTATGTCTGTTCAAATAATTTGAATTTGTTCCTTTACTTTAATTTGTAATGTTGGATTAGGTTTATGGTGCTTAACGCCACTTTCAATTGCAGTTATGTCGTCTCGTTCACTTTTATTGGTGGGGGAAACTGGAGTATCCGGAGAAAATCACTGACCTGCCCCAAGTCACTTACAAACTTTATCACATAATGTTGTATCAAGTACACCTCGCCATGAGCGGGATTCGAACTCACAACTTTAAGGGTGATAAGCACTGATTGCACAGGTACTTGTAAATCCAATTACCATATGATCACAACCACGACGACCCCTTGTAATGTTGGATGGTCTCTCATGTTCGCTTACCGTCCATACCCTTACTTTAACTATTCAAGAACTGAAGAATAAGCTTTCTTAAAATTCCATATTAGTAAATCTATGTAACAAACATAACACAAAGATGTGATCACCATTTGTTTAACTTAAGTTCAAATATACCAAGCTCTATGGAAAATAAAGAACTCTCAAGAAGAAATATAAATAACTGAATTTCATTCAGTTTTACAGAAATTAAATATCATGAAATTGACCTAATTTAATTCATAAGTTTAAGCATTCTTAAAGCTTGAATGAATTACTATTGCTACCTTTTGTTTGAGTAAAATATCAGTTACCTATATACAACCAACCATAAAAATAATAATTAACATATCAATATTTAATATATTAAAGTAAATGTTTCAATTTTAATTTTTATAGATATTAAAAATGTACAAAGTTGTGTTCATATTCAGAGGGAACTGCAGACAGTCTATACAGTACCTCCCCCTCTTATAATGCCCTCACACCACGATATAACTGAAAAACACCAATCAATCAATCAATCAATCAATCAATCAATCAATCAATCAATCAGTCAATCAATCAATCAATCAATCAATCAATCATATACTGCCCTCTCACCAGAAATCAATCCTATTATCAGGACAGATTTGCCATTCTCTTGTATGGTCATTTTTTTCATTGCAGAATGGGTGGTCTTATAAGAGGAGGGAACACTGTACCACCTTACAATGGCAAAAGTTCCTTGGAAATTTCACAAGATAATCTTCAATTGTGTAACCTCAGTACAATTATTTCCCTTTATATCTAAATTTGTGGATTTGTATGAAGGTTTCAACTTACTATATCATTATGTCTGGATCAACATTGCTGTTTGTTTGTTTGTTTGTTTTATGGTGTTTAATATCACTTTCAACAATATTTCAGTTATATCGTGGTGGTCAGTTTTATTGGTGGAGGTTACCGGAGTACCCGAAGAAAATCACCAACCTGTCACAAGTCACTGACAAACTTTATCACATAATGTTGTATACCTCGCCCTGATCGAGATTCGAACTCACAACATCAGTGGTGATATCAACATTGCTGATAAATGTTTGAAACTTAATAACTTAATACACAGACTCAGCTAAAGCTTTACAATTTTTATATGTTCACAATCTGCATCAGCCCAAGAACAAATAAAATATATCTTTGTTTCATGGCAATTTTCTATAGTTTATTTGCAACTTTGATCTTGAGAAATTATTGTCAAAGTAAGGTTTATCTCCTTTATAAATTATGAAAATATTCTTAGCTGGTTGTTTACTTTTGGTGTATTTTTTTTTAACAGCTTTTAATTTTTTTTTTTATTTAATATTTTTGTCTCCTTCTGTTTGGAATTCTGCACCATTGAACATGCTTAAAACACAGAATTGTGTATATGGTACACTATAATTTAACTTATTGAGGACTAATTATATATACAAACAAAATAAAACAAACTAAAAGGTATTGAAATATATAGCAAAAAGTCATTGACAGTATAACTTTGACAGCATGCCCATAAAGTTACCAGAATCTAATGCAATGGAAACAACTTGAAGCATATGATCTATCATCAATATACAACATGAAAACAGGTATCTTTATAATACAGTATCAAACGTCAATGTAATTAAAACTCTCTGATTTGTTGATTCCCCCCCCCCCCACCCCCAAATGTATTCATACAGGATAGTTCATCTGGATATGGCCTCTAATGGGGTTATGTCAGCTGTTAGGGGGAACTTAGCTAATATAACAGCTGATTTTGATTAGATTGTACAAAACATTTGATATTTATCTTAATATTGCCCTTACAAACTGTCCTATGGGGCTCTTTACTTGTACAGACTGTATTACTTATTGACCCTAAGGTCCAAGGGGATATGTCTATATTTGGTAATATTACACTCATTTTAACAAAGAGAAGGGTCATATAAATCTGATTGTCGATTAGTATCTGTTTGAATTTTATCATTAAAAAAACAATGTACATGCAGATGGACAGACAAATAATTTTTAGACACCATTTGTGAAGGGAATGATCATTTAACTTATATGGAAGGGGGACAGTTTTATTTTCTGAACAAAAAATTATGTTGCCAAATTTCATAGAAAAAAAAATAACTGACCTGACCTGAAAGATGCAAAACTTGCATAGCTGACCTTGCAGTTTTCAATGAGAAATATCGGTAAAATTTAAGAAAATAATTATTGAATATTCATGTCCAAAAAAAGAAATAATCAGATTTGTAAGGAAAGAATATTCTGGCAAAAAGGGAAAAAAACCATAGCCCCCACCCCCAAAGTTAAATAGTCTGTCCTACATGATAGACAATAACAATGAGAAATTCAATACACCTAACAAGTTATGAACATCAATCATATTAAACTGTTTTATTTAAAAATAACCCAAACTATAATATTCGGTTTACATTCCTAAAGGATAGGGTTAATGATAACACCCCTGTAATATATATAGAATTGATGTCACAGTACAAACTACCATGTTTACCTAATAAGGTGGAAATATACAGTATGTAAGTCAAAAAGATTAAAAGGGCCAGATGAATAGGAAAACAATTCTATATTGTGGACAGTTAATAAATTCTTTATGTCTGTTCAAATAATTTGAATTTGTTCCTTTACTTTAATTTGTAATGTTGGATTAGGTTTATGGTGCTTAACGCCACTTTCAATTGCAGTTATGTCGTCTCGTTCACTTTTATTGGTGGGGGAAACTGGAGTATCCGGAGAAAATCACTGACCTGCCCCAAGTCACTTACAAACTTTATCACATAATGTTGTATCAAGTACACCTCGCCATGAGCGGGATTCGAACTCACAACTTTAAGGGTGATAAGCACTGATTGCACAGGTACTTGTAAATCCAATTACCATATGATCACAACCACGACGACCCCTTGTAATGTTGGATGGTCTCTCATGTTCGCTTACCGTCCATACCCTTACTTTAACTATTCAAGAACTGAAGAATAAGCTTTCTTAAAATTCCATATTAGTAAATCTATGTAACAAACATAACACAAAGATGTGATCACCATTTGTTTAACTTAAGTTCAAATATACCAAGCTCTATGGAAAATAAAGAACTCTCAAGAAGAAATATAAATAACTGAATTTCATTCAGTTTTACAGAAATTAAATATCATGAAATTGACCTAATTTAATTCATAAGTTTAAGCATTCTTAAAGCTTGAATGAATTACTATTGCTACCTTTTGTTTGAGTAAAATATCAGTTACCTATATACAACCAACCATAAAAATAATAATTAACATATCAATATTTAATATATTAAAGTAAATGTTTCAATTTTAATTTTTATAGATATTAAAAATGTACAAAGTTGTGTTCATATTCAGAGGGAACTGCAGACAGTCAATACAGTACCTCCCCCTCTTATAATGCCCTCACACCACGATATAGCTGAAAAACACCAATCAATCAATCAATCAATCAATCAATCAATCAATCAATCAATCAATCAATCAATCAATCAATCAATCAATCAATCATATACTGCCCTCTCACCAGAAATCAATCCTATTATCAGGACAGATTTGCCATTCTCTTGTATGGTCATTTTTTTCATTGCAGAAGGGGTGGTCTTATAAGAGGAGGGAACACTGTACCACCTTACAATGGCAAAAGTTCCTTGGAAATTTCACAAGATAATCTTCAATTGTGTAACCTCAGTACAATTATTTCCCTTTATATCTAAATTTGTGGATTTGTATGAAGGTTTCAACTTACTATATCATTATGTCTGGATCAACATTGCTGTTTGTTTTATGGTGTTTAATATCACTTTCAACAATATTTCAGTTATATCGTGGTGGTCAGTTTTATTGGTGGAGGTTACCGGAGTACCCGAAGAAAATCACCAACCTGTCACAAGTCACTGACAAACTTTATCACATAATGTTGTATACCTCACCCTGATCGAGATTCGAACTCACAACATCAGTGGTGATATCAACATTGCTGATAAATATTTGAAACTTAATAACTTAATACACAGACTCAGCTAAAGCTTTACAATTTTTATATGTTCACAATCTGCATCAGCCCAAGAACAAATAAAATATATCTTTGTTTCTTGGCAATTTTCTATAGTTTATTTGCAACTTTGATCTTGAGAAATTATTGTCAAAGTAAGGTTTATCTCCTTTATAAATCATGAAAATATTCTTAGCTGGTTGTTTACTTTTGGTGTATTTTTTTTTAACAGCTTTTAATTTTTTTTTTTTATTTAATATTTTTGTCTCCTTCTGTTTGGAATTCTGCACCATTGAACATGCTTAAAACACAGAATTGTGTATATGGTACACTATAATTTAACTTATTGAGGACTAATTATATATACAAACAAAATAAAACAAACTAAAAGGTATTGAAATATATAGCAAAAAGTCATTGACAGTATAACTTTGACAGCATGCCCATAAAGTTACCAGAATCTAATGCAATGGAAACAACTTGAAGCATATGATCTATCATCAATATACAACATGAAAACAGGTATCTTTATAATACAGTATCAAACGTCAATGTAATTAAAACTCTCTGATTTGTTGATTCCCCCCCCCCCCCCCACCCCCAAATGTATTCATACAGGATAGTTCATCTGGATATGGCCTCTAATGGGGTTATGTCAGCTGTTAGGGGGAACTTAGCTAATATAACAGCTGATTTTGATTAGATTGTACAAAACATTTGATATTTATCTTAATATTGCCCTTACAAACTGTCCTATGGGGCTCTTTACTTGTACAGACTGTATTACTTATTGACCCTAAGGTCCAAGGGGATATGTCTATATTTGGTAATATTACACTCATTTCAACAAAGAGAAGGGTCATATAAATCTGATTGTCGATTAGTATCTGTTTGAATTTTATCATTAAAAAAACAATGTACATGCAGATGGACAGACAAATAATTTTTAGACACCATTTGTGAAGGGAATGATCATTTAACTTATATGGAAGGGGGACAGTTTTATTTTCTGAACAAAAAATTATGTTGCCAAATTTCATAGAAAAAAAAATAACTGACCTGACCTGAAAGATGCAAAACTTGCATAGCTGACCTTGCAGTTTTCAATGAGAAATATCGGTAAAATTTAAGAAAATAATTATTGAATATTCATGTCCAAAAAAAGAAATAATCAGATTTGTAAGGAAAGAATATTCTGGCAAAAAGGGAAAAAAACCATAGCCCCCACCCCCAAAGTTAAATAGTCTGTCCTACATGATAGACAAACAGTCTTAATAACAATGAGAAATTCAATACACCTAACAAGTTATGAACATCGATCATATTAAACTGTTTTATTTAAAAATAACCCAAACTATAATATTCCGTTTACATTCCTAAAGGATAGGGTTAATGATAACACCCCTGTAATATATATAGAATTGATGTCACAGTACAAACTACCATGTTTACCTAATAAGGTGGAAATATACAGTATGTAAGTCAAAAAGATTAAAAGGGCCAGATGAATAGGAAAACAATTCTATATTGTGGACAGTTAATAAATTCTTTATGTCTGTTCAAATAATTTGAATTTTTTGTTTGATTCAAAATACATTAGTGGATATTAAAAATCAAGAAAATCATGGCATGTTTATTTATACTGATAACTGATTTTGATTTAATGGTTGATTTATTTATGGTGTTTAATGCCATTTTCAACAATATTTCAGCTATACCATGGCAGTCAATTCTATTGGTGGAGACCCGAGTACCTGACTGTTACAAGTACCCGACTGTTACAAGTCACTGGCAAACTGTTGTATCGACAACTGATTTTGAAAATCGTCATAAAAAATTTTTGGTGAAGATATACTGCAGAAAACTTTTGATATTGTTGACATCATATAAATTCAATCTCCCTGCAGCTGTCAAAATTAATAAATCGCAATATTATATGATCAACGAATTGCATTGTATTTATATCATCATAATTTTTTCAAGAGAATCACAAAATGACTCCAGGACATGGATGTCCCCCCCAAGTAAACAGGAGCATCACTCCAAAACAAAAACTGTGGTAAAGTCTGTAATCAAACTTAGTCTTCCTTTTTAAGGTCCTTGACATTGTGTATAAATTTCAAATGATTTGCACCCGAGGAAATCGTTATTGAGCAGAAACCAGTTGTCGGATGTTAGAATTGACGTATAAACATGGGTAAAACTTAATGCACCCGACGTTTAGCGGCGGGGACATTAATATTTGAATCATAAGATTGTATCTGGTACTTTATATGAGAGAAGAATAGAGGTATTTGTGTGCATTACTACATGTAGTATAAAGAGCTTCCACTATTTTCATAGATTGAATTTCAACTTTCTTTTTTTTTCTTCATTAATTCAGGACTTTGCTGTCATATAAAAAAGTAAAAGTTAGTCATTCCAAATAAGCATTAAAGGTTATTTTTGGAACAAAAACAAATGTTCCTCCCTCCCCTAAAATCTTTTTCTTTTGAGAAAGACAGTCTGTAATTTCCATTTTAAATGTAGGAGGAGTTCTGCATACACACCAAATACTCTAAGTGAAAAAAGTCCTTTGAAAATTGTCCTATCAAATTACTGTAATGATATGCAAATCTGCATATCATAATAAGCAAGCATACAACATTTTGAAGAATCCTATTTTAAATGTAGGTAAAGTTGCATGTGCAGTCAAACCTGCAGTGACTTACGGCAGGTTTGTTGTTTTCTCAAGGTACTCTGGTTTCCTCCAATAAATAAAACTGACTGCCACGATATAACTGAAATATTCTTGAAAGTGGCGCTACACACCATAACCCAATTTCAAACCTGCCCATATGTTCACCTCTATTTAGCAGTCACTTGTACTTAAAGGTCACGTTTTCTTGTCCTGTCATAAAAATTTTCTTATGAATTGAACCTCTTTTAAGAGGTCACCTGTCTTATAAGGTCAAAGGTGACCTCTTAATACAGGTTCGACTTTATAAACTTTTGTGACTGATGGATGCACAGTACATTTGTACCAAAAACAATATGTCTTCGCAAGAAATGATGGATGTACAGTACATTTGTACAAAAACAATATGTCTTCGTCAGAAAGATGGAAACATGATTTAACCAGTACATGTATTATGATAAAGAAATCATAGACTTAAAATATAGGAAGATACAAAGCCATTTTTATTTTTAAGGACTCTGAGAAACAATACCATGGTATTATACCACTAAGATATTGCAATGTCATAATATTGTGCTGGTGGTTTTTTTGTATAGTAATGTTGGAATTTTATGTTTTAATTTTACGAGGATATCCAGGAAAGAGAGCGAACGCAAATATAAAACCCAATAAAGACAAAATAATCTTATTTTAGCTGAAGCTTAGAAATTCCTTTCCATTTCACCCAGCGTTTTTAAACATCAAGTCACAATTAATTTGTCTACGAAATATTTTTGGAATGAAACTAAATTTCATGTTTACAAAATGTAATTAACCAAATATTTTTGCCTGACACAAGTTAAAGGTGCTAGGTAAAAATATTTGGATAGGTAAATAAAAGTTTAATTTGTTTCTGAGATTTATAGTGACTTTTATATATTATGTCCTAAAGGCTATTTAAATTTAACTTTTAAATAAGAAAAGGTTTCAGATTTGATGTAACAGTATTATACAAAGTTAAAATATGCATTGTGTTTATGGGTGTTAGGTACTTCTTATTGTGGGAAAAATTAGTCTGAATATTGGACAAGTTTCAATGGACTTATAAAAGTCAGTCTGACTTTGATTTACCTAATCCCATTATCTCTAACTTTTGTCAAAAAGTTGCATGATCTCTCACACATTCAAATTTCCATCGAAGAATGAATTTTACACTTTAGCAATTAAGACAAGCATCTTCACCAAACAAGTAGGGCCACAATAATGTTTGTCACATATTGTACCCCTCCCCCCCCCCCCTTTTATAATTATAAAGAAAAAAGTGTTTTTTTTTAATTTATGCTGTTCATCCTATTGTACCGGTTAATCAATTTAAAAGATGTCTTTTAACCTTAACATACCAAAAATGTTCCACTCCTTAAGAATAACACTTTTTCTACTTAAAAATCAAGATAAGATCACTTTGTAAATTTTTTGTGTGCAAAATATTGATTATACTCACAAACTAAAAATACGGAATGTTTTGTAATCAAATACACCTACCTTTTCAATGAAATATCTCCAAAATAAACAACAGATGCATAACGAAAAAAAAATTTTTTTTTGCTCGGCTCTGTTTACATTCCATATGTGTACAAATCTATTACAAAAACACGTCCCTAACAATAAAATCTTCTCTGTTACATTCTATTCAAACACTGCTACTCAATTTCATGTAATTGACACACAAACACCTCCTAGTGTAACTGAAGAATCCTCGTTCATCTAATTTTGAAAATTTCACCGAGATTTAAATCTTACTATTATTTACTACAAGCTATATAAACATAAGGAATTTTTGCAGGTAGTATGGGTGTGAATCGGAGCGTTTCTAACACTGTAAGGACTATAGCATAGGGTAGATCTTTTATTTATTAATATTAGGACATAATGTTATTTACTCTGTAGTATCAATCAGTCATCTACAAATATGACCTGCAATATGACTGATTACCAAGCGATCTAATCAAATTTTTACCTATAAAATATTTTAATGACATAAAAAAAAATTTAAATAGATAATTTGGTATGGTGGGATGGTTAATAACATGGTTGACTGATTTTACTCGTATTCTGTTTACAAAAAAACCATGAACACTGATTCTATGCTCAAATGAACTAAAAAGAGAATCAAACAGCAACTCCACACAGCAGAAAGTAAAAAAAAATACAGAGAGTAGAATCCTGTCTTTCAGCACTGACATGGTTTATTAGATATATTTATTATTGAAATTCTTAAATTATGTAATTATTATCAAAACTAAGGTTCTCCTCTCTCAAGCATAGGTGACCTTCACCGATTTTGGCTATCCGTTATCCTGTTTTGTCCTTTTGGTTTTTATTGCTCCCAAATACTGTTATATTATTTGGCATTCCAATATTTCCATATTGAGCGTACCTGATGAAGGTTATTCCAATATTTTGATATTGAGTGTACCTGATGAAGGTTATTCCAATATTTTGATATTGAGCGTACCTGATGAAGGTTATTCCAATATTTTGATATTGAGCGTACCTGATGAAGGTTATTCCAATATTTTGATATTGAGTGTACCTGACGAAGGTTATTCCAATATTTTGATATTGAGTGTACCTGATGAAGGTTATTCCAATATTTTGATATTGAGTGTACCTGATGAAAGTTATTCCAATATTTTGATATTGAGCGTACCTGATGAAGGTTATTCCAATATTTTGATATTGAGCGTACCTGATGAAGGTTATTCCAATATTTTGATATTGAGCGTACCTGATGAAGGTTATTCCAATATTTTGATATTGAGCGTACCTGATGAAGGTTATTCCAATATTTTGATATTGAGCGTACCTGATGAAGGTTATTCCAATATTTTGATATTGAGCGTACCTGATGAAGGTTATTCCAATATTTTGATATTGAGCGTACCTGATGAAGGTTATTCCAATATTTTGATATTGAGCGTACCTGATGAAGGTTATTCCAATATTTTGATATTGAGCGTACCTGATGAAGGTTATTCCAATATTTTGATATTGAGTGTACCTGATGAAGGTTATTCCAATATTTTGATATTGAACGTACCTGATGAAGGTTATTCCAATATTTTGATATTGAGCGTACCTGATGAAGGTTATTCCAATATTTTGATATTGAGCATACCTGATGAAGGTTATTCCAATATTTTGATATTGAGCGTACCTGATGAAGGTTATTCCAATATTTTGATATTGAGCGTACCTGATGAAGGTTATTCCAATATTTTGATATTGAGCGTACCTGATGAAGGTTATTCCAATATTTTGATATTGAGCGTACCTGATGAAGGTTATTCCAATATTTTGATATTGAGCGTACCTGATGAAGGTTATTCCAATATTTTGATATTGAGCGTACCTGATGAAGGTTATTCCAATATTTTGATATTGAGCGTACCTGATGAAGGTTATTCCAATATTTTGATATTGAACGTACCTGATGAAGGTTATTCCAATATTTTGATATTGAGCGTACCTGATGAAGGTTATTCCAATATTTTGATATTGAGCGTACCTGATGAAGGTTATTCCAGAAATGCATCGTGCACACTAAATTTGATATCTACATTTTTATTTCATAAAATAAGAATAAGAGGACAATAATTTCGTAATGTCTACTAGTAACTTTTAAGATTGAAATTCAACTGTAATACATTATATCTCAATGACAAATAAAACACTTGTTTGCTTCTGATTACTACAGGTTTAAAAATAAGAATTATATTCCATACTGTTAAACAGCTGTACTGAGATCATCCCTATTGCAAAAACAAAAATGTGGTCTTCTAATACAAGTGGTCTCTTAAAAGAGGTTTGTGCAAAATAAATACTAATAATGAACATTTGTGACATTTTTTTAAGTTGCTTCACAAAAAAGAGGTCTGTCAATCATCATAAATTTTTTTTTCCAAAGCAGTTTCATGAATTTATAACATGTCTTGACCACCTATTTATTTTATGTAATAAGAGCCTATTGCTATGACCATTCTGATATTCCCATCATCCAAACCAGTACAATGCCATCAGTCTAACAAATATCTTTTTTTCATATTGAAAAACTAATTTTTATCTGAATTTGAAAAAAAAAACTCAGATATGTTATACCTATATCTGCTGGTTTATAAAAGAAAAGAACAAAAACATTTCTTATGTAAATGAAATGTAGCTCTTGATACTATCATCATGAATTAAAACACACACAATGTCAAAAGAAAGAGACCTGTTTTGCAGTAAACATCAGTTCTTGATACTATCATCATGAATTAAAACACACACAATGTCAAAAGAAAGAGACCTGTTTTGCAGTAAACATCAGTTCTTGATACTATTATCATGAATTAAAACACACACAATGTCAAAAGAAAGAGACCTGTTTTGCAGTAAACATCAGTTCTTGATACTATCATCTTGAATTAAAACACACACAATGTCAAAAGAAAGAGACCTGTTTTGCAGTAAACATCAGTTCTTGATACTATCATCATGAATTAAAACACACACAATGTCAAAAGAAAGAGACCTGTTTTGCAGTAAACATCAGTTCTTGATACTATCATCATGAATTAAAACACACACAATGTCAAAAGAAAGAGACCTGTTTTGCAGTAAACATCAGTTCTTGATACTATCATCATGAATTAAAACACACACAATGTCAAAAGAAAGAGACCTGTTTTGCAGTAAACATCAGTTCTTGATACTATCATCATGAATTAAAACACACAATGTCAAAAGAAAGAGACCTGTTTTGTAGTAAACATCAGTTCTTGATACTATCATCATGAATTAAAACACACACAATGTCAAAAGAAAGAGACCTGTTTTGCAGTAAACATCAGTTCTTGATACTATCATCATGAATTAAAACACACACAATGTCAAAAGAAAGAGACCTGTTTTGCAGTAAACATCAGTTCTTGATACTATCATCATGAATTAAAACACACACAATGTCAAAAGAAAGAGACCTGTTTTGCAGTAAACATCAGTTCTTGATACTATCATCATGAATTAAAACACACAATGTCAAAAGAAAGAGACCTGTTTTGCAGTAAACATCAGTTCTTGATACTATCATCATGAATTAAAACACACAATGTCAAAAGAAAGAGACCTGTTTTGCAGTAAACATCAGTTCTTGATACTATCATCATGAATTAAAACACACACAATGTCAAAAGAAAGAGACCTATTTTGTAGTAAACATCAGTTCTTGATACTATCATCATGAATTAAAACACACACAATGTCAAAAGAAAGAGACCTGTTTTGCAGTAAACATCAGTTCTTGATACTATCATCATGAATTAAAACACACACAATGTCAAAAGAAAGAGACCTGTTTTGCAGTAAACATCAGTTCTTGATACTATCATCATGAATTAAAACACACACAATGTCAAAAGAAAGAGACCTGTTTTGCAGTAAACATCAGTTCTTGATACTATCATCATGAATTAAAACACACACAATGTCAAAAGAAAGAGACCTGTTTTGCAGTAAACATCAGTTCTTGATACTATCATCATGAATTAAAACACGCACAATGTCAAAAGAAAGAGACCTGTTTTGCAGTAAACATCAGTTCTTGATACTATCATCTTGAATTAAAACACACACAATGTCAAAAGAAAGAGACCTGTTTTGCAGTAAACATCAGTTCTTGATACTATCATCATGAATTAAAACACACACAATGTCAAAAGAAAGAGACCTGTTTTGCAGTAAACATCAGTTCTTGATACTATCATCTTGAATTAAAACACACACAATGTCAAAAGAAAGAGACCTGTTTTGCAGTAAACATCAGTTCTTGATACTATCATCATGAATTAAAACACACACAATGTCAAAAGAAAGAGACCTGTTTTGCAGTAAACATCAGTTCTTGATACTATCATCTTGAATTAAAACACACACAATGTCAAAAGAAAGAGACCTGTTTTGCAGTAAACATCAGTTCTTGATACTATCATCATGAATTAAAACACACACAATGTCAAAAGAAAGAGACCTGTTTTGCAGTAAACATCAGTTCTTGATACTATCATCATGAATTAAAACACACACAATGTCAAAAGAAAGAGACCTGTTTTGCAGTAAACATCAGTTCTTGATACTATCATCTTGAATTAAAACACACACAATGTCAAAAGAAAGAGACCTGTTTTGCAGTAAACATCAGTTCTTGATACTATCATCATGAATTAAAACACACACAGTGTCAAAAGAAAGAGACCTGTTTTGCAGTAAACATCAGTTCTTGATACTATCATCTTGAATTAAAACACACACAATGTCAAAAGAAAGAGACCTGTTTTGCAGTAAACATCAGTTCTTGATACTATCATCATGAATTAAAACACACACAATGTCAAAAGAAAGAGACCTGTTTTGCAGTAAACATCAGTTCTTGATACTATCATCTTGAATTAAAACACACACAATGTCAAAAGAAAGAGACCTGTTTTGCAGTAAACATCAGTTCTTGATACTATCATCATGAATTAAAACACGCACAATGTCAAAAGAAAGAGACCTGTTTTGCAGTAAACATCAGTTCTTGATACTATCATCATGAATTAAAACACACACAATGTCAAAAGAAAGAGACCTGTTTTGCAGTAAACATCAGTTCTTGATACTATCATCATGAATTAAAACACGCACAATGTCAAAAGAAAGAGACCTGTTTTGCAGTAAACATCAGTTCTTGATACTATCATCATGAATTAAAACACACACAATGTCAAAAGAAAGAGACCTGTTTTGCAGTAAACATCAGTTCTTGATACTATCATCATGAATTAAAACACACACAATGTCAAAAGAAAGAGACCTGTTTTGCAGTAAACATCAGTTCTTGATACTATTATCATGAATTAAAACACACACAATGTCAAAAGAAAGAGACCTGTTTTGTAGTAAACATCAGTTCTTGATACTATCATCATGAATTAAAACACACACAATGTCAAAAGAAAGAGACCTGTTTTGCAGTAAACATCAGTTCTTGATACTATTATCATGAATTAAAACACACACAATGTCAAAAGAAAGAGACCTGTTTTGTAGTAAACATCAGTTCTTGATACTATCATCATGAATTAAAACACACACAATGTCAAAAGAAAGAGACCTGTTTTGCAGTAAACATCAGTTCTTGATACTATCATCATGAATTAAAACACACACAATGTCAAAAGAAAGAGACCTGTTTTGCAGTAAACATCAGTTCTTGATACTATCATCATGAATTAAAACACACACAATGTCAAAAGAAAGAGACCTGTTTTGCAGTAAACATCAGTTCTTGATACTATCATCATGAATTAAAACACACACAATGTCAAAAGAAAGAGATCTGTTTTGCAGTAAACATCAGTTCTTGATACTATCATCATGAATTAAAACACACAATGTCAAAAGAAAGAGACCTGTTTTGCAGTAAACATCAGTTCTTGATACTATCATCATGAATTAAAACACGCACAATGTCAAAAGAAAGAGACCTGTTTTGCAGTAAACATCAGTTCTTGATACTATCATCATGAATTAAAACACACACAATGTCAAAAGAAAGAGACCTGTTTTGCAGTAAACATCAGTTCTTGATACTATCATCATGAATTAAAACACACACAATGTCAAAAGAAAGAGATCTGTTTTGCAGTAAACATCAGTTCTTGATACTATCATCATGAATTAAAACACACACAATGTCAAAAGAAAGAGATCTGTTTTGCAGTAAACATCAGTTCTTGTTACTATCATCATGAATTAAAACACACAATGTCAAAAGAAAGAGACCTGTTTTGCAGTAAACATCAGTTCTTGATACTATCATCATGAATTAAAACACACACAATGTCAAAAGAAAGAGACCTGTTTTGCAGTAAACATCAGTTCTTGATACTATCATCATGAATTAAAACACGCACAATGTCAAAAGAAAGAGACCTGTTTTGCAGTAAACATCAGTTCTTGATACTATCATCATGAATTAAAACACACACAATGTCAAAAGAAAGAGACCTGTTTTGCAGTAAACATCAGTTCTTGATACTATCATCATGAATTAAAACACACACAATGTCAAAAGAAAGAGATCTGTTTTGCAGTAAACATCAGTTCTTGATACTATCATCATGAATTAAAACACACACAATGTCAAAAGAAAGAGACCTGTTTTGCAGTAAACATCAGTTCTTGATACTATCATCATGAATTAAAACACACACAATGTCAAAAGAAAGAGATCTGTTTTGCAGTAAACATCAGTTCTTGTTACTATCATCATGAATTAAAACACACAATGTCAAAAGAAAGAGACCTGTTTTGCAGTAAACATCAGTTCTTGATACTATCATCATGAATTAAAACACACACAATGTCAAAAGAAAGAGACCTGTTTTGCAGTAAACATCAGTTATTGATACTATCATCATGAATTAAAACACACACAATGTCAAAAGAAAGAGACCTGTTTTGCAGTAAACATCAGTTCTTGTTACTATCATCATGAATTAAAACACACAATGTCAAAAGAAAGAGACCTGTTTTGCAGTAAACATCAGTTCTTGATACTATCATCATGAATTAAAACACACACAATGTCAAAAGAAAGAGACCTGTTTTGCAGTAAACATCAGTTATTGATACTATCATCATGAATTAAAACACACAATGTCAAAAGAAAGAGATCTGTTTTGTAGTAAACATCAGTTCTTAATACTATTATCATGAATTAAAACACACACAATGTCAAAAGAAAGAGACCTGTTTTGCAGTAAACATCAGTTCTTGGTACCCTCATCATGAATTAAAACACACACAATGTCAAAAGAAAGAGACCTGTTTTGCAGTAAACATCAGTTCTTGGTACCCTCATCATGAATTAAAACACACACAATGTCAAAAGAAAGAGACCTGTTTTGCAGTAAACATCAGTTCTTGGTACCCTCATCATGAATTAAAACACACAATGTCAAAAGAAAGAGACCTGTTTTGTAGTAAACATCAGTTCTTGATACTATTATCATGAATTAAAACACACACAATGTCAAAAGAAAGAGACCTGTTTTGTAGTAAACATCAGTTCTTGATACTATTATCATGAATTAAAACACACAATGTCAAAAGAAAGAGACCTGTTTTGTAGTAAACATCAGTTCTTGATACTATTATCATGAATTAAAACACACACAATGTCAAAAGAAAGAGACCTGTTTTGTAGTAAACATCAGTTCTTGGTACTATCATCATGAATTAAAACACACACAATGTCAAAAGAAAGAGACCTGTTTTGTAGTAAACATCAGTTCTTGATACTATCATCATGAATTAAAACACACACAATGTCAAAAGAAAGAGACCTGTTTTGCAGTAAACATCAGTTCTTGGTACCCTCATCATGAATTAAAACACACAATGTCAAAAGAAAGAGACCTGTTTTGTAGTAAACATCAGTTCTTGATACTATTATCATGAATTAAAACACACACAATGTCAAAAGAAAGAGACCTGTTTTGTAGTAAACATCAGTTCTTGATACTATCATCATGAATTAAAACACACACAATGTCAAAAGAAAGAGACCTGTTTTGTAGTAAACATCAGTTCTTGATACTATCATCATGAATTAAAACACACACAATGTCAAAAGAAAGAGACCTGTTTTGTAGTAAACATCAGTTCTTGATACTATTATCATGAATTAAAACACACACAATGTCAAAAGAAAGAGACCTGTTTTGCAGTAAACATCAGTTCTTGATACTATTATCATGAATTAAAACACACACAATGTCAAAAGAAAGAGACCTGTTTTGCAGTAAACATCAGTTCTTGATACTATCATCATGAATTAAAACACACAATGTCAAAAGAAAGAGACCTGTTTTGTAGTAAACATCAGTTCTTGATACTATTATCATGAATTAAAACACACAATGTCAAAAGAAAGAGACCTGTTTTGTAGTAAACATCAGTTCTTGATACTATTATCATGAATTAAAACACACACAATGTCAAAAGAAAGAGACCTGTTTTGTAGTAAACATCAGTTCTTGATACTATTATCATGAATTAAAACACACAATGTCAAAAGAAAGAGACCTGTTTTGTAGTAAACATCAGTTCTTGATACTATTATCATGAATTAAAACACACACAATGTCAAAAGAAAGAGACCTGTTTTGTAGTAAACATCAGTTCTTGATACTATTATCATGAATTAAAACACACAATGTCAAAAGAAAGAGACCTGTTTTGTAGTAAACATCAGTTCTTGATACTATTATCATGAATTAAAACACACACAATGTCAAAAGAAAGAGACCTGTTTTGCAGTAAACATCAGTTCTTGATACTATTATCATGAATTAAAACACACACAATGTCAAAAGAAAGAGACCTGTTTTGTAGTAAACATCAGTTCTTGATACTATTATCATGAATTAAAACACACAATGTCAAAAGAAAGAGACCTGTTTTGTAGTAAACATCAGTTCTTGATACTATTATCATGAATTAAAACACACACAATGTCAAAAGAAAGAGACCTGTTTTGTAGTAAACATCAGTTCTTGATACTATTATCATGAATTAAAACACACAATGTCAAAAGAAAGAGACCTGTTTTGTAGTAAACATCAGTTCTTGATACTATTATCATGAATTAAAACACACACAATGTCAAAAGAAAGAGACCTGTTTTGTAGTAAACATCAGTTCTTGATACTATTATCATGAATTAAAACACACACAATGTCAAAAGAAAGAGACCTGTTTTGTAGTAAACATCAGTTCTTGGTACTATCATCATGAATTAAAACACACACAATGTCAAAAGAAAGAGACCTGTTTTGCAGTAAACATCAGTTCTTGGTACCCTCATCATGAATTAAAACACACAATGTCAAAAGAAAGAGACCTGTTTTGTAGTAAACATCAGTTCTTGATACTATTATCATGAATTAAAACACACACAATGTCAAAAGAAAGAGACCTGTTTTGTAGTAAACATCAGTTCTTGATACTATTATCATGAATTAAAACACACAATGTCAAAAGAAAGAGACCTGTTTTGTAGTAAACATCAGTTCTTGATACTATTATCATGAATTAAAACACACACAATGTCAAAAGAAAGAGACCTGTTTTGTAGTAAACATCAGTTCTTGATACTATTATCATGAATTAAAACACACAATGTCAAAAGAAAGAGACCTGTTTTGTAGTAAACATCAGTTCTTGATACTATTATCATGAATTAAAACACACACAATGTCAAAAGAAAGAGACCTGTTTTGTAGTAAACATCAGTTCTTGGTACCCTCATCATGAATTAAAACACACACAATGTCAAAAGAAAGAGACCTGTTTTGTAGTAAACATCAGTTCTTGATACTATTATCATGAATTAAAACACACACAATGTCAAAAGAAAGAGACCTGTTTTGTAGTAAACATCAGTTCTTGGTACCCTCATCATGAATTAAAACACACACAATGTCAAAAGAAAGAGACCTGTTTTGCAGTAAACATCAGTTCTTGGTACCCTCATCATGAATTAAAACACACACAATGTCAAAAGAAAGAGACCTGTTTTGCAGTAAACATCAGTTCTTGCTATCATCATGAATTAAAACACACACAATGTCAAAAGAAAGAGACCTGTTTTGTAGTAAACATATCATTCAGACAACAACTATTTGAACTACTTAACTATCTAGCCGTTGGGGGATTTTTGTACAGATTGCTTTTTTTCAATCCTAGGGATTATGCAAAACAAGTTTTTTATTGTTATTTTTTTATATTTAGATTTCACAATTGAAAATGTACGGTAAACAATATCAAACAAACTACCTGTTTGCTACCTGTATTAAAATTTGAATTTAATGGGATGGCCAGTTTCCATTTTAAATTGCTATTTATATTTAAAAACATACACAGAAAAAAAATATGAGGTAAATTTCATACATGTATGACTACTGTTATTTCACAACTCCACAACAGCTAAATGTCAAGACACAAGCTTTAACTTGCCAGTAAAACATTGACTCCTTTTATATATACATCATAGATTGAATTACTGCAGAAAGGATAGGTTTTCATCGTGACAAGCTTATAAATGACAAGAATTATATAACATTTATGTGAAAAATTACCCTTTTTGTCTGCGTCATTAATTTTAAAGAATTCCATCAAGAACATGACACTTTATGGGAAAAGTGATTTAAATTTGCATTTTTTGTGTGTGGGAATATTTTTATTTTCATATCGTCATATGTATATATATATATATATATATACACACCTTAAAGATGAAGAAATGACAAGGATATCTATAATTCAAACAGAGAGTCAAATATAATTATAGTATGCCACTCATTCTTCAGTTAAAAGTGGCCTTATTAGAGAGTGGCCTTTCTTGAGGTGAACAAATTAGTAGTATTTTACTATCTCAGTGCATCTAAAATCTAGCTTGATATGAGGGATGGCCTTTGGTGGGAGGGGTTTTATAAGAGTGGGACTATTGTACTCAGAAGCAGACATGGGGTAATCGTAATTTGTAATCGTAATCAGTTGTAATCGATTACATTTTTTCATGTAATCGGATGTAATCTGTTATCAGCCATTTTTTAGATTACATGTAATTGCAATGTAATCGATTACATTCATTTTGACCCTGTAATCATGATTACTTTCTGATTACATTTAGATTACTTTTCATCAATTTGACTTATTTTGTCTTGACTGAAACATATACAGTATCTCTTTAGATATTTAATGTATGATTTATGTAAATGAATTTTCTTCATGAAATTTATTAAACAAATAATGTAGAATGGTTTACTAGAAAAAATATAAAGTTTATTGACATCTAAATAAAAAAATATGTTATGAAATTCAATTGTTAAAAACTCCCAAAAAAAATCTCTTAAAATTAAGTGGAAATCACAACATGATCAAAAGATATTATTCTATGTTTAATTGCAATTAAAACTATCACAGGTACAAAAATATTATGTATTTAATTATGGCTTCAAAGACTTGATATCTAAACAAATAATATCTCAATTTCAATTACTTTAGGATTTCAAATTTCAGTGAAAACAGTTTGTCAGCTTGTGTAAAACACAACAAGCTCTAAAATTTTAAATTATCTGACACAACTTTCAAGATTTCATATATGAAATTGCTTCTATGAAAGACTATTGCCATGTCCTCATGATTCCCATAAGATAAAGAAATATTTTATATAAACCAAAACATAGGTACATGTATCTCATTAAGATTTCTTATACAAGTTTAAAAAGAGATCTAGATTTCAATAAAGATATTATATAAAAAGCAAAATGTAAATTATATAGTAGAATAACAAAATATTTTCAATCATACCTATTACAAATTAAGTGATAAATAGCAAGTTGAAATATTTGTAAAATTTTAGATTTTTTTTTAAAGAATATTCCATTCAGAGATATGTGATATTTCTGCTTTTTATTTTGGTGCTGATTTTCCTTTTAATATTGGATTATATGATCATTTTCATTAATTGTGGGTTACTATGCACCCTGTAATGGATATTATATTAAATCTATTGACATAAATTAAGGATTTAGTTTTCATAATTAGACTGAGAAATTGTGCATATTTTTAAGCAAGTTTTTAGAACCAGAATGACTTGTTTTTTTATCTTCTGAATTATATATCACATTGAAATGGTGTGAAATTTAGTAATGGTGATTGTTACATAATTTGGTGTCATAGATAAGACCGTAATTACAAATTTTAGCTGTGACACAAATGTATGTTATAATATTTACTAATAGTATAAGATGGAATGAATATTGGTTATAGTAATAAGACACAACATATTTTTTGAAAAAAGGAAAATGAGAATTGCTGTTTATAATTTACAATGTACTGTATGTTATTGCATGTAATTGACCCCAAGTCTGCTCAGAAGGTCATATTTTGGTATACTTCAACAAAAGAATGGGAAGAACATAATATTTTAGTTTGGATTGACCAAAATTCTATTGAATAAATACTAATTTTTCTAATGAGAATGACCAAAACTGGTTTTCAGATATTTTCCCATTCTAAATTACATTAAATGTCAATAACAAATAAAAAATATTAAAAATATTTTTCACAAATCTGAAAACTGATTTAATATGTTTGATAACACTATATTTACTTGTAATAAGATCAAAATATAATGTTAAATGTAAAAGTATTAAAATTTTTGTTACCAAACTAATATAGGAAATTCCCTATTAAAACAATACTCCAAGAAATATACACATAATTATATTTGTTTTGTATTTCAATTATGGCTAGAAGCATTAGAATAAACAATTTCAATATTTTCAAACTATGCAACATTTTTAAGAAAAAAAGTTGTATTTTTAGGTGGGTGGTTGAACAACACTGATCTTTTAATTAAAATCACCTCAAGTTACTTTATTTTGATTTAAAATCAAATAGATGACCTACTTTTAAAAAAAAAAGGGGGGGGGCATTTGTCATTTCTACTGTTACTACACTGTATCCTTTCCTTAAATTGGAACCTCTTTATACCCAAATACCTGTTTATTCTGAACAAAACGGTTCTCAAATAAAATTGTTTTAAGACAAGTTAAATGTAACTATAATAGTCCTGTTACCAAATTCACAGTAGTTTGTCAATATTATATATTTCTATGATACAGTATCCCCCCTTTATAAGGCCATTACCTCTGCAATGAGGAAGTGGCCTCTCTTGAGGTAGACAATTTAGTAGTATCTTACTATCTCATTGTATCTAAAATATGACTTGATAAGAGGAGTGTTTTTTTGGGTGGGGACTGCAGTAGTATCCTAAAGATATATTTTTTTAGGATGATAACTGAAAATTCTCCCATTTCATTTTATCATCATCCAAATTACTTAATGACATCTCAACAAGAGCTAAATAGTCTCATTTCTTAATGATCAACCAAACCAGTCGATCCAGTAGACCATAAGATGTTTACGGAGGGCATTTTAATATTAGAATGTCTGCGAATACCATACCTATACAAGTATAATTTAAGAATACATGTACCATGTCATTCACAAAATTGTTGACATTTGTAAGATCAATTGCTTTTTCATTGATTAATTGTAGTACATGCATCATATATAGGTGAACTACTAAAAATTGGACCCTGTGAAGAATTTAAATCATTTTGTTTACTTAGTGAAAACTCATCATAATTTAAACACAATTTGTTGAAATAAATTGATAAGAGAAATTATTAAACATTTAATACAAGATTTGAGAAAATCAAATTTTCATCTAATTCATACTGACGATAGGTCAATTGTTTGAAGAAATTTGAAACTGCTAGGATTCTAAGATTCACATTAATTACATACAGTAGTCCTCAATCTTATAGTTATAAAGCCACTCCCACAAAAGGCCATCCATCTTTATCAGGCCAGATTTTTTATGCATTGAAATAGTAAAATATTAATATATTGCCCATCTCAAGAAAGGACATCCTTCTTATAAAGCCACTTTTCAATTCATACTAATGTATTTCATGTATCCCATACCCTTGCATCCCTGCCTAACCTGTTCTTGAATGAAAAAATATCCTTTTTGGTATAATATTTTGCCAGGGACAATTACTCCCACATTTATTACAGGGTTATATAAATTGGTATGGATGTTAAAACCAATGCTAAACCATTAAGTTCAAATACAGTCACCTCTATTAAGCAGCCACCTGTATTAAAAGGTCATATTTTTCTTGACCTGTCATAGAAAATTTCATATGAAATGAACCTCTTTTAAGAGGTCACCTGTCTTATAAGGTCACTCTTTCTTTGTCCTCTTAATACAGGTTTGACTGTATATGAATTGCCATACCAATACATTTATCAAAATATGTGGTACTTATAAGACTTGTGCTAAATTTGATATCGGATACAATTTTGAAAGTAGACACCCTAATGATAATTACGACTTACTATGGTTGAAATTGGCTTAGTGGTTTCAGAGAAAAAAATTTAAATAGTTTTCGCCAGAAAGACAGATGGATGGATCAAGAAAAATTTGGGCATTTGCCCCATTCTGACCCCCTCATATCTTGAAAACAGTACAAACAGAGAACAGCTAATACTAATCTAAGAGAACTAATCAGTAAACCAAGAGAACAAATTACTAATCCAAGGTAACTTCCATATTTTATTGGTGGGTGTGTGCAACTGAGACTTTGATGACCTCCTTATTTTCATATACCGGGTATTTTAAATTTCAGAAATACATAAATGTATATACATATTCATATTTTCCCCCAGACATAAAGACCTATAAACTTTCATAAAAGCAATTTAGTTTTCAGCAATTCATATATATTTTCATCAGAGAGTTTCATGAACACCAGCTGGGTAGATAGGCCTTTTAACATACAAGACTTGTCAATGAAAACTGGGTCTATTCACACTTTAGTTATATAAATAATATAGAGCTTTTCATGTACATTGTATCACATCTGAAATTAGCAACCTAATTATATACTAGTATTCTAAGGTAAAAAAAACCAATTGTTACCTTTTCTAACGGCCCCATATTAAGACATACCTGTATATAGAAAGTTACCCATCATCTAAGGATATAGAAAATTTAGCATAGCTTCAGGGATGACAATTTCTATTCCCTCTACATGTATTTATTGTTTGATGAAAGGAAAATATTTTCCAATATTTCGTTATCTGTCTTTTTTCTTTTTTTTTTATCAATATCAATTTTTCTAAGCCACTGTATTTCAGTTACATCTTATTCTGTGGCGATGCAGTTAAGAGGTGAAGAAAGCCGAGTCAAGTGAGAAAAATAACCCATAGAGCACAAGTACCTGGTAAACAAAAGATGACTATGTCTTTGTCAAAGTTTGGAATTAGTCTTATTTTTGACAGACAGCATAAAATAGTTTGATAACCTTGGACCGTCAGACTATCTCACCAGCAGTTGGAGTGAATCCCATTGTTCGTAGAATAATACAACAAAGTCACCTCATCTGACCTTGGGTTGAACTTCGTTGTCGACAATATAGTATATCATAGTCAGTATGTCTTAGACTAAAAAACCTCACCTCATCCCACTCATCCTGACCTTGTGAAAAATCTCATTGTTGAGGCTGTCACCTTACAGATAGTACAACATAGTCTGTATACCTTTGACCAGTTTGGAGTGAACCTCATTATCGACTATTGAGACTATTAGACTATACGTCATATTAATGCCACATGTGTTCAAACTCAAAATGTAAAAAAAATAATATGAGGTAAAAATTTTCATTTTCAACCTCTATGCAGTTGGTGCCTATTACCACAAAAATTGTGAGTTTATTACTGCCAGTCAGACGAGGATTACTCAATTATGATACAACTTTATGTGATAAAGTTTGTCCGTTACTTGCAGTAGATCTGTGGTTTTCTTTGTGTAATTTTGTTGCCTTCACCAATACCACGATATAAATGATAAATTGTTGAAAGTGGCATCAAATACACATAATATAACTTAAAGGTGTCTTAACATGGTCAAATTTCCCATTCAAATAGGGAGGACGTAGTGATCGTGATCGCATGGTAGTTGGATTTACAACTACATTTGTTTGTACCTATGCTATCACCACTAACATTGTGAGTTTGAATCCTTTTTTTTTATTTACATTGAAGACAAACAGAATATTTATTTTAACATTTGTATTCAAGTCATTATTATACTGTAACATTGTAAATACAATTGTACATTTGTAGAATTCAACATTAATCTCACAAAGAAAATTTTACATCTGTCATATGTAAACAATGATAAACGATTTTATTTCAATTTACATTTTAAACATGTGTTATCTCCCTTTAATAAGGAATTGCACATATGTGTTGTCTCCCTTTAATAAGGAATTGCAAACACATTAATATTGCAAAAAAAACCCACCTAAATCTCAATAGATGTAAACAGTACCTTTATTGCTTTTAGTATAAATCTGTACACAAAATGAGTATGTAGGGCTCTACAATTCATACCAGCTCCCACTAGCCCCTGGCTAGTAAGGAAACATTTTTTTTACTTGCCAACAAAAGTATGTTACTTGCCAGATTAATAAAGATACCAATTCGTACTATACAACTCCAATATATATTTATTTGTACATAATTAATAATCCCGTGAATGAGACAGAAGATGCTCAGTTGAGGAATGGGCTTCCCATATTTAAATATTTTTTATGTTTCAGACTTTTATTATGATAAACACTTTAACGTTTAAACTTGTTCTTTCCGGTAACAAATTTGGTTTTGCCAGCAATATCTGGGCCTGTCTTTCTGCTAATATCACAATACATAACGTTGTTACTGGAATCATAAGTGAGCCACAAAAACTCCAACTTCCAGACATCATGGAATTTACGCTTTTCAGCTTAAGAACCCGAACCTTCATCACTATTTTGGCTTATACTTCCGTCGATGTTGCATCAGACAGGCCAGCCTCATGATCAGTTGATCTAACCAGTTTATTTTTAACGAAAAGTTTTGTATGTAGGTTTTGTTTTTTGCTCATTGTGGTCACTTGCAAGTGTTAAAAGTACGTGATTTAAAACTTTTATATCTGAGTCAATTGTGCAGTTTAAAAGACTGGATAATCAAAGTCGGAATTTAAATTGAAAAATATTATCGGTGGACAGAAAATTATCCTGAAATTTCAACTCGCCGTCTGGCTATCAATACAGAATTTTTACTCGCATTTTACAAAAGTAGTCGCATTGTAGAGACCTGGTATGATAAAAACTTTTTTAACATTAAAATCCTCCTTTTAATCATTAGATTTCCTTTCTTTCCTCCTGTTTCCAATTACCATTGTACAGTTATGGGTCAAAAGTCTTTCCACACTGAAATATTTCCCTATATATTTCATATAAAACCATGATATTTTTTTTAAATTCTTGTCAAGTCATGTCTAACTTGATTTTCATGAAAGTTTCAGCAATAAACATAGTTTCTTCTTCTTATCATTTTTATATATGTGTATCTTCATTTCTACCTTTTCTTAAGATATGCTTTAAACACGAAGTTTGATTTTTCTTCTCCAAATATTATTACAAAAAATGTATATAATCATAGAAAATTGTGACATTGAAAATTTACATTTGTGTTTAAATCATAAATGCTTGTATATAATAAAAGTTTTAAAAAATAATGTGAAAATATTTAAATTAACCTTTATTAATTCCATTTTTAAAGGTAAAAAATTTAGAAATATATAGGGAAATATTTTAGTGTGGCAAGAATTTTGATCAGTGAATGTTTAAATATGTCTATTCTAATAGGTCAAAATATCAAATGACATGATAGGTAATTAATCTTGCAAAACGATATACAACAAGATGAACTGTGAGCTAATGCTCACCTATGATACCCCCGCTCTTCGGCAAACAGGAAGTAGGAATCTGACGGGTCCAAAAACGCTTCCAACAATATGGGGTACCTATATGAAGCTTGTGACCAAATATCAGATCTCTGCCATCAATAGTTGCTGAGAAAAATGTGACGAAAAATGTGCATATATGTTCAATGTGTATAGAAACCAACTAAGTCGGCAAACAGGAAGTAGGAATCTGACGGGTCCAAAAATGCTTCCCACAATATGGCATACCTATATAAAGCTTGTAACCAAATATGAGATTCCTGTCATCAACAGTTGCTGAGAAAAATGCGACGAAAAATGTGCATATATGTTCAATGTGTATAAAAATCAACAAAATCGGCAAACAGGAAGTAGGAATCTGATAGGTCCAAAAACGCTTCCCACGATATGGGGTACCTATATGATGCTTGTGACCAAATATCAGATTTCTGCCATCAACAGTCACTGAGAAAAATGCGACGAAAAATATCTTGGACGGACGGAAGGACGGACAGAGGTAAAACAGTATACCCCCCCCCCCCCCCCATCGGGGAGCGGGGGTATAAAAACATATGAGGATGAAATTTAAGATAAATTTTAAACCATGTGACCATATATCAAAACACTACTCCTCTCTACAATAAAGAAACGTTATACATGCACTATTACAAGGTAGTTTGTACAACAAAATCAGTTTTTGTTTCACTGCACCACAAAGTATAAAGAAAAAAAAAATTCTAACAAATAATAAGAAATATTTCATGTAAGTACAGACTGGAGTATTTTTTTTTATGTTACCCCTATTTTTCATAATCAAGTCCTGAACATGTCAGATTATCGATATGGAGTATGATATAAAACAACTTATTGCAAACACATTGTTATTATGGTAGCAGTAAAAAAAAAACTCCATGAATCAAACAAATCAATCCAGATTTTCAGTATTTGTACAGAATTTGAAAAAATACAGTTGAACCCAGTTGTGCCCAAGATAAATGGACAGATTGTTTAACTTTGAAATATCAGAGTTTCCCAGTTATCCAGGAGAAATTAACCCTTACATATCATACAAACAATTTTAACCTTTGAGATATCTAATGAAAACAATTTATTCGAGCTTGAAATACAGAATTACGATTGTATGTTTATGTTTGTTTTTTTCCTAACTCTGTACAAATATGTGAAACGTTATATATTTTCATACATTTCAAGCTTGAGAAAATTGTAAAATTTAATTTTCTCTTCAAATAGTGAAGAGAAACGGATATTTTTTCTGAACACATTTTTTTCTTCAAGCAACTGTTTCAAAAAAGTGTGTATGAAAATATTTGACATTTTGAAGAAAGCAATTTCAAACAACAACATAAGCAATAAAAATAGAAACAAATTAACAAAATAACAAAACAATTTAATACTGATTAAACTTACTGTCATGGCAACACTCTCTGACGATTTCTTAAATTGGTAGAATACGTTTAATTTTCTTTCTCAAGTCAATAATAAAAATGTTACTATGGTATAACAGAAAATATATTTTTTTGTTTCTTCTAAAATTACATCTACCAAAAATTACAAAAGTGCTTCAACATTTTTTATCTGTTTTAACGCAGGTATTTAGAAGAAAAAAATAGTAACATATTTTCGATAAACAATAAAAATCTAAGTAAAAATACTGATGGTTTGAGAATAAAATAAAATAATTTGACATGGTGTCATTTTAACTATTAAAAGAGTCTAAAAAAATAATTAAAATAGATATTTCACAGGGTATAAATATTGAATAACGGCAGCTACGAAGGTCAAAACCGATATTATCTCTGGTATCGATAGAACGAGCTGTGTTACTAGTGATAGTGTATGTCAAGACCTTCAAAACATGGAAAACAGTAAAAAATAGTCAACAAAATATGTACTTAACCAAAAAATGTAACTAAAAGTGTATTACATAAATAATGAAAAGATGGAAATAGTTTCATCATTTTCAAACTTGTCTTTACACGATCATAAAAAAAGTACATATCTGCAACAGTTTTTAAAACATGATTTCAAAACAAAACAAGTAATTGTATACCTTAATTTATCATAAGGTGAAGGAGACAGAGAACTCTTTACAGAAAACTATCCCTAATTTAAAAATTTTAAAATTAACATTTTAGCATTTTTAATGAATATGTAATTTTGTATATTGAGAAATACATTTTTGATGCACTTTATTTATAGATTTCCTTAACGTTAAATTTACAATCTTTCGATAGTTTCTTTGAATTAATTCTGTAAACACATACACAATTATATGCATTTGCTATGGATGACAACAACAATGCTAATCCTTTAGAAGCAGATATGTACATTCTAGATCTGTGGTTTGTCATTGGTGTTACAAATAAAATGTACTAGCAATTATTTCAAACATTTATAAAATGCTTTCCAGTTAATACTGCAAAATAATTAAGGTTTAAATAATCCATAATGTTGGATCAAATAATGAATGCATAAGTTCTTCCTAGGTAAATCCACATCCAAAAATAAACAGAAGCACTCTACAATTAAATAAATCCAGGATTATCCAAATCATACGTCGTACCTTTGTCTTCTTGTTCTTTTGATGGTGTATATCTGACAATAGGTTTTGCCATGGGAATATTTATTACGAACGTCTGTAAAATAAAAGTCAAATATTAATAAAAATTCAAACAACAAACGAACAAACTGAAAAACTATATGCCCTATACTATCGAATGCTGGGCATAAAAAAATCATAAATCAGTTTATTTTCGAAAGAGGACAATACTCCTTTTGGGTAATTCTGTGCATAAACATAAATAATACATGTATTTGAAATAAGCATTATATAGAATTACTGTCAACAGTGTTCTAATTTCCTAACACCTTTCCAAAAACGGATGGAATAAATATGGTGTATAGTGCTACTTATTATGTTCTCATCAAGGCAAATTTGATCGTGAGCAGATAGAAAAGATGGAAAAACAGTATTTTACAAATAAAAGTGATTCTTTTTGGTACTTGCAAGTCATGACCTGATCCATATATAGTACAACAAAAAGCTGAAAGCAAAGAATTGGGATCCTGAAAGTAGGTTCACCAAGATTTTATATATACAGTACAGGGTAAATATAATTTTACATAAATAGTTAACAGTTGAAAGACTAAATATTTTCCCACTAAATGTGTATTAACAGGGTCAATTTTTGTCTTCAAGTTCGCTTCAAACTTGTGCACCAGTTTCAAGCCCAGATTTGACAGTCTAAACAACTATCTAACTCAAATCCAATATTCAATGAACCAATCAAACGTGTCTGAAGACAAGTTTAGATGGTCAAATTTGTATTTAAAACAGCTGCACAGATAAAACTTTGAACCGAAATTGAATGAAAAATTTGACAATTGAAAACACGACTTTATCAGGATAAAATTTAATGGTTCTCAAGACTGAATAATTTCTGTAGATATAAGTAAATCATGCATCTCCTGCCTGCATGCTTCTCAAATGAATATGTTCTGTCCTTAAGCAAATTATGAGATTAGCAGGTATTTTTTTATCCATGCACATTACAACATAACATGACTAGCTCCCACTAGTTTTCTAAGCACCAATGGGTCTTCTTTTACTAGAGTATATATAATGTTCAATTACATGCATAAATGTGTGTTATTATTTTTATTTCGTATTGTAAATAAGTATAATAGCATTGGTTGACACAATATATATCAGGGATCTATGGTACCTTGGTAGTTACATTAAAAAAGGCAGCAAAAACTGGCTGAAATAGCATGTGAATACACAATATCATAAAACCTGTGGTACTATAGGGTCCGACAATAACCAATCATGACAACTAATCTTATGGAGAACCTCGAACTCGGGGGAAAAAAAAAAAAAAAAGAAGCTGATGGGAAATTTACCATAAGTCCTGTGTTATGAGTGCAAAAAAATATGATAGGATTAAACCAGTTAATGTGAATGCAATCTTCCCTTCTTCTTCATAACTAGATATTAGAACTATTTTTATTATAATTGTCTGATTTGTTAACACAAATAAAGTAGATGCACATTTACAGGGCCAGCCTTAACCCAATTGGACTAATTGCTCCTAATTGATCCCTGCGCCTAAGGGGCCAGAAGCTAGAGTTATCTATTCTCAGCTGTTCAAGTACACACAACAACACACTGCAGGTTTTACAAAGAACATCATTGGGCCCTGCATCTCCTAAGGCCAACCCTGCACATTTACATTGTAAATTCTGTAAAATTTGAAGTAAACACAAAAATATGTGCACACCATGTTAATTCTTTGTATATTTGATGTTAGCTTTAGCTTGCACCTTATTTATATGGCCATGTGAACTGACAGAGAGAAAAAAAATCTGAGAAAACAAGATAAGAAACATCAGCTTACAAATAACTAGAATTCAAATGTTAAGAAATGATGGAATATTAAAAAGAAATAACATGTTTTCATAAAACTTCTCCTCACCATTTGTAGACAAAAACCACACACAGATAACAGTTCAAGTATAAAGACACACATACCAGTAGTAATTACATACAATATTACATTATTTTATCATCATTTTAGTTTTAATACTAATTTAAATATAGTGTGGAATTATTATGTGCACAAAAAGTCAGGGTCTTTTCATAATATTGACAATATAGTAATAAATGCTAAAAAAAAATCCAAAAACATTTTTAAATTGTTTCATCACTTGCTCTCTATTAAATATTAAATGTAACCAGTATGATGTACTGGTAAATACAGAAAAACATTTTTGCTTAAGTAATGAACTTAAAAATGTAGTATTTTAATAGTAGTACTGCATGTACTTTGAAAATAATTACATAGTCGAACCTTGTTGTGTCAAAGGTCAAAGGACAGATGTTCTTAGCTCAAATTGTTTTAGTACATTAGTCCACCATTTATAAAGCCACTCTCACCAAAGGTCATCCCTCTAATCAGACAAGGTTTCAGGGTTTCATCCCTCTAATCAGACAAGGTTTCAGGGTTTCATCCCTCTAATCAGACAAGGTTTCAGGGTTTCATCCCTCTAATCAGACAAGGTTTCAGGGTTTCATCCCTCTAATCAGACAAGGTTTCAGGGTGTCATCCCTCTAATCAGACATGGTTTCAGGGTTTCATCCCTCTAATCAGACAAGGTTTCAGGGTTTCATCCCTCTAATCAGACAAGGTTTCAGGGTTTCATCCCTCTAATCAGACAAGGTTTCAGCCCTCTAATCAGACAAGGTTTCAGGGTGTCATCCCTCTAATCAGACAAGGTTTCAGGGTTTCATCCCTCTAATCAGACAAGGTTTCAGGGTTTCATCCCTCTAATCAGACAAGGTTTCAGGGTTTCATCCCTCTAATCAGACAAGGTTTCAGGGCTTCATCCCTCTAATCAGACAAGGTTTCAGGGTTTCATCCCTCTAATCAGACAAGGTTTCACGGTTTCATCCCTCTAATCAGACAAGGTTTCAGGGTTTCATCCCTCTAATCAGACAAGGTTTCAGGGTTTCATCCCTCTAATCAGACAAGGTTTCAGGGTGTCATCCCTCTAATCAGACAAGGTTTCAGGGTTTCATCCCTCTAATCAGACAAGGTTTCAGGGTGTCATCCCTCTAATCAGACAAGGTTTCAGGGTTTCATCCCTCTAATCAGACAAGGTTTCAGGGTTTCATCCCTCTAATCAGACAAGGTTTCAGGGTTTCATCCCTCTAATCAGACAAGGTTTCAGGGTGTCATCCCTCTAATCAGACAAGGTTTCAGGGTTTCATCCCTCTAATCAGACAAGGTTTCAGGGTTTCATCCCTCTAATCAGACAAGGTTTCAGGGTTTCATCCCTCTAATCAGACAAGGTTTCAGGGTGTCATCCCTCTAATCAGACAAGGTTTCAGGGTGTCATCCCTCTAATCAGACAAGGTTTCAGGGTGTCATCCTTCTAATCAGACAAGGTTTCAGGGTGTCATCCCTCTAATCAGACAAGGTTTCAGGGTGTCATCCCTCTAATCAGACAAGGTTTCAGGGTGTCATCCTTCTAATCAGACAAGGTTTCAGGGTTTAGGGTTATGGTGTTTAACAACCACTTTAAACAATATTTCAGCTATATCGTGGCAGGACAAGGTTTCAGATGCACTGAGATAGTAAAATACTACTGTACTATGTTGTCATCTTGAAGAGAAACAGCCAATCTTATAAGGCCACTTTTTCCATTGCAAATGGGGTGGTTTCATAAATGGGGGACTACTGTTTTGAACTTAAATTGGAAAAATTAGGGCCAAAAAAATACCTGTGTTTCCACTACTGTTCTTTATTATTATTTTATTTTTACCTAATTGGAAATAATAACTTTAGAGTAAGCACTAACTAAATGAGCAGGGTTAGTGGAAAGGCAGGTATTTATTTTTGCCTTAGGCTGAAAACTTCTTTGAATGTACCAAATTTTTACTTCAATCTTTCCAAAGAAATGACCTCTCTGCCAGTTTGTGACAACAAGGTTCGACAAAGATTTGTCATTTTTTTTTATTCATGCACACAAGGGGTGTGACCCTGACTTTATCTCTGACTACGACCATGCTTATATCATATACAGATGAATACCTCCTCAACATCAATCTATTCCTTCCTACAACAACAACAGAATAATACAAAATATTGTTTCAATCGTAAATGAAAAAATAGTCTGATAATAAAGTTACCAATCCTTAATGCCTTAATACACACAGCATGTGACCTTTGTGTTGTGATACCAAAGGTCAATGTAATTAAAATTAGTTTTTCCTACCTTAATGCACACAGCACATGACCTTTGTGTTTTGATACCACAGGTCAATGTAATTAAAATTAGTTGTTCATTAGCTCTTTTATATTATTTTTATCTTCTACAAACACATCTCATATTGTTCATATCAGAGGTGTTTGGTTTTGTTGGTTTTCTTGTTGTTGTTTTTTTAAGGAATACTGACCTGACAGCAGTTTTTAATATTTGATAATCTTTCTCAGATTTCTGTGAGTGAAAAATATACAGATGTAGTCAAAAAGTAGATATCAAACTTAGTGTACATGATGCGTTTCTGGAATAACCTTCAGTTGGTACTCTCAAAATCAAAAGATTAGAAAGCCAAATAATTTTAAGTTTTGGAAGCAATAAAACCAAAGTGCCTAAACAGGATAACCAAAATCGGCCAAGGTCACCTATGCCTGAGGGAGGAGAACCTTAGTTTAATTAATAATTACATTATTTAGGAACTGTAAAATTTCAGTAATAAATATATCTAATAAACCATGTCAGTGCCGAAGCACTGACTACTGGGCTGATGATACCCTCGGGGATTAATAGTCCACCAGTTTTTATCAAGTAGTAGTTAAAAATTATGATGAAAATAACCCATACCTTATTTTCAGATTACTGTGAGATGAAGAACAACAATAAAAGTCTTCTGATTTGCCCTGACCTGACCTAACCTGACCAATCCTGACCTAACAAGGCTCAAAACCAGATTTCCTGACTTCAGACAACATGCTAAACATTATATCATGAATGAAGTCTGAAGACTCGTTTTAGATATATGAATTTATATCACCCATAACCCACGAATCTATATATTCATTGGAATATAAGTAAACGTTGGAGAATACAGAAGAGGAACTCAACTAGAGGCTCAGTGGGCTGAACCTGTGTCGCTCACCTTTCATTCTGCTTTGAGCAAACTTAATACAGAGCTTTCCATAGGTGCTTCCCACCAAGTTTCGGTTCATTTGGCCAAGCAGTTTCAGAGAAGATTTTTAGAAATCAACCAACCAGAAACAAGAATTGCATGTGGTGGCCATGTTTGCTAACCGATCGGGACGAAATGAGCAATCTTCATAGAGGACATTCCACAGATGCTGCCTACTAAGTTTCGGTTCATTTGGCCAAGCGGTTTCAGAGGAGAAGATTTTTAGAAATCGGCCAATCAGAAACAAGAATTGCCTGTGGTGGCCATGTTTGGTAATGGATCATAACAAAATGTGCACTCTTTAGAGAGGACCTTCCATAGATGCTTCCTACCAAGTTTCAGTTCATTTGGCTGAGGGTTTTCACAGGAGAAGATTAAAATGTGAAAAGTAAACGGATGGCAGCCATGTTTGTTAACAGATCAGGATGAAATTAGAATCTTTATAGAGGACCTTCCATAGATGCTTCCTACGAAATTTCAGTTCATTTGGGAAAGTGGTTTCAAAGGAGAAGTTTTTTAGAAATCAACCAATCAAAAACAAGAATGGCCTGTGGCAGCCATGTTTGCTAACGGATTGGAACTAAATGAGCAATCTTTATAGAGGAACTTCCAAGGATGTTTCCTACCCAGTTTTGATTCATTTGGCCAGGCGGTTTCAGAGGAGAAGATTTTTTAGAAATCAACCAATCAGAAACAAGAATGGCCTGTGGTGGCCATGTTTGTTAACGGATCGGGACAAAATGACCAATCTTTATAGAGGACCTTCCATAGATGCTTCCTACGAAATTTCAGTTCATTTGGGAAAGTGGTTTCAAAGGAGAAGATTTTTTAGAAATCAACCAATCAAAAACAAGAATGGCCTGTGGCAGCCATGTTTTTTAACGGATTGGAACTAAATGAGCAGTCTTTATAGAGGACCTTCCAAGGATGCTTCCTACCCAGTTTTGATTCATTTGGCCATGCGGTTTCAGAGGAGAAGATTTTTTAGAAATCAACCAATCAGAAACAAGAATGGCCTGTGGCGGCCATGTTTGTTAACGGATCGGGACGAATGAAATGAGCAATCTTTAAAGAGGACCTTCCATAGATGCTTCCTACCAAGATTCGGTTCATTTGGCCAAGCGGTTTCAGAGGAGAAGATTTTTTAAAAATCGGCCAATCAGAAACAAGAATTGCCTGTGGCGGCCATGTTTGTTAATGGATCGGGACAAAATTAGCAATCTTTAAAGATGACCTTCCATAGATGCTACCTACCAAATTTCAGTTCATTTGGGAAAGCAGTTTCAGAGGAGAAGATTCTTTAGAAATCAACCAATCAAAAACAAGAATGGCCTGTGGTGGCCATGTTTGTTAATGGATCGGAACTAAATGAGCAATCTTTATAGAGAACCTTCCATAGATGCTTCCTACCAAGTTTCGGTTCATTTGACCAAGCGGTTTCTGAGGAGAAGATTTTTAAAAATCGGCCAATCAGAAACAAGAATGGCATATGGCGGCCATGTTTGTTAATGGATCGGGACAAAATGAGCAATCTTTATAAAAGACCTTCCATAGATGCTTCCTACCAAGTTTCAGTTCATTTGACAAAGCGGTTTCAGAGGAGAAGATTTTGAATAATCGGCCCATCAGAAACAAGAATGGCCTGTGGCAGCCATGTTTGTTAATGGATCAGGACAAGATGAGCAATCTTTATAAAGGACCTTCCATAGATGCTTCCTACCAAGTTTCAGTTCATTTGGCTGAGGGGTTTCAGAGGAGAAAATTAAAATGTGAACAGTTAACGGATGACGGACGCCAAGTGATGGCAAAAGCCCACATTTCCTCAATCGTAACTACTCGGCCATTCTCGCTACCCTGCAAATAACCTTGTATGCATTAGGCGTATAAATCGCACTACTTTTCACATGTCAGTTACATGAACGTTTGATAAAGTTATATTTTAAGCAATTTTCTATATTTCAATTAAAGTTTTAATTAGTTTTGCATGATTAGATTTTACTTAGTATGTCTTCCACATTGGATTTTCGTGGACTATATTTTTGTGCGGCTTAACTTAACTTAACTTCCGGCAAACAATTTAAGAAGAATTTCTACTATGTACGTACGAGGTTATTTGCAGGGTAGCGAGAATGGCCGAGTAGTTACGATTGACATTGCCTTTGGCAAGGTGAGCTAAAAATGGATAAATCAGAGAAACTGGCAACACATGCAGGGTAAACAAGACGAATAAAAACAAAACAAAAACACAACACAATATGTGTTGGGCACCACTACTCGCAAACAAACACAAATACCGTAAATATCAAGATTCAGATTAACATATATGCCCATTAGGCTTGTGATAAGGAATGATTATTTTACAAGCTTTTTCATTTCCTTACCAGGAAGAAAATGATACTGCTGAAACCTATATTGTGGAGAGAAATAACCAGTACCAATATTGGGTTGATTTGCCTTTTAATACCATAAAAAACAAATTTTGAAAGTATGATACGAAAATTTAAACAGTGATGTTCCACAATTCAACCAATATCAACAAAACGAACAACAACCTCTTGCCTCAAATCACTGAACACAAAAAATGATCACAACATATGTCGATGAAAATACAGGTTCTGACATAGGACAGACACAAAAATGTGGCAGGGTTTGAAAGTCCAACCTCCCCCTCTTGAAGTTGTCTAAAAATTATATTTTCTTGACAGGATTCTATGTAAAAACTTTCTTCTAAGAATGTTTTGATTTCAGTCATACAAACCTTATATTTCTGTTTGCGCTTCACAGATAAAGTAACGTTGCCTGGTTGTAAACCACGAAATATTTGATGAGCATCTAACAAAGTTAAATTTTGTAAGGATCTCCCATTTACTTCTAAAATCATGTCTCCTTTTCTGTAATAGATTTCACATAGAATTTAAGAAATTATACTTTTTTACAATTTTTTTTATTCTAAAAAATATAAAATAAACATGGGTGATCTCCCTTTTAAAGATAGATAAATTCCCTCTAAATAAGGTATGTTCCGTGAAAAAATATATATATATACATGTATATAAATAAGTACTGTAGCTGTAACTGTGAACTATAATATACTACAGATATATACATTCTATTGTATAAGCTGTAATATTTGCTAGATGTCAACTTTTTACAGGTCTTATTTGTACATTGATTGATTGATTGTTGTTTAATGCCAAGTGATTTGATTTGATTTATTGTGTTTAATGCCACTTTCAGCAATATTTCAGCTATAACATGGCGACCAGTTTTAGTGGTGGAAGAAGCCAGAATACCTGGAGAGAACCACCAAACATGGGCAAGCAACTGGTAAACTTTATCAGTTGCAGCTGTGAGTCGAGTGCACCCTTTTTTGTAATTTACAAAGCCAGGCGTGAACCCACACCATATTGGTGATAGGCTTGGATGAGTTGTTAGGTAATCTAACTACCTAACTCATTGTGCCACCCGGGCCCTTAATGCCAAGTGAGCAATTTGTTTATCAATATTATGGCAGGAAAAAGTTACATGTACAAATCTATGACATGATGTCCACTTCGAACTAGAGTGGGCCCGGGTGGCACTTGAGGTGAGCATGCTAATCCATTACACCACAAATGCGGTTAAGAATACAATGCAATGGATACAACTTAAGAAAAGCAAATATTCTGTGATTGTGAAATGTAGAACAGCAATAAAAGCACTGTTCCTTTATTTGAATTTATGTCTAAGTGTAACGTTGAATAGTCTCTCATGTTCATTTACATCCATATCTTTTCTTACTACAAGCTGTTCCTCTACTTGAATTTATGTCTAAGTGTAATGTTGAATAGTCTCTCGTGTTTATTTACATCCATATCTTTTCTTACTACAAGCTGTTCATCTACTTGAATTTATGTCTAAGTGTAATGTTGAATAGTCTCTCATGTTCATTTACATCCATATCTTTTCTTACTACAAGCTGTTCCTCTACTTGAATTTATGTCTAAGTGTAATGTTGAATAGTCTCTCATGTTCATTTACATCCATATCTTTTCTTACTACAAGCTGTTCCTCTACTTGAATTTATGTCTAAGTGTAATGTTAAATAGTCTCTCATGTTCATTTACATCCATATCTTTTCTTACTACAAGCTGTTCCTCTACTTTAATTTATGTCTAAGTGTAATGTTGAATAGTCTCTCATGTTCATTTACATCCATAGTATTTCTTACTAATAGACATGTTATTAGAGCAGGTGACTAAATTCTAGTTTATCTTTTAATTCACCAAAATGGTGGATCTTAATTATTTTGTGTCTGTACATACTTCAGTCTGCCATCTTTGCCAGAAGGGGACCCCGGTTTTATATCCTGTATGTAAATATAAGTGGTTCCATTCTGGTCCCTCCTCATTAATTGTATACCCAGACCTATTCCTTGTTCTGAAAAAAACAAGATACACAATCTAATACATGTAACATGTACAATCAGTTCAACAAATCCTTTAACTTGATTAAAGTGATCTCATATAAATGAAAATCTTAACACATTTGCATGTGATAATTGCGACAAATAACTAGACACTTCCAGGTCAACACTTTTGGTTCAAAATTCAGATTTTATTAATTTAGGATCTTAGGCATACAGCTATTTTGGAGAAAAAAATTACTAACAGTGTTCATTTTAAATGGGCGATGGTGACTTCAACATAACAATTGAGGGGGTCACCAAAAGGTATTGTTAGGCAGAAAAATTGTAATATGTTGGCTGTTTAAAAAGATTTCTAATTTTAGCCATGATGGCCATCTTGAACTGTTGTTACTGGTAAATACTTTTTGACAGGTCAAAATATGTATTTTTTTGCACAAGTAGCAAAATTCAGCAAAATTCTGAATTTTTCAGAAAAAAACACTGAATAAATTTAAACACCTCATTATCATGTAGATACATCTAAAACTTCTATGTGCTGCAGTGGAGAAAAAAGCTATAAATCAAAGGACAGACAATACAATGGCCTAAAAATAAGACAATCAATGACCGACAAAACACTACACAGAAAACTAAATGTTGAACAACACTAACCTCCGAAAAACCCACAAAAAATTATATTGTTGAATAAAAATATGGAAATCTCCATTTAGAAGAGCTATTAAATAAAAGTAAAAATCAATAAGTCACCATGAAGTTAAGTCTTACTTCCTTATGAGGCAAAACAAGTGTTCCTACATAAAGTATTACTATATATCTACTTCAGATAATAATTCTTGTAACATACTTATTAAGTACCCATTCTAATATTGAACACCAACAGTGGGAATGAGTACAATTGAGATGAATTTCCTTTTTCACTGAAAATAGTTTTTGATTGTGGCTGTGGAAAATTTTGAAACATTTTGCTTGGTGAATTGTCAAGGATCTTTGCTTAACTGTTGTGTTTAATTTTGGACACAAGTTCAAATTTAGTTCAATATTTGTCAGTGATTCAGCTAGGCACCGGTTTCAGGACATTTGCCCACCTATTTTTCAAATTGTCCTGAAGAACTTTATAAATATTAGCTTAATTATTCAAGAATGTTCTGAAGAAATTTTGATAAAACTGGCAAACTTTATTTGTTTCATTAAGGCTGCCATAAGATTAAATTATACTGATTTAATGCCAAGTGAGCAATATTTAAGTTATATCATGGCATGAACAAGTTACACTTCAATGAAATGATGATGATGTCCTCTTTATACTAGACCAACACGCTTAGTATGATTTTTATTGTGCTAGCTCACTGAAACAAGGGTCTGTGGGTAGACATTATCCTGATTCTGAGACTACCTGTCTATGCTGTTACTCTTGAATGATGGATGCTGAGCGGAGAAGCAGCAAATATCAACAGAGGATCGAACCCACGATTTACCACACATGCCAACCACTACACCACTGATCCAGATTTTTTTCAGAATTAGACTTGTTTTTTTTTAAATTTAGCCCAATACAACCACATAATATATTTAGCCCAATACAACCACATAATATATTTAGCCCAATACAACCACATAATATATTTAGCCCAATATAACCACATAAGATATTTAGCCCATTATAACAACATAATATATTTAGCCCAATACAACTACATAAGATATTTAGCCCAATATAACCACATAAGATATTTAGCCCAATACAACCACATAATATATTTAGCCCAATACAACCACATAATATATTTAGCCCAATATAACCACATAAGATATTTAGCCCAATACAACCACATAATATATTTAGCCCAATATAACCACATAAGATATTTAGCCCAATACAACCACATAATATATTTAGCCCAATACAACCACATAATATATTTAGCCCAATACAACCACATAATATATTTAGCCCAATACAACCACATAATATATTTAGCCCAATATAACCACATAAGATATTTAGCCCAATACAACCACATAATATATTTAGCCCAATATAACCACATAATATATTTAGCCCAATATAACCACATAATATATTTAGCCCAATACAACCACATAATATACTTAGCCCAATACAACCACATAATATATTTCGCCCAATACAACCACATAATATATTTAGCCCAATACAACCACATAATATATTTAGCCCAATACAACCACATAATATATTTAGCCCAATACAACCACATAATATATTTAGCCCAATATAACCACATAATATATTTAGCCCAATACAACCACATAATATATTTAGCCCAATATAACCACATAATATATTTAGCCCAATACAACCACATAATATATTTAGCCCAATACAACCACATAATATATTTAGCCCAATACAACCACATAAGATATTTAGCCCAATACAACCACATAATATATTTAGCCCAATATAACCACATAATATATTTAGCCCAATATAACCACATAATATATTTAGCCCAATACAACCACATAATATATTTAGCCCAATACAACCACATAATATATTTAGCCCAATACAACCACATAATATATTTAGCCCAATACAACCACATAATATATTTAGCCCAATATAACCACATAAGATATTTAGCCCATTATAACCACATAATATATTTAGCCCAATATAACCACATAAGATATTTAGCCCAATACAACCACATAATATATTTAGCCCAATATAACCACATAAGATATTTAGCCCAATACAACCACATAATATATTTAGCCCAATACAACCACATAATATATTTAGCCCAATACAACCACATAAGATATTTAGCCCAATATAACCACATAAGATATTTAGCCCAATATAACCACATAATATATTTAGCCCAATATAACCACATAATATATTTAGCCCAATACAACCACATAATATATTTAGCCCAATATAACCACATAAGATATTTAGCCCATTATAACCACATAATATATTTAGCCCAATACAACTACATAAGATATTTAGCCCAATATAACCACATAAGATATTTAGCCCAATACAACCACATAATATATTTAGCCCAATACAACCACATAATATATTTAGCCCAATATAACCACATAAGATATTTAGCCCAATACAACCACATAATATATTTAGCCCAATACAACCACATAATATATTTAGCCCAATATAACCACATAAGATATTTAGCCCAATACAACCACATAATATATTTAGCCCAATACAACCACATAATATATTTAGCCCAATACAACCACATAATATATTTAGCCCAATACAACCACATAATATATTTAGCCCAATATAACCACATAAGATATTTAGCCCAATACAACCACATAATATATTTAGCCCAATATAACCACATAATATATTTAGCCCAATATAACCACATAATATATTTAGCCCAATACAACCACATAACATACTTAGCCCAATACAACCACATAATATATTTCGTCCAATACAACCACATAATATATTTAGCCCAATACAACCACATAATATATTTAGCCCAATACAACCACATAATATATTTAGCCCAATACAACCACATAATATATTTAGCCCAATATAACCACATAATATATTTAGCCCAATACAACCACATAATATATTTAGCCCAATATAACCACATAATATATTTAGCCCAATACAACCACATAATATATTTAGCCCAATACAACCACATAATATATTTAGCCCAATACAACCACATAAGATATTTAGCCCAATACAACCACATAATATATTTAGCCCAATATAACCACATAATATATTTAGCCCAATACAACCACATAATATATCTAGCCCAATACAACCACATAATATATTTAGCCCAATACAACCACATAATATATTTAGCCCAATACAACCACATAATATATTTAGCCCAATACAACCACATAATATATTTAGCCCAATATAACCACATAAGATATTTAGCCCATTATAACCACATAATATATTTAGCCCAATACAACTACATAAGATATTTAGCCCAATATAACCACATAAGATATTTAGCCCAATACAACCACATAATATATTTAGCCCAATATAACCACATAAGATATTTAGCCCAATACAACCACATAATATATTTAGCCCAATACAACCACATAAGATATTTAGCCCAATACAACCACATAATATATTTAGCCCAATACAACCACATAATATATTTAGCCCAATACAACCACATAATATATTTAGCCCAATACAACCACATAAGATATTTAGCCCAATATAACCACATAAGATATTTAGCCCAATACAACCACATAATATATTTAGCCCAATATAACCACATAATATATTTAGCCCAATATAACCACATAATATATTTAGCCCAATACAACCACATAATATACTTAGCCCAATACAACCACATAATATACTTAGCCCAATACAACCACATAATATATTTAGCCCAATACAACCACATAATATATTTAGCCCAATACAGCCACATAAGATATTTAGCCCAATACAACCACATAATATATTTAGCCCAATACAACCACATAAGATATTTAGCCCAATACAACCACATAATATATTTAGCCCAATATAACCACATAATATATTTAGCCCAATACAACCACATAATATATTTAGCCCAATACAACCACATAATATATTTAGTCCAATACAACCACATAATATATTTAGCCCAATACAACCACATAATATATTTAGCCCAATACAACCACATAATATATTTAGCCCAATACAACCACATAATATATTTAGCCCAATATAACCACATAATATATTTAGCCCAATACAACCACATAATATATTTAGCCCAATACAACCACATAATATATTTAGCCCAATACAACCACATAATATATTTAGCCCAATATAACCACATAAGATATTTAGCCCAATACAACCACATAATATATTTAGCCCAATACAACCACATAAGATATTTAGCCCAATACAACCACATAATATATTTAGCCCAATACAACCACATAAGATATTTAGCCCAATACAACCACATAATATATTTAGCCCAATACAACCACATAAGATATTTAGCCCAATACAACCACATAATATATTTAGCCCAATATAACCACATAATATATTTAGCCCAATACAACCACATAATATATTTAGCCCAATACAACTACATAATATATTTAGCCCAATACAACCACATAATATATTTAGCCCAATACAACCACATAATATATTTAGCCCAATACAACCACATAATATATTTAGCCCAATACAACCACATAAGATATTTAGCCCAATACAACCACATAATATATTTAGCCCAATACAACCACATAAGATATTTAGCCCAATACAACCACATAATATATTTAGCCCAATACAACCACATAAGATATTTAGCCCAATACAACCACATAATATATTTAGCCCAATACATCCACATAATATATTTAGCCCAATACAACCACATAATATATTTAGCCCAATACAACCACATAATATATTTAGCCCAATACAACCACATAATATATTTAGCCCAATACAACCACATAAGATATTTAGCCCAATACAACCACATAATATATTTAGCCCAATACAACCACATAAGATATTTAGCCCAATACAACCACATAATATATTTAGCCCAATATAACCACATAATATATTTAGCCCAATACAACCACATAATATATTTAGCCCAATACAACCACATAATATATTTAGTCCAATACAACCACATAATATATTTAGCCCAATACAACCACATAATATATTTAGCCCAATACAACCACATAATATATTTAGCCCAATACAACCACATAAGATATTTAGCCCAATATATAACCACATAATATATTTAGCCCAATACAACCACATAATATATTTAGCCCAATACAACCACATAATATATTTAGCCCAATACAACCACATAATATATTTAGCCCAATATAACCACATAAGATATTTAGCCCAATACAACCACATAAGATATTTAGCCCAATACAACCACATAATATATTTAGCCCAATACAACCACATAATATATTTAGCCCAATACAACCACATAATATATTTAGCCCAATACAACCACATAAGATATTTAGCCCAATACAACCACATAATATATTTAGCCCAATACAACCACATAAGATATTTAGCCCAATACAACCACATAATATATTTAGCCCAATATAACCACATAATATACTTAGCCCAATACAACCACATAATATATTTAGCCCAATACAACCACATAATATATTTAGCCCAATGCAACCACATAAGATATTTAGCCCAATACAACCACATAATATATTTAGTCCAATGCAACCACATAAGATATTTAGCCCAATACAACCACATAATATATTTAGTCCAATACAACCACATAAGATATTTAGTCCAATACAACCACATAATATATTTAGCCCAATACAACCACATAATATACTTAGCCCAATACAACCACATAAGATATTTAGTCCAATACAACCACATAATATATTTAGCCCAATACAACCACATAATATATTTAGCCCAATACAACCACATAATATACTTAGCCCAATACAACCACATAAGATATTTAGCCCATTACAACCACATAATATATTTAGCCCAATACAACCACATAAGATATTTAGCCCAATACAACCACATAAGATATTTAGCCCAATATAACCACATAAGATATTTAGCCCAATATAACCACATAATATATTTAGCCCAATACAACCACATAATATATTTAGCCCAATACAACCACATAAGATATTTACCCCAATATAACCACATAATATATTTAGCCCAATACAACCACATAAGATATTTAGCCCAATATCACCACATAAGATATTTAGCCCAATACAACCACATAATATATTTAGCCCAATACAACCACATAATATATTTAGCCCAATATAACCACATAATATATTTAGCCCATTACAACCACATAATATATTTAGCCCAATACAACCACATAATATATTTAGCCCAATACAACCACATAATATATTTAGCCCAATACAACCACATAATATATTTAGCCCAATACAACCACATAAGATTTACTTCTACATAAGACAGTTAAACCTGTTATAAGAGGTCACCTATGGGACAAAGAAAATATGGTCTTCTAAGACAGGTGACCTCTTAAAAGAGGTTCATTTCATATGCAATTTTCTATGACAGGACAAGAAAAAGGTGATCATTTAATACAGGTGACCACAAGGGCAGGTTTGACTGTACATAAAAAATCTCACAATGGTGAAACAGGGAATATTTTTTCAAAAATTCTATGCATACCTTTCTGTAATAAGATTTGACACTTAACGGTTGGATTCATCACAGAACTTGGCCTTTCACTGCCGCCATCTGTCTTTTCCGTGTCTAAACAATTAGTCAATATCACATTTTTATTCTGACAAATTTTACCAAAATTTAATTTACATTGGTTCCTGCCTTCAATATTTTCATCGAATCCTGAGAATTCATCATCAATGTTGGCTAGATTTGTACAACTACTGTATGGAGAATGGCCTGGTGTAGAAACAGGACTACCATCAGAGGACAGGTCACCACCTCCAGATATTACACGTCCAGAACAGTGTGGGCTGAAAAGAAATTGTAGCAGAATTATGTTCCAAGATTCCAAAATAAGGTCACTGCAGGTTACCATCAAATATTATATGTCCAGAATTTTGAGGTTGAACAGAAAATGTTGCAAAATTAGGTTTTTATTTCCAAAATAAGGATCTATTACCAACAGGAAATTGGAATTACATGTCTAAAATGGAAGGGAAAGGGGGGAAGTCGAAGTAATCTATAACTAAGGGTCCAAAGAATTATGTTTTACTATTTTTATAAGAATTTGTTTTTATTAATATTAAAGTTATTTGAAAGAAAAATAGATAAATGCCTATCCACCATTCCACCTAAAAAACTGTAAGGTGGGTCACAGCAAAACCATATACGGGCATCATGTACAATGTATACCTAAAATAGGTATACTGAAAATGATACAGTGGAACCTGTCTAATCCGACACACAAAAGGACCAGGTAAATGTGTCAGATTGTACAGGATATCGGAATACTCAGGTTTTATTTTAGTTAACAGAAAGACCTTGGGACCATAAATATTTGTCGGATGTCACAGGATGTCGGAAAACCAAGGTTTCGGATTGCACCCGTTCCACTGTGATATCAGCATGATTTATCACACTTCCAAAATAATGATGAACTTCAAAATTTGACCAATTTACAACTGAAGAAGTAATTTTTAGGTAATTTCCTGTAGTGTTGTAAATATTTATTAGCAGATTACATAGTAATTTTATCCAAATGTCAACCCTTGTCAAGAAGAATACTGTAATATAATCAAACATTTGAGTATCTTTTCAAAAAAAAATTTAAAACATTTTCTCATATTTCAAGTTCAATTGACAATTAATAAAAGCAATGAAATATTTTAAATTTAAACAATACAAATTACAAATAGTATCATCTTCTACAAAATTTGTAAAAGGTCAATAATAAGAACATAACAGCCAAGTTCCATGTTGTTTCCTTGAATAATTGGTTAAATAAAAAAAATGCTCTGTGGAACTTACAAATAATCCAATATGTTTCTTCTCCCCCACCCTGATTTTGATGAAATTTGCTAAGTTAACAAGGGAAATAACTCCTTCAAAAATTGTCTGATTAAAATACCATAATGATATGCCATTCTCCATATATGGTAATATGCCACCATGCAAAGCTTTAAGGAATTATCATTTAAAATGTAGAACGAGTTCCGTGTACACAAATGTTTTGTTAGAACGAGTTGCATGTACACAAATGTTTCTGACAGACGGACAGGACAAAAAACAATGTATTTGGAAATCATAAATCCTATTTCATGTATTCTGAGGTTAACTTAACATGCTTTATGGTGACATGTTCCCAATTCTATATAAATTGTGGCCTACAGATTTAAAAAGCCTGTAGCTATCAAATCATTTGTTTTTAGTAAGTAAAATCAAAACATTTCTAAACTCCCAATAAAATTGTGCTGGTATCAGCAAAAGAATTACTAGGGTATCTATAAAAGAAAGCCTTTCAATGTAATATACATACAGATTATTTTGTCTCAAATTGCCGGATCTCCTTACAGCCTGTTACAAACAGACAAGATTGATCATGTGATAAAATTTATAGCTATAAGTATTATTACATAGTATTGATCAGAAATAATCAGAATCTTTTTTTTTTCTAACCATCTGTCGTCAACAGTGACTCATAATCAGGTTTCTTTTTCTCGTATAATCAACCTTGCGATACATGATGAGCTGATTCATATTTTGTTTCATTTGGAACAAATCTTAACCTATTGCTGTGTTGTATGTAAACTTTTTTCGATTAAATTTCTTGATTAAAATATGATTTTTGTAGCTTCAGGCTTTCTGAAACTATAGCTGCTATTATCATAAGAGTTCTTCATTAGCATAACTTTCTGATACGACCAATCATACGACACTGTTGATACAATAGTCTCCCTCTTATAAGGGCCCTCCCACCAAAGACCACTCCTGTCATCAGGCCAGAATTCAGATGCACTGAGATAGTAAAGTACTATGTAAATTGTTCCCTCAAGGGAGACCACCCCTCTTATAAGGTCACTTTTCCATTGCAGAAGGACAGCCTTGTAACAGGAAGTTTACTCTACCTCAATCAATAACAAAAATGTAATACAGTATTTCGGAACAGAATTTATTTAAAATACAGTATTTCAGAATTTAATTTATTTATAATATCAAGACTAGATATATCAAAGTAATAAAAGTTGACTGTCAGTTAGTTGGGGGCCATCATGGTCATGATCGAATGCAATCAGTGCCTATTACCACTAACATTAAGAGTTCAAAATCGGCTCAGACGAGGTCTACTCAATACAATATTATGTGATAAAGTTTGTAAGTGACTTGCGACAGGTCGGTGGTGTTCTCTGGGTACTCCGGTTTCCTCCACAAATACCTGACCGCCACGATATAACTGAAATATTGTTGAAAGTGGCATTAAACACCATAAATCTAAAAAAAAACTTCAACAAAAGATTATGACATTTGGCTGTTATGTTCTTATTATTGACCCTTTATAAATATTGTATCAGATGATACTATTTGTAGTTTGTATTGTTTTTTCTCAATTATTTTTAGTCTTCTTATCTAAAAACCAAAGGCCCATCATGACCTGTGATCATTCCAGTGTTTAATTTACAATTCATTTACTCTTTAACCATTGAAGTAGTATCAGTATATTTGTAATACATGTATATTGATATGCTTAAATGTAACATTTTTAAAAAATTTCGATATCAATCATTGTCTTTCGACCTTTCATATCTCCCTACTGTATACCATATAAAGCAGTGAGCACATATTTTGAAGTCATTATATAAAATTTATCATAATTGATTTATTTAACAAATAATACCAAAAAAGAAAAAAAATTGGACAGAACATAATTATGTTATTATTAAACGAGATAAATTCATATATATGCAGTTAAAATTTGGATTAGGGGCCATCATGATTGTATGGTAGTTGGATTTACAACTACCTATGCAATCAGTGCCTATCACCACTAATGTTGTGAGTTCGAATCCCGCTCAGGCTAGGTGTACTAGATACAACATTATGTGATAAATTTTGTCAGTGACTTGCAACAGGTCAGTGGTTTTCTCTGGGTACTTCTTTTTCCTCCACCAATAAAACTGACTGCCACGATATAATTGAAATATTGTTGAAAGTGGCCTTAAACACCATAACCCTAACCCTTATGTTTACCTATTTGGTCTTGATCTGACTCTTCTCTGGAATGTAATGGCAACTGGACCACGTTTTAATTTTCTAAACTTGGCGAGTGCTTCTCTGTGTGTATATCCTGTTATCTTGACACCGTTTAGTTCTACAATCTCATCACCTAAAAAAAGTATATAAAAGATCTGATCAGTCAATTCAATATATTATCAGAACAATTTGAAAGGCTGGACAAAAATATTACAGTATGTTAATCAAATAACAATAAATGGTAGCAGATCTGTCTAGATAATTCATTTTTATCACCAATTTTGTATTATTTTTCATTGATAAAATGTGTATGCAGATGATTTATTTTGTGTAAATGACATAAAAGGCAGTTTGAGATTCGTGATGTTCGCATCAATCCCCCTTGAAAACCAAGGGTTAGGGTTAAGATTATTGTGTTTAACGCCACTTTCAACATATTTCAGTTATATCGTGGCGGACAGTTTTATTGGTGGCGGAAACCGGAGGAAACCACTGAAAACCAGGCAGGACTATTACAGTCAAGATTTTGGTTGAACAATCACAAGTAATGTCTGGACTTTGACCACCCATCTTCAATACCCCTTCCCCCCCCCCCCCACCCTTTTAGAAAAATCCTGACAAGACTGATTTTTAACCTTCTGTAATTCAAGTATCTCCATTCTCAATTTTGTTACATTATGCCATCAATGGACTGAAGAAGTAAGAATATACTCAGATTATTCTAGTAGCAGATATAAGGCAAATTAGAAAATTGACCACAAGACACCATTCTGACAATGTTTTTTTTTTCTCTCGATTTCTTTTCTTTTTTCCTACAGAAGACATATTGTATATTGGTAATGAATTATCATTTACTGGTATGTTTCAAGAAAACTACAAAACTATTAATTATGAAATGTTGTTTATCAATCCCTTTATTAAATCAAATAATATTAGATATATCTACTGAAATTAATCAGTAACAGACACCCTTCAATATACATGTATAAACAGATATAAACAAATCAAATGATGTTTTGTAAGAAATAATAACATTTTATTATCCAGATTTGTTTATGGAGAATGTAGGCTAATTTACAAGACATCTGACGTAAATAATATATTGCCTTACTGGCTTATTCAATGGTAGAGTTCATTATACCTATAGCTTATATTTGGTTCTAAATGATTACATAAAAATAAATTTTCTATCAATTGCCCTGAAAAATAATCTCTTTAAAAATATTTCAAGGTTCTCACTATCATCACCAACGTTGTAAGTTTGAATCCTGCTCTGGTGAGGTCTACTCGATACAACATCATGTGATAGAGTTTGTCAGTGAAAGTGGTTTTCATCAGGTACTCAGGTTTCCTCCACCAATAAAACTGATTAACGCCACTTTCTACAATATTTCAGTTATATTATTATTGGTGAAGGAAACCGGTGTACCTGGAGAAAATCACTGACCTGCTGGAAGTCACTGACAAACTTTATCACTCGCAGGAATGTACCATGGCCATATTTCTATATACTGAGGATCCATCAAACAGGTTTTCAAATATATTGTCCCCTCTTGGAGTCAATTAATAAAAAAATATACAGTAAACATCACAATATTTTAATAATTACTATACTGCAATGCTAAAAGTTTACCTTCTTTCATGCTCCCTTCCTCTGCAACAAGACCTCTTGGTAAAATCCTTCTGACAAAAATCCCAAGATTTCCTTTCTCTGAGTCACTTCCTCCCACAATAGTGAATCCTAGCCCCTTTCCTCTGGCCCCTTTGTTTATGGTTATAGATTGGGGTGCTTCGTAGCTACAAGTTTTAGATTTTATTGTCTGTTCCCTAACTGCATTTGCTGATAGTTTATCCTCAGGTTTGTCAGTTGGTCTGGAAAATTTCTGAAACATGCATAATTATTGTTATTAAAAACTAATTGTGAAAATAGATTTTTCCAAACAATCCCTTATGTATATGAAAAATAGATCATTCAACGAGCACTGATGGTCAACAATTCCACCAATATCAACAAAACGAAAAACTATCTCTCTCCTCAAATCATTGCTTACAAAAAGATTATTGACAGAAGTTAAGTGTGTCACTCAACTGTAGGATAGGTGCTGTCTCACACTCACTTTTGGGTGTGAGTTATGTTCATTATTGAAGACCCTACTGTGACTGTGAAATAAAGTGCTGTTTCTTTACTTAAACTTGTGTTTAAATGTAAAGATGGTCAAGTCTCTCATGTTTACCTACATATATATATCCTTTCTTACATTATGACAATTGCCACTGGAAATGGGTAGGAACCATCAACCTAATCAAAACATATATTTTAATTCAGTGGATGGAAAAGATACAATGAAATCAAAATAGAATAAATTATCAAAAAATACAGTCAAATCTGTATTTAGAGGTCATCTTTGGGGGGAAAAAAAGTGGCCTTATAAGACAGGTGACCTCTTAAAAGAGGTTCAATTCATATGAAATTTTCTATCACAGGACAAGAAAGGGTGACCTTTAAATGCAGGATACTGCTTTACAGAGATGACCACATGGGCAGGTTTGACTGTAGTACCACATTTTTTTTTATCACTTGTGGGTACCACATTTTTTTTATACTTGTGAGTACCATATTTTTCAGACATCTGAATACACATATTACAAGCAATAAAATGAAAAAGATAAATACTATACTGTCAGAACATTTGTCTCTAATTTAAACAGATAATTAGGTCTATTGTGTTGCATACTTGGAGAAGTCCACTCAAGGCCTATGAGCCGACACTGAGAAAAGCCTTTGATCCATGCTTGCTACTGCAATCATAATTACTACGTGCAGTAACAAGATTTAAGCAGCTATGAAATAAACCCTCGAAAATAAGTAGAAATTCTTTTGTAAAAACATTATGAACACATTTTTTCATTTTTGAATTAGTGCTGTAATTTGTATGATACTAATAACCTCTGCTAGGCAGGTCATATCTCTTAAAACCCAATTCTGTATCCACAAATTAGTGGCTGTATTATAATAAGAGACCTCATCTAAGAAAATGATGATATTATTAGCTTGGAGATAATTACGTTTTATTTCGTTTACATGTCAATTTCTGGAAGAAAATCCCTGCTTTATGGCTTAGTTTTTTATTTTCTACAAAAACATTGGTATTCCACACCTTGTGGTCATAAGGTTGCACAACATTCAATAAAAGAGCCAAAGGTACTTTTTGTAGACAAAGTTTTAGGTGTCAAACCACTAATTCACCAATCAGGGCTTAGAACATATAAGAAAGTAGTCACTTTTCAAGAAAAAAGTTCCTTTCACTTTGTAGTATTGTGAAAACTACTGAATGGAATGGACTAATTAAAATTGATAATTGAAGTTAAATATATAGGGATTATTTTGAGCCCAAATTTGATGGACTTAGTTGTATTTTAATACCTCTATGGAGGATTTGATGCATGACCTATAAATACTGAATTTCTTGGGGATGACCGAGCTATTTTTACAGTAGGTATTTTCCGTAGCATGGCATTTCACTGCAAGATTTTAAACATGCCCTGATATTTTGACAGAACGTAGAGGAATCATGTACGTTTCAGAAAATATATGGTCTTGGAAAGGTTAAACTTAAGATAAAATGGCCAGGTAGGCTCGAAAAAAACACAAATTTAGTAGAAAACCTTAAAGAAATTAATTAGTGGTTTCACACCTTTATAAAACTACCAGTACTATGAGCCTATCATAATTAACTCTGAGTCATACAATTACTGTATATCTTTAACAAATTAGAAAAATATTCTCCACAGCACATCTTTTACATCACAGACCAAAAATTATTACTTTCATTTGTAAAAATATTTTGTTATACAGCAATGAAAATATACATCACCACAAATAAAATGATTCTATATATAGATATTTGTTAGTACTTATTTTTGCTGTTTTTGTTTTCATTCAATACAAGTTTTCAAGTAAATATTTCATAGGAGTTGAAGGGCTGTCGTGGACGTGATCGTATGGTAGTTTGATATATAACTACCTATGCAATCGGTGCCCATCACCACTGATGTTGTTTGACTTCCGCTCAGGGCGAGGTGTACAACATTATGTGAAAAGTTTGTCAGTGACTTGTGGCAGGTTGGTGGCTTCCTCCGTGTCCTCCGATTTCCTCCACCAATAAAACTGACCACCACGATATAACTAAAATATTGTTGAATAACATTAAACAAACAAACAAAGCAAAAAAGATTTCACTGCTAAAATTTCAAGGAAGTTTGGACAAATAAATAAAGTAACTTTATCACCCTCTCCACCCCCTCATCCCTTTAATCTGAAAAATATTGTCTGGATTCTTTGATTTCTAAAATTGAATGAACAATGAAAACAACAAAATTATGTAATCAACAAGAAACTGATTACATCATAAATAAGGGTAATAACAAAATTACCGAACTCCGAACAATCTTACAAAGGGAAAGTCAAAACTCATAATTATATAAACAGACAAAATCAGTCAACAACCGGAAAACTGTGAAAACCGTAATGACCCTGACTTGGTACAGGCATTTCTAAAGAAATGGTGGGTTGAATCAGATTTTAAGGCGCCAAACCTCCCGCTCTCATTACGGTTCAAAGGTTACGGCTGTCACTATAACAGTATTTAAATACAGGAACAAAATAGGTAAAATAGTTGTCAAAGCAGTACCATATTCGGTGACGTAATTGTCAAAAATATTTTTACGTCACACATTGATAAAAAAATATCCTCGACATTTTTCTTGACTCCTTTATCTTTATACATTTTCACTATATGAAACCTGTCTAAACAGAACACTGAATAAAACAGAGTCTTGTATAAACCTGTCTAAACAGAACACTGAATAAAACAGAGTCTTATATAAACCTGTCTAAACAGAACACTGAATAAAACAGTCTTGTATAAACCTGTCTAAACAGAACACTGAATAAAACAGTCTTGTATAAACCTGTCTAAACAGAACACTGAATAAAACAGAGTCTTGTATAAACCTGTCTAAACAGAACACTGAATAAAACCGAGTCTTGTATAAACCTGTCTAAACAGAACACTGAATAAAACAGAGTCTTGTATAAACCTGTCTAAACAGAACACTGAATAAAAGTCTTTTATAAACCTGTCTAAACACTGAATAAAACAGAGTCTTTTATAAACCTGTCTAAACAGAACACTGAATAAAACAGTCTTGTATAAACCTCTCTAAACAGAACACTGAATAAAACAGAGTCTTGTATAAACCTGTCTAAACAGAACACTGAATAAAACAGTCTTGTATAAATCAAACTTTAAATATAAAGTCCCAATGTAGGAGGTATTTGTTAATTCATCTTGCTTACACAGAACAGCTGTCTATTCAAACACAATAGAGGGTCCCAAGGAGGTTCAGATTAGACAGATTTAATTGTACTCAGCAAGTAATTGATTATGTACCAGTAATATAAGAAGAATTAAACTTTACAAAACTTTATTTTTCTGCAATTATTGTACAGATGCATGTGGTTATAATATTATAAGCTTGTACAAAGGGTAGAATTTACACGGGTTGAGCCAGTGGTTTCTCCAGCTACCAGGTACTGTACTTTCCTTTACTAATAAAACTGATGACCTAGAGCTCAATAAAATAGGTCGGTGGTTTCTCCAGCTACTCTAGTTTCCTCCATCAATAAAACTGATGACCTTGAATTCAATAAAATAGGTCAGTGGTTTCTCCAGCTACTCTAGTTTCCTCCATCAATAAAACTGATGACCTTGAACTCAATAAAATAGGTCAATGGTTTCTCCAGCTACTCTAGTTTCCCTCCATCAATAAAACTGATGACCTTGAACTCAATAAAATAGGTCAGTGGTTTCTCCAGCTACTCTAGTTTCCTCCATCAATAAAACTGATGACCTTGAACTCAATAAAATAGGTCAGTGGTTTCTCCAGCTACTCTAGTTTCGCTCATCAATAAAACTGATGACCTTGAACTCAATAAAATAGGTCAGTGGTTTCTCCAGCTACTTTAGTTTCCTCCATCAATAAAACTGATGACCTTGAACTCAATAAAATAGGTCAGTGGTTTCTCCAGTTACTCTAGTTTCCCTCATCAATAAAACTGATGACCTTGAACTCAATGTAAAAAATTTAGGATATCTCAAGCTACACTACAGTTTCCGTCATCAATAAAACTGATGACCTTGAGCTCAATAAAAATAGGTCAGTGGTTTCTCCAGCTACTCTAGTTTCCTCCATCAATAAAACTGATGACCTTGAACTCAATGTAAAAAAAATAGGGTATCTCAAGCTACACTACAGTTTCCGTCATCAATAAAAGAACCACCTAGCGCATTCCTAGCGCATAAATGCGCGACGTATCCCCCCGCACTTGCATAATATTTGGCTTTATATATTTATAGAAAGCAGCCTTGCAGTCTTAATGTATAACATACTTTATTGAAGGATGGAGTATACTGCAGCATGATCTGAATAATATATAGAGAATATTAGGCATTTTGTTTTTGGGACTGACTTTATCACGGGGTATATCAGGTGAGCCGGAACGGCGAGCCTGATATACCCCATGATAAAGTCAGTCCCAAAAACAAAATGTCTAATATTCTGTTTATCGGTAATTTATAATTAACTTTCAAAAAAATGATAAAACCCAGCTACTAACAGAAATGAAAATAAATTACGTACATATTGTAAATTTAAATTTATATTCCAACAGGAAAAATACTTAGATAATATAAAAGAATTATCAAATCGATCAACCCTAGCACGCTTTTGAATATGTGCACATAAACTTGAAATTGAAAGGGGCAGATACACAATTCCAAAAACTGCAGTTGAAAATAGAATATGCAAACAATGCAACTGTGAGGCAGTTGAGGATGAAGAACACTTATTAATTAAATGTAATAAATATTCCTTTGCTCGAAATACTTTCTTTTCTAATATAAATAAAACAAAATTTTCAGAATTATCAGATAGAAATAAGTTTATATGGTTATTAAGTAACGAAGACAGAGAAATCTGTAAAAATCTTGCAAATTTTATAGCAACTTGCCTTTCAACAAGAGATTTATCAGATAAGTAACTGAATATATTTATGTTCTATAACCAACAGTGTCGATTCATTTTTATATATATACCCATTACATACATAGTGTGGTGGTACAAGACTTTGTATCAGGTCGAGTCTGTTGTGTGAACCAGTATCACTATGAATCGCGATAGCGACGAGTTGTGATGCAGTCAGTTCACACAACAGACAAGACCTGATACACAGTCTTGTACCACCACACTATGTATGTAATGAGTTTATCTAACATTTCAATAAAAACGAATTTTAAACAAATAGCAAGGGTTGAATTAAAATGTATACAATACTCTGAGGGAGACTACATTTTGTGTAAGACGTCACGTTATTTTTTCCGTTCATTCACCAACGTCAGGTTACTGTGTTTTGTCTCACATTCCAATGGTATGACGTAATGTCAAAGTAGTTCGGCAGGGAGCGTCTCGTGCAACGTCACGCCATTCTTTTATCACCACAGTGTGGTGATACAACATCTTGTATCAGACAGGCTACTTTCATTAATTTCAAAGGAAAACGTACATAATGTTAGATAAATATGTATATCAGTGTATTGTTTATATATAGTCTACAAATATTTGGGTATGACTCCCTCTGGTACAACTGTAGTATTGTTATTATTATATATTTTTTTATTCTTTTTTTTTTTCCCCTTGTATTTCCTTGTTTTATTCTTTTGTTTATTCTAGTCATTTGTGCATTCTTTCATACATGCATGTTCCATATGGAGCTTTCTTTATTAATAAAGAATATGAATTTGAATTTTTATTAAACTTTAGCTCTTTTCGGTAATTGAATTGATTTCAATTTTACATCATCATTAGATAGTGCAGTGTATATACAATGTAAGCCTAAGGATGTTCAATCTTTACAAAGTAGGTATTTCTTGGTTTTCTATCATTTTGGTTTTGAGACCACGACATTGACCTTTTCCCCTATTATTGATTTTGATGACGCAATCAATCTTTTTTTTAGACAAGTATATTCATGCGCGGTAGTTGACGCATGCCTAATATGAACTGACCTAATAATTTTGATATCACGACCAGTACGTTGAGATAAGCTTTATCAATCGACACACTTCAAAGGAAAACTACACAAATTACCGATAAACAGGAAGTACTCCTCTTTGAACAATGTGTAAATTACCGATAAACAGGAAGTACTCCTCTTTGAACAATGTGTAAATTACCGATAAACAGGAAGTACTCCTCTTTGAACAATGTGTAAACCTATGATGTAAATATGGTCTATAATGTGTTGCAGAATTTATAAGTTGGATGAAATGGTGCTCTGTCATCACATCTTGTAATCGTGTTTCAGTATTCTGAATATTGAAATCACCCATTACTAAGCATGATTCTGACATAAATGGAATAATAGTGTCCTTCATGTTCTGAATAAAGTCCTGTTGGTGTCTTGGAAGGTTGTAGACAATGACACATGAAATCCTATCTAACAGTTTGATAGCTAAATACTGAATGGTTGTGTCGTCATGTAAGAACCCACCCAAGATAATGATAATTATAAGCCACATGCAAAACTTTATTCAAATCTATCCATGTTTACTAAAGTTATCCTGTAAACAAGACACAATTCTCAAAATCGGTGATTTTTCAACCAAAAACTAAGATTTTCCCTCAAAACCCTTGCTTCAAATATTTCCATGTAAAAACCCATCCAAGATAATGATAATTACAAGCCACATGCAAAAAATTATTCAAATCTATCCATGTTTACTGAAGTTATCGTGTAAACAAGACACAATTCTCAAAATTGGTGATTTTTCAACCAAAAATAAGATTTTCCCCCAAAATCCTTGCTTCAAATATTTCCATGTAAAAACCCATCCAAGATAATGATAATTACAAGCCACATGCAAAATATTATTCAAATCTATCTATGTTTACTAAAGTTATCACGTAAACAAGACACATTTCTCAAAATCTGTGATTTTTCAACCAAAAACTAAGATTTTTCCCCAAAACCCTTGCTTCAAATATTTCCATGCAAGACACTATCCAAGATAATGATAATTACAAGCCACATGCAAAACATTATTCAAATCCATCCATGTTTACTCAAATTATCGCATAAACAAGAAAGTGTGACGGACGGACGGACAGACGGCCGCTATTACTATATCCCTCACCGCTATCGCGGGGGGATAATAAAACTGATGACCTTGAACTCAATAAAATAGGTCAGTGGTTTCTCCAGCTACTCTAGTTTCCTCCATCAATAAAACTGATGACCTTGAACTCAATAAAATAGGTCAGTGGTTTCTCCAGCTACTCTAGTTTCCTCCATCAATAAAACTGATGACCTTGAACTCAATAAAATAGGTCAGTGGTTTCTCCAGCTACTCTAGTTTCCTCCATCAATAAAACTAATGACCTCAATACAACAGAAATGTTGTTGAAAACTGATGTTAATAACCTAAAATCTAATCTAACCTTAAAACATATCTTACAAAAAATGAACCAACATTGCTCTGTCTTTATTTTGCATTGCCTCACATGATTTTTTTATTATTATTATCAGTACATGCATAAGTAGATTTTTATATAAACACACATATCCACCTACATTCAAAATAAAAGACATAAATTCACAATAAAATCAGAACACAGTGAAATTGAGGTTAAAAAGAATTATTTTTGCTAATATCTTTTTCTGTTAATAGAAAAACAAAGTACCATTACTGGTTAAAGTAAGAGAAGATAAGAAATAAACATTTTCAAGTAACGACAACACTTACAAATTCTGTAATATTATTTTTGCCGTTCTCGACCTTGTGTGAATCTGTGAAGATTTCCTACGTGATCAAATAATTAAAATGAATTGGACTAAATTATGAAATCATTCCACAAAATATAAACTGACTATACAATAAAAATCTTCTTGACAAAAAAATATTGGACATATCACAATTTTGTATATATATTGCCCAGCAAGAAAGTAAATGTAACACAGCAGTTTCCCATCTTATAAGGCCATCCCTTCTGCAATGTAATAGTGGCCTTATAAGATGAGTGGTCTCCCTTGAGGTGGACAATTTAGTAGGATTCTACCATCTCAATGCATCCAAAATCTGGCCTGATGTGATGTGTGAGTGGCATTATAAGAGGGGGGAACAACTGTAATTTCTTTGTTTATATATATTTTAAGTTATTTAAGAAAATTGTTGGATGTCCAATATTAAATTATAAACTAAATGGCTTGTGCTTATATAGAGGATGATATAATTGTAGCACATTAGCATAGGTATTATACAATTAACAGTAACATTAACATAATATACAAGACACCGAATTATGATCAGATAGTGTCAAATTCACTTCTAATTCCCAAAACTAGAGTATGAGTTTTATTGGTGCTCTCTCAGAATGTCATAGCTAAATGTGATATTATTACCAATTTATTCAGCAACAGAGAATAAAGGTTAATAAAGTTCTATGGCAGGGAAAAGCATGAGTGATGACCACACAGACACCAAGTCGGACATGTTTTCCTCTTGCACCAGTTTTAACTCGGAAACTATAACTGACAGAGGAAATCTACTGGAATACTACCCAAAGCTCTTGATTTTAATGCACCCATAAACAATCCAAAAAGAAGAACAATTAAAAAAAAATCAAATTTTGAAATTCTCCCCTTTTTGATCCCTATTGTGATAATATGATAATAGTTAAATAATTATGACATGCATTTCTCTGAAAGGGATTTTTTTTAATGAATTCATTAAAATAACCTCATCAAAATCAAATGCACAATAAATGATACACACACAAAACAAAAACAGAAAAAAAACCTTTGGTACCTTGGGGCCTCTTGTTTGTAAATGGGTAAAATGAATCTTGAACAGATGATAATCTAAAGTTGATGATATTACCTCAAACAGTTCTTCCCACTTCATGATTGTACCATGTGGTGTCTCTGCTGTCAGGTCAGGGATCTGTTGTGTCATATCAGCACTTTTAGTGGATGGTGAACAATCTCCTGTATTCTGTAAGGCACTTGACATGGATGGTAATGTTCCACTTCTTTTAATCTAAAATTCGTTAACAAACATTTTGGAAAAAAGAAAAGTAAAAAGAAATGTGGACATACACATATGACTCCTAGGACTATGTGGACATACACATATGACACCTAGGAATATGTGGACATACACATACGACTCCTAGGACTGTGTGGACATACACATATGACACCTAGGAATATGTGGACATACACATATGACTCCTAGGACTATGTGGACATACACATATGACTTCTAGGACTATGTGGACATACACATATGACACCTAGGACTATGTGGACATACACATATGACACCTAGGATTATGTGGACATACACATATGACTCCTAGGACTATGTGGACATACACATATGACTCCTAGGACTATGTGGACATACACATATGATTCCTAGGACTATGTGGACATACACATACGACTCCTAGGACTGTGTGGACATACACATACGACTCCTAGGACTGTGTGGACATACACATATGACTCCTAGGACTATGTGGACATACACATATGACTCCTACGACTATGTGGATATACACATATGACTCCTAGGACTATGTGGACATACACATATGACTCCTAGGACTATGTGGACATACACATATGACTCCTAGGACTATGTGGACATACACATACGACTCCTAGGACTGTGTGGACATACACATATGATTCCTAGGACTATGTGGACATACACATATGACTCCTAGGACTATGTGGACATACACATATGACACCTAGGACTATGTGGACATACACATATGACACCTAGGACTATGTGGACATACACATATGACACCTAGGAATGTGTGGACATACACATACGACTCCTAGGACTGTGTGGACATACACATATGACACCTAGGAATACGTGGACATACACATATGACTCCTAGGACTATGTGGACATACACATATGACTTCTAGGACTATGTGGACATACACATATGACTCCTAGGACTATGTGGACATACACATATGACACCTATGACTATGTGGACATACACATATGACACCTAGGATTATGTGGACATACACCTATGACACCTAGGACTATGTGGACATACACATATGACTCCTAGGACTATGTGGACATACACATATGACTCCTAGGACTATGTGGACATACACATATGACTCCTAGGACTGTGTGGACATACACATATGATTCCTAGGACTATGTGGACATACACATATGACTCCTAGGACTATGTGGACATACACATATGACTCCTAGGACTATGTGGACATACACATATGACTCCTAGGACTATGTGGACATACACATGACTTCTAGGACTATTTGGACATACACATATGACACCTAGGACTATGTGGACATACACATATGACTCCTAGGACTATGGACTATGTGGACATACACATATGACTCCTAGGACTATGTTGACATACACATATGACTCCTAGGACTATGTGGACATACACATATGACACCTAGGACTATGTGGACATACACATATGACACCTAGGAATATGTGGACATACACATATGACACATAGGACTATGTGGACATACACATATGACTCCTAGGAGTATGTGGACATACACATATGACACCTAGGACTATGTGGACATACACATATGACTCCTAGGACTATGTGGACATACACATATGACACCTAGGACTATGTGGACATACACATATGATTCCTAGGACTATGTGGACATACAAATATGACTCCCAGGACAATGTGGACATACACATATGACTCCTAGGACTATGTGGACATACACATATGACTCCTAGGACTATGTGGACATACACATATGACTCCTAGGACTATGTGGACATACACATATGACTTCTAGGACTATGTGGACATACACATATGACTCCTAGGACTATGTGGACATACACATATGACTCCTAGGACTATGTGGACATACACATATGACTCCTAGGACTATGTGGACATACACATATGACTTCTAGGACTATGTGGACATACACATATGACACCTAGGACTATGTGGACATACACATATGACTCCTAGGACTATGGACTATGTGGACATACACATATGACTCCTAGGACTATGTGGACATACACATATGACACCTAGGACTATGTGGACATACACATATGACTCCCAGGACTATGTGGACATACACATATGACTCCCAGGACTATGTGGACATACACATATGACTCCTAGGACTATGTGGACATACACATATGACTCCTAGGACTATGTGGACATACACATATGACTCCTAGGACTATGTGGACATACACATATGACTCCTAGGACTATGTGGACATACACATATGACTCCTAGGACTATGTGGACATACACATATGACTTCTAGGACGATGTGGACATACACATATGACTCCTAGGACTATGTGGACATACAAATATGACTCCTAGGACTATGTGGACATACACATATGACTCCTAGGACTATGTGGACATACACATATGACTCCTAGGACTATGTGGACACACACATATGACTCCCAGGACTATGTGGACATACACATACGACTCCTAGGACTGTCCACATATGACTTCTAGGACTATGTGCATGGATGATATATTGAGTGAGCGATTGTTGTTTATTACCAAGTGATCAATTTGTTAGTTACCATATATCATGGCAAGAACAAGTTGTATTTCAATGAGATGATGGTGATGATGACCACTTTGTACGAAACCAATATGCTTAGCTGGATTTTTATAGTGCTAGTTCATTAAAACAACAGTCCGCAGGTAGACGATTGGCTCCACTCGGACACATTATTCTGATTCCAAGCCAACCAGTCTTACTCCTTAATGCTGCCAGACAACATGTTTAGCGGAGAGACAGCAAATTCCAATTTTATAGTCTTTGGATTAACCTGTCCAGGGCTTGAACCTACGATGTACTACAGTCGAGGTAAGCATGCTAACCATTACACCACCGATGAGGTTTAATGGATGATAGAACTGAAAGGTTAAAGGGGATTATGGGTGTAACCATCAGGGTTGTTTAACAACATGTGAGCAGTACTTCAGCTATATTCATGACACAATACATAATGTAAGTGAAAGATGGTAGTGTAATAGGTATATCGACGGATGTTTCAATTTCCACGCATTAGAAAAAAAGTAGGATTATCGATTGATAAGATTAGACAATATTGCCACAGGCCTCTAACGACTACCATGACAAACTATTGTTCAGTAGTAGCTGCTACATGTAAAAAGCAAGGCTTTATTCATACATAATAAACTAATTTTCATCAAGTCCTTTAGCCAAGTTGTGTTTTTTATTTTTCTCTCATAACTAGCGGACACATCTTTCAAATGGGTTATATCATGCAACAGAGAAAATGGATCCTTTTTCTTTACCCAGTGGTTCTCTCTGGATTTAACATTATAAATCGGCCACGTTTTTCAATTTTTGCATAAATAGGCTATTTACCTTAGAAGCTACAACAATCTGTACAAGTTTTGGGGAGTGTCTCATCACGTCTACAGCCTCCTCGTGGGTTAAACCAATCAAACTCTTCCCATTGATCATTAATAATTCATCTCCACGTTTCAATCTTCCATCTCTAAAAAATACATATGTATATAAAGTGTGGTAAAAATACATATGTATATAAAGTGTGGTAAAAATACATATGTATATAAAGTGTGGTAAAAATACATATGTATATAAAGTGTGGTAAAAATACATATGTATATAAAGTGTGGTAAAAATACATATGTATATAAAGTGTGGTAAAAATACATATGTATATAAAGTATGGTAAAAATACATATGTATATAAAGTGTGGTAAAAATACAAACAGAATTAAAACGCACAGGTTCAAAAACAGTCAAACTTGCCTATGAGATCACCTCTATTAAGTAGTCATCTGTATCAAAAGGTCATCTTTTTCTTGTCCTGTCATAGGTAAATTTCATATGAACTGAACCTCTTTTAGGAGGTCACCTGTCTTAAAAGGAAACTTTTTCTTTGTCCCAAAGGTGACCTCTTATTTTCAATTTGTTGAGCATAAAATTAAAACTTAAATTTTGGCATTTAAACAATTTAAAGCAATTACGAAAAGGAGACTAAATATCATACTGATAGCAATTACTATACAAATAAATGGACAAATATGATAGAAATCTGTTAATAACAATTTACTTCCTTTTCGCACAATCTAACATGACATTTCAAAGTGTCAAAAACATGTTTTTAATGAACAATGGGCAACTTAATATATTACAAACTGACAGGCAAGATGTTTCACATACAATGCACATGCTGATTGTTTTACTTATTGTAATTTTGGATTTTTACATTATACAATGCATATAAATTTAAACCTCATTATTTGCATTATGATCCTGTATGCTTTAGGGGGAAAAGATCACTTATTATACCTCCATCCGATTTAAAAGAGATGAAAGGAAGTTAAACTAGAGGCTCAGTGGGCAGAGCCTGTGTCGCTCACCTTTCATTCTGCTTTGAGGAAACTTAATACAGAATCTTCCATACATGTAGATGCTTCCTACCAAGTTTCGGTTCATATGGCTAAGCAGTTTCAAAGGAGAAGATTTTTTAGAAATCAACCAATCAGAAACAAGAATTGCATGTGGTGGCCATGTTTACTAACCGATCGGGACAAAATGAACAATCTTCATAGAGGACATTTCATAGATGCTGCCTACCAAGTTTCGGTTCATTTGGCCAAGTGGTTTCAGAGGAGAAGATTTTTAGAAATCGGCCAATCAGAAACAAGAATTGCCTGTGATGGCCATGTTTGGTAATGGATCATAACAAAATGTGCACTCTTTAGAGAGGACCTTTCATAGATGCTTCCTATCAAGTTTCAGTTCATTTGACTGAGGGTTTTCAGAGGAGAAGATTAAAATGTGAAAAGTAAATGGATGACAGACGACGGACACCAACTGATGGCAAAAGCTCATATTGCCTTTGGCAAGGTTTGCTAAAAAGAATATTAAAATGTGAATACCTATTTGTAATGTAAAGAATTAGTTAATTTCTAAGGGAGATAATGGCAAGAGTTATCTTTCTTTTAACAGTTTAGGCAAGAGTTATCTTTCTTTTAACAGAGGAGAAGATTTTTTAGAAATCAACCAATCAGAAACAAGAATTGCCTGTGGCGGCCATGTTTGTAAATGGATCGGGAAAAAATGTGCAATCTTTATAGAGGACCTTCCATAGATGCTTCCTACCAAGTTTCTGTTCATTTGGCCAAGTGGTTTCAGAGGAGAAGGTTAAAATGTGAAAAGTTAACGGACGCCGACGCCAGTCATGCCAAGTGATGGCAAAAGCTCACGTTGCCTTTGGCAAGGTGAGCTAACAAATATATACAAATCTTTAAAAAACTAGGAAGAACTGTTTTAGATACCTAAAACTTATGTCTTTCCTTAATGCGGCCATCTGTACAACAATAAGTTACACATTATGAGTTGAATGATACTATTTAAAAAAACAATTATTTGACCTTGAGGTCAAAGGTCAAGGCCCCACGAAGGTCATTACGGTACGTGACACACCGCCTTATGGTCATGCACCCACATACCAATTATCATTGACCTACCTCGAAAGTCAAAAATGTTATGGAGCAGACAAGAAAATACTATTTAAAAAACAATTATTTGACCTTGAGGTCAAGGTCCCACGAAGGTCATTATGGTATGCGACACATCACCTTATGGTCATGCACCCACATACCAATTATCATTGAACTATCTCGAAAGAAAAAAATGTTATGGCCCGGACAAGAAAATACTATTTAAAAAACAATTATTTGACCTTGAGGTCAAAGGTCAAGGTCACACAAAGGTCATTATGGTATGCGACACACCGCCTTAAGGTCATGCACATATGAACTATCTGTCAATGAAGTTTTGTTGGATTTATTTGAATTATTTGACCTTGAGGTCAAAGGTCAAGGTCCCACGAAGGTCATTACGGTACGCGACACACCACCTTATGGTCATGCACCCACATATGAAATATCATTGACCTATCTCAAAAGAGAAAAATGTTACGGCCCGGACAAGAAAATACTATTTAAAAAACAATTATTTGACCTTGAGGTCAAAGGTCAAGGTCACACGAAGGTCATTACGGTATGTGACACACCGCCTTATGGTCATGCACCAGCATACGAAATATCATTGACCTATCTCGAAAGACAAAAAAATTATGGTCCGGACAAGCTTCACTGAGAAGAAGCGGAAGAAAAAATCAGACTAAAACAATATGTCTCCCTTCGTTCGAAGGGGAGACATAATTAATACTTACACATTAGAGATTAACTAGTAACTAGTAATTTAATAATTAGTCATGATGGTATGGTAGTTGGATTTACAATTACCTGTGCAATTAGTGCCCATCACTACTAAAGTTGTGAGTTCGAATCTCATTCATTGCAAGGTGTATTCGATGCAACATTATGTGATAAAGTTTGTCAGTGACTTGCAACAGGTTGGTGGTTTTCTGTGGGTACTCCGGTTTCCTCCACCAATAAACTGACCGCCACGATATAACTGAAATATTGTTGAAAGTGGCATTAAACACCATAAACCATAAACCAAACCAAAACTAAAATAAATTTACCTATCAGCCGCTCCACCTTTAGAGACCTCAGCTACAAATATTCCAAGATCACCCTTCCTGGAACCCTTTCCTCCAGCAATATGTATTCCTAGTCCATTGTCATCTTTGATCAAATGCATTTTCGTAACAACCCTCTAAAAAATCAACAACATATAATCATTAGAAATTAATCACACTTATTCATACAGTCAAACCTGCCCATGTAGTCACCTCTATTAAGCAGTCACTTGTATAAAAAGGTCACCTTTGTCTTGTCCTGTCATTGAAAATTTCATATGAATTGAACCTCTTTTAAGTCTTATAAGGCTACTTTTTCTTTGTCCCAAAGGTGACCTCTTAATACAGGTTTGACTGTACATGCATTCCCATCCCTGCTCTCCTGTATAATTACAGTACAAAAAGAGATAAACATGGCCATGTACTAGTTATTTAGATAATTTAAATTTTAAATATTTTGCAGTTTCTGGAAATTTTGCTACACATGAATCTACATGTAGTTGTATTTTTTTCATTAAATATCTTTCAATTACAATTGTTAAATCATAAAAACTCTTTTCTTTACAATTTTTTCCTCATTCTAAAATTTTTGAATAATGGTTTATGGTATTTAATGCCACTTTCAACAATATTTCAGTTATAAGGTGGCGGTCAATGTATTGTTCGAGAAAACTGGAGAACCCGGAGAAAACCAGACCTGTCGCAAGTCACTGACACTTTATCACATAATGTTGTATCGAGTACACCTCGTCATGAATGGGATTCTAACTCACAACTTTAGTGGTGATAGGCATTGATTGCACAGGTAATAATATTAAGTAATTTACGTCTACAGAAAATATTTTTTACTTAAAGTTAACCTACTCTAACAACATTTGAAGAAGATTACACCGACAATAATAAGTTTTGTAGGAAAAGTAATAATAGGTCAGGAAAAGGAAATAAAACAAAATATCTTTTTATAGGATGAAGGTTCAAGTGTTGTGGTCTATATAAAAAAAATCTTTATTTCATTTCAAAGCACTAAATCTTAATAAATAAATCACTAAATGGCTAGTTATTGTAATATGAAAGAAATCTGACAAAAATGTATTTTATTGATCTACACGCCAATTATCTCTTGATTAAACCAGAGGCTCTCAAGAGCCTGTATCGTTCACCTGGTTATAAAAAAAAACAATTGGTCCTATGTAAAAACTATGTCCTGTAGTGGTAGTCATCTTGGAATTACGATCAACATAAAAAACACAAAGTTTGTAAAGGACCTTCCAATGATTGATGCACAATAGGTTCAATCAGTGCAATAGCTTCAGAGAAGAATATATTTCTGTATTTTCCCCATATGGTCCTGTGTTAATACTATGACCTGTGGTGGCAGCCATCTTGGATTTCCGATCGGCATAAAAAACAGAAAATTTGTAGAGGACCTTCCAATGATCATTCATGTACAGTTTGGCTTTAATCATATTTGTAGTTTCTGAGTAGAAGGCATTTGAACATTTTCCCATAGGGTCCAATGTTAATCTATGTATTGCGGTGGTGACCATCTTGGATTTCCGATCGGCATAAAAAACACACACCTTGTAGAGGACCTTCCAATGATCATTCCTGGGCAGTTTGGTTTCAATTATCCAAGTGGTTTCAGAGAAGAAGCGTTTTGAAACATTTTTCCCATAGGGTCCAATGTTAAACTAAGTCCTGCCGTAGCCGCCATTTTGAATTTCATATCGGAATAAAAAACGTAAAGTTTGTAGAGGACCATTCAATGAACATTTATGTACAGTTTGGCTTTAATCATATTTGTAGTTTCTGAGTAGAAGGCATTTGAACATTTTCCCATAGGGTCCAATGTTAATCTATGTATTGCGGTGGTGACCATCTTGGATTTCCGATCGGCATAAAAAACACACACCTTGTAGAGGACCTTCCAATGATCATTCCTGGGCAGTTTGGTTTCAATTATCCAAGTGGTTTCAGAGAAGAAGCGTTTTGAAACATTTTTCCCATAGGGTCCAATGTTAAACTAAGTCCTGCCGTAGCCGCCATTTTGAATTTCATATCGGAATAAAAAACGTAAAGTTTGTAGAGGACCATTCAATGAACATTCATGTACAGTTTTGCTTTAATCATATTTGTAGTTTCTGAGAAGAAGGCATTTGAACATTTTCCCATAGGGTCCAATGTTAATCTATGTCCTGCGGTGGCGGCCATCTTGAATTTTCGATCGGCATAAAAAAACAGAAACTTTGTAGAGGACCTTCCAATGATCATTCCTGGGCAGTTTGGTTTCAACTGTCCAAGTGGTTTCAGAGAAGAAGCATTTTGAAACATTTTTCCCCATAGGGTCCAATGTTAAACTAAGTCCTGCCGTAGCCGCCATTTTGAATTTCATATCGAAACAAAAAACCTTAAGATTGTAGAGGACCATCCAATGAACATTCATGTACAGTTTGGCTTTAATCATATTTGTAGTTTCTGAGAAGAAGGCATTTGAATATTTTCCCATAGGGTCCAATGTTAATCTATGTCCTGCGGTGGCGGCCATCTTGGATTTCCGATCGGCATAAAAAACAGAAAATTTGTAGAGGACCTTCCAATGATCATTCCTGGGCAGTTTGGTTTCAACTGTCCAAGTGGTTTCAGAGAAAAAGCGTTTTGAAACATTTTTCCCATAGGGTCCAATGTTAAACTAAGTCCTGCGGTAGCCGCCATTTTGAATTTCATACCGGAACAAAAAACCTAAAGTTTGTAGAGGACCATCTAATGAACATTCATGTACAGTTTGGCTTTAATCATATTTGTAGTTTCTGAGAAGAAGGCATTTGAATATTTTCCCATAGGGTCCAATGTTAATCTATGTCCTGCGGTGGCAGCCATCTTGGATTTCCGATCAGCATAAAAAACGGAAACTTTGTAGAAGACCTTCCAATGATCATTCCTGGGCAGTTTGGTTTCAACTGTCCAAGTGGTTTCAGAGAAGAAGCATTTTGAAACATTTTCCCCATTGGGTCCAATGTTAAACTAAGTCCTGCTGTAGCCGCCATTTTGAATTTCATATCGGAACAAAAAACCTTAAGATTGTAGAGGACCATCCAATGAACATTCATGTACAGTTTGGCTTTAATCATATTTGTAGTTTCTGAGAAGAAGGCATTTGAATATTTTCCCATAGGGTCCAATGTTAATCTATGTCCTGTGGTGGCGGCCATCTTGGATTTCCGATCGGCATAAAAAACAGAAACTTTGTAGAGGACCTTCCAATGATCATTCCTGGACAGTTTGGTTTCAACTGTCCAAGTGGTTTCAGAGAAGAAGCATTTTGAAACATTTTCCCCATAGGGTCCAATGTTAAACTAAGTTCTGCCGTAGCCGCCATTTTGAATTTCATACCGGAACAAAAAACCTATAGTTTGTAGAGGGCCATCTAATGAACATTCATGTACAGTTTGGCTTTAATCATATTTGTAGTTTCTGAGAAGAAGGCATTTGAATATTTTCCCATAGGGTCCAATGTTAATCTATGTCCTGCGGTGGTGGCCATCTTGGATTTCCGATCGGCATAAAAAACAGAAACTTTGTAGAGGACCTTCCAATGATCATTCCTGGGCAGTTTGGTTTCAACTGTCCAAGTGGTTTCAGAGAAGAAGCATTTTGAAACATTTTTCCCATAGGGTCCAATGTTAAACTAAGTCCTGCCGTAGCCACCATTTTGAATTTCATATCGGAACAAAAAACCTTAAGATTGTAGAGGACCATCCAATGAACATTCATGTACAGTTTGGCTTTAATCATATTTGTAGTTTCTGAGAAGAAGGCATTTGAATATTTTCCCATAGGGTCCAATGTTAATCTATGTATTGCGGTGGTGGCCATCTTGGATTTCCGATCGGCATAAAAAACAGAAACTTTGTAGAGGACCTTCCAATGATCATTCCTGGGCAGTTTGGTTTCAACTGTCCAAGTGGTTTCAGAGAAGAAGCATTTTGAAACATTTTCCCCATAGGGTCCAATGTTAAACTAAGTCCTGCCGTAGCCGCCATTTTGAATTTCATATCGGAACAAAAAACCTTAAGATTGTAGAGGACCATCTAATGAACATTCATGTACAGTTTGGCTTTAATCATATTTGTAGTTTCTGAGAAGAAGGCATTTGAATATTTTCCCATAGGGTCCAATGTTAATCTATGTATTGCGGTGGTGGCCATCTTGGATTTCCGATCGGCATAAAAAACAGAAACTTTGTAGAGGACCTTCCAATGATCATTCCTGGGCAGTTTGGTTTCAACTGTCCAAGTGGTTTGAGAGAAGAAGCATTTTGAAACATTTTCCCCATAGGGTCCAATGTTAAACTAAGTCCTGCCGTAGCCGCCATTTTGAATTTCATATCGGAACAAAAAACCTTAAGATTGTAGAGGACCATCCAATGAACATTCATGTACAGTTTGGCTTTAATCATATTTGTAGTTTCTGAGAAGAAGGCATTTGAATATTTTCCCATAGGGTCTAATGTTAATCTATGTCCTGCGGTGGCGGCCATCTTGGATTTCCGATCGGCATAAAAAACAAAAAATTTGTAGAGGACCTTCCAATGATCATTCCTGGGCAGTTTGGTTTCAACTGTCCAAGTGGTTTGAGAGAAAAAGCATTTTGAAACATTTTTCCCATAGGGTCCAATGTTAAACTAAGTCCTGCGGTAGCCACCATTTTGAAGTTCATATCGGAACAAAAAACCTAAAGTTTGTAGAGGACCGTCTAATGAACATTCATGTACAGTTTGGCTTTAATCATAATTTGTAGTTTCTGAGAAGAAGGCATTTGAATATTTTCCCATAGGGTCCAATGTTAATCTATGTCCTGCGGTGGCAGCCATCTTGGATTTCCGATCGGCATAAAAAACAGTAACTTTGTAAAGGACATTCCAATGATCATTCATGTACAGTTTAGGTTCAGTCAGTTCATTAGTTTCAGAGAAGAAGATCTTTGAAATTTCAGCCAATCAGAGCATATTATTGGCCTTGGCAGCCATATTGAATATCCGACTGGAACGAAAAACAGTAACTTTGTAGAGGACCATCCAAGGAACATTCCTGCTAAGTTTAGTTCCAATCGGCCCAGTGGTTTCGGAGAAGAAGCTTGAAATGTGAAAAGTTTACAGACGACAGACGACAGACAACAGACGACGGACGCCAAGTGATGGCAATAGTTCACATGGACCTTTGGTCCAGGTGAACTAAAAACATGATTTTCATGTTGTTGCTTCGGTTTTTTTTTAAATTTATTTCTTTTTCTTTTTTCTATTATAATTTTCAGTAATTTTCATGGCAACCAATGTCATGAAGGGCTATGCCAGGCGAAGCATGATACGCTTGCAGCAGATAGAGGAAATTCGCTGGAATACTATAGCTACCTGAAGCCATTGTCACCTATCAATTCAAAGGAAAAAACACATCAAAATTAGATGAAAAATAAAAAAATTCTGTACTGACTCACAAGTAAATCATAAAGAAGAGTATTTTGCAAGTGCCTCAGACTCTTTTGCTGGGTACTCATCCAGAAAAACAAACCTTTAATGTTCAATATAGGCCACTTCTTTTAGTTATCAAAGCAATGTATATATTCAAACTGTCAAATTGGCATAATATATTGCAAACTAGATTTAACACTTGACAGTTAGGTTTGTTTCACCTAAGGTAAATAATTTGCATATAGAGTAGATGAAATTGTCTTAAAATTGAAGGGCTGGTCAGCCCTCAGCTTAAGGTCATTCTAATCAATAGTCTAAAACCACTGATTTGGGTCAAAAAATTTCTATTATCTAAGTACGTTTTTTTTACCCAAAAAACAGCCAATCAGAATACTCTTTTTAGCATTCTGATTGGACGGTGCTTGAGTACGAGTACCAAACTCATACTCAAAATGTACCCATCTCCAGAGCTAAGGTTTCCAGGCACATACACAATGTTCAGCGGTATACTGTGCCTTTCCTCTCTCGACAGGTCTGATAGTCAAGAAAAAGGTTAAAAAGTTACAATGAATACCAACAGCCTAGCCTAACCAGATATTACATATCACTATTGTAGCCTTTGGTAAATAAACTGTATTAAGTTACCTTAAATATACAAACTGGATATTACATGATATAGTCATGGTTTATGTAGAGATAAATACCAGTCCTCACAATGAGCACCGGTCTTTCGACCCAAGACCAGTAAAACTTTGTTCGGCCAATAATTTTTTCAGTTTTTATTAAGAACCATGTCAAAATAAATTCAAAAATTTGATTCTGACCAGTAAATTAAAATTTTCTTTTTGAGGACTGAAATACTATTAACAATAGAACTGCTTTAAATTTACAAATTAGATATTTCAAAACTTTTCAATTTTTTAATACTAACTATCAAATTCCTCCAAAAAATATTGAATTATTTATTACATACCTCTTCCATTTATACCTGTCCATGCATCTTAACAAGCAGACGACCAGATCAAAAATAACAAATTCTACAGATTCATTTATATTCAAAGCCTGATTAAGGGGGATATTCTATAATCAATGGACTCATTACAAAGGCATAAAGAATGTATGATATAATACAAAGTTTTATCCATAAACTTAAAATAGTTCTGCATTTTTACTGTCATGGAGTCGGTCTAAAGCTGAACAGATTCAGAGCTTGGCTTGTGATCTCCATTTGAATTTTAAATAACAAAGGATAAATCAAAGCATGTCACTGTAACATGTAAATGTTGCACTGGCCATCAGACAATTATTAAGTGGAAGCACACACTACGAATAATAAATTCTTTACACCAACACTCCACCCCCTCCCCCTCCCCCACCAACCTCAGCTCCCAATCTAAGGTTATCACAAAATGCTTTTGGAAAATTAAATTGGCAAATATGTTTTGCTTAATTGATAAAACAATTGCATTGTTTCCAGATGCTATGCATGAAATTCATTACAATTAGCATATGGAAACAGGATTGTGTAACATGTTTTATATTATTTTACTGTGACATACATATCTCATTTAAAAGTACCATGTATAAACCTTAAATTGCACCTACGGTATATTTAACTTCCTCATTAACTTACCACGAATTACTCGTCAAATGTTGTCATAACGGAAGATTTAAATGTAGATTTTCTTAGTAAACATTCTGACAAATTATTTGATATTATGAGGTTGAATAATCTGAAAAACATGATTACTGAACCTACCAGAACATGTAACACGCGCCAATCTTTGCTTGACCCTGTTTTAGTATCTGATAATTGTAATGTCCTTGAGTCGTATGTAATTCAAGTAGATAGAAAATATAGTGACCATGAAGCAACAATTGTCTACCTAAAAGTCCCTCTTAAATCAATCAATACTTATAAACGATTAGTCTGGGATTATAGTCTGGGATAATCGAAATGCTGATTTTGAGACCTGTAACGATTGTATATCCTCCTTAAATTGGAACTCAATTATATCTCCAGAAAATAGTATGGATGAAAACTGTCAAACATTTACAAATAAATTTATTGAAATAATTAAAAATTGTGTGCCCCAAAAAGAAGTTACAATAAGACTAAATGATAAAGTTTGGTTCAATTCCGAATTAAGAAGGGAAATAAGAAAACGAGACAGACTTCGAAAACTGGCTCGTAGATCTAATAGTGATTCCAATATCAATAAATACAAGAAGCAAAGAAATCATGTAAATAATTTAAAAAAGCATGCTAAAGAACAATTTTGTTTTAATGTTAATACTTTACTAGATGATTTTTCAAGTTCAAATTCAAAATCCTACTGGTCATTGATTAAAAAATTGGTCAAATCGTCTGGTGATATGTCACCAATTAGTCAATTAAAAAAAGAAAATAATGACCTCATCTCAGATGATTATGAAAAAGCATGTCTTCTAAATAATTATTTCTGTTCTATATCTACATTAAATGACAGTAATACATCAAAACCCGACTTTCCTCTCAGAACAAATGCAACACTAGATTTCTTTCAAATTACTCCGAGTAAAGTTCTTGATATTTTACAAATTTTAAAACTTGGAAAAGCGTCAGGTCTGGATTCCATTATTCATCAAATGCTTAAGAAAATTTAATTTATCGCTTTCTAAATCGGAATTTCAAACGCAATGGAAAACCGCATCTGTTATGCCACTCTTCAAAAAGGGGGACAAATCATTAATATCTAACTATAGACCAATATCATTACTATCAGCAGTTGGCAAAGTATTCGAAAGAATTGTTTTTAAGGAAGTATATACCCGGTAATCATTTAATATCAAATAACTTATTGTATAAATTTCAATCAGGTTTCATCCCAGGTCACTCTACCGTTCACCAGCTAATAGAAATCTATTACAGAATATGTATGTCTCTGGATGATCATTGTATTACTATCCTTATTTTATGTGATATTTCTAAAGCATTTGATCGGGTCTGGCATACAGGGCTTAAAGCTTACGGGATAGATGGTAAATTATTTAAATGGTTTGAAAGCTATATTTCCAGTAGGAAACAATGTGTATTTATAAACAATTCCAAATCCCCCTTAGTAAATCCAAATGCAGGAGTCCCACAGGGTTCAGTGCTTTGGTCCTCTACTTTTCTTATTATATGTTAATGATATTGCAGATAACCTTTTAAGTCTTACTAGACTGTTTGCAGATGATACTTCTCTTTCATATTCTAGTCAAAGTCCATATACTATAGAAGATGTAATAAATAGTGATTTGGAATCTAAATCTATATGGTCTTAGCAATGGTTAGTAAATTTTAATCCTCAAAAAACTAAAGCAATGGTATTTTCCAACATTAATCTTCCCAACGATGTAGAAATAACATTCCAAGACAAATTAGTAGAATTTGTTACCTGTCACAAACATTTGGGTATTACTTTTGACAGCAATGGAAAATTTCATACCCATATATTTAATATAGTATATATTAAAGTCAGAGGTTGTGTGCCCTAAGAAAACTTAAATATGTATTAAATAGACATTATCTTTCTCGTATTTATTTGATCTTTATAAGGCCTATGTTGGAATATGCATGTGAACTTTGGGATGGTTGTAGTCAACAAGACTCTGATAATTTAGAAAAGCTTCAAATAGAGGCAGGACGAATAGTAACCGGACTGCCTCTATTTGCAAGTCGTCAATCTATCTATTCTGAAACGGGTTGGGATTACTATCTGACAGGCGAAGGGTAAGAAGACTCAGCTTATTTTATTCTATTCACAACAAATCTGCCCCAGACTATCTTTGTGATTTGATGCCCCTGCCGGTTGGTAGTGTTTCCCAGTATAATTTACGAAATAGTAATAATTATGTTTTACCTAATTGTCAATTAGAAATTACCAAAAAGTCCTTCTTCCCCTCTACTACCCGGGACTGGAACAATCTAAGTCCGGAAATGAGAAATTCTGGTAATATTAACATATTTAAAAGAAAAATTTAAATATTGCATGAAAAAGTGCCTTTTTATTTCGGTTGGGGTGATAGAAAACTAAATATTATTCATAGCAGACTTAGAAATATGTGCAGTTCGCTAAATGCAGATTTGCACCTTGTCAATTTAAAGCCTAGTCCTGCATGCATCTGTGGTCATGGTTTTGAAGACTGTATACACTTTTTCCTTGAATGTTCTTTTTACAATGAAAATAGGGCAATCTTGTTAAATAAATTAAAGAATTACGTAGTTACAATTGAATTGATATTAGCTGGTGATGAAAATTTGACTCCTAACCAAAACATTGAAATCTCTGCTGTGTATTCTTTTATTAGAAGCACCCAGCACTTTAACTAATATACTAGCTTACTCACTCCAGTCCATGTTGTTTTTTGTTGTTTTTGTTTGTTTGAAACCTTTCTTCTTCTTCCTATCCTTCTTTCTATCCCTATGTTTTGAACATTTTATTTCACCTTATTTTTCTTTATATTTACTTTATTATTAACGTCTAAATATATCGTGTTATAAAATTTATTTGTATTATTATCGCCATTATGTACAATTATTTTTTGTTTATATCTTTGTAAAAGGGAAAGGACTTCACTAATGTTGTCATAACTTGTGTCCAGTCCCATTTGCAACTTGTATGCAAATAAAATATGTTTAAACTAAATTAACTTACCCCTTTAGTTTTTATAGAGATGGAAAAACTATCCTTATTGTCCCAATCATTCATTGCCTTTTTTTGGCATAAAAGTTTTATTAAATTAAATTCCGTTATTAGATACTCTATAATATTGACCTTTGCACTCTAAAAATGTCCTTGTAAGCTGAATGCAAATGTGTCCTAATTTTATATTAAATTGATCAATGAGTTCACAATGTGTAAAACGGTGCAATGAACAAAATAACTTCCTTTCAGTTTTTCAAACTAACACTGTTTTAAAATATTGATAGTACTTTAAAGGAAGTAAGGCTCACAAAGGGAATATGTAACAGTTTATAAAGTTACAAAGCAAAAATGTAAATGAATGGTCAAAATTTAATCAAACCTTTCATTTTAATATAAATTGGGATGTCACATGGTCGAATTTTAATTTTAATTTTCCACTTAGTGACAATTTTTCACTAATTATTCATTTACCATAAAAAAAAAAACTATATCCATACAGATACTCAAAATCATAATAATTTTTACTTCTTTCACAAAGTTATATAAATACTTAAAACAAACATTGTTATTAAGGATTCGAACACAATTCTGAATTAACTCCCTTGGCATTCTTTCATAGCACAAGTCTGAATGATTTCAAGCCGTCATAGTCATGATCGCATGGTAGTTGGATTTACAACTACCTGTGCAATCAGTACCTATCACCACTAAAGTTGCGAGTTTGAACCATGTTCATGGCAAAGTGTACATAATGTGATAAAGTTTGTCAGTGACTTGCGACAGGTCAGTGGTTTTTCTCCGGGCACTCCGGTTTCCTCCACCAATAAAACTGATCGACACAATATAACTGAAATATTGTTGAAAGTGGCGTTAAACACTGAATTATTTCGCTTGGCATTTTTGTTTTTATTATCTTCAAAGGAAGATGAAAGATAATAAAATTATAGAAATTGCTTATCACAACTGTGAAAACAAATTGGAAATCTGTTTTACTTGATTCTTTCACGTTTTAAAAGAATCTAATTATCAAATAACAATGTAAAAACAAACATGTAGATGGCTTTATTGATACACAAGTAGAGTTGCTTTGCTGTTTTGTATTTACAAACATTGTCTTCGGAAAGGAAATTGTGAATCCAAAAACAAATGTCTGGGTTTGACAGTAATACATGTGCCATGTAGGTGAGTCATTGCTTTTTTAACGGCAAATGAGAAATTTTTTCAGCTAAATAATGGCAAGAACAAGATACATTCAATGAAATGAAAATGTTGTCCTGTTGGCGAAATGTTGTCTTTTGAAAGGAAATTGTGAGAACAAATTTGACCTGTACGGCATCCATTTAAAACAAGTTTTAACATCTTAATTGATGCAATAACCAGAACTTAGAAAACACTTGGAAACCAATACCAGAGGCTCCCAGGAGCCTGTAATTGCTCACCTGGATCAAAGCTGCTTTCAATAACAACGCAACTGCACTGTGGCGGCCATCTTGACGGGAGAGCGCAACTGCCGAACACCGTTTTGGAAGAGGACCATCCAATGACTATTCCATCAAAGTTTGGTTTTAATTGAGCTACTGGTTCCAGACAAGATGGTTTTTATGTGAATTTCCCATAGGGTCCTATGTTAAACTAAGTACAGCTGTGCAGCCATCTTGGTCAGAGGGCGGGACCACCAGACACAAATTTGGTTCAGCGGTTTCAGAGGAGAAGATTTAAATGTGATCTTTTATCAAAATATGCCTAATTTGCATAATCGGTATAAATCGGCTGAAAGAAAAATTTCAAAAAAAAAACCCCCGAACATATGCTAAACTACTCTTTGCCATGTAGCTGCAGTTTAAATTTGAGCTCATTTTGACTTATACTAAAGCAGCAATGGACAATTGAAGAAATTTCTATTTTTAGTAACAGCAGCTATCTTGAATGGAGGGCGGGGCTGTCGGACACAATTTTGAAAGGGAACCACCCAGGGACCATCCCTGCCAGGTTTGGTTTAATTTGGTTCAGCGGTTTCAGAGGAGAAGATTTAAATGTGATCTTTTATCAAAATATGCCTAATTTGCATAATCGGTATATATCGGCTGAAAGAAAAATTTTACAGAAAAATCCGGAATATAGGCTAAACTACTTCTTGCCATGTAGCTGCAGTTAAAATTTCAGTTCATTTTGACTTACACTAAAGCAGCAATGGACAATTAAAATTTCATCCCCCCTTTTTTCTATTTTTAGCTTGGTGGCCATCTTGGTTGGAAGTCGGGATCAACGGACACAATTTTGGAAGGGGACCATCCAAGAATCATTTCAGCAAAGTTTGGTTGAGATTGGCTCAGTAGTTTCAGAGGAGAAGATTTTTTTTAAATTTCATCCCCCCTTTTTTCTAATTTGCATAATCGGTCAAAATCGGCAAAAGTTCAAAGTTCATAAAAAATCCTGTAATACATGTTAAAAAGCTCATCATTATGCTTATACAGTTCAAATTTGGGCACATTCTGGCTTAAAATAGAGCAGTTTTGGCCATTTGAAGAAATTTCTATTTTTAGTAACAGTGGCCATCTTGAATGGAGGGCGGGGCTGTCGGACACAAATTTGAAAGGGACCCACCCAGGGACCATCCCTGCCAGGTTTGGTTTAATTTGGTTCAGCAGTTTCAGAGGAGAAGATTTAAATGTGATCTTTTATCAAAATATGCCTAATTTGCATAATCGGTATATATCGGCTGAAAGAAAAATTTCACAGAAAAACCCGGAATATATGTTAAACTACTCCTTGCCATGTAGCTGCAGTTAAAATTTGAGCTCATTTTGACTTACACTAAAGCAGCAATGGACAATTAAAATTTCATCCCCCCCTTTTTTCTATTTTTAGCTTGGTGGCCATCTTGGTTGGAAGTCGGGATCACCGGACACAATTTTGAAAGGGGACCATCCAAGGACCATTCCACCAAAGTTTGGTTGCAATTGGTCCAGTGGTTTCTGAGGAGAAGATTAAAATGTGAAATGTTGACGGACGGACGACGGACGAAAAGTGATGACAATAGCTCACATGGCCTAAAGGCCAGGTGAGCTAAAAACCATCATTTAAGCCATAATTCAAGGAACATAACTCTGGGACCATAAAGTCAGGTACCTTAAAATCAAACTTGACCTGTATTTTATCAATTCAAATTTAATATTAAATATGTATGTAAATCGGATGTCGAAAACTTGAGATTATGCACAGGAACCAATAAAACCATCATTCTAACTGTTAATCAGATAAAAAAATAGATGTAGTACCTTTTTCTTCTGGTTCCCAAGTCTTGCAGATGATGAGTTATTTGAAGACAGATCACTTCCTTCCCTATTAGATGTGTATCGAGGACTCTTCCTGTTTTTTCTAAAATGTTTTCTTTGAATATTAATAAGTTCCGGGTCTGACTTGTACAAACTAGAATCAGAATTTAGTGTGTTATTGAATTGTTTGTTAAGTCCTTGTTCACGTTTCTTCCTGGCAATTTCTGCCGTGCTGACGTAACTATTGTCTTCCTGTGGTAAATCAATAGGTATAGCTTTCCACTGTACGTTTTCTTCAACAGCTGAAGCACTTAATGTACGTTGTTTATCAATATCAAAATTAACATACGAAGACTTATTTTTCTCGGGTATTGCTCTTGTTACGGTTACCGAATAAGGCGGATCATAATTTGACTGTCTTGACGTAGATTCTGAAAACACGTCATCGTTAGAGCTGGCATATTCTGAATTATACATAAGTGAATTAAGAGTGCATGAACTTCCATTATTGTTATTATTTTCCAAGTCAACATTTAAGAAACTGTTCAACGATTGACTTAAATTTCTTTGTCTGTAAACACCATTGGTAACTTCGACTGGTTCATATATATTTTCTTCACATTTGACTTGGTTAACGACTGATCTCTGTTGATATGCTTGGTTCTTTATTGATAAGCTCACATGGGAAACATGATTAGTAACTTGTGATGAAGTATGACTATGAGAAACATTATTACCAAACTGTGACGTGACATGAGAAACATGATTTGAGGTATTTTGACTTGAATGTAAGTGTGATGTCACATGACCAGCATCTGATTGTTTATGAGTCATGTGACTCGAGTAACTTGAATGTATGCGAGATGTGTGAGACGATGTCATTAAATGACTAGACATTTCTGGTGATACTGAACTAGACTCTGATGACTGAATTTCTAGTGCTGTTGAGGTGGACGGTGGTGGCAGAGCTGGTCTTTTCTTCCTTCTGCGTAATGTCATTGTAAGACGACCCGTTTTGACTGCATATGCCAGCAACAATCTGAAAAATAAACATAAATAAATTAAATCAAATTGTTGTAGAAGAAAAGGAAAATTATTATTAACTAAGTACTGTCCTGGCCTTGCAGTCAAAACTTTTGAGTACATATAAATTTCATACTCGAAAACCAACCAATCATGTTACTGCATACAGTATACTAGTATACAATATATATATATATATTATATAGTATTAACCTAGTATCACAAGTAACTTTGAGATCCAGTAGGACAGATATATTGTCTGGTTGTCACCTGCTTAGATGTTTGTATAATATACTTTATTTCCTGTGACTATATAATGAATTCTTCATTATCCTATACAATATATTAAAAATTGCTGAGTTAGATTGCTGTCAAATTATAATATTAAGTATATGTGTACCATCTACACACGCTTAGACACATGTCTTATGTTTATCTCTAGATTTTCCTTACGAGACAAGGTAACACTTCGACTATTGAAGCTATATTTTTATATAGCGGATGTGGTAGAGTGGTCTAGGGTGCTGGACATAAGGCTAAGCCAATGGTGCTGCAATGTATCAATGGTGTGAGTTCAATCCTGTCGAGGGAAGAACAAAAATTTGACAGCTCAAAGATCTAATTCTAACACTGGTTTAATTTTCAGATGTATATATTATATAGTATTAACCTAGTATCACAAGTAACTTTGAGATCCAGTGGGACAGATATATTGTATGGTTGTCACCTGCTTAGATGTTTGTATAATATACTTTATTTCCTGTGACTGTATAATGAATTCTTCATTATCCTATACAATATATTAAAAATTGCATTGCTAAGTTACATGTAGATTGCTGTCAAATTATAATATTAAGTATATTTGTACCATCTACACACGCTTAAACACATGTCTTATGTCTATCTCTAGATTTTTCTTACAAGACAAGGTAACACTTCGACTATTGAAGCTATATTTTTACATAGCGGATGTGGTCAAGTGGTCTAGGGTGCTGGACATAAGGCTAAGCGATTGGTGCTGCAGTGTATCAATGGTGTGAGTTCAAATCCTGTTGAGGGAAGAACAAAAATGTGACAGCTCAAAGATCTAATTCTAACACTGTTTGGTTTAATTTTCAGACGTATATATTAAATTAAACCAAACAGTGTTAGAATTAGATTTTAGAGCTGTCAAAATTTTTTTTGTTCTTCCCTCGACGGGATTTGAACCCACACCATTGATACACTGCAGCACCATTCGCTTAGCCTTACGTCCAGCGCCCTAGACCACTCGACCACATCCACTCCCAGTGGGACAGATATATTGTATGGTTGTCACTTGCTTCTAGACGTTTATATATATATATCTGATTGGATAATTTTTTAGTATGACTATGTTTCTGACCCTAAGACTTGGACTTGCTCAAAGTAAAGAATATAATATATCATTGTCATGAGCCAGTATCCTTTAAAAAGACCAGGTAGGTAATATATCCCTAACTTGGATGTCAATAAGAAACTTAATGGGATTTAATATCCACATAACATTTTGTATAAAATGACAATTCAAAAAGAATCTAAAACAGGTTATTTCAAGTTTCTAGTACAAATCTAACAGAAAATCATTTGAATAAAATTAAATAAAAGGTATATCCATAACTCAGTAAAAATTAAAAGTTACAAAATTTTAAAACAAGATTTACTTCCTATTTTATTTAATAGACCTTTATCCTGATTTAAATATAAATTACAAATTTTATACGGTTTTTATAGGAGTTTTTTCCGTTACCACCAAAAAAATGACACTCGTTCTAGCAAGAGTATAGGAAAGGACAAAGAATATGAGCATGATTCTCTTCATCTTTGCTAGCCAAGGGTTACAATTTGGGTCCCCCTTCTCTCCACCCTTGGCAGATCTAGAATACATTTTGAGGATTCACGCTTTAATATTTCATTGGTTACGGCTATCAGTACACATATCCAATCAGAAGACGTTTTACACAGATCACGTGTTATCGACGAAATGTAAACAAAGATGGCACCGGAATGCTCTCATATGACAACGATTTGCCACTTCCCGTTTTGGTTCCAATGAAAACATCTTTCCCGTCTGCCAAAGCTTTGAAACTTTCACTTGGTTGACAGTAAGTGCTTCCAAATTAAATTTATCACAAATAAGTTTTTCTTCACTGGGCGCTGCCATTTTCAACTCTCCAACATACGTATAACAAAACGATTCTGATTGGCTGGCGATGATGACTATCTAAGGGGCGAAACTTCGATAAACCACCAGGTGGCATTGCGCGCGAATTTCAAAATGTATTCTAGATCCGCCAAGGGTGGAGAGAAGGGGGACCCGAATCGTAACCCTTGGCTAGCGAAGATGGATTCTCTTATAATTTAAAGATATTTGCACCTTGTATCAACATTAAAATTGTGTACAAATTATGGGAAAAAGATATGGGATGTACATTGAACTTAATTGCATGAAAGGGGCCTTTTGCCCACATTAAAGGGAAATAACTCCTATAAAAAACATAATTTTAAAATCAAGTCTGAAAAAGAATGAAAATAAATGACATCATTTTGACATTTATATCGGCCTACATCTAACTTAAAGGAAGATAAAACAAATTTAAATACATCCAATTTCTAGTTCTTCAAATTAACTAATATTATAATACAATATTTTATAAACAATCAACATGGGGTAAATCTCAGCTTTACAGATTTTTTTTTTGTGTTTTAACAAAGACAAGAACACCATTTTCCATTCCCAATAAAATGATTCACAAGTTTTTAGTCATGCAGACAAAAGAACTGGTATAAATAAATATTTTACAAAATTCTATACTGGTAATTTTCAACAAACAAAAATCCATAAAAATTCTTACCATTTTTTTTTTCAATAAACTTCTCAAATTTGACTGGAAATAATAGATTTTATAAATTTTCCAATACACAACATATAACACACTACACATACAAAGAACGAGGATATCTTTTATGACTATTGATATCTTATATAATTTACAGTTAAAGCTTAAGTTTGATCAAATTCTGTGAAACTTTATCTAAACAAAATATACAAATATTTTCCTTTAAATTTCAAATTTTTCCTTGCATGATGAAATTCATTTTACTCTATTTTTAAAAAGCTAATTATAGAATGAGCTACAGATAAAAGATAAATATTGAATCTGAGACATCCAATATGATAAGGTTTTACTATACATTTCTCCACACAAGAAGCAGCACTTAACCCAGTAAAATGCCGGCAGTAAGCTCACATTAAAGTGATCTATCTTCACCTACTGCAGTACATTAAAAGATAAGATTAACAGGAAATGATCCATTAATCATCTTCTTCTCTAGATTAAGTCTTCATAATTCTCATGTAAGAGCCTTTTTACATGTTTCAAAAAAAAGACAGATATCATAATCATGGGGAACTAATCGCTGTCTTACTTGGCCCCATGCAAAGTAAATTTGGTTGTCTCCATATAAAAATTCATCAATGGTTCAAAATAAACCAGAGGCTCTCAAGAGCCAGTATCGCACACAACTGATTTATATAGGTTTAGTTAGTTTGGTTTTAGTTTATGGTGTTTAATGCCACTTTAGACAATATTTCAGTTACCGGTATATCGTGGCAGTCAGTTTTGTTGGTGGAGGAAACCAGAGTACTCAAAGAAAACCACCGAGCTGTCGCAAGTCACTGACAAACTTTGTCAACCATGCAAAGTAAATTTGGTTGTCTCCATATAAAAATTCATCAATGGCTCAAAATAAACCAAAGGCTTTCAAGAGCCAATATTGTACACAGCTGATTTATATAGGCAATGGATAAAACAAGGGTTTCCTCCTGTGTCAGTTCTACTGAAAATGATTATTGTCTAGCAAAAAGTCATTAGGAAATTTCATAAGGAAAAAGCAGAGAAAAAAAAAACACCATTGAAATCAAACTTGACATAAAAATTCAATATTTTGTATTTTGGCCCCTTTTGGCCTCCTCATATTTTTTAAACAGTAAGAGTAATACATCAAATCTGATTGAAAAGTGCAAACAGGAAATTTCATAAGGAATCTAAAGAATAAAAACATATCAAAATTGAACTTAAAATAAAAATTACAAACATACAAACTCTTATTGGCACACTTCATAAAAGAAAGTTTCATCAAAATTGGTAGAAAAATAAATGCTCCATCAACTTTATTTTCATTAAAAAAAAAAGAAAACACCCTTTTTGGCACATTGTGGCCTCTTGTTTCTTTTGTGGATTTTTGATAGAAAAAAAATCATTAATTTAGTAAAGGACCATTTCAATGAATATCCTGCCAAGTTTGGTTCCAATTGTTCCAGTGATTTCAGAAAAGAAGATTACAATGTAAAAAGTTTACAACAGACACAAAAAGTATAACAGAACAGAGTGAGTGAGTGATTGTTGTTTAATGCCATCTCAGCAACTTTTCAATTATATCATGGTGAGAACAAGTTAATTTTCAAAGAAATGATACTGAGGTCCCTTTCTACGAGACCAACATGCTTAGCTGGATTTTTATAGTGCTAGCTCACTGAAACAACAGTCCGCGGATAGACATGTCACCCCACTCGGTCACATTATTCTGATTCCAAGCCAACTAGTCTTTGCTCTTTCTCCTTAATGGTGTGTGCTTAGTGGAGAAGCAACACATAGACAGAACATGATAGTACTGAAGCATTAATATTGACCTCAGAATGGACATAATATTTGAACTTTGAAGGATACAAGATACAAGATACTTTATTTTCCAAATCAGGGCCCCTGTAGGGCATGATACAACATTTATAATTAGCACATAATAAATAATAAATAAAGTAAAATATAATAATTATTTTATTACTATCAACCATGTCTGTCACAGATTAGAACAAAGGGAAGTAATTCAAGCAACAGAAACAGTTTTGAAATCAAATACTGCTAAAAATATTCCTATAGTATCTAGCTCCAACAAGACAAAATGTAAAATATTATGAGTACACCTGTGCACAATGTAATCTATCTTGATGATAACCTTAAGGAGGAAATAACATACCAATTTAGATCACAAAAATCTCAATTGAATGTAATATAATTATAGATAGTACTAGGCTGAAAAGGAAGTATATTATGATAAACCCTGAAAATAAATATTTCTGTTTACATTTGGCTACTTACACACTCTGTGTGCAGCATTAGTATCATGTGAATTTGAAGGATTTTTAAAACACAGATAAAAATCAAATGGTTTAGCAAAGGAGACATACATCTTGGTAAAACCACTTGTTTTTATGTTTGATACAAACAACTATTCTAGTAAAATGAAAATAAAAAATACCGCACTGTCAGAAGAGCTCCAAAATTTAATTAAAAAAAATATTTGAAAAAGATACAAATCGATACCACTAAACACACATACATGACCATTGACTTTCTGGCTTGGTACAGACACTTCAATAAAAACAGCATAGTAACTAGTCCAACTAGTTTTATGAGACCAAACCTCCCCTCTTAGTTTTATGAGCCCAAACCTCCTCTCTTAGTTTTATGAGCCCAAACCTCCCCTCTTAGTTATATGAGCCCAAACCTCCCCTCTTAGTTATATGAGCCCAAACCTCCCCTCTTAGTTTTATGAGCCCAAACCTCCCTTCTTAGTTTTATGAGCCCAAACCTCCCCTCTTAGTGAAATAACGCAATAATACAAGTGTTTTCCACATGTGAGTAAAATACTACCACATATTACAGCTATATCATGGAGGTCAGTTTTATTGTTGGAGGAAACCGGAGTACACCACCGACCTGCTGCAAATCACTGACAAATTTTATCACATCATGTTGTATCGAGTACACCTCGCCATGGGCCAGATTAGAACTCACAACTTTAGTGGTGATAGGCACTGGTTGCATAGGGAGTTGTAAATCCAACTACCATTTGATTACGACCATGACCCCTGTATTTAATATGTCAAATATATGACAACTATTTCAATATTGTTTGCTACATGTGTTTTAGTTAATATGTTTCAATTTGATTTTTGAGTTGGCAGAAATGGACAAAAAGTCAAGAATGCAGCATATGTAAAGCAGCCACTGGTTGCTTAAACAATAAAACGCAACGTAACAAACCAAGAAAATAAGCCATGATATTTTGTTTTGTTTTGTGTAAATACAAGTACTTTACATGTACTTTTACGTCAACCTCTTTTCCCCCCAAGTAGAATTTTTATATACATCATCTCTTTATTATATATCTAAAGTGTTTTTCCTGAGAAATTTGAAATAATTAGTGTGAAATAAATCCTGTATAGTGTCAAGCTGAGTTCATTCTGTTTGAAAATTTTAATGATTTTGGGAAGGTTTAAAAAAAACCAAATTATTTCCAGATGGTTTTTCAATCATTACAAATTCCAAAGATTTCTTTTTTATCCATCTTTTAATATAAATTTCAAGAGATCCCCCTTACATTAGCAATACTAATAGCTTGAAGTATGAAAATAAATTGAGTAGTACATGTACTAGCAGCAGTAATTTTCCCTGATCTTCAAATTGTTTGGCTTCTAGCTGTTGTTTTCCAGTCTGGTACTGGTAGACATCAGGCACATTAACTAACCTACAGTGTCTAATTGTTCTTAAAATTAATTAATCAGAGCCAGCCTTGACCGGCCTCTCAACTTAGTACTGTCTGTTTTCTATTATAGAAAATCAATAGAAGATCAAATTTAAGCTTGCTTCTTTAAATTTCCATAAAAACTTTACCAGTACTTATTGTATAAATATATATAAATACAGAGTTACTGTTATGCAATCATCTACATCCTCTGAGCAAGTAACTCAAAACTGTGCAGAGCAAATATTACCATGGGAATCGAATAAACATTATAAACTTGAAAAATAATCCCAGACTAAATATATATATATACAACATATAAACAATAGTCAGTTTATATATGGGCTGTAGTGGTCATGATTATATGGTAGTTGGATTAAACCACTAAATATGTGAGTTCGAATCCCACTCATGGCGTGGTGTACACGATACAATATTATGTGATAAAGTTTGTCAGTGACTTGCAACAGATCAGTGGTTTTCTCCAGGTACTCCGGTTTCTTCCACCAATAAAACTGCCCGGCATGATATAGCTAAAATATTGTTGGAAGTTTATTACATTGGCCAAATTCATGTTAATATTTAAATAAACAAATTTAGGGCTGCATTAATGAGTATTTGTTAAGACATTTCTATTTTTAGTAACATCGACCATTTTTTATGCAAGGTGGGACTGCCAGATACAATTCTTAATCCCTGCAAAGTGTTTTTTAGAAAAGATTAATATGTGAAAGCATACAGATGACAGACAGCATAGACACACCTTTTAACTTCAAGTGAGATAGCACATATCTTTCAGACATATTCTTCTCATTATGATAAAGGTTTACCTTCAAATTATATTCAATTATATCCCAGATGGTAAAATTTACTCTACACATTGTAAATCAAGACAAGAATGTCTATGAACAAAAATTACAAAACAAGTATTTAGTATCACATACAAATTATTTCACCAGTCAGATATTTTCATTAAATTACTACAGTCTACACTGATTTTTCTTACAAATTATTGTACATGAATTTCACTTTGTACTGATAAAATAAGCCACAAAATAATTCCTTTTTGGAGGAATTCTGGCTCGTTTCTTTTTGTTTAAGAACACTAATTATTCATTTACAACAAATGGTTTTGGAAAATAGCCAAACAGAGGCACATATATAATGCTTTCTTAAATAATTTGCAGTTTCTAAACACTTTTTACTACAGAAATGACAGTATCAAATACCATCATCTACTTTATAAAGAATGGAAAATGTAGATGTTATTTTCAAAGAGCAATACTTTGGCTGTTGGGTACATGTCGAAATGTATACGTATAAAAACTTTTTTCAAAAATATGTAGAAATTTCATACATTTATTAATCAAATACAGATTGAGAATCAACAATTTTATTTAATAATCATAGGGTAACCTCTGCTTGTTTTGACTCCTTGTAAAACAATCATTTGCCATTACTTGCTGTCAGTCAACAGTTGTTAGTTTTTCCAGAAATTAAGATAGTTATCCAAAAATCAAAACATGGCAAGATGGATATCCAAAGATCAAAACAAGGTAGGTCAGTTGGGTCAGATGTGATTTTGAACTGATAATAAAGTTCTAGAGTCAAATAACTACATGTATACTTAATTCTAAAAATTATTTAACCATGCATATGGTCATTATTGGTAGTCCACCGCTGATCATGCATGATCAGCTGTGGGTTACTGACAATGACACATCAGCTGTGGGTTACTGATGATGACACATCAGTTGTGGGTTACCAACAATGACACGTCAGCTGTGGGTTACAGATTATGACATATCAGCTGTGGGTTACTGACGATGACACATCAGTTGTGGGTGGGTTATTACCAATGACACATCAGCTGTGGGTTACAGATGATGACTTATCAGTTATGGGTTGCAGATGTGGGCTCCAGAAGATGACACATCAACTGTGGGTTACTGATGACACATCAGCTGTAGGTAACAGATGATGACATATCAGCTGTGGGTTACTGATGATGACACATCAGCTGTGGGTTAGATGATAACACATCAGCTGTGGGTTAGATAACACATCAGTTATGGGTTACAGATGATGACACATCAGCTGTGGGTTACAGAAGATGACATATCAACTGTGGGTTACCGATGATACATCAGCTGTGGGCTACAGATGACACATCACCTGTGGGTTATCGACAATGACACATCGGTCATGGTTTACCGATGATGACATATCAGCTGAGAGTTAGACAATGACACATCAGCTGTGGGTTACTGACAAAGACACATCAGCTGTGGGTTACAGGTGATGACACATCAGCTGTGGGTTACAGAAGATGACACATCAACTGTGAATTACCGATGACACATCAGCTGTGGGTTACAGATGATGACACATCACCTGTGGGTTATCGACAATGACACATCGGTCATGGTTTATCGATGATGACATATCAGCCGAGAGTTACAGATGATGACACATCAGCTGTGGGTTACTGACGATGACACATCAGCTGTGGGTTACAGAAGATGACACATCAGCTGTGGGTTACAGAAGATGACATATCAGCTGTGGGTTACAGAAGATGACATATCAGCTGTGGGTTACAAAAGATGACACATCAGCTGTGGGTTACTGATGATGACACATCAGCTGTGGGTTACAGAAGATGACATATCAGCTGTGGGTTACAGAAGATGACACATCAGCTGTGGGTTACAGAAGATGACACATCAGCTGTGGGTTACAGAAGATGACACATCAACTGTGGGTTACTGACGATGACACATCAGCTGTGGGTTACAGAAGATGACATATCAGCTGTGGGTTACCAACAATGATACATGGTTAGTAAAAGACAATGAACTATGGCTGTACATGGGTCATCCATATGGGTTAGTCAAAATCAATGAATTAAGGAGGTGCATGCACAGGTTATTCAACTTAAGTTGTGTATGAACAGCATTTGTTCAGCTTAGTCTGTATATACAGTGAGCTAGTTCAGCTGGAGTTAGTAGTAGTTCAGCCAGATCTGTGCATACACATGGTTAATTAAGCTTAGTCTGTACACACACAATGTTATAATTCAGATAAGTCTGTTCATGTACAGGGTTAGTCCAATATTAAGAACTATGGCTGCACATGTATGCACAGGGTTTAGTTGAAGAAATAACAAAAGCATATGACTAGATAATATTAACTATGATCTTGAATTTCTACATACCCGTACCGTTGAAAATCAATATACAGTGGCAATTGTGCCATCGGACACTCGAGTTTTCCGAAATCCTGTGACATCCGATAAAAATTTATGGTCCCAAAATTTTTATGTTAACTAAAATAAAATCTGAATATTCCGACAGGTGCACAACGTTATGTGATAAAGTTTGTCAAAGCATAGATAGACTTGCGGTGGTTTTCTCCGGGTCCTCCGGTTTCCTCCACCAATAAAATTGACCGCCATGATATAACTGAAATATTGTGAAAGTGGCATTAAACACCATAAAACGTTGTAATACTAATAAAGAAATAATAATTGTTGTGTATTTTGGTGATTTTTCTCCCAGTGTATTGTAATATAATCCTTAACAAACTTTGGTGTTAAAATTGTACTCAAATCTTAATTGTAATAAAATAAGATAAGTTCTATTTATAGTCGGCATAATCAGACCTTACACAGTTTAAATACAAAATGAAAAATAAAATAAAATTCAAGTTATCAATATAGGTCACAGTAACCTTTTCTGACTTCATTGGGGAAGTTGGATTTACAACTACCAGTACTAGTGCAATCAGTGCCTATCACCACTAAAGTTGTACTCAATACAACATTATGTGATAAAGTTTGTGAGTGACTTGTCGGTGCTTTTCTCCTGTTACTGCAGTTTACTCCAGGGTACCTATAAAGTGCGAAATGAAATAGAAACGAAACGAAACGAAACGAAATCAATGAAAACGAAACGAAACGAAACGAAATCAACAAAAACGAAACGAAACGAAACGAAATCAACGAAATGAAAACGAAACCAACGAAAGCAAAACGAAATCAACGAAAAGAAAACGAAATACGATGCTAGACTACTTCCCACACATGTCTCAGTGTCTTTCATCAGGAGAGGACAGGATTTGATCACCATTAAACAAGAATACTATATATTTATTCAGCGGGAGTCTGTCCTTTTCACTTAGTGGCTTCTTTTAAATTTGGGAACCATAAGAGCAACGTCAAGTCTGTTGAAAGGAGAGGAATTAAAATAACAGAAGTGCAGTAGTTAAAGTTCACTAATAAATATCCCCGTCCGAGCAAAATTTAAAAGTGTGTCGGAGAGACGAAAAAGTGTGACGACCGGACGGTCAAACGAACGAACGGACATCAGAAGTCCTATATACCCCAATCTTTTTTTGGCGGAGGTATACAAATCCTATCAAAAATTAACTTTAGAAATTTAAAAAAAATCTACATATCTTGTAAAAGTACCTTTTTTCCCTTTTCATATTAAAAAAAACCCAAATCACCCCCTCTCCAAAATTTGTTCCGGTATTAATAAAATTTGATACGGCACATATTTTTATACCCCCCGCTATCCAGCGGAAGGGGGGTATATAGCATATGTCCGTTTGTCCGCGAGTTCTTCCCTCACTGCCTATGCAATTCCTCCTCAACAACTTGATGGAATTGAATGAATCTTACAGGAAATCTGTAATACCATATGGCAAGGTTCATTAATTTCATGAATTCTTTAGTACCAAATGGCATTGTGCACCTTCTATTTTTGTTTTCCCATTTTAACAGTTCTTGCTAAAATTTCTTCACTTTTGGACTTTGTCATTTAAGGCTATGTAATTGTCATACAAGGCTATACAATAGAGAGAGGATACTGTTGCGTTATCCATAACTCTTCCTAAACAACAGAATGGATTTCAATAAAACTTCCAGAGTTTCTTATGTTTAGTTTTTGTAAGCATTATTTTTTCCAGAAGTTCTTCTGTAAGGAGGGCGCTCACTGTACGTCCTGTTATGTTGCTGTTTGGTTTTTTTTTGGTTCTTCAAAATAGAACAATAGGATTTGAAATAAAAAGTTTATAGTGTTGGGTCTTTTTGACCCCTGTATATCTCGGAAAGAACAACGGTAAGACATTACGCCAGATCTGTTGGCACACTACCGAATAAAGGTAATAACAATGGTACCGTACTTCAAGCCGCATTCAAAAGGGAAAGTCCACAAAAACAGACAAAACCGATAAGAAGCTCAACCATCTGAGTTTTCAATCAACGGAACAACTGAAAAACAACACATTCCTGACTTGGTACAGGTATTTGCCCAGGAAAATGGTGGGTTCTGATAGCAGATAGGCAGATGCCACTCGTCTAACCCTAAGACGTTACCAAGTATAAAAACAATCGGTACATGTAAATTCTCTAATCCTAAGACATGACTAAATGTGAAACTAGAAAACAACTATCATGTTCCCGACTTGGTACAGGCATTTCCCAAGAAAATGGTGAGTCAAACCTCCCACTTGTATGGCAGTCGTTAATATTGACAAATCGGGGGGGGGGGGGGGGGGGGGGGATTAAACGTGACAAGTCGGGAAAATCCAAGACCATCCTGTATGATTTGCGAATAGGCAAATATGTGAAGAATACAAACGAAAAACGTAATAAAATCAGACGATAAATGAACCCTCAATATCCCAATCCATGAAAATACCCCCTCATATCCCCCCTTTTTTTTCTATATGACCACTCCAGAAACTTTATAATTCATAAATACTGACACACACTCAAACACAAATAAAAATATGACATTTGAACTTCTGAAAGTTTGTCGGGAAGCAAACCCGGCTTGAATTGAGTTGCGGGTAATGTACGTGAGGAGTACTGTAACGGACAGACATGCAAGATGGGTTTCCCGGTTATAATTAATCAAAATTATTGTATTTAAAAAATCGAATTTTTTTTTTTTTTAATTTCTTTATTTCGTTTCGTCTTTTATTTTTTCCTTCCATTTTCTTCATATTGTTTTGGTTGATTTCGTTTTGCTTTCGTTGGTTTCGTTTTCATTTCGTTGATTTCGTTTCGTTTCGTTTTGGTTGATTTCGTTTCGTTTTGTTTCGTTTCGTTTCGTTTTCATTGATTTCGTTTCTATTTCGTTTCGCACTTTATAGGTACCCGTTTACTCCACCAATAAAATTGACTGTCATGATAAGATATGTAACTGAAATGTTGTCATTTAAACACCATAATCCTAAACCCTGACTTCATTAAATTTATATGCTTACCAATTGTTGTAAAGGAACTGGAGTGAAGAATTGTTTACCTAACATGTCATTTATATACAATGTACCATCTATTTTAAGTATCGGGAAGCTTACTTAATATGTAGCTGATAATGATACTATTCTTCCTGATAAAGTGGTGAAATATCGTATCTTAAAACATGTTGGAAAGTGATTAAAATGGTCATGAGAAAATATGATTAGAACAGGTGTCTTCATTTCAAACAAAGAACCACTACCGGCATGTGATATATACCATAGGGACTTGTTTTTATGACATAATTATTTTTTTTAAATTACCCCTCCTCCCTACTCCTACTAGTAGTATAGTAGTAGGGGTGGGGGGGGGGGGGGGGTTAAAAAATGTTTTTTATATGCCATAAAAACAAGTCCCTATGTGTAATACAGGACATCAGAAAACATGGTCTATCATTCATGTTTTTTTACTGTTCAAATCGTTAAATCCCTCCTCAAATTATGACAAGTTGGCAAAGGGATATTTCCTCTTTGTGATATATTCCACAAGATAACATCATAATCATTAAATCCTATATACATCCTCTATTTAATTTGTGCAAAACATGGTTTATTTCAGGATTGCTGCTGCCTAGAGATTTTCAACAAAAAAACAGTTAAATATGTCTTCTTCTCGTTTGTCATGAAAATTGGCAGGAGTTTTCTTTATCAAAATAAACTTGGATTTCTTGGCAGGTGATAGATCCTTAACTAATACTGAAATACAGGAGGTATATCTGATAATAAACCTTTAAGATAATAAAATGAATTGTAAAAGCAATAAATATATTTTTTTTAAATATATAATTTAAAATGCAATAAAGCTTTAAAGTAATTTATGAAACCTATAAAAAATAAGGGATAATCTACAAAAATATTTTTCATCTGAATCTGAAAAGAGTTTACTCATTTCAAGATCTCTATTACAATATAATATACAATATAAGTGTCGACAACCTCTGGTTTTCCAAGTTTAAAATGGGGAGAAAGGAGGGGACACTATATATCAAGATTTACTGCATTTTAACGAGGGAGTTCACACAAAAAATTAGCATTGCCCAAAAGCTACTTAATTGGGCAAAATCCTGCATAACTGATGACTAGAATAAAAAATCCTATGACAGTATGCAGTAACAAGTCCCATGGCCATGGGAGAAGACTGTCTAAGTTGTTAAACTTGTGTCTTATCCTTTTGTCTTTTTGAACAATAAAATATGTTTAAAGTACCCCCTTCAAACAGCATTCATGCATAATTTTTAGAAATGTTCAATTAAAAAAAAAAAAAGTATTCACTATGTACATGCAAGATCAATATGCATTCACCATCTATATGCAAGATCAACAAGTATATTTAGATAAATCTAGTACATCACCCTACACTAATGGAAGGCTATCCTACATAATGACATGGACACACACCTTGGTAACCGACCACCAACGCCGACCCAACAATGACAGGTTCGCTTTAAGCAAAAAGCCAGTAGAAAACAGACAGCATACCAATATCTGTAAAAGTAATCTGTCCGCAATACCTGCAGAAGGTAGCCGGACAAAAAACCTCACTTACTAACATGAATGATCCCCAAGATAACTTTGTTGTGGAAGGGAATATCCTTTTATGTTACTTAAAAATGATAATTCAAGTTTATTATTAAAGACTTGTATTAGCTGCTCTGAACATATCAACTGTTTCTAGACACACAATGTACCAATCATATCATGCACATGTATGGACAATGTATGTCTAAAAATCCTGCTTTATGAATCAGTTGTGATAATTACAGCAGTTTCTTTGTATAATGATATGACATTGAAATATATTCATGTACATTAGTCTATAAGATAGACATGGCATCTCTGTTTAAATGATCAAGTAGTTTACATATAGTAATAGAGTATGGTAAGTGGTTCAGTTGTCTCCCATTTATCACAATAGAACAGTATAACACTACTAATCATATGGATGAATAAAAACAGATGCTCCAAATTACTCTTTATCATATACTCCATTGACCTTTAAATTATCTAACTTTATTACTGGAAAACCACTATTTTCTGCTTATAGCACACTAATAATGACTTTTAAAATGAATTTCAAATTAGTTTTGGGCCTCATTGACATATATCGCAGATTCTCTACATCTATCACAGATTCTCTACATCTATCACAGATTCTCTACATCTATCACAGATTCTCTACATCTATCACAGATTCTCTACATATATCACAGATTCTCTACATCTATCACAGATTCTCTACATCTATCACAGATTCTCTACATCTATCACAGATTCTCTACATATATCACAGATTCTCTACATATATCACAGATTCTCTACATCTATCACAGATTCTCTACATCTATCACAGATTCTCTAGTCTGTAAGATATATCATAAAGACTTGTGTCCAGAATAATAAACACAACTCACAGTTCTAGATCAACTTGATAAAGTTGGCTGCCTAAACCCGTAGCTATGAGTTTTCAAGGGAAGGTTCAATAAACTCACAATGTAACATGGTCATACGGAGGTGGGTCAAAATCCAGACTTTAATCAGTTGTAGTTCAACCTCAGTTGTAGTTCAACCTATGTCCAGATTTTAATATTCATAATTCAACCAAAATCTCAAGTTTAATTGTCATAATTAAAACAAAATCTCAATTTAAATAGTCCTTTTAGATTTCCAAGATGAATCCCCCTGCCTATGATTGTTGCTGATACATAAATTAACAATATTTCAGTTATATGGCGGAAGTGCTTCTAAAACAGTATGTATAAGTTCCCTTCAACTTCAACACAAATAATTTCAGCTCTATAATATATGACCAAATGTTTAAGTAAATATCTTCAGTTGAGATATTTCCTTTAAAATTAGTACTAAAATTTGAATTGAGATGTAGTCACGATATAAACAAATATCTTCTACTACAAGGTGTGATTACAAGTCAAATTGTATGGTAATTAGATAATTAACTCCTATCAACATTCAATTTGTGAGTTGATACCATCCCATATTAAGATGCACTTAGTACAACTTTGTGATAGTTAGTGACTTGTGAGGGTCAGTGATTCCCTCCTGTTTCCACAACTAATACCAGTAAATCTGACCACAATGATAAATATGAAATTTTGTTGTAAGTACCAGTATATATATATATATATATATATATAAATACACACACATATATATATCCATATTAATCTTGACCTATTAAACCCTAAACTAACCAAATTGCTGGAGCATGAAATTTATTGACTATTTGGTATTTAACACAAACTTAGCAGTATTTCAGCTATATAGTGACATTGGAATACATGTATGAAAAAAACAGTCATGTCACATCAAATACACTGAGATATGAGATGTTGCTAAAATATTGTCCCAATTATGGTTCAATATCATTTGATCTACAAATTGTGTTGTCATCAAAATAAAAAAAAATAAAAATCAGAAAAAATATGTTTTCACCACTATTCAATCAACTAACGATTTACCTGTATTCCTCTGTATCTTCTTCTGATAGAAATAATCCTATTTCAGGAATATTATTAATCCCTGATGCAACAGTGGACATTGTTTAGTTATAGATCTTGGCGTTATTAGATTTTAATTATAGAACTCACGATTATTATAAATTAGACATTGTTAGGATTGTATTATAATAGATCCCTTTTATTATAATAAATCACTTAAAATCAGACATTGTTTAGTTCTAGATCACACCGTTATTATAAATCCATGATATTACAGTGGATGTTGTTTAATTATAGACCTAATAGTCAATTTACTCTTCATTATAGTCCAATGTACTATTGGCGAAAAAGGAAGAAAATTAAATTCCCCATAATTTTTTTTCATAAAAACTTAAATATTTAAGCTCGTGATCTGACAGCCAGGAAGAACTTTAACAAACTTGTATATTATTAATCAAATATGCTATGCTGTTTTCCAAGAATACCTCGGCAAATTGCCTTTAGATATCGGGATGAATTAAAAGATATAAAAAGGGGAAATAGTTTGACGGTGGTGAAAATAAACAATTTCCTACTGTTTAAGTACTGATAATTGATTTTAAAGAAGATCCTTGTATCAAAATTCTATAGTACTGCCAAAATATTTCTGAATATCTACCTTATCGCAGAAATCATATCTTCATTTGCTAAATACCTAACTTCAGTAAATAATACAGAAGACGAGATGAAAGCTAACGAAATCTCCAAAAATTTTCATTAACTTTATTAATGGCGCCCTAATCTCTATTTTTTTTCCAAAACAACATTACTTCATACAGGTGTTAAAAAAATGGAAGAATGTGACCATTGGACACAGTTTGTCCCACTTGTAACGAAACCTAAAATAAACAGGGGCATAATGGACCCCTAAAAAAATACTAAACTTACAATAAACAGGGGCATAACTCTGGACCCCTAAAAAATACTAAATTTACAATAAACAGGGGCATAACTCTGGACTCCTAAAAAATACTAAACTTACAATAAACAGGGGCATAACTGGAACCATAAAATAATATTAATTTTTTTTTAACTTGGCCTGTTTATTGACTATTGTGATAAAAAAATATTGTGTGAATATGTACAAACATTAGGCCAAGGGTAATTAAAGTCTGAGCATGGAAACAAAAAATTAACTATTCACTTAAAAACAACATGATAGGGTTAGGATTATGATGTCTAATGCCACTTTCAACAATATTTAAGTTATATCATGGCGGTCAGTTTTATTGGTGGAGGAAACCGGAGTACCTGGAGAAAACCATCGACCTGTCGCAAGTCACTGACAAACTTTATCACATAATGTTGTACTATCGAGTACACCTCGCCATGAATGAGGTTTGAACTCACAACTTTAGTGGTGATAGGCACTGATTGCACATTTACAACTACCATACGATCAAGACCATGATGGCCCTAAAACCAAAAATTAAGTATTCATTTAAAAACAACATGACAGACAAGTATAATAATGTTTATTATTATTTTCTATTCAATTGTTATTTAGTTACCTATTTTGGCATTTGTAGGTTCATAAACCCTGCTTGCTGTTTTTTCTACTAAATCTCAAGTGAAGATGAAATTTGAGGTGTAAACATTGTCCTGGCTGACTCTCCATGTAATTAGCATAACATTGATGGGCATATAGAATAATGCTTGTAAAGAATGAAGCAATGGTAAAATATTTAAGCATTGTAAAACTACAATCAAACCTGACCATGCAGTCACTTCTATTAAGCAGTCACCTGTACTAAAAATGGTCACCTTTTTCTTGTCCTATCATAGAAAGTTTCATATAAATTGAACCTCTTTTAAGAGGTCACCTGTCTTAAAAGATCACTTTTTCTTTATCCCAAAGGTGATCTTTTAATACAGGCTTGATTGTATTATTATGCTTTAAAAGAAAATCTTGATTCAAAATTATGAAACAGTTAAGACAAATTATTATCTATTTATCATTCAAGAGTAAAAATATCATACCTAATAGTGTTAAAACTGTATACATAATACAGCAATATTGACTAAATTTAGTCTGTTTCCTGCAGGTGAAACCATGTAAGATAATTATATAATGTTGACAGTGTTTAGATATACATGTACATGAACCGGTAGTTAGCTGGAAAACTTCCAAAAAATATCTTGTCATTTAATAACCATGTTTTTTTTCCATTTACATCAAAATTTAATTTATTACATTTTCTTTGCAATTTCAACACATGTTCTTTATATGAATTTCACACTCTTTACCTAATATTAATCACAAACATTTTTTTATGTGAACAAATATATATACAATGTATTACTATATATAATGAAAGCATAAGAGTTTTGAGACTCACTCCTGTGTGAGCATATACAGTAAAAGAGTAAGAGTCAGGAGAGCCACTTGACCTGTCTAAGCATATGTACCGGTCAGGGGTTTCAAAGTGGGCCGGTACCCGGTACTTTTAGTTTTACCCGCCCGAGATCGTGTATAGTACCGGTAGAAATTACTGAACCCCCCAAAATTAGCGGTGGTCAAAACCACAAGTACGATGGTCGATAGGCTTGTGGAACATTTTTCATAAAAAATTAATGATCACGTCAATTGCTGAATTCTCGCATTCAAATCGAACAACTGCGTCACGACCAAGTTGATGGGATATTCCCTGTTTTAAAAATAACTTTACCTTAGAATCGTAAATAGCAGTTTGCGCATGCGGTAAATAGATATGTTTTCGCACCAATATCTTTTCATCCTTGTGTAAAACTCGGACCGGAACAAAGCTTACATCATTTCAAAATAAAAAAATGACCGATTACAAATTATGTTCAAACACAATTTAGTGTAATCTCCAGTAATATAAGTATGATCATTATGTATTATGAATATATGACTACACAATATGTTGTGCGATGTTTTTTATCCATTTAAAACCCAGGGTCGAATCATTCTGGGGCGTACTGTCTTGTTGCTTAACTCCGTCCATATTGTTTAACTTCCGGTATAAAAAAATAAAAACCTATGGCTAATTTATTTACATATTTTGAGGGGCACTACCGCGGTTGTTCACAGAAATGAAAGTGTGCTGAAAAACATTTTTAAAAGGGGGTACGAGGAGATAAGGGATAGAAAATTACTAGAAATCTTGAAAAAGGACCGGACATGGCTCAAATACGAATTGCATTGTAATGGGAAGGTCTAAAACGCGGAAGTGGGAAAACACGGAAGTAAGCCCAAAATGGGTACTTGAAAGATCATATCTTGAAAAGTACTCAACCTAGGATAAAAATCTAAACGGATTCTAAAAGCTATTGTTAAGATCTATCTTTTCAAGAAATAAATAATACAATATTTTATTATTTAGGTACTTAAAAGTTGACCGGAAGTGTCAAAAATGAGAACGGGCAATGGACAAATTTTTGACTTTGATCTCAAATGTATCAAAATTAGAAGACCCCGGTCAAAAACCGTTTAGATAATCTTAAAGACAATTTTATACTCTATCAGACGATATAAAAATCTGTTTGCTAAAATATTAGATAAAAGCACAATCTTGATCGGAAGCCTACCTTTTCAGAGTTAGTAGTCGTCTAATTTTCAACTTTGATTTCAAATTTCTCAAAATTCAATGAACCCGGTCAAAAACCGTTTAAATATTCTTAAAGACAATGTTATACTCTATCAGATGATATAAATTTGATTTTATGGAAATATTGGGCTTACTTCCGTGTTTTCCCACTTCCGCGTTTTAGACCTTCCCCATTGTAATGTCAAAACGCCGGCCCCCCTTTTTTCCAAAATAATTTAACTTTTGTGATTCAAATGTTAATAAATGTCTTCCCGCGAATCGTTTTTGTTCGAACATTTTTTTTGCACATAAGTCATTTTTTTGCACATAAGTCGTGAAAGTAACAATATATATTGTTTTTGCTTAATTATATTTGTATTGATCTATTAAAAAATTATAAATTTTATTAAAGATTGATGATTGCAAATTAAATTTATATGTTTCATCAAGGACGTATTCTATATACGTCCTTGGTTTCATTAACTATGACACTTATATGTCTTGATCCTGCCAATGGTCTTTGATGAGTTTAATTACTGGTAATAAAATAAAAAAAACACACAAGCCAAGGTATTGTGAAAAAGAAAAGGACAAAGCCAACAAAAGAATTTTGAGAAGTTTAAGCTTTGATAACAATGGCTTGGTCAAGTCTAGCTGCGGAACCGTAGCTCTTTATGGTCCTTTTGGTTTTTTTTAAGATGTGGCAGACTATCTATGAATAATCTTGGCTAAATTCTGTCAATTGAAATATTCAATAAAGAAATTGGGGGGGGGGGGGGGGGGGGGATCCAGGCATTATGCATGGTCTTCACTCTTGGTGAAATCTGAACTCTAAAGTTAATGGGATTTTCCTTTCATAAACACTTAATGTTTTGCAGTCTCTGAAGTACATTTTTTGGTCCACAAAATGCTAGATTTCGGGAGCTTCCGCCCCCTGGACCCCTTACGACCCTCAGTCTAATTTTTTAGGTACCTCCTAAAATTTAAGAAGTACCTCCTATTATAAAAAACTTTGAAACCCCTGACCGGTATGTACAACAAATGTAAAAATGAAATAGTAAGGGTTAGGGGTTATGGTGTTTAATGTCACTTTCAACAATATTTCAGTTATATTGTGGCAGTCAGTTTTATTGGTGGAGGGTACTCCGGTTTTCTCTACCAATAAAACTGACCACCACGATATAACCTCAATTACAGGTATCTCAAGCTTGCAATTATAATCACTTTAGCCTGAACAGAAGTATATTAATAATGCACACCTATTAATGACCTTAGAAGGTGTTACAAAAATTGCAAATTAATTTTTTATTTCTAATCACATGAAAATTCATTCTTGCCAACTCAAAAAAACCCAGGTTTACTTGAAAGTAAACTGTGAAGAAACACACATGTGTTCAAGGCATGTGATATAAAGGAGTGCTAGCAGTCAGTGGTGAAAGTAAGCTAACAATACTTTTCACCATTAACTTTGGAAACTCAGATAGAAGCGTAATGCTGAAATTGTTGAAACCCTCCTCTCCAAGAAAACTACTTTAATGCAAACAAAATATTAAAGGCTACACCGGGTGCAGCATGATAAGAACATATAGCAAGTCAAAAAGGACTTCCTCCTGCACCAGCTTTATTGCAATCAAATACCATAAATGATACAGAAAATCCACTGGCACTAGAATACTATCTTGTCACAATCAATTCAAAGAAAAATGCATCAAACATGTCAAAATTAGATGAAAACTATAAATTGTGTATATTTTCAAATTTACATGCAACATTTCGGAATTCTAACCCCATTTAGCTTCTTGTCCATAAAAAAATCATACTCTGTATTGACTCAAGGGCAACTCATAAAATGAGCATTTTGCATAAAAAACCTGCATTAAATTTGGATGAAAAAATATGAAAGTTCAAATTTAGGAATTTGGCACTTGTTGGTCCCTTTCGGTCAAGTTTATCTCAAAGCTCTTAGCAAAATCCCAAATTCAATGAAAATATCAGAATTAAATGAAAAATAAAACTGCTACCTTCCAAATTTAAAATTTCAGAATTAGACCCCTTTTCAAAATAAAACTGCTAAAAGAGTTTATGGCCCATCAATAACCCACAGCTGCATTAAAATTGGATGAAAAATAAAAAGCTCAAATTTTGAATGTCCCCACTTTTTGGACCCTTTAATTTCAAAAACAATAATTATTTACATAATATAATGATATGCATGTCTCTGAAAAGGGGGGGGGGGATTCCTAAGGAATGCATTAAAGAAAATCTCATCAAAATCTGATGAACAATACACTCTCCACTTAAAATAAAATAGACACCCATTTTTGCATCTTGGTGTCTCTTGTTTGGAAATGGGTATGGCAAAAGTACCCAAATAAATCACAATATTTATTCTGTGACATGGACCTTTTTTGTTAAAAATTTAGAAGAATTGTCAACTAGAACTAAAGTTATCACACAAAAACCATTGTGTCTACAGACAGACAACAATGACGACAAAGACAGACCATTAATATGCAATGTAATATGACCAACAGCAAAATGTTTGCCTCCATACAAAAAAGCTTATACAAATTTCTATGGAATTCTTGATAAACAAAAATTGGGTAAGGGACATGGTGAGCTTTTGGTGTGTCGATTGGGTTAGAGAAAACCAAATTATTTTCATTGTTGGCCTATAATTACACTGAATGATGATGGGCATTTATCAATCAATATTTTTTATATTTTTATTGGAAAGAGCACAACATATCTAGGCATGATCCAAACTACAAACATACAGTTACAGTACATCATTAACATATTGGAAATAAACAAACATAAAGACTGAATCATTGAGAACAATTTACAGCAGGGTGGTCGCATATATCTAAAGCTTGTTGTATGTACATACAAATAGATTTTAGATCTTTTGGGGAAATATGGTTAATAGTTTTTATCATTTCTTCATCTAGAATATCAGTCTGTGCTAAGACCTTTTCATAAATTCCAAATTTTGATCTTATACTACTATACTGAGGGCATTGAAATAAAAAATGTATTTCGTCTTCTACTACATGTAGATGTTTACAATACTTGCAAGTTCTTTAATCAGAAGGAGTTACTGGTTTGGTATACCTTCCAGTTTTTATGGCTAATGAATGAGCACTTATTCTTATTTTAGTTAATTTATTCCTCAAAGTTTTAGAAATATCGTAATCTAAATACCCAAGCTGTTTGAATTCCGTAAAAATTTTAATTTTGCTATAGAATTTAAGTTTGCCTGAGCCACAATTCTTAATATTAGAGATCTGTTTCTATTTTTACTTTGTAATAATTTTCGAGTTTTTGCTTACATAGAAATGTAGAAATGTTTAATGATGATAATCCAATGAGTTTCGATATTTCATTAATTTTATTTACCCAAGAGTTTTCCTTATTTGTGAGTGTCTTGTCAACCTCATAAGCAGCTTTAAGGATATCATACTGACCACCCGGCTGTCCATCGATCTGGCGAAACCGTGTATAGTAGAGACTAAACATTAGATTATAACACTTAATTTTAATTGGAAGAGTTCCTACACATGTCCTAGTTCACATCTTGTTGCTAAATTGGAAGACTTGCCATGAACACCAAGAAAGTTTTTTAAGATCACATTTTGCATTTTTTCAAACTGAATCTAATTCTTGTCAAGGGTGTCAAAGTTTGACTTAAAATCAGATATCCAAACTTCAGACCCATAAGTTATATAATAAATAAGTACAATCATTGAATTATAGAGTTTAAGCCAGGATTTAACTGACAAATTATCTGTATCACTATAGGGAATTTTTTATTTCAGCACAAAATATGCTTTTCTTGCTTTGTCGGAAGGTTAGACATCGCTTGTGAAAATTTTCCAGAATAGTGGAATAAAATTCCTAGGTATTTATAGGTTTCAACAATTTCAATTGTGTTCGGTCCATAGTAAAAATACATAGTTCTTTTGTTTAATTTTTGCTTTGAGAAGACTACTATTTTGGTTTTATCAAAATTCACAGCAAGTTTCCAATCAGCACTATATCTTTGAAGAGAATTGAGACAGTTCTGGAGACCAGTTGGTGATTCAGATATTAAAAGTAAATCATCAGCGTATAATACTGGTAAGTGATTTAAATTTTGGTCTCCCAGGTTTACTGGTTCTGTTATATTGGGATCAAAATATTTTCCAATGTCATCGACAAAAATTTTGAAAAGAGTGGGCCTTAGTTAGCTTTAAAGGTCTCAGTATAAAAATTTTGGTATTTACATGCATATAGTGTGTTTGAATACATATCATGTAAAATATTGTAAAATTTGCCTTTTATTCTTTTAGCTCTTAGTTTAAGGAACAGAGCTGATCTCCAGACACTGTCAAAAGCTTTTATAAAGTCTACAAAACACACATATAGTTTCTTTTTACACTTATGGACATATTTGTTAATCAATGTTTTTAAAATAAATACATGATCTGTAGTTCTATAACCTTTTCTAAATCCACCTTGATTTGCACAAAGCAAATTATTTGATTTTATAAAACTATCAAGTCTTCGTTGCAATAAAGAAGTAAACAGTTTACCTAAACAGCTGAAAATACTAATACCTCTGTAATTTCCAGTCAGAGGGGTCCCCTGCTTTGAAAATAGATGTTAATAAGGAAAGGTTCAAAACATTTTTAAACTTTCCTGAATTCAATATTTTATTAAAAAGTTTGGTCAAAAGTAGTGCCAAAGTATTAGAACCTGCTTTCAGAAATTCATTTACTATCAGATCAGGACCTCCAGATTTCCTCTTTTTTAACATTTTTATACCATCTTTAATTTCTTTACAAGTGAAAGGGGCATCAAGAATGTAATCTTCATTTTGAGAAATATCTGATTCCTCAATTTTACCATGAGCGATTTTACTATCATCATCTTCTTCATTTACTAATAATTTTTTATAGTGATTTTGTAATTGTTTTGATGAGATACTCGAGTCACAAGTATTGTTTTTCTTTTTATATTTATTGATGTTATTCCAAAAAATTTAGTATTTTTAGGGTCTACATCATTTATTTGTTGTATTGAAGATTCAAAAAATCCTTTTTTTAATTTATTTTTCAGTTTGTTAAATTCTCTTCTGCAGTTACAAAAAGTCAACCGAAGGGCATTATTATTTGGCTCCTTAGCCAATCTATTTCCTAGGGAGCACACTTCCTTTCTTAGTAATAGGCAGTCGTTAGACATCCATACTTTTTGGGGCCTGGTTTTTTTAGATTTCCTTTTCACATTTTGTTTCTGTATATTGCAATTAAAAGAAATAGATCTTTTTTGCAGCGTGTATGTAGATATTAAATATCATTTGTTTTGTCTACCAAAAGATCAGTGTCATTAAAGCTGTCATCATCTAGTAGTTTATTAAGAGATAAAATGTTTTCCAAATTATCGGGTTCTATTAAAGAGTCAATATAGAGGTCCTCGTTCTGATCTGACCATTTTAAAGTTCCAGGTAAAGACCATAGTTTTTCCTCTTCTACATTAGAGGATTTATTTTCACATTGTATATATAATTGAAATCAAACAGTGATCTGATAGGTCAGATGGAGATTTGACTACAAAACTGTTAATGATGTAAAACAAATTTTGTGATGCTAACATAAAATCTACTGTGCTCTTGCCATTCTTATTGAAAAATGTGAAATAACTGACATAAATGTCATAACAGATTTATGCTGAATCCCATAGGTAATTAAAATGTCTGAATTCCTCCATTCAAACATAACATAGTTACTTCCCCTTATTTTCTTAGACATTTCAATTTTATGTCTTCAAAGAACAATATGATTAAACTGATTAAAAAATATTTTAACAAATGTCTTTAATTCTATTTTTGAACAGACAAATTTGAAAATTTACCAATTACAATTTTAAAATACTAAGTTCAATGATATCTAAAAAAAAATATACAGAAATGTGAGAGGAATGGATGGGACAAATACATCTTAATAAAATAAATAATTAATGATATTCAAGAAAAATTGCACTTGGTAAACTTGAGGAAGTGTTTAGTCACTTTTGTGCAGACAAAACATTCTCATTATCATCAACATCTGGGTAAAAATCTCTAAAAACATCTTACAACTATTGAAACCATCCCTCAAGTGTTTCAATTTGTTTACTTTAAAGCATTTGCTATTAAATTTCATTTTTTTGGGGTTTTTTCAAACTGAAATTTCTTGCTTCTTTATTTTTATATTTTGCAACAAAATTGTATTTTAGCCTTTAATTTTTTAAATACAAAGAAATCCTTTATAGTTTTGGATACATTTTGCTAAAAAAAAAATGAAATATGAAAAAAAAAATCTATGGGTTAATTTAAAGGTGACATTTTGTATAAAAAAATTGCAAATATGAAAAAACTAGAGGCTCAGTGGGCTGAACCTGTGCTGCTCACCTTTCATTCTGCTTCGAGGAAACTTAATACAGAACCTTCCATAGGTGCTTCCCACCAAGTTTTGGTCATTTGGCTAAGCAGTTACAGAGAAGAGATATTTTGAAATCGACCAATCAGAAACTAAAATGGCCTGTGGTGGCCATGTTTATTAACGGATCGGAACTAAATTAATATTCTTTATAGATGACCTTCCAAGGATGCTTCCTAACAAGTTTCGATTCATTTGGCAAAGCGGTTTCAGAGAAGAAGATTTTTTTAGAAATCAACCAATCAGAAACAAGAATTGCCTTTGGCGGCCATGTTTGCTAATGGATCGGAACTAAATTAGCAAACTTTATAAAGGACCTTCCAAGATGCTTCCTACCAAGTATGTTTCCTACCAAATTTCGATTCATCATTTGGCCAAGCGGTTACAGAGGAGAAGATTTTTTAGAAATCAACCAATCAGAAACAAGAATTGTCTGTGGCGGCTATGTTTGAAAATGGATCGGGACTAAATTAGCAATCTTTATAGAGGACCTTCCATAGATGCTTCCTACCAAGTTTCGGTTCATTTGGCCAAGTGGTTTCAAAGGAGAAGATTTAAAAAAATCAGCCAATCAGAAAGCCTATGGTGGCAATGTTTATTAATGGATCGGAACTAAATGAGCAATCTTTATAGAGAACCTTCCAAGGATGCTTCCTACCAAGTTTCGATTCATTTGGCCAAGCGGTTTCAGAGGAGAAGAATTTTTAGAAATCAACCAATCAGAAACAAGAATTGTCTGTGGTGGCCATGTTTATTAACAGATCGGAACTAAATGAGCATTCTTTATAGAGGACCTTCCAAGGATGCTTCCTACCAAGTTTCAATTCATTTGGCCAAGCGGTTTCAGAGGAGAAGAATTTTTAGAAATCAACCAATCAGAAACAAGAATTGTCTGTGGTGGCCATGTTTATTAACAGATCGGAACTAAATGAGCATTCTTTATAGAGGACCTTCCAAGGATGCTTCCTACCAAGTTTCAATTCATTTGGCCAAGCGGTTTCAGAGGAGAAGAATTTTTAGAAATCAACCAATCAGAAACAAGAATTGTCTGTGGTGGCCATGTTTGTTAACGGATCGGAACTAAATGAGCAATCTTTATAGAGGACCTTCCAAGAATGCTTCCTACCAAGTTTCAATTCATTTGGCCTAGCAGTTTCAGAAGAGAAGAATTTTTAGAAATCAACCAATCAGAAACAAGAATTGCCTGTGGTGGCCATGTTTGTTTACGGATCGGGACCAATTGAGCAATCTTTAGAGAGGACCTTCCATAGATGCTTCCTACCAATTAGTTTCACTTCATTTGGCTGAGGGGGTTTCAGAGGAGAAGATTAAAATGTGAAAAGTTAACAGACGACGGACCACGGACGCCTAGTGATGGCAAAAGCTCACACTTTGCCTTTGGCAAGGTGAGCTAAAAATCTATGGGTTAATTTATATGTGACATGCATGGCTATCAGTTCTATTGATAAAATAATTCTTGCACTCATCAAAATCTATTAGCATCATATAAGTTTCTCGAGTGAGTATTTCCTGCTTCTGACACATATATTGACTGTGCTATTGAAAACAACTGTTCTAAACCACTTTTGTGATGAAGTTCAACTGATCAAATTTCAAAAGTAATTTTGTAATTCAACTACATGTATACAAAATGTATATACTGGTAATTGAAAGCTAGGTAAATATAAGTCTATCATTGGACAAATACTCATATAAATCTCCCATTTTTAATTTCATTATCTTTCATTTTAAACATATTTTATTCATAAATAAATTAAATGGATTGGAAAGCAAGCAATAGCCTATATAAATCTTCTCCAATTTCATTATCTGGAGCCAGAGATATGATATTTTATAAGATAGACATCCAGGACATTAAAGTAGTAGACCTTTAGGTTATTATGATAGTCAGTTGACCTACATGTACATCATATATATATATATATATACAGGTATATAACTGTACATGGTACATGTATTTAGTATCAGTCAGTACTTTTAAACAAATTTTGTTCATGAAACATTTTTACAAGTTCAAATCTATTTTTGTGATCATTCATTCATTATTATTTCACATCTGGATTCCAGTGCTGTGCTATTCAAGCCAAAGTGGATTTTTTTTAACGAGAATTATATTTGAACTACGGATAGGGTTATGGAGTTTAACACCACCTCCAACAATATTTCAGTTATATAGTGGCAGTCAGTTTAATTGGTGGAGGAAACTGAAGTACCCAGAGAAAAACCACAGACCTGCCTCAAGTTACTGACAAACTTTATCACAGAATGTTGTATCGAGTACACCTCGCCATGAGCAGGATTCGAACTCACAACTTTAGTGGTATAGGCACTGATTGCATAAGTAGTTGTGAATCAAACTCCCATACGATCGTGACCACGCCAGCCCCTGATTTGGAATGGAACTGAATCTTTCTTGTCCCCTTCAACAAATTCTCCCATAAATGTCCTGAATTGGCTCCCGAGTCCTGTTTTAATATTAAAATAATCATAAATTTAATACATACTACATCTACAGAACAGAACATTATTCAATATAAAATGTAGCCTTTTTAGAACTTTGGGAATATCAATTGTAAGGTCACTTGGTTAGAGTTAAATTTAAAGGTTATTGGTGTACATATTGTCACTTTCAGTAATTTGTCAGCTACACTGTAACTACCAGACATAATGAGGGGGAGGGGGCTGGTCAGTTATAATAAACTGACAGGTGAAATCCATTATTAGATGTCTGGTAACCTAACACTTGAGGTGGGTATCTGGTGTGAACCCACATCAGTGGTGTCAGGATTGTGGTCACAAGTCAATGACCTGAACCACTTGCCCAGCCAGGCCCCTTATATATGTAGGTGGATAAACATGTTCTATAATGGGACAATTTTATTGATGACAGTTTATTTAAGAAAAATGAACAAGTGGGTGTAGGAGGCCAGTATATAGGACCTACCACCTATTTGTGAAATCATTCAAATTTAAGGGAGGGTCTAAATTTTGGTCCCCACCCCTTTCAAGTCAACAAAAGTAGCTACACCCCCCTCCCTCTTTTGGACATTCTGAATTGACCTAATATTAGTAGCACTGATCTGATATTGTTAGAACTATGAACTATAAAAAGATTCGCCTTATTCGATCTCTTAAAAAGTTTATATTCCGATACCAATATCTTGTCGAAATATATTCCGTCTCTGCAGAAAAAATTATAAGCGATGCATTTTCATATAGTGAAAATGTATAAAGATAAAGAGTCAAATATGTCAAGAATTTTTTTTGTCAATGTGTGACGTAAAAATATTTTTGACATTTACGTCACCGAATATGGTACTGCTTTGACAACTATTTTACCTATTTTGTTCCTGTATTTAAATACTGTTACAGTGACAGCCGGAACCTTTGAACCGTAATGAGAGCGGGAGGTTTGGCGCCTTAAAATCTGATTCAACCCACCATTTCTTTAGAAATGCCTGTACCAAGTCAGGGTCATTACGGTTTTCACAGTTTTCCGGTTGTTGACTGATTTTGTCTGTTTATATAATTATGAGTTTTGACTTTCCCTTTGTAAGATTGTTCGGAGTTCGGTAATTTTGTTATTACCTTTATTTGACATTTTCTTTACTTAGTTTTATCTCAGTAGAAGGTGGGTATCCTTTTGAACTTGGATTGATCTTTATTAATAAGTAAAGCAATGAACTGACTCTATCTCCCCCTCCCCCTTTTGGACATTCTGAATCCACCCAATATTGGTAGCACTGATCTGATATTGTTAGAAAGTTCTATGAACTTTGACAGTTTCTTCATTAGTTTTACCTCAGTGGAAGGTGAATATCCTTTTGAACTTAGATTGACCTTTATTAATACTAAAGCATTGAACTGACTCTAATCTTCATCTCATTAGTGTTTTTACCTACTGACTCTAATCTTCATCTCATTAGTGTTTTTAACTTAACTATAACATACCTTGCATTTCCAACAGTTTCTTTCTGTAAAGACTGGCCATTGACTTCAAGGATTTCATCATAAATATGGATCCTCCCATCTTTTTCCACAATACCCCCATTCTTAATATTAACTATCCGTAAAACTTCAACAATATCGGCATATCCATTAATAGAATCTATACCCCGATCACTGTATATCCTTTTCCTTGTTGGACTTTCACCGTAAAAATAATTCTCGACTGAAAATAAATCTACAGCATCAATAGATAGGCCTAATTCTCCACCTCCTTTGACATTCAGATCTATGATAAATATTTTGTCCCTCCTTGGTGGTTTAATAGGAGGTGGTGATTTTTTTCCGATAGAATTTTCCAATCGTAATCCCAACTTCAATGTAGACACCATAGTACATTGTGGAATCTCGTAATCATTATTTAGATCTATATTCCCATTATTTTTAACCCTATTAATTGAAGTAAATCCATTTGAATCCCTAGAAGTCAGCGGATCATGATTCTGATATTTGTTTTTCTTGGATGTTTTTGACGAACCATGCTGTTGTAAGCTTCCTTTCCGAGATAATTTTTCTTTTTTCATCCCATTGGATGCAACAGATGTAGATGATGAAACACTGGGAAATTTAATTCTATTCAAATAGGATTTGATGGTTTCCATGTTTATATTTTTGACCCATATGACACAGAATCCATTTCTCATGTATTGATTACACTTAACAGCTTGAGGGAGAAAATATTTGTAAGTTGTAGTATACTTCCAAATCCTGTCAATCATACAAAATTTCTGAAAAATACAGGAAGTTTTATGTTTAAGGTATACATTTATTACAAGAGTGAAGTAATTTACTGTTAAATAGTATTATAGTTTGATACGGTTCAATGATTATACATGCTGAACTTAAATTGGCTTCCCGTTTTGTCATGAATACTTTCTATCGGCATCCCATCAGATAACCATGATAACCATCATATGTAATAAACATTAGATATAAGTTTTAACACACTAAAATGACATTTGGATTTGCATTATTTTGACATTATGTTATTTAAAATAAAATATATTTTTTATTATTTTTATTGATTTTTCCTGGAGGTACCTACTCCCATATTTTACACATTTTTTCTAATGCCAGACAAATATTGAAAATGTTATCCTTAATTTTTCCTGTGAGTAATCATAAATACTCCCAGATTTTACACACTTTTTTTATGCCATACAAACATGAAAAATTATCTCTTTTTGTAACTCTATCAACAATACATCCTCTACTCAATGTTGTTTAAATTATTAAATAATTACATAATGTATGTCTATTCATGTCTTTAAAGTGCTGATAAATGTTATCTGAACATGTATGGTTATTTTATATAATTATGGGGTTTTTTCCTCATTATTTGAAGAAAAAAAACTTACATCAGACAAAAAATATTAAGACTTAATTTATTTCCTATATAATTCTACTCGACCTAAATTTTATGGGGCTTTACTATAAATGTTATTATTGTATAAAGTAATTTTAAAAAAAACCACCAAACTAGTATAAAAAGGCAAGGCTGATAAATATAAGTTTTAAAAGCATTTTACATTTACTCATTTAAACAGGTTCATTTCTTCAGGAGTACAAATGTTCTCTTTATTTTCTCTTATTACTTCTTGTTTGCTTGTATATATATATATATATGTGTGCCGATTTTAAATAAAATTTTCTTACTCACTTATTCAAGGCAATGCATTAGAAATATATTCATATTTAACAGATGTAATTTTTGTGTCACACATGCTTTTCTAATTGTATAAACAGTTGTAATTAACTGGACTGTGTCTGGTAGACACATTATGAGGCCCTGGCTTGAGCTATATTTTGTATAAGATAAAACAAAAGTTACAAAAATCAAGTTAAGTGAAGTATATGTTGAAATGGGGACCAATACTAGATTTAAAAAAAGGTAATATAAAAAAACAAAAATAAGAAATCTTCATTAAATTTGCACTTTTTAATTATTTAAATTGCAGATGTAAAAATGTGAATGTATATTATTTCAAGCAATTCATCATTAATGACATTATTAATAATAATAAATATGGATAATTAACTATTATTTAAAATACTGACAACAGTTTAATTTACCATAAATACACAATATTTCATACCTGTTTAAATTTTATTTGTGTATATTCCCAAGCTACTTATCACAGCAGCTTAGAGGATGCATTCCCTCCTCTTTTGGCTCAAGTTGTGTATTAGCTGTTGATGTAACCCTGTTTCCCTTTGATCTACGTCATCACAACGTTAGAGCTGAATAACACGAGGGAATTTTACGATCAGAAGATACCTATTGATTAATTGACCAAGTGTTTAATACTTTTATCAGTTTACGAGCTGTTAACAAGTGTCTTTGCCCTCGGGCACGGGTTGAAAACAAGATAAAAGTTCATTTAAATATACCATTACTATAGATGTCTTTGATTCTCCTAAACCTTTTTGATCTTTTATTTCAATATTATTTGAGCTGATTATAAAGTTAATGAATATTAGACCCATCCCATCTTCGAAGATCAAGTTATTTGATCATTTTACAATACATGTTTGGTGCTTTCGTATTCAACCAGATTGCTTCAGAAGAGCTGAAACATTACCTGGACTCTCAGACCATGACATAGTCTTTACTGAAGTAAATATCAACACAAAGAAATCCATTCAAAAAACAAGGAACATACCATTATACAGTAGAGCAAATTGGGCAAATATGAAAGATGATCTAAATAAACTACATGAAGATATCATCAAAATGAAAGATCAGAAATCAAACGTAAATGCAATGTGGACACACTTCCAAACTAAACTGGAGAAAAGCATTGACGTAAGGGAACGACCATTAAACTTGAAGGGAGGGGGTTATGGTTTTTTTTCGAAAAAAATATTCTGATTCCCAATGTTGCTGAAAAAAATATTCTGATTTTGGTGGAGGAAAAAATAATAATGTTAAATTCTGGAAAAAAAATTTCGCGCTTTGCGCGACAAAAAAAGAATATTCTAACTCTCGTGTTTTCCGAAAAAAAATATCTGAACGAAACAAAAAAAACCCTTCAAGTTAAATGGTCGGTCCCTAAATGTACCCAAAAAAATTGCAAGGAAAAAGGATGGTAGTCCATGGATAACACCAGACATCAAGCGTCTTATACGAAAGAGGGATAGATGGTATAAAAGGAAGAAAAAACCTAGAAATAGTAGAGATGAAGCCAAATTTAAAGAACTTAAACGACATACACAGAGAGAAATCAGGAAAGCGTACTGGAAATACATCGACAGTATAGTCTCACCACCAGACAATGACCAAACGAATGAAAGACCAAACTGTATGAAAAGATTCTGGACTTTTATAAAACACAGAAGATCAGATGGAAGACAAATCCCACCTCTTTAATCAGATGGAACTTTGCACTCTGAGCCAACAGAAAAGGCTGATATACTAAACGGGCAATTCCAGAAAGCTTTTTCAGAAAAAACCAGCATATCAAATGAAGAATTTCAAAAACAAGATGACAGGACAGTTTAATACCATCAAAGACATCAATATTACAGAAAATGGTGTACACAAGCTCCTGAAAAACCTAAATCCAAACAAGGCAGCAGGACCAGATAATATAACACCACAAGTCCTTAAGGAACTTGCAACGCATATAGCACCAATCTTAACCATCATATTCCGTTGCTCATATCAAACAAGTGAAGTACCAGATATATGGAAATCAGCTAACATCTGCCCAGTGTACAAGAAAGGAAAGAAATATGATCCGATGAATTACAGGCCAGTATCTCTTACCTGTGTCTCGTGTAAACTCATGGAGCATATCATAACTAGTCATATAATGTCTCATGCAAACACACAGAACATCATGTACCCACTTCAGCATGGATTTCAAAGAGGATTATTTTGCGAATCGCAACTGATTGAATTTATAGACAGACTGTCTCATAATGGATTTTTCCAAAGCATTTGATAAAGTCAGCCATAGCCTTATCATTCATAAGCTGAAACATTATGGGATCACAGGAAAAACAAATGAGTGGATTAAGAACTTCCTCAGCGACAGGACACAGTCAGTAGTAGTGGAGGGTGAAACATCGACTTCCATATCCGTCCTAGAGCCTAGCTTGTTTTTATTTTATATAAATGACATGCCGGAGGGGATTCAATCAACAGTACGACTGTTTGCTGACGATACCATTGCATATGTCACAATATCATCAGATGCAAATGCAGCAAACCTTCAACAGGACCTTGACAAACTGGCTGAATGGGAATCAAAATGGCTCATGAAATTCCATCCACGATATGCTACTAATCGATACCACAACACCTCATCGGTTAGTAGCATGATTGAACAACTAGAATGGACTACCTTACAGGAACGAAGAAAACATAGTCGATTACTGATGATGTATAAGCTGAAGAACAACATCGTACGAGTTGATGCATCAAGCAAGCTTATACCAAATGAACGACCCTCCAGAAATAACAACGAGCAGGCATTGCCCATTCCATCATGCAAGACCACAGTACGGAAGGATTCGTTCTATCCTAGAACGACCAAGGAATGGAACACCTTGCCCAACTGTACTGTCTCACAGTCTGTGCCCAGAGTCCTGAATCCTTCAAGGCTCGGCTCCGTCATTAAATTTAAATGACACTGTTTTTACTTGCACTGTATATAAATTTCACTTTATTGCGTCTAAGTATGTTCAAGTTTTTATGCGCACACCCAAAAAGTGGCAGAATAGGCAACCAGTTGACGGTGGCCGTTAAATGGAAGAAGAACCTTTTTATTGTCAGCATCCTTGAAACAATCACTTTATCCAATCAAAAGACGTTATTTACAGAGGGTCTCTAAAAACACCAAAAGGAACATTTTGTGCAGAAAGAAGCAGAAGAACTACAATGAGATATTTAATGAGCACAAGGACTTGCACATTCAATTTAAAGTAAATAATTATAATACAATTCACGGAAAGTGTATGAATTTTAATTATGAAGCCTTTAAAACGGCTAATTTGTCACAACTATCAAGATGATTAACTTATTAAACTCAGAGGGAACACTCGATATGCCAATTTGATTTTATCAAAGTTTCAATATTGTATTTGAAAGCAAAAATGAATCAAAAACAATGAGGGTTACTTGATAGTTATATAAATTATCTTGTTAGAAACAAACTTATATATGAGTATCAGTCTGGCTTTCTTCCGAAACATTCTACTATCCACCAGTTGCTAGAACTATACAACTCTATACTCAATTCACTAGAAAAAAAAAGAATTTAGTTGTTTTTTATTCTGTGACTTTTCCAAAGCTTTCGATAAAGTTAGGCACAGGGGTTTAATACATAAAATGAATTATTATGGTATAAAAGGTCCTTTAATCATGCAAATGGTTTGAAAATTATTTGTATCAAAGAAAGCAAAAAGTGATAAACAGGGCAACATCATCAACTGTTTGTGAAGTCTCTGCTGGAGTTCCCCAAGGGTCAATTTTAGACCCATTGCTATTATTAATTTACATAAATGATATTGGAGATAAGCTCCGAGCTCTCTCAGTAGATTCTTTGCAGATGATACTTCCTTAGGGTATTCAAGCCAAAAAGTTGTTGAAATTGAAAATGTTATTAATCATGACTTGTGTGAACTAAATACCTGGTCCACAAAATGGTTAATGTCTTTTAATCCAGACAAAACTGAGATTATGGTATTTTCCAATACAGACGTTGGATATAATTTTAATTTTTCACTTAATGGAAACAATATTCCTATAACAACGAACCATAAACACCTAGGTGTAACCTTATCAAGCGATGCTAAATGGAATATCCACATTGAAAACATAATTTTAAACGTATCAAGACATTTAGGTATACTGCGAAAATTAAAATATAGGTTAAGTAGACAAAATCTAGAAAAACTGTGCATGGTATATATCCGCCCAATTTTTGAATATGCCTGTGAAATATGGGATAATTGTGGAGTGTGTTATTCAACCAAACTTGAAAAATTGCAACTAGATGCTGCAAGGATTGTAACTGATTTACCAATTTTCACAAAAAACAGATAAATTATACTCAAAAACTGGATGGGCTACTCTCTCTAGTAGAAGACATAATATGAAACTCCAGTTAATTTATAATATAAAGAATGGACATGCACAAAATTATTTTAGAGAACGTATTCCTCCAACTGTACAAAGCACAACTACTTACCCCTTAAGAAACGGTTCGGATTTAATAATACCTTTTTGTAGACTCTCGATTACAACCGAATCTTTTATTCCATCTACTGTTAAACTCTGGAACCGGCTAGATCAATCTAATCGTATTCTTGACACATTAACTAAATTCAAAAAAGCCCTTCGAAAGGAACAGTCAGATAATACAAAACGTATCCCGAAACATTTTTATTATTGTCCCAGAAAACTTAATATTATTCTTACCCAACTTCGTAACTCGTATTCCCTTTCTAAATTGCGATTTATCAAAGATTAATATAGTAAATTATGCTTCTTGTTCATGTGGAGCACCACGGCAAGATGTATACCATTATTTTTTTACTTGTCCAAACTATGCGGAAATAAGACTTACTATGACGAACAATTTAAATTGGATACAGACAATCGATCTCAATCTACTAACCTGTGGGTCTGGTGTTTTAACATACGAAGAAAATATCAATATCTTGAAACACGTTTTCAATTTTATTAAATCTTCAGAGAGATTCCTTGTAGCATAATTATTTGATAAAAATCTACTCTCCAACCTCGCATCTATCCAACACAACCTTTTAATTAACTCGTTAATTGTTTACAATATATTTCTATATGTATTATGTTATATGCATGCTCAAAATGATCATTATACCAGGGACGTATTTTTAAAGTCCTTAAAATAAAAATTCCCCCTCAGTTATAAATATATATTCTGTAACTAAGTATTTTTTTATCATTTGTTTTGAAAATTTACATTTGGGGATCCCCAGTACGCACACATACATTCCATTGATATGTGTCGGCCATGAATAACAAAATGCACTAACCTTGTTTTCCTGCGTATACCGTTTTGATAACTAGACGGTGATGTAATTAAGTTCATGATATTTTCCAATTTGATGGCTTTTTGAATTTTGCTACTCAAACAAGTAAAATGCTCACAAAATCGTAAAATAAATCAGTAAACAGCTTGTGTCATTCAGCGTCCCTTGTAAACAACGTCACAGGATGACGATATATTACAAAAGTCAAAGTCGATAGATGGTTGTCTTAAGTATTTTTTCCGGATTTTTTTTTTATGTCAACAATACAAGCTGTTTTTTCATTGGCGTTTTTTTTTTTATTTCATATCTAACAATAATTGTCGATTATTAACAACTGTTCAAGTGTTCGATATTATGTTTGACAACTCCCCGCTCCGCCATCTTGTTAGCACTCGAAATGATGAACGATATGAACTCCGACTTTTTTTTTTAAATATTTTTACGCAGGAATTGTTCTATCGAATCTATGTTGGAAAATACACAATAAATATGTTTTTCATGTTAACATCCATATCTTTGTTTTAAAATATCTCGTTCAAAAACAAATAATTCAAGATCAATTCAAAATTTCCGAAGGAGGTAAATGGAACAGCCACCAAATGCCGTGTGTATACAGTTCACGAAAGGTTAAAAATTACCGTATTTGTCCTATTAGAATCGAAATAATTCATGGCAGGCATAGAGTTGTGCCTGCCATGAATTATTTCTTAATTAACTTTCGGATATATTTAATTGTATAAACGAGCGCTATTAAATTCTTAATTGTAAATTAAACATGGATGCCATGCAAGTACGTTTGTACGATGTTGCATTTATTTGACTACCTATGATTGGATAAAATCATTCCTAAAAATAACGATAGAAAGGAGAGCCATATATGGAAATCTATAGAATAAGATCAATACGCTTTACCTGGCCAGGAGAACATTCCATTCATAAAAATAACGCGCAGTAACGAAATGATGCAGACGGAAAATTACAGAAGGTCAGTGGGCGGGGCTTAATTTTGTGTAGTGACCATTACGTCTTTAGCCTTAGAATTCCATTTATAAAAATAACGATGCAGACGATAAATAAACTTGCAGGTATTTGACCAGGCTCTCTATATATATGTGTGTGTATTTTGATTTAGCATAATTAAACACAACTGCAAGAAAGATGATGATTTATAATTTCTTCTAAAATAACGTGCAGTTACGAAACGATGGAGACAGAAAATTACAGAAGGTCAGATGGCGGTGCTTAATTTTGTGTATTGACCATTACGTCTTTAGCCTTAGAACTTCCAAGAAAGTCCGTCAAACATAGTTCGTGGAAAAAACTTAGTTACTGTTTCAAGTTATAGATCAGCAAACATCGTACAAAAATGTTATAAGCTCCCGTGACCGACTATGGTTATTTAGACGGTCACTAGGGAGCTTATAACTTATAGTGTACGATGTTGCATTTATTTGACGCCCTATGATTGGATAAAATCATTCCTAAAAATAACGATAGAAAGGAGAGCCATATATGGAAATCTAGAGAATAAGATTAATACGCTTTACCTGGTCAGGAGAAAATTCCATTCATAAAAATAACGATGCAGACGATAGATAAACTTGCAGTTACGAAACGTTGCAGACGGAAAATTACAGAAGGTCAGATGGCGGTGCTTAATTTTGAGTATTGACCATTACGTCTTTAGCCTTAGAACTTCCAAGAAAGTCCGTCAAACATAGTTCGTGGAAAAAACTTAGTTACTGTTTCAAGTTATAGATCAGCAACATCGTACAAAAATGTTATAAGCTCCTGACCGACTATGCAGAAATGACATGATTGACAGATCTATGACGTCAAAATCATGGAATAACAGATCATATGACGTCAAAATCATGGAATAACATCAAGATCTTCATGTTAGACCATGCTTTGTAAAAGTTCACTATTTTTAAGTTGATTATTGCATAAAAACATCAAAGGAAAAATTGCGTATTTATGTTACAATATACGTTATCAGTCTCGAGATGTTATATATCCCGCTTTAAAGGGCAGTGGTTTTGTTAAACGGGATATATAACATCTAGAGACTGATAACATTTTTATCTGAATGTTCCAACATTAATAAGTATGTCCTTATGAAAAACATAAATACGTGTATCTTTGGAAAAAGATCACAGAGAGCGATTATTGATTTTCTGTCATCTTGTGAAATGTGTGTCGTCTGCTGTGCACAATGTAAATGGACAGCACATAGGTGAGAGCGATTATTGATTTTCTGTTACCGCACGGCTTCCCTGAAGTTTAAAAGTAACTTTTTAGCCAATCAATATTCTACTTGCCACGAGAACATCAGATAAGGTTATTTAGACGGTAAGTAAATAGTTGAAGGGTTCGCACTTATAATGTCGCTTCGTACTAACAATCACCATTATAGACAACTTACAGTGAATGATTTGACAGAACGGGAACCTTTTTCCCGATATAAATTTGGGAGAAATACAATAAATTAAAATAATGTAAGATGATAAACATCATAAGAGAGGACACAGGTATGTCCGGTTCCGTGGCGTTAGTCCGAAGGTCCATTAGTCCGAAGGTTCGTTAGTCCGAAGGTCCGTTAGTCCGAAGGTCCGTTTGTCCTAATGTCGGCCACCCATAAGTTTGAACTCGGTTCAGAAAAACGACTTACAAAGACTGCGGTATTCGCGGGAAACCGAAGACGCATGCTTTGAGTTTTGGTGGCTCAAAAAGGGAAACTCGTGTCCCCCCCCCCCCCAATAAATAACCCATTTATGGAATGATCAAGGTAAATTTACACCTACTGTTTATCCCCAAAAGACCCCATCTCTATATATAACTAATGAAATGACGATTGCACATGACGGTTAACCCCTGATGCAGCAACGAAAGAGGGGTTAATCAAGGGATACTGGTTTGTTAACTTAGGGATAGGAAAGGGACATATATGTAAAATTAGTATATAAACACATATTTGAAGTTAACTCCAAATGACTTTCCAAAATGCCTTGTGCAAACATGTATCTTAAAATAGTGCCACTAGAAATTAAGGTATAAAACAACAAAGTACCGAAATTGCAGGAAATAATGATTTTTTTTTCTAGTTTAACCCGTACGTTTTTTCCTACATGTAATATGCATAAAACATTTGTTGGATGATCTTCTATCATATTATATTATTTTTGTTTCTGATGCGTGTATACCTAAGTACCAATCTTTGGAATTTCTACACTAACAAGGCTGTTTATTCCTCTACAGTATACCACTTGGTTAAAATCTCTAAGGAGACCCCCCATCTGGTACACGTATCTGGTAAAGGGTACTTGAATATTTCGAGCCATGGAACATGGTATTCTGGAATTACATAGATGTAGAATTTGGTACGCGTATGCTCAAGTTGTTGCGGTAGTTGATTGGAGTTTTCAATATTCCATAATAATTGGTATATATTTGAGGTTACACTCCGTATTTTGCGACCATCAGTTGTACATTAGAACGTCCGTTTAATGATTTTATGTATTCTCTTTTTAATGGAATGTACTTGTCCCTCACAAAACTTAATTTCAGATGTGCTTTTATGTTTTCTAATCCCTTTCTCAGAGATAGTCTCTTTTGTGTCGTACCAAAAGGGACTCTTTCAGTATTTCATAAAGAGTAAATGACAAGTCTAAGACTATTCTGAAGTGTTTGTTAAGCAAAAAAATCCCAGTTGTTAATTGGATCAACAACGGGTCTTAAAAAAAATCTTTGACTAAATATCTTTTAAGTTTTAAGCTTAAACATATTTGGTTAAGATCAGAGTTATAGTGGAGGGTTTACTTCATTGGAATGATTTCCATATACAAAAAATGTATTTCAGAGACGACGCGTTTTTTTTCCGTTTTTTTAGACTTAGCACGCTTGAAACCATAATTACAAAACAGGGGTTTGGTGCAATTTTTGGCGTGTTTTCGACAAAATGTTTTAAGTTTTACCTATATTTGCCGATTACACATTTGTTTGGCTAACAAAAGCCTACAACCCACCTGGATAGGCCACTGCTTAGTCAGGATGTGAATATGAGTATCTTGCTTCTCTTACTTAATTTGATAAAAGACTGAATATTAAATAAATTCAACATTGTTCGATACCTATCCTTTGGTCGAAAAACAAGACTAACGGACCTTAAAAAGTTCGGGCTAACGGACCTTCGGACTAATGAACCTTCGGACAAAACGGACCTTCGGACTATCGAGCGGTCACCGGTATATCCAATGCCCAAGTGATCACACTATAAAACTTTCCATTCGATTTTGATACGATTTTTTTTTATATATAAATATTTAACAATGAAAAATCACGTTTACTAAAGATTGACTTGAATCAGAGACAGCAATTTTTTTTATTCGATGAATAGCATACCTTTATATATCCTTTTATTCTCAAACCGACAGTGTATAACATATCTATAGAGAGAAATTACAATAACAAATAAAAAGACTTATTATGTTCAGATACGGAAGATTCCATCAATTACAAAAAACGACAACAAAACTGCACACGAATTCAAAGCAATATTACATATTACAACTGAAATTGTCTGGGGTTTTATGTAGAAGATACTATATGCGAAATGGAGCATGATTCGAACTTGAAATTCAACACATGTAAACTTAAAAAAAAAGAAACAAAGGGCAGAATAAGTATAATCTTGTAAACCACAAAAAAATAAAAGTAAAAAAGGCAGAATAAAAATAATCTTTTTGTGCTTGCATTCTGCTTGCATATTTTATAACATGTGGTTTTATTAACACATGAAACGTAATGAAAACTTGTGTATCTTGGGGTGTTACTTTTTCAGTGTTTACTATAGCCTGTACGTATTTAGTAATTAAAATAATTTCTAAATGACATCCTTAATTTCGTTTTATTCTCCAAGTATCGTGCATTTAATTTAATTATCTGTCATAATTTTACCAATTCAAAAAAAATAATTGCATATTTTGTTAAACATGTTAGATTAGATTAGATTAAACGTATTTTATTGTTAACTATATAACATTTGGATCGGACACAAGTTATTCCAACTTACAAAGGTCCTCTCCACATATTTACATACAATTATATATTCCATGCACCAACAAGTAATAATGTATAAATATAACAATTGCATTTTATAACAACATTGAGAAAAAAAGAATAAAAAGATTTTTGAAATTATATAATATATTGAGTTATAACAGTACAGAATTGTCATATCAACAATGGAGAAAATGTTCACAAAAGAAAATAGTTAAATTCAATATATGAAGTGTGATCACTGTGGGGTAAAACGTTTCGTTTGTTTGATGTACAACTGCACTGATTTGAATATTTGTGCATTTTGTTCCTCAGATAAGCTATCATCGCCAAATAATAAAGTTTCAATAAGTAAATTGTCAAGAAATTGCAGATTATTTGTCAACTGTTCACGAGCTTCAACATATAAACAACACTCTAGAAAAAAGTGAATCGCATCCTCTATTACCCATCCACAGACACAACCTGGGTCATTAATTAAATTTACCCTAAAAAGGTCGGCATTCAAGTTACTAGATCTATGTCTTAGTCTAGTGTGTAAGACATTTAACACTCTACAACCATATGAATAGTATCTAGATGGTTTCAATAAATTAACATCATTTATTAGTGACTTTTTAAAACTACTAACTGTCGGGGCACTTCTTATCTCTGGTGTCAAATTGTTCCAAAGTTTGATCGAAGAAGGAAAAAATGAGTTGCGATACAATTGTAACCTAGTAAATGGGTTACTATAATCTGTTTGATTACGCAAATTGTAAGGATTTTCGTTTCGCTCAAAGGGTAATAAACAGTCGCATAAATACGAAGGTGCATTGTTATTTCGAATTTTGTAAAACATTTTTAATTTTCTTCTTCTTCGACGAGAGTGAAGTGGTTCCCATCCAGTTTCGAAATAAAGCGATTCCAAACTAGAAAATTTGGGTAATCCAGTTATAATTCTGGCAGCTTCATGCTGAATTTGTTCAATTTTATTATATTCTTGCTGAGTACACCCATCCCATAATTCACAAGCATATTTTAAAAGGGGCAAAATATATGTAAAATAAATTGCTTCCAGGTTGTGTCTGCTTAAAGAAAATTTAAATTTTCGTAACATTGATAGTTGACTAGACGTGCTTTTTAGTATATTTTCAATATGACAATGCCATTTACAATTGTGGGAAAAGGTGACACCTAAATGTTTGTGGTTTTCTACAAATTTTACATTCTCATTATTGAAGACAATACAAGGCGTATTGGCTGCTTGGTTAGTAGAAAAAATAATACATTCTGTTTTCTTTGGGTTAAAGTCAATGAGCCATTCTTTTGACCAGTTATAAATTTTAGATAAGTCTGAATTAACTATAACTTCAATTTCATTTATATTATTAGAAGAATATAATAATGATGTATCATCAGCAAACAGCCTTGGGAAACTTTGAGTATTGTCTGCAATATCATTAATATACAACAGAAATAACAAGGGACCTAAGACAGACCCTTGAGGAACACCACCTTTTAAATTCCCCTTTTCAGACAGACAATTCCGTATGATAACTCTCTGATACCTATTACTTATATAGTTCTCGAGCCAACGTAAAAGGTTTCCAGTAATTCCGTAACCTTCGATTTTTTTTAATAAGGCCTTTATGCCAGACACGGTCAAATGCCTTGGATATGTCACAAAACACTGAACAAATTATTTCATGATTTTCCAAAGCCAAACAAATATTATGGTAAATTTCTATTAATTGATGCACTGTGGAATGTTTATGCATAAAACCTGACTGATATTTATAAATTGAGGAATTGTCTATCAGAAAATTATAAATATATTTAAAAATCACACGTTCAAACACTTTACCAACACAACTTAACAAGGAAATTGGTCTATAATTTGTAGGATCGGATTTGATACCCTTTTTAAACAAAGCAATAATTATAGCAGATTTCCACATATGTGGGAATCTACCAGTTTGTAGAGAACAGTTAAAAATAATCTCAAGGGGCTTACAGACAGTAGATGCTGTATGTTTTAACATATTATGACTAATTTTGTCATTACCAACTGCTTTTCCTAATTTTAAATTCAGAAGAACATCCTTGATTTCATCAATTGTTATATTGAACACATCAAGCTTACGTCCTGTACGATTATCAAAAACTGGTGTAGGTAGATCAGAATCAATAATTTCAGAGATTGAACAAACGAACGTGTTTAGAAGATTAGCTTTATCTTCGTCATTTACAACAAACTCACCAGTAACCTCGTTCTGCAAAGGTGGTATAGGTGACGAGGTTGATTTACCCATTAATTTTTTAACAAGACTCCAATATGACTTAGGGTTTGACTTCCCTTCGTTGTCTAACATATCATTTACATTTATGAAGAACTGTTCTCTAGCATACTTAACCATATTGTTCACTTTATTTCTTTGTGCCCGATATTTACCCAGAAGAGAAACTGAATACTTACGCTTAAGTTGTTTATGGAGACGGTCCCGGAGACGCATGGATTTTCGTATTGATGAATTAAACCAAGGTTTATCATTAGGCCTGATAGTTACAGTTTTCACAGGAATGTATTTTTTTGCAAATTCAATAAATTTATTAGAAAATTTAGAACTCATTTCATCAATGTCATTTAGTGATGATAAATGGCTATTCCAGTCAAATTGGTCTATTTCAGAATTAAGACCATCATAATTTCCATGTTTATACAGCCATACATCTCTTTTATAATTAGTCTGAAGGTCATAGGGGATTGGGAAAAAGGCAATTGTGGCATCATGGTCACTTTTAATTCTATCTACTTGTATAACATCAGAAAACGTAGTTTCTAGTTCATCCGAGAAGAGTATAGGGTCCAATAAGGCACCTAATCTTGTAGGTTCACGAATACAATTTGTGAGATTAAAAATATTTATAATTTGGTTTAAGCGATGGTCATTTTCTATCAATAAATTTATATTTAAATCACCAGTTATAATAATACGAGGAGATGACTCGAATGCCCTTTCAATTGAAATGTGAAAGTTTTCCCAGAAGTTATTTACTGCACCAGGGGACCTATAAACAGCACATACAAGAATTTTAAATCTAGGGAAGATTACTTCTAACCAAATTAACTCTCCCCCATTAAATTCTAAATCATTGCGTCTTAATACGTGCAAGTAATCTGCAGTGTAAACCAAGACTCCCCCACCAAAGCAGTTTCTGTCGTTCCTAAATGGCTCATGATATCCTGGTAGTTTAATATCCGTTAAACATGTTAAAGATATTTCACCAAAATCGTACATATTTTGGCAAATTTGTAAGATATTTCGTCAAAATTGTATAAGTTTTGCAAATTTTGTTATTAAAATTTAGCATATTTCTACAGAGTTTGTGAAAGATTTATTGTTAAAATGTGCATATTTCACTTAATTCAATAGTAAATTATATAATTCTTTACAAGATTTTACAGTTAAAATACAGGTAAAAATATAACTACATTTCAGAAACAAACTTTAATTGTTAAAACAACATATGTTTATGTATAGGATACAGTTTCTTTTTCCGCATTCGTACTCAGGTGACGGCCTTGGTTTCTTTTTCCGTATTCGAACTCAGGTGACGGCCTTGTGCACCAATCGTAACTACTCGGCCATTCTCGCTACCCTGCAAATAACCTCGTACGTACATAGTAGAAATTCTTCTTAAATTGTTTGCCAGTAGTTAAGTTAAGTTAAGCCGCACAAAAATATAGTCCACGAAAATCCAATATGGAAGACATACTAAGTAAAATCTAATCATGCAAAACTAATTAAAACTTTAATTGAAATATAGAAAATTGTTTATAATATAACTTTATCAAACTTTCATGTAACTGACATGTGAAAAGTAGTGCAATTTATACGCCTAATGCATACGAGGTTATTTGCAGGGTAGTGAGAATGGCCGAGTAGTTACGATTGCTTGTGCATAGGCCGTCACCTGAGTACGAATGCGGAAAAAGAAACCCGTTATATCCAACACGGACAAATTCTTTTGTTTCAATAATAATGTATCTAACTTGCACAATAATAGTGTTGTTGCAAAAATATATGGTATGGCATATATTTTTACACTTTTAATGTTTAGAAAGCCAAATAAGACAACAATTAACAAAAATAAAACCGACAAATTTGTATCGGTCAACGTCCTTTCGATTCTCGTTTATATTTAGATATTTCAAGGTCTTTCAAGTGAAAAGAATCGTTTATATTTAGATATTAAAAGTGTCCCAAATCTTCACCTGTGGTCTGTCTGATTTGTTATTACTTGCGGTCGGTTCGTTAGTTGTTTTTGTATTGCGAGAATACATTTTAAAAGTTCACATACTCGTCAGTTCTGAACATAAATTATGCCAGATCTGAAATACTTGTACCGTGTCTTGTATATTGCTTTTTTAAACAAATTGTTGATATTTTTTTTTACAAACTTTACTATCAAGTCAAATATACTAATTATAGCGTATAGTAGTGTATAGATACGATAATGTAACCCTCAGTCCGCTTTTGCTCCCAGCACAAGCGGAATGAGGGTTACGTTATCGTATCTAAGTAGTGTGGTCACCGTAGCCGAGTGGTTAGATGGAAGTTTTGAAAGTCAAAATAGACTGAAAAGCCCAGCAGTACTGGTTCGAGACACGAAAGCCCAAAAATAAGTAAAACGCGTTTTTAAGCCTAAAACAGTAAAAGGTTAAAGTTCATATATTCAAGAATAAACTGTAGATTCTTAAAAATAATCCACTGTTCGAACATAGTGTGACGTCAGAGAAATGTAATTACGTAAACGATATCAACCTTGTCCCAAAAATGGGTCAAATTATTATGGTACAGCGGCCTGTATGTGATATTAGAGGCCGCATTTACAATAGCTTTGCTGTGCAAACCAGAATGACACCATTAAGATAGATAGATGTCTGCGTCAGACATGAGCTCGGCAGAATACTTATTACAGAAGACATATCAATTATTATTTTTTTTGTATTCTTTTGAAATGTTGCAAAAGCCGAAACAGAATAGTGGGGAAAGTAGGAAATAAATAAAATGACAAAAACTGATTTGATCAGAGAACAGACATACATTAAAATGTTCACTAAATTAATACTTCAATTAAAATCAGATCGAATTACTATTACCGTTCTCATGATACGATTCTCATCAGACTGTCGGTGAAAATAGAACACCAACCGATTTTGAAACGATTTTTTATTCGACTTTTGTGTTACATCATAAGACTTTTGCCGAAAGCATATCGCAAGGAATTATCGGATGGAAAATCGTATCGTGTGACCGCACCTGTACGCACAACGATTCCGCAGCTACTTTTGCAGCAACCTGCCATATTAAGCAATCATTGAACTTCGTCCTTAAAAAAACGTGCATATAATTTCTATAGCTATTGTCAGAAAAAAACTAGAGATTTAAAAGAAGTTGCTAACTGATGCGTCACGCCGTAATGAATTATGGGATCGATTTTATCTTAATTGGAGGTTAATTTACTATTAACTAATAAACAGTCTAATTGACCGTCAAGAAACGCTTATTAACTCATATTATTATACTTCAGTATCTTTTTTCCTTTATGAAAACATGACAGTAGTTTTGCTATTGCATCCTAAAATCAACTGCATGACTATTCCCCCGGTGGTGCCGGTCAACAATTTTAGGACTATTCCCCTCTGTGGTAATTTCAGCAATCATATATTTCCCGAACTTTTCTAAATCATTCATCTCATTGGTTTAAATTAAATGACGTCATGCAAGTCCTCGAACTTTTTCATTGCTAAATTACCGAGACGTCAGACGACAAGTAACCTGTGGTAATTTCAGCAATCATATTTCCCGGGCTTTTCTAAATCATTCATCTCATTGATTTAAATCAAATGACGTATAGAATAGTTTTATTAAATCAATCAAGAAGCCCGTGAGAGCACAGAATTACAGACATTTGCATTTTTACACTTACAATGATTTTGATGATTATTAACATATTTGACATTTATAAAAAGAATGTATATAATGGAATGATCCTATCAACTTCTAATAGAGGATAAATGTCAATATCCATACACAAAAGAACGAACTAACTGGTTTTTTCCAGGGGTGTACTATAGCTACCGTAAAGCACTTTAGGCACGTGCCTACACATAATTTTTTCCCCAAAATTGTTTTATTGATGAAAAATGACAAACAACGCAATTACATATTTTAATTATGTCTGTTTAATGTTTATTGTTCTGATGACAAGCTTCCACAAGTTGAAAGATAAACATTTGCAATGAGTACTGTGACCTTAACTAACTCTTTGAAATTGACAGTTCATTTGATCTTCAAAGGCTTTGTCTTGACATAAAATAAAACACAATTTGTTTTTCACACGCTTTTATAACATCTGAATCTAGAAATGAATTGATACATTTATTTGTCATTGACCGTCAAAAGAACTGTTGACTTGTAGTGTAAAAATGTATGGCTCTGAACCTAAGCTTAAAGTTAGAACTTTGGATGAAATGTTTAAAAAGATAAGCTCCACACATTAACAGATCAGACAACTAATTCAATCTTTGATTCTGTTCGTACGGATGTCACGGGGTCCTTAACTTGGCACTGGTTTTAAATTATGCCTTCAACCCTTCGGGGTAAAATTGAGCATTGAATAAAGTTATTATTATTTAATTAATATAAAATCTGTATTCATATACATATTTACACGTTTATTATCTATAAGGGACCGACCATTTAGCAACACATCCATCCACATTCAAACTCATTCTCTAACTGTCCTCAGATTTTCAAGAGCACTCTACACTTTCTCAGGCTATCAAATATCCAAGACCACACCAATCGACACAATAAAAACTAACAGGGACATAAATAACGGTTCTAATGTAGGGAGTTCCAAAACATAAACACAGTTGATATCAAATTTAGCGGTTGGTCATACTGTCTGGAAAATATCATTAACTCTCTTAAAATTATCGCCAAGTCAAAGTAATGAATCACAACTAATTATTGATAACAGATAGATGAAGTTTTAGCTCTATGACACGGATATTGGCGACAGACCACAGGGGCTCGCAGTTATATTTTCACATCGCCAGGTATATGTTAAAAGAGAAGGGAGGACACTTTTGTTGCTGCCCAAAGTGAAAGTAGAATTTCGGCACCTTTTTTCGCTTCAAAAACGGTTTAGTCTTTTTTCTTACCATAATATTAATGCAAATATCGTTGTTTTTTGCTCATTGACTGGTTTACAGTGGAATAACACTCGTTTTTAAATTCCAAGCGGTATGGACAACTTCTTATCATACTCATTTCCGGTTTATACGGACTTAATAATATTGATAGAAATAAAAAAATCGAAATATAATTTTAAAAAGTAGGAAAAAAGTCAACTTAAATCTCTTGCATTAAAATATATTTTTTCCTTGTCTCAATCAATCTGGAAATATAGGAAGACAGCATTTTAAGAATATCTTTTGACAAGATGAGTAAAAAATTTCCCGCAAAAATGCCAGTTTAAATCCTTCGACCAATGAAAACTCACCTTGATATTTAGTCCGTATAATCCGGAATTGAGTATGCTAAGAAGTTGTCCAAACCGTTTGGAATTTAAAAACGAGTGTTATTCCACTGTAAACCAGTCAATCAGCAAAAAACATCGATATTTGCATTAATTTTATGGGAAGAACAAAGACTAAACCGTTTTTGAAGCGAAAAAAGGTGCCGAAACTCTACTTTCACTTTTGGCCCCCCAAAAAGTGTCCTCCCTTCTTCTTTTTAATACATACCTGGTGATGTGAAAATATAACTGCGAGCCCCTGTGCGACAGACAACCGTTTCTTGATGAAGGTGGAAAACATGCTGGAATATGGTTGATGGGCAAAAACCACAAACATTACTGGAGACACTCAATGTCACAAACCAAGACTTGTACCCTAATATTTATGCAATTTTTACAGTATTGATAATGCCAGTGTCTTCGGCGTCTAGCGAGCGTTCATTCAGTGCGATACTCCGCGTAAAAAGACTGTCTACAATGGGTGATGAGAGATTATCAAAGGAGTGAGTATGATTAGGGTAGATTTTGGCCCAATCTCAGAAACTGTTTATATAGATATAATATTAAACACAATCATTGAAAGGTAAGAAAAATATTTTTTTTGATGATTTCACTTTGTCCTTTGTTGCTTAGCAACGTAAATGGAGGAGGGTCCAATTAATCATAATCATTGGAAATTCATATATGGTGGTTTTATTTTACATATCTTGCATAGTCTTTTCGACAGAATGTTATATTCTGTGTATGTACACTCTAAAAATAATATTCCAATTCTCTATGGTAGCATATAGTATTTTTGTGTAGTTTTGTCACCCTAGCAACGGTTTTGTAAACATTAAATTAGCCTATATTATTGCAATTAATGGTTGAATTTTGACATCTACGATCTTTTGACTTGATATTTGATTAAGCGGTACATTTTTGTCAAGCTATACACACTACAAATGTCATTTCATATTTCAAAAATACATTTTGATATTTTTATTCATAGTTATGCCCCGTCCATAGCAACAGGTTTCCCTATGCACAGTATTTTCCTGTAGATCTCATGAACCTTTTATTTAATCAAGAAAAAAATTCTACAACAGCGCCTTAGCAGATCTAGAGACATCTTATCATTTACTAACCAGTATATATTATAAGAATTCCTTAAACCTTACAATGTCCCTAGTAACCAAATATTATCCATAGCAACCGCAGAAACTCGTCAGTGCTGAGCTCTGCAAATTGCTTTTTTTAAATCTTTTTATAACCGAATGTTGATCTTTTTATTTTTTAAATCATGAGAGGAAATTATTCTCAGTAATTAGAATGTCAAAGGAACCAAGTCAACTGCATAACATGGTAAAGCAGCGCTACAGCGGCAGGAGAGGATATACTCCATGTTGAATAATTAAGAAATAAATCATGGAAGCCAGAATGTGTTATACGTTATTAGTCTCGAGATGGATATATAACATCTAGAGACTGATAACATTTTTATCTGAATGTTCCAACATTAATAAGTATGCCCTTATTATAGGAAAAACATAAATACGTGTATCTTTGGACAGAGATCACAGAGAGCGATTATTGATTTTTTGTCATCTTGTGAAATGTGTGTCGTCTGCTGTGCACAATGTAAATGGACAGCACATAGGTGAGAGCGATTATTGATTTTCTGTCACCGCACGGCTTCCCTGAAGTTTTAAAAGTACCTTTTTAGCCAATCAAAATTCTACTTGCCACGAGAACATTAGAGAATAGTATTTTATCCCGAGCCAGAAGCGAGGGATAAAATTTACTAATATCCGCCAATCCATGTTAAAACTCAAAACATATTCTGGCTTCCATGATTTATTTCGATTCTGATATGTCTAAGAGTACAAATACGGTAGTATACTTTAATTGGAAGACGGTAATTTATATTTACGGTATCTTCAAACTTTTTTTGTTGAGAAAAGTAAAACATGATAGATTATATAAATAGAATACTTGGTAATACTGTATTATCGGTCATGGCCCATTAAAGTAAAAGCATACCACTAAAATTCCAAGTAATACTACACATTTAGCACTGACTCATAAACGATAGACTATATCAATGAAATTCTTAGTAAGGATAACAAAAGGACCATTATAAAGAAAACACCGAATAAGTAAATCAAACCTGACATCCGTGTACTATGTTAAAACATGCACGTTATATCGTTATATTGACTGTATTAGATGAATTATGAATAATCAAATATATTGTTTGTTTTTCCATACTTTATTGAAATAAGTAAGAATAAAAATATTGATCTCACGATGTTGTTATCGGCAGTCATGTGTGCTAAACCATTACGCCACCGCAACGTTAATATTAAGCTATATATAAATCAAATTTACGTTAATACAATTATTCATCGGAAATTCACTTTGCGAAAGAGCTAAATAAAATATATTTGTAAAAGAAAAAAAAAAGTAAAGGGACTACTAAAAATAGAAAGTTTCAATGTGTTTACATGTCCAATGAATTAATTTCTAAGATAATCTGACGTACTAATTTTCTTTTTGGTTGCTTGTTTTGTTTTCTGTACTTTTTGTGAATTGTGGGGATAATATTAAAGTATACTTTAGTATAGTAACACATGAAATTCCACTGAGGGTAAAGGTCTTATAAAATCAAGAAACAACGAAAGCTATACGTTTCATTTATAATTTGTTTATTTTTTAAGCCAATTTCTGCCCTTATCATACCTACTCCTTTATCATTGTTACACATCCACAGAACAAGAAATTTAAGCGTCGAAGATGTTATCAACAAATTTGCAGTGAGAAAAAACAGACGTCTGGACTTTATCTAATTACCAGTCCATGTTGCTGGACATGATGATGGCTGCATGTGCTTACATGAACTCTGAAACTTTATTCTTTGAATGTTTCCGGGAATGTTTCTTTCATACATTTTGCACTGATAATAATCTTCGCTATAGATTCAATGCTTTGTGATGCTGAATTTTTGTAACTGTTAAAATTAATCTGAAAAGCGGTGTAGAAACATTCAGTCAAAAGTTCTCATATTCAGCAAAAATATATTAACAACTTCGATTTTTGTATTGTTTCCATGATAAAATAAGAATGTATTTCATGTCTTTTATTGTTCAGATTTTCACCAATTGTACATCTATTTACGCTTAAAATCGTTTTCCCTGAACCCCCACCCTGGACCTACTGGGGGCCTTTAGCGGCCCCCAGACCCCTCGCCGCAAGTTGTACCTACATTTCACTGTATGCATAGCTACCCCCTGAATACACACACAGGAAAATGTATTACATGTAGTTTTAAAAAGCACCAATAAAGTAGACTAGAAATCCATCAGAAAAGGGCCTACTATTTAGATTTTTTAATTGCACAGTTGTTCAGTATAATAAAACACTTGTAGACTTGATATTCGGGTAATAGCACTTTCATTGTCCCCTCTGTACCAACTATTGTCCTCGGCGTTGCCTCAGACAATAGTTGATACCATGGGGACAATAAAAGTGCTATTACCCTCATACCCAGTCAATAAGTGTATACTATTAACTAATTTACAATTACCGATTTAATAGACTATTAAATCTTAATTCACTATTAACTTAATTGACGTTTGTGCATCCCAGTCCAGATCTTTTGTTTTAAATTAAAAAAAAAGTGCAAAAATAAATAGAAGAACATGATGTTTTTTGGTGTAGACTAGGACCTCCCAACATTATTTAATTTGGAAATCTAGAAAAGGTACCTCTGAACTTGAAAGTTTGAAGATACCAAAGAGGTAATCAGATCGATTGTCCGAAGGCCCGGGAGTTCCAAACCCAAATGTATATCAGCTCTAACTATAATATTATTTAAGCATATACATATATTAAATTTTCTTCCGTTAATTTTATTTATTCTTTTATTTATTTTTTAAAGTAATTTAAATTCGGTGTCATTCAATATATAATAGCGTTGGCTTGCTACTACGTGTATGCATACTGACAAATATGTTAGATTGATTTCATTCATCTTCTACCTTGATATTGAAAAAGAGAGTCCCTGATGTTACCTAAATACAGGGAGGAAACCGTTAATTGCTGAAACCTGCTTCATGGACTGATACTCTTGACAACATATAAAGCATCTGTTTATAAGATTTGGTCGGTTCGAGAGGAATATCTGCAGTGTGCTGTCCTGTCGTATATATGAACTTGTTCCAGACTACAGTTCTGAATCGTATCTGTTCCACTGAATTGATGTTAATGTCTCTTCCCAACAAAATAATGTATCTTCGTTGTCTTTTTGTATTTGTTCAACTGTGTTGCATAGCTGGTCCATATAGGTATACATATACCATTGTCACTTGATGAGGGTCTTTATGCTGATCCAATTACCTGAGTGTAATCTAGCAAAGACCGCCTCTGATGTTGAGAGTTTGTACGGAATCTATGATGTAGTGTTTCTTAACTACTAGTAAAACTCCATGATACCTGTCCTTTCTTCCTTCTGGATGACTTCATAATTTGGTGGGAACATTTATGAGTAAGGGAGTGATTGTTTATTGGCAAAAGAGCAATATTTTAGCTATATAATGGGGAGAACAAATTACCTTTGGTGATATAATAATGAAGTCTGCTTTGTACTAGACCAACACTCTTGGTTGGATTTTTATAGTGTTAGCTCACTGATACAACTGTCCGTGGGTACACATTACGTTCAACTCTGACCTATTATCCTGATTCTGAGCCAACCAGTCTTTGCTCTTTCTCCTTAATGCTGTGTGCTTAGCGGAGAAGCAACAAATACCAATTTTATAGTCTTTGGTTTGATCTGATCTGGTCTCAAACCAATGATCTACCACACTTGAGGCTAACATGCTAACGTTTATGTACTGCAGATTTATAGTAATTAAAGGAACCGATTACTATCTATCAAAATGTACAAGTAAAATGAACAGCTTCCGGAAGAGATCCTTGGAAAGACTTCAATACTTCTGGTTTGTACATGCCTTGGAATATATACGACAAGATACAATAAGTATATGTACACAGTAAGTGTATGTACATAATATGTACACAATAAGTATATGTACACAATACATATATGTGCACAATAAGCATATGTACACAATAAGTGTATGTACACAATAAGTATATGTACACAATATGTGTATACACAATAAGTGTATGAACACAAGTGTATGTACACAATAAGTGTATGAACACAATAAGTGTATGTACACAATAAGTGTATGTTCAAAATAAGTGTATGAACACAATTAGTATGTGTACACAGTAAGTGTATGTACACAATAAGCATATGTACACAATAGATTTCATTTATGGTGTTTAACACCACTTTCAACAATATTTCAGTTATATCGTGGTGGTCAGTTTTATTGGTGGAGGAAACCGTAGTACCTGGAGAAAACCACTAACCTGTTGCAAGTCACTGACAAACTTAATGTTGTATCATGTACACCATGCATGAGAGGGATTCGAAATCACAATGTACACAATAAGTGAAGTAATCCTACAAATGCAGGCATTAACTGATGTAAAGTAATATATTAAACAAGACGAAAGATCACTTTCTCATAGTTTAATTTGAAGCATAAAAAATAAATACATGTAATATAAAATTTACAAAAAAAACGTAATTTTAGTACAACGGAAAAAAACAAACATGAGACAATTTTTAACAATAAAATGCCTTTGGCAACACAACTTTCTTCATACATGTATTATCAATGAGGAATATTTTTTTCTCATAAGAGGGGACGGATTTTAACAATTATATTGGGACTACTAATGTATATATATATATATATATATCAATACAGAAATAAACAAACACAACTGTGAAACTCTGTTCATTGAATTACTTTAGATATGTTATACTTCGGAAAATAATGGACAAACACAAATCTTCTTAGACATTTGTATTCATGACAAAGCTTGCAGAGAAAAGACATTTTCCCCCTCTTTTCATTTCATTTATTTCATCATTTTTAGGATTAAGTATGTTTTATATGTATTTGAGTCTGGATTTATCCAGTATGTTTTTGAATTCATTCATTATGTATAGATTTCTTTATTTTTAAATCTGATTTCAGCTAAAAACAAACTGATGCAATATTTCATGAATCTTAAATAACCATAGTTTGTGGTTGGAATGTGTAAATGCCAGTCAACTTCTCAGCCTTATTAAATCGTTAAATATTTCAAACTGAACATCTTGTAGCACAAGTGTGTCAAAAAATAACATATCGGGAAAAACTACTTGTATATTCATATTTCTCCCATTATTACGGTGTTTTAACCCTGCTGAACCAGTGGTGGAAAAATCTGTAATCCTCTAGAGGATTAAAATGTCTCGTGCCTTTCCCCACGTCCTAGCAACAGAATTGTGTAGAGGTCCGTCAAAGAATGTTGAAATAAAGTTCGTGTTAAATAATGGGAGAAACAAATTCTCCTTCAGTTGCCCATGTGGGTTACGATATTTCTCCACTCTCGAGAGTTAAATTAAAAATTTTAATCACTCGCCTGACGGCTTGTGGTTAAAATATTTAATTTAACTCTCTTGAGTGGAGAAATATTGTAACTCACGGGCAACTGAAGGAGAATCTATATTTATTCTAAAACTAAAATAAATAAATACAATATATTTTTTTCAATTCAACATCTTCAATAGACCTTTTGTAATTGATTTGATTATAAAATTATACGTTTTTCATAGGAGTTATTTCCCTTATGGCAGATAAAATGGTAACCAATTCATGCAAGAGCAACAGAAAGTATGCAGAATTAAAGTATTATTTTCTTAATGTTTGTAGATATTTTAACCTTGTAATAAGTGTAGAGAATAAGATTACAGCAAATAAAAAACTTACAAGTTGTTACAACATTAAAATTTTGCACAGATTTAAAATATGGGGAAAATATTATTTTCATTGAACTTTGCATGACTATTTCCCCCACATTAAAGGGAAATCAATCCTGTAAAAACATGTAAAAATTCATAATTCTAGAATTAAATCCGAAATGCGCAAATGGTCTATTTGGCAATAGGAATGGTTAATACAGTCGAACTTGTGCCATCCAACACCTGAGTTTTTTGACATCCTGTGACATCCGACAAAAGTTTATGGTCCCAAAGTATTTCTATTAACTAAACTAAAACCTGAGTATTCCGACATCCTGTACAATCCAACACATTTGCCTGATCCCTTGGTGTGTTGGATTAGACAGGTTCCACTGTATTTCCACAATATCATATCCATATTTGCAAACAAATTAGAAATATACAATAAGACATGACCAACGTTATGTAGTGAAAATAGTTAACAACCTCTAGAAAATCTAATATATCTACAACTTTCTCTTCTTTAATAAACATCTTATTGACAGCAATAGAAAAAAAAATAAATGAGTTGAAAATTAAAATGAATAAAATCTAATATGCACATGTATAATGTTAAAATTGTTACTCTTTATCACAGAAAATACAATGTACAGTACATTGATATGCTGCCATATTTCTGAAAGGACGGAATAAGTTATAACAAAAAAATAACAATGTTGTCTTTAAAGTCTTGTAGAAATCATAGACTGTCCACACCCAAAATTTTCATCTTGGTATAATAACTTATAACTTAATATTTAATTCTGTCATTTATGTAAGCATATAGTGTCTGCCATTTGGATTAATTTTTTCAACATAAATATTTTAAATAGGAATATATTAAAAGCAAAAAAAAAACACACCTTATAGACCATTTTTTAAAGTATAACATCAATCTTTTCGAGATTTATTGTATAATACAAGGCAGGTAGGTCTGGTATTATACAATAAATAGCAAATAGTTCATGGCACTGAGGGTCATATGGCAGTATATGGACCGGTCCGTCACCAAAAAAATATTATATGGACCAAAGCTTCTGAGGTCCATATAATATTTTTTTGGAGACGGACCGGTCCATTTACTGCCATATGACCCGAAGTGACATGAACTATTTGCTATATTATACTTTTTATCTAAAATAATGCAGGTACCTGGACAGTCCATATACGAAAATAGTGACCGGCTGCGCTAACAAAGACAAATAGGGAAAATAAAAACGTAAAGTGTAATAATATTAAATACTGTACATTAAAACTAAGGTTCTCCTTCATCAGGCATAGGTGATCGTAGCTGATATTGGCTATTCTGTTTAAACACTATGGAATTCCTGCTCCCCAATATTTATATATTATTTGGCTTTTAAATCGTTTGACTTTGAGCATACCTGATATAAGGTTATTCCAGAAACACACCTGCACAATAAATTAGATATCTATGTTTTTAATACAATATACATGTACATGTACACATAGTTTTTTTGAATTTTGAAGAAAATGTGAAAGCAAAATTTGCCATAATTCTAGAAATGATATCTAGCATTGGCAAAAACTAATATAATAATATAATAACAATTAGCCTATTTATTTTCTTTTATATTGTGAACATAAATATTTATCAAACATTTCATTTTTTTTTTACACACATGTAATGTTTTGTTTTTACAAAATGGTTTCCACAGAAAAATGCATGTAAAATAAAAAAAAACACAAATAATTATATTCAACATTTATTTTACATATTAAAATTGAAGTTTGTTCAAATTAAATGTAGATGAATTTTCACTTCAAAGTGGGGCGTTTTCATTTTTTGTTGTTGTTGTTATGAAGGGATCACATGTACATGTACTTGCAAAAACTGGAATATCAATATTTATAAATAAATAATGAAATAAAAAAATATAATAAAACAAAATGACAAAATAAATAAATAAATAAATAAATTTTGGTTTATATCATATCACAGAGATCTCTAATTGATAATTAATTCTACATGGAAAAAAATACTGTTCATTCAATGCTACAAAGCATGGGTCATTATACAACAACACCTGAGTGAACTGATGTGCTATATTTATGCAACAAGTTTAGTCTGTGCCAAAAAACACAAGCCCTATGTCCCAGTCTAGTAAAAATTGCATAAAATTTGCATTACCAAATATGAACAAATTTTCTAAAATGCTGTTTGGGGTAGTTTGTCAAAATGTTTTTGGCACAGACTGCAGGTTGTAAATATTTTGCACATATATGCAAGTTAGTCTGTATGTTATCTATCTACAATGTCAACATATTAAGACTTTTAGACCTATTTTTTTGTGGTACAATATCAACAATAGTCAAGTTATCAGTAATACCAAAAAAAAACCATCTTCCTCTGTAGCATTTATATGTATATATATATATATTAGAACTTCTTCACTAGCAAATGAAAAGGGCTAGAACTATTATCTATTGTGTATGTGTGTGAGTTAGGGTTAGAGTTATCATGTTTAATGCCACTTTGAACAATATTTCAGTTATATCTTGGTCGTCAATTGTGGAGGAAACCAGAGTACCCAAAGAAAACCACAGACCTGCCCCAAGTCACTGAAAAACTTTATCACATAATGTTGTATTGAGTACACCTCGCCATGAGCAGGATTCAACCTCACAACGTTAGTGGTGATAGGCACTGATTGCATAGGTAGTTGTAAATCCAAATACTATACGATCACGACCACCCCAGTAAAGATAAGCGATCAGTCAATATATGAACTTTCATATAGCAACGATTTTTTTTAAAGGATTACTATTTAGAAAGGGACTTGTAACAAATCTAGTATCGCCATAGAAAAATAGTTTCTGGTAAGATTACAACTACTTTTGTGATATTATTTTAGTTAATTTTCTTCTTCTTGTATCTGTGTCGCAACATAGCCATCAATCTGTTCTTGTAGCAGCCGAATAGCAGACATTTTCTGACTAAGTATGCCACTGACACGATGAATGTACTCATCAAATGTCTGTAATCAAAAGTATTCATTACATAAAACTTGAAAGTAAAAAAATGCTATATTTTCTTATAACAACTTTAATAAAGATTTTCTTGACATTTTTTAATCTTTTAATTTTTCATCAGTACAATTTTGAGTGTTAAAACATCTAATGGCTGTATATAAATAATTAATTTAACTTTAATTTGTAAACAAAATGTTCTAAATGCATTTTATATGTCCATTATATATCCAAACCAATTTGTTCAAAAGTGTGTCACGTAAAATGCATTTTTTTCAGCTTATTTGGAATGTTCAATATTTAAGAGTACATGAAATACCATTAAAACTATAAATAAATAATGCATGTTCTGGTATATTTATATGTGTTTCACATTCATTTTTAAATAAATTTTTCATTTTGATTTTTTTGTCAATAAAATGTGCTACGATTTTTCGTTTCAATTTTAGAACTGATGTGATATTTATTTTTATTTTACTACTGATCATGAAGAATCCCAAAACACTTAATGATAACTTAATACAACAAAGACCTTTTTTCATGTCTTCCTCACTTGAACTCTTACCTTTTGTCCAGCTTTAGCACCAAGTAAAAGTTTCATTTCTTGCTTACAAAGGGAGGTAACTGAAGCTAGTTGATCCTCATGAAATGATATCAAATTTTGACTACAAACAATTTTTCTTTCACTGAAAATTGACAATCAAACACATCATATAACATATATGACCCTAAAAACAGAAATCAAGTAATCTTACTAAGGTTCTAACATTGTTATGTACCATTAAAGAATTTGTGAAACATATTGATATACACCCAGTTACCAAAACTAAGAGGCTATAGACCAAAATGTTTCTCTAATTTTAATTTACTATATGGCATGTAATTGTTCTATAATATTGCATAGATCACTTATAAGTTAATTTACTGTACAGATAACATTAGCTGTTTTCATACAATATAGATGGCATACATATTCTATAAATAGTATCAATTGAAGTTGTATTTTGTATTCTCATTGTTTTACTTTAATTCTCATTATTTTACTAAACACATCGGTGGTGTAATGGTTAGCGTGCTTGCCTTGTCTATAGTAGATATTGGGTCTGAGCCCAGGTACGGTCAAACCAAAGACTATAAAATTGGTATTTGTTGCTTCTCCGGTAAGTACAGAGCAAAGAGTGGTTAGTTCGGGATAATGTTTCAGAATGGAGCAACATGTCTACCTGTAACTATGGTTTCAGTGAGTTAGCACTAGTAAAATCCAACTATAGTATAAGCATGTTGGTCTGGTGCAAAGCGGACACCATAATTATCTCATCGAATGCAACATTTTTTTGCCATGACATAGCTGAAAAATTGCTCATTTGGCGTTAAACAACAATCACTCACTCACTCATTATGTTACTTACATTGTTTCTAAAATTAAATATTTCAAACAAGTGAATGAGGTTTTTTTTCAACATAAATAAAGTTTCATAGGGAATTATGCATGCAGCATGTCTTAGGGGAAAAAATTTCATATCTAAAATACAATTATTGTGTCCTTAAACCCCACTTTATATTTGTAATCAGATAAAGTAAACTGACATCTCAAGACAAATATTACTTTATAAAAATATTTAATTACAGTGAAACCTGTTTAAACCGAACCTCCTTAGGACCAATTTTTGTGTTCAGAATAGACAGGTGTTTGGTTTATACATGTTATTTTAACAAAGATTTCCTACACTGGGACTTTATCTTAAGTTCAGTTTATACAGGATTCAGTTTTACTCAGGGTTAGGTTTAGACATGTTACACTGTAATAGAATGCCTTAATAAAGCGACTTACTTTAGAGGACCAGTTTCTTTGACAGAATTTCGTGGATCAGATGTTGTTGGAGATACAACTGGCTTAGGGTGTACCAATTCCTTGTGTGAATTACCAACTGTTGATTTAGATATAGCACTAGTTGTTACTGGTTGTGGATGTATAGGAGAGAATGCCGAGCCAATATTCAATTTCTCTGTTTTAATAATAGCATTGTTTGAAAGTGCACTGACGACAGGAGAATGTGAATTTTTCTGGTTTACTGGAGTTTTTGACAACGCACTTCGGTCACTCACTGGGGATCTTGAATTAGGTTGTCTCCCTTTATTATTAGAATGACTGTTTTTATACACATCAGTGTCACTAAAGGCACTACTATGTTTATGGAGTTGTCGAGAGTGTATATGACTTTTCGGTGAATGGGGTCTTATTGTATCACTTGTTACTGTTGGTCCACTATCACCATGATGATTAGACAGATTATTTTGTGTAGATTTTTTCCTGATCTGGTCCGTTGTTTCATTTTTTGAAAAAGCCGATTTTAACCTACTTGCTACATCCTTATGGGCTACTGTAAGTGATTGTGCTGGTTTGTTCGTGTTACCCGGACGTTTCTGAATAGGTAAAAATTCAGACAGGTTATCTTCAACAGTTTTTAGATCAGTTTCCTCAACTTCACATTCAATATTTTGCAAGTAGGAAGATTTTTCCACTGACAACTGAGAAGTGTTAAGTTTATCATATCTATTATTGTTTTCTTCATTCCTTTTTAAACTTTTTGTCTCTTCATTACATTGATCACTGCTTATATTTACCGATTTCTGAACGGAACTAGCGATATGGGACGCAAAATTGGCTGGAGTTTGATACCACTGATTCGTTGATAAAGGAGACATATCTTGATGCAGTTGTTCAATTGGCAATTCATTATAATTGACATTCATGTCTCCTGCTTGGTACCTGTGCTCCTGCTCAGGTGTTTTTTGTAAATTTCTTTGAGCATCTCTTTCCATGTGCAGTTTTCTTTGATCATTAGCACCTTCTAAAATAGCGGAAATGTCAATATGCTGTCGTGAAAATCCTTGAGAGTCTGCAGTTGATTGTGTCAAGATTGGAGGTGGAGTTCTTGCGAGCTTTGGACGGCTTTCTGTGGGATTTACCAATGCTAACGGAAATGGAGGTGGTTCCAATTCCTGTTGATATAAATGGCTTTTAAACCGTGCAGGTGACCTTTGTGAAAATGTAGTCAAATCACTACTTTTTGCAGGCATAACTGCAGGTAGGATAGGATGCATAGAAGGATCCTGGGGGGTCTTTAATGGACCGTCTCGTCCACGACTCAAACCTAAATTGTTTGTTCCATTATCACCATTAGATGGTGTTCGTTGTGCTCTATGAGACAGATTAGATTGAAATGATGGTTTATCAAACAATAAATCATCTTCGAAACTTTCCGACAACACTGGTTGAAATTGGCTATGATGTTGAGGTTCGGAATCAGATAAACGAGGTGTAGTTACGGCACCAGTAGAAGGTACCATTGACCTTGTGCTAGTCGTAGGTTGTGATAAATTGTTACTACCATTAACATTGTTAGTTTCCCTATTTTTTTGTGTTCCGTCTGATTCTATCTTTTCAGATTCTTGGTACACTTTTTGTCGTAACACAGGTTTAACAGAAGATGTAGAAACCGAAGAAGACTGTGAACTTTTAGGAATAGCCCCGTGAGCATTCCAATCAATCACAGGAAGTGGATGTCCAGCAGTTGACAATTTGAGAGCAGACGCAGCCATTTGATTGGTAGAACCAGATACAGACACTGTTCCATATTTTCCTCCTGTTCTATTTAAATCATTCAGTTCATCATCATTATTAAAGTCAGTTGTAGGAAAATCATTCTCTGTATCTGTGGATTTGATCACATTTTGACCACCAGCCACTGATTTTTTTACAGTTTTAACATTGTTATCAACGTTACAGGAATCAGAATCAACATGGTCAGATTCACTCTGTGATGAAGAACTACGAGCCACATGGCGAACCACTGATGAACGTGTTGGAACACTTGGGGTAGGTTTCAGCTGAATTGGTTTACTCGCACTTTTATTAACTGTTTTCCTTTTAACACCGTGACCCTTAATTGGTGTTTCATTTGGGTCTAAATGAAGATCCCTATCATATCCACGACTGTCCCTTTCAGGTTCTTTGTGACTACCTGTGTGGCGTGTAGTCCTCTGCCTCATTGGTGTAGATGAACAGAGGATGTTGTTAGGATTAAAGACTGATGGTCCTCCACTGGGTCCTGTAGGAGGAATGTTTAACAACAAAGAACTCGCAACAGAGCCTCTAGATCCAGCTGGTATACCTTGTTTACGTAATTCTTTAACCCTATAAATAAATAATTAAAAAATGTAAATTTCAAAATAAATTAGCAATGCAAAACCAGTGATAGTATCAATAAATATGTATAACGACACTTCAAAGAAATTATACACTTGAAGAATTTTTCAGTTTCCAAAGATATGAAAGCATAACAGTATTTCAGCTAGGCACCGGCTCAGGACAATTGCACACCTATTTTTCAAATTGTCCTAAAGAATGTCCAGAAGAAATTTTTATAAAACTTGCAATTGTCTTGAAGATTTCAAAGTCTAGCTGAAACACTGCATCACCAATTTGTTGTTATAAGTGAATTTCCTGACATAGATACAAACCAATGTAGATGCTTGTTAAACAAACAGGAAATTATCCATAATACACACTTACAATCCTACATGATTTTATATTACTAAAAAAATCAATATAAATAATATCAATAAATTGGTCATTCAAGGCAAAATAAATATTTATAATCTTTGGTGTAAAGAAATGGACTTATCTAGGAATTCATATTTCAACAAAACATTTTTTTTTAAATTTGTGTCAGTGACTTGCCACAGGTCAGTGGTTTTCTCTGGTTTCCTCCACCAATAAAACTGACCACCACGATATAACTGAAATATTGTTGAAAGTGGCGTTAAGCACCATAAACCTAAACCTAACCTAAATCTTAATTTGGAACTGCAAACAACATTTTTCTATTTTATATATTTTATTTTGTTGGGTTTCTTGTATGTAGTTGAAGTAATTCTAAACAATTTAATTTAATTAATATGTCATTCCGTTTATATGTAAGTGTTGAGGAGAGCTACAAGTAGCCCCTGACTGTATGTTATCCTCGTTAAATAAACATAGAATAAAATTAAATAAGCTATAAAATAAGCCTCACTTTCAGAGGAGACCCACAAAAATCTTATTCATAAATTACTGATATATATTTGTAGATGAACACAACTCCCCTAAAATCTGAAATAGGTGATGAATAGACTTGGTACAAGTTCCTTTCTTATCAAAAATCCCTTTAAAAAAATAATGCTACGTAAATCAAATCTTGACTGACAACTAACATACTAACAACATTTCTTTACTGATTACAGGGGCCATCATGGTCGTGATCGTATGGTAGTTGGATTTACAACTACCTATGCAATCAGTGCCTATCACCACTAACGTTGTGAGTTTGAATCCCGCTCAGGCGAGGCATACTCGATACAACATAATATGATAAAGTTTATCAGTGACTTGCGACAGGTAGGTGGTTTTCTCCGGGTACTCCGCTTTCCTCCACCAATATAACTGACCGCCATGATATAACTGAAATATTGTTGAAAGTGGCATTAAACACCATAATCACCAACCTTTACTGATTACATGTGGAGAATCAACATGTGGATAGTAAATATAAATGATCAGTCAAGATTTCAACTTTCGTAAGCAACAATTTATTTAAAGGGGTTATTAACAAGGAAGGGATTTGTAGTAAGTCTAGGTGATGATGACCATCAACAATATTGATTTCATTGTAATTTTATCTTACCTGTCAGCATATCTAAGTGTGTTGAGAGTATTTTCACACGACGACTGTGCAGGTGATATGTTAGCTATCATACATGTTTTAGAATTCCCAGTAAAAGATTCCTTCAGTATATGCGTCAATTTACTTTGTCTGAATGGTTTGTGCTTACTCTCTTGGTCTATTGATCGGATACATTCCTTTAGCTGAAAAAATAAAAAATCTTTTAAAAAGTGATATGTCAAGGTTGACCGACACATCAAACATCTTCTGTACCCATATTCAGAAATGTGTGATACTACACTACATAACATGAAAGGAAAGTTGTGTGGATCATGTGAATTTGTAACGTCACTATTCACTTCAATCTGTGTTTATATTTAAGAAATAATTCATGGAAGCCATACTGTGTTGTGAGTTTTAATATGGGTTGGCGGATAATACTATTTTATCCAGAGCAGTGGCAAGGGATAAAATTTACTCAAATGTCAGGTGGACATGAAATCTTTGCATTATAATCAAACTTCAAAATAACCAGACCTAATATGTACCATCTATATATACTCAGGGGAGATAATGGAGGTAAACAACCTATTCAATATAACAAATTTTTCATCATAACCGATTTCATTATAAGTTTTACTTATTGAAATTTTATGGTGCTTTGACCTTAAGTGTAATAATAATATACATACAGCTAATAAACTCTGATTTATTTCAGCACCTTCTAATCGTGTTTGTCTATCAGTATCTGTAACATCAGAAGCTCTTTCACTTCCAGCTAAATCAATGAACGATATCCTGCAATTAAAAAATTATCTCAGATATATTTATATTTCATAGAATAATACACATGTAGTAAATAGACCATAAATCGGATAGATAATACACACACAGTCCTCAAGATGAGCACTGGTCCTCTGGTCTAAGACCAGTAAAACTTTATTCGGACCATGAAATTTTTCAGTTTTTATTTAGAACTACAAATGTATATAAAAATAAATTCAAGAATTTGATTCGGACCAGTAAATTCAAATTTTCATTTCGAGGGATGCACACAGCAAAGAGACCATAAATGGGAAGAATTTTGTGTTTATAGTATGAAAGTAGAAGATTAAAGCTTACCTGCCCACCCTTTTATCAGATGAATTGCGTACTTCAAGTTGTAATACAGCATGAGAACGTGATGAGTCTGGATTTACTCCTGTAGCACCTTTACTTCTGGCATTATTACCATAGTCTATAACCTACAAAATCAAACACTTAGTTAACACATGGTCAAGAGAAACTAGTGGCATTATTACCATAGTCTATGACCTACAAAATAAAACATTTGGTCAACACATGGTGACTTATTGGTCAAGAGAAACTAAGGTTAGAGTACACAAGCCACTAACTTGTCAATTAAGGGACATAACTCTAAAACCATAAAAGGAATAATAATCAAATTTAACTAGAACTGTTTATTGTGGTCTAAAACATTGGTTAATAAAATTTCAAATAATTTGCTTAATGGGAAATTATCTTATGAACAGATACCTGTGAAATTTATATTTCTTTGAAAATCAAGGGGTACTACTCCACTAAGGAAAAAGTTTGAAATCTGAATTGTCCTGATTTTTTTGTTTCCTGACCTTGTGAATTATGCGAATGATTTGCTTAGGGGGAAACTTACGTTATTGAATGGAAACCTGAGAAATTTGTGCTTGATGGAAAATCAAGTCTCATAACTACAGAAAAGAAAAGTGTTAAAGTCCAATATCAAACTTGGACTGCCTTTATGGCCTCTGATTTCGTGTATAAATTACAAAGGATTTGCTGAAGGGGAGCTTAAATTATAGAATGGAAATCTGAGAAATTTTACAGCAAATAAATGGTCATAACTGCAGACCAAAGAAGTGTTAAATTTAGAAATTGACAGTTGTAGGGGCGTGAACATAAAAAAAAACATTTTTTGTTTGGCTAATAAATTTCCCAATTTTTTTTAATATTAATTACCCTCTTTGAGGTTGTTGTCAAAAAAACACTTTTTCTTAAAATGCTTTAAAACTGTGAAGCTTCATTTCTGACATTGTCTATCTTTAAAATTTCTCAAACTCATGTAGTTAAATTTGTGCAACTGGTAAGTTGCAAAGTAAAATGCTTAAATGTAATGCAACAAAAGTACCATAATTCATTTCTAATGGTTTTTTTTTATTCTGACCTGCATTAAAGCTTGGACATCTTTAGATTCTGTTTCTGTCAGTCCTGCTATACACACTCTATTTGAACCATCTTCCCTGGCATATAATCTAATAATATATTTGTCTAAATTTTATCTCATATTATTAAGAACCTTTTATTCCATTCAATTTTTATTTTCAATAAAAAGGCAGCCTTTTTTGTGTGGATGAAGTTTTAAAAAATTGAAGGTGTGCATGATTCTTTATTATTCATCTGATTATAAAAAAAATCACTAATCATTGAAGGATTTGTAAAGTAATGTGCTAATGCTGCTATTTCAAATTTCCTGTCAGAGTAAAACAAACACACAATTTTTGGAGAGGATCAGCCAATATCATTGGCCTCAAGATTTGTTTCAAGCATTTCAATAATCTATGAACATAAGAAACATTTTTCTCTTTGGTTCCCACGTGTATGTTTAATAACATCACTGGTCACAGCCATTGCTTGAATTCTCATCGAAACAGAAACACAAACTTTATATAAAACATCATCCAATGACAACTCATGTAATCTTTGAAATCTATGAAAATGTCCTACAGTGATGGCTGTCTTGGGTTTCTTAAAAGAGGCAAAACACAAATACAGTCAAGCGTGCTTTAGTGCCCACCTCTATTATTAAGCAATAACCTAATGTGGCCTCAATTCTGATTTCCTTTTACAGTTTTTTCATATACTAATTAAATCTGTATTTAGCAATCACCTGTCTTATGTGACACTATTCCAGTAATTATTTGGAATGTCACATAAGACAGGCTTGACTGTATTATAAAAAGACATTCAATCATATCAATCAATCATATGTTCAGTCAGTTTAATAGTTCTTGGGATGTAGATATTTATACATTTACTGTGTATGGTTCTATTATCAATTCTTGTCTGTGTCTGTGTACTCGATACAGTTGTATTTGATAAAATTTGTCAGTGACTTGTGCTAGGTCAGTGATTTTCTACTGGTACTCCATTTTGCTCCCCTAATAAAACTGAATGAATTACATGTATTGTTGAAAGTGGTGTTAAACACTTATAATAATATACTATAATGCCCTTTATGAAAAGTTAATATCCATAATTATCAAATTGAAAAGAAGTTATTTCCCACAGTCACAGAGAAGCAACATATCAAAGTTAAAGGATAGAAACATGGGTATGGTATACAGTCAAATCTGCTTTAGTGACCACCTTTATTAAGCAATAACTTGTATTATGTGAACTTAATTTTAATTTCCTTTCACAGCGCATTGCATATCCAGTCCTTGAAATGAAAATTTTATTGGTTCAAATTAAATTCTTCAATTTATTTTTATATAGTTCTAAATAAAAACTGGTCCAAACAAAGTTTTCCAAGTCTTGAGCCAAAGGATCATCATGAGGACTGTATATTCATTAAACCTCCATTCAGTGTCCACCTGTTTTATGTGCCCTTTTAAATATTCCCTTGGAAGGTCAAAAAGACAGGTTTTTACTGTATAATGAATGCACTGTGCAAATAATCAATAATTCCTTTTCAGTTAATATTTTAATACAATAATCAACAAATTATCAAATCTAACTTTAAGTGTGTCAGAGATTATTTCTTCCTCCCTGTCTCTAGTGTTTTAGATATAAAAAGGTGTGGGTTAGACTCAAATTGTCTGGAGGGGCTGTCATGGTCATGATCTTATTGATGCCAAATTCAGCCAGATATTTTTTGCTATGTGTAACAATTATTAGTGTTATTTGTGCAGTATGCCACAGAAATAATTAGTATTGCTACTCGGACATAAAAAAACCAGTAAAATAACTCAGTAATTTTTACTGAGTTACGATAAAGTAAAGTATAATAATAACAATAATATTACTAGTAAATGTTTCTTACTCCTCTCTTGACTATCAATGAAAATCTGGTGATCAAATTCTTACCTATTCCTTTTATTTAGAAGGTCAAACAGCTGTCCACAATAAATCTCAAAGAAGCTGACCCAAACTTTCAGTCCTGATCCATACTGTTTAGACTCTATGATAGAGTATATGTCATGAGCTGCCAATAAATATTGTCCAGGTATCACTTGGTTACCCATCATTGTATGGGTCTTACCTGCCCCAGTCTGCCCATAGGCAAAACATGAAGCTGTTCCCCTGAAAAATTTCACATGAATGTTTAAACAACATAGACAAATAGCATTAATGCTTGTATTGTAAGAAAACAATTTGTGAAGTACAATAGAAAGTGTAACAAATTCTGAAAATGGATATAACAAAGCAATAATATGGATAAAAAACAACAATTATATATGATAGACTAAACTAAAACAAAGGTGAATATCAAACATTCAGGGGGTCGCTGAATGGTAGTTGGATTTACAACTACCTATGCAATCAGTGCCTATCACCACTAACATTGTGAGCTCAAATTCCACTCATGGCGAGGTGTACTCGATACAACTTTGTGATGAAGTTTGTCAGTGACTTGCGACATGTCTGTGGTTTTCTCAGAGTACTCCGATTTATCCCACCAATAAAACTGACCGCCACAATATAACTGAAATATTTTTGAAAGTGGCATTAAACACCATAACCCTAATCCTTTATTTGTTACAAGATTAATAAATTCATTTGAAAAAACAAAAGGCATGAAAGTATAATTTGTTAACATTAAAAAGGCCAAGAAAAAATATGTGTGTTTCCATTAGTATTCTTGAGTAAAATGAAGTTGGTAGGTAGTCAAAACTTGCTAAAAGAAAATTATGTTGAGCTAGATTATATGACAATTTAACATGTGACTTTAAGGGTGCTTGTCCAAAAACGATAATAAAAACTTCATGGTAGGCACAAAAAATTAGGACTGATAATGGGTTGCAGAAACAAAGGTATTTTTGTTTGCCTATTATGTACATGTACAAGAAAATGTCTATTACCCTTCAAACACACAGTTGATGAGAGGTCTGGTTGCCCGAATATATACATCTTCATTGGAACATTTTTCATCAAACACTTCATCAAATATAAACTCATGCTGAAATACGAAATAAAAAATATGATTGATCTCATCAAATATATGCATCAATAATTTAACTTTATATGTGAGTGACTACATGTGAACGTTGTTGATATCAGATGCTATTGTTATAATCATTCATACTTCATGAAATGCAGCAAGACATTATTCTGTAGTTCTCTTAATACAGGGCATGGCAGCTCTGATGCTTATGTCGTTTTTAGTACATCTATAATTTATTCTAAGATAAAAAAAATTGTAATGATTACTCAGTTAGAGCCTGTATTAAATCGTTCACCTGGTTTTCAATTTAATAGAAAAGGTTAAAAATGTGTTATATTTAAAATTTTGGCAGATTCTTTTTTTTTCCCCGTTAAATGAAATTTCTACTTTTAGTAATGGCAGCCATCTTAATAGGAGAGTGGATTTGTCCTAATTTTGAAAGTGTACCAGCCATTTCAACTCAAGGTTTCTCAGGAGAAGATTTTAATGTGATTGCAGGGATCACCACACTTGCAAAAAACAGGGAGACTTGACTTCTCCCTCAGAGCAGGGAGAAGTGAAGGCAATCATTGTGATTTTTGAATTAGATGTATAATTTTTCATACAAATGGAATTATATTCAGTGACAATTGCAAGAATTAAAAAAAAAGGATTTTAACACATTTTTTACAAACTTCGAACTATCGGTTTTTTTTAGTAATGATTGTTGTACACTTTTTTTTAAACTGGCTTTTCTGAGGATCTTTGGACAAACAAATATTCAGAACAGAGGTGCTACTATGATATTTACCTGTAGTGTGTAAGCTCTCAGGTCAACTGCTGACTTTGGTTCATTTACAGTCAACGTTGTTGTACTTTCAGCCTTAACAATATCATCATCAGTATTTTTTATTTCACGTTTATTTCTGGGTCTCTTCCTCACACAAACTTGTATTCTTTCTTCCCCAGAAAATCTTGACTTGCTCTTACTCTGTATTGGAGTTGTTGCATGTGAAGGAACACCATAATTATATCCTTTCTGCTTGATACGATTTACAACAGTTCGTCTTACTCTTGGAGGCGAGGAAGCTGCATTTAAATGTTTCGTTGCTGGTTCATAATCTGAATGATCAATAGAAGAGTCAGAAGATGATTCTGATTCTGAGCTGTCTAATAACTGTAACAGTTCAGCTCTGCTTGGTTGACTAGGGGCAGTTATTGGACGTTCACGTACTCTGACATCACTTATCGCATGCAGTGCATGATCACGATTTTCTGAAGCCAAAGGACTCCTGTTTCTTTTTCTTGCTGAAGGATTATGGTTATTTGTTCTTAAGGGAGAAAAATTAGATGGTTCTGTGTGGTGAACGGATTTGATTATATTTATCAATTCAACTAAACGTCTTCTATCTTCATGAGATGTGACACCAATAGCAGCACAGTCCTGTGGAGTAAGTCGAGCCAATGCCTCAGATTTTGTTATTCCATTCACTCTGAGAGTTGGATAATATTTCTCAAGTCTTGCCTCCTTTAAACACTCATACAGTGTTCCCATGTTTGAAATAATTCTGGAACAGTCATCTGATGATTTAATTCATCTCTGGAAAAAAGTGTGATAACAATATTTCATCTTCTACAAAATATTTAGCATTGTACAAGATTTTTAAGCTAATTATAATAAAGAGCCCGGTCGGGTCAAACCAAAGACTATCAAATTGGTATTTGTTGCTTCTCCACTAAGCACGCAGCATTAAGGAGTAAGAGCAAAGACTGGATGGCTCGGAATCAGAATAATGTGTCGGAGTGAAGCGACATGTCTACCCGCAGACTGTTGTTTCAGTCAGCTAGCACTATAAAAATCCAACTCAGCGTGTTGGTCTAGTACAAAGCGGACCTCATCATCATCTCATTGAAAATTAACTTGTTCTTGCCATGATATAGCTGAAAAATTGCTGAATTGGTGTTAAACAACAATCACTCACTCACTCAATTCTATTGACTTGAAAAATTTTCACATGGGAACAGGACACATCATAATTTGGACCAAAGATAAAAGATCCTTAGTAACAATATTCAACATCGTTATGCAACTCATTATTTTTATAAGTTCCAAACAATAATGAATATAATCCACATGGGGCATCCTACCACCACTAAAGTCTGGGGCATCCTACCACCACTAAAGTTGTGACTGATTCCTGTCTGTAAAAAGGTGCACTGGATAATATAAACATTATGTGATAACGTTTATTAGTAACTAGCATTTTGATTTGTAGAAGGGAAGTTTCCATGCCAAATTAAACTGACAGACACAAAAATATGCCATACATTTATAACTGAAAAATTGTTAAAAGTGATATAAACTCCCCATAACCCCAACCCTTTATCATTAGATTATGATGCTTGACATAAAAATTACACAAAAAATAATATTGATTCATTCATCATTTGCTTAAAGGGTTAGGGTTTAGTTATGGTGTTTAACGCCAATTTCAACAATATTTCAGTTGCATCATGGTGGAGGAATACCCAGAGAAAACCATCACATAATGTTGTATCGAGTACACCTCACCATTAGTGGGATTCGAACTCACAACTTTAGTGGTGATATTGTAAGCACTGATTGCATATAGGTACAGTAGTTGTAAATCCAATTGTCATACAATCACGATGACTCCCATTTCCTTAAATCTTTTAAGGACTGTTCAAGAAGAAGAATCTGGCAACATAACAGTGAATTTATTATCTGGAAAAAAAATGGTAGGGGACCAACATTCATCTACAGCAACGGCTTTGGTGTTAACTCTGCCGATACTTCCATTTAAAAGAATTTAAATTGAAAGAAATTTAAAGAAGTTCTTCTAACACGAGGGGATTGGTACTGGGGTGGATCCAGGGGGTGCCCCCCCCCCCTAAAATTGGAAAAAAATATGATTTTTGGGCATAAAATCGTGATTTTTCACACGAAATACACCAAAAATTTTCGCGCCTCCCTCCGCTCGGCACAATTTTTTTAAATGCACCCCCCCCTAACTTGAAATCCTGGAACCACCCCTGTGGTATATATACAAACAGGTTTTTTTTACTATAATTGAAACACATTTGTCTGCTTTAATAAAATACAAAATGTAGGCCATATATTGTTTTTTTGTAAAAGTAATGTGTGAATTATTGACGACCTGTTAGTTCACCATGATTAATCATTCAAGAACATGCCAAACTATGATGGTGTCTCTTTTGGCATAAACCCAGTATTGTTTAAATAAATTCAACTACTGTTGTCTCGCATTCTAAAATTATTCTTTAAAATTATGTAGGACAGATATGTGCAATGTACGAGGTCTATTTCTACAATGTATGATTTTAAAATATTTGCCACATTATGACATTGTACAATTTATGACTACACACACCTGAACTCTTCTGTTTTCAACTATAACTACTACGCCGGCGTCATGAAATAACGTAATGTCCTGTTTGAAATGAAAACATAACAAGTCCAAACATGAAGAAGGCCCTGCATCGCTGTTTACAAAATTAGGTCAATATGACAATAACGCCATTAACGGAACATTTTTGTAGATGTTTAACGAAAAGTTATGTTCTCCTAAATAAAATAAGATCATTAAGCATGTACGAAAATAAATATTTATCTTAACTATGCGAACAAAAGGTCTTATAAATAATTTATTTGTAGAGAAAATTGAATTTGTACCAAGTCCACCATTTTGAAAGACGCGCTTTTCGTCTCGCTTGGAAACGACACGAAAAGCTTAATTGTTTATTGTTTAAACTTCAAAGAAATTGTATAATATAGACTCCAATTAAAAATCGTATTTTAAATTAAACTGTATTTACAGATGTAAAGAATATTCTATGTAATAGGTTTTTTCGAAAATTATTGTTCTTTTGAGTGGAGGTAAGAAATGTCATGGCTTCCGGTGGAGGACGTGTTGCTGCTGGGTTCATAATATTTCGCAAAATCCAAAGCAAAATCGAATATCTACTCCTTCAAACGTCGCATGGAAAACATCATTGGACTCCACCAAAAGGTGAATGGCTGTGTGCATTGAAAATAATTATATAACCTTTTATTTAGACGAAATTTCACAACTGGGTTTCAAGGGAAATAACCCTTTTGATACAGCCAAATACCGAAATCATGGTATCGGGTCCGTTCGCCTTAATTACACATACATTGTACTTTAGGGTACTTTAGGATCTTCAATGGACGCTGGTCTCTCAACCACTATGTCCTCATCTTTTTCATCAATATCTACTATACACTTCTTCTTGTGACTTCCGGTCCTAACCTTAATTTCTTCATTATATACTATAGTCCTATTTCACTTCCTGGTTTTCCCAATAATATTTATTCAGCAATATTTCAAAGCTCTTTACTATTTTTTTGGGGTACTAATTCTTGGGGCAAATCATTCCATATGTCAGTCACCCTGTTCTTAAAGCTGTGTTTCCTCAAATTCTGTCTGCAGTTTCCTTTTGGTATTTTTTTTTACTATGTCCTCTGGCTCTGGTTTGATCTGTCCTACTCATTTCAAAAAAATCTTTCTGTCACTTCCTTATCATAAATTCCATTCACATTCACCTTGTGTTCGTTGGCCCTAATAATTAAAAATTATTTTAATGAACAAAATGCATATTTTAATTTAAATTGTAAAGTATATCCATTTGAATACGGCTAGGACTTAGTTCTAATAATAAAACCCTAAATGCTCGCTTACTCGCAAGGGTTATAATGGGATACCATTACACGTAATGGAGCAGCCGCCGATATTTTTTGCGCTCGCTTACAGAGCTTCTGACGCCTGCATTTATCAATAATAAGACAAAACCTTTCCTTTTGTCCATTATTTTAACAAGTTTTTATCACCTACCAGTATTTTAGAATGTAATTCCCACAAAATAAAAATCTTCTCTTTGAAAATTTTGAATTTCGTCATTTCCGGCCTCACTATTTGGATGTCGATACCATATTTGGCGATTTAGGCGTGAATGTTTACCAATCGTAACTACTCGGCCATTCTCGCTACCCTGCAAATAACAGGGTAGCGAGAATGGCCGAGTAGTTACGATTGGAATGTTTACATCAGCTTGTAATAAGAAATACCATATTTAGAAAAGCTCCGCCTTCCGTAGTTTCCGGTTATGGAAAACAATCGATAAATTTGAACAAGGTTGTTGCTAACTTTGAAAAGCATATATTTCTCAGCCAACCCGATTTAACAAGGACTGGGATCATCAGTAATTGTTATAATGAAATGTTTGAAGCGTAAATAGTGAGTTTTTATGTTTCAACTGCAACTTTTTTTTTGCTCCATTGTGACGAATGGGACCACGTTGTAGCTCTGCCGAGACACAAGTTTGTCACAGGAGCTACATTATTGCAGCTAGGCTAGGACTATGCTGGAGATACAGAGCAGAAAATTTAGGGTGGAGATACAGAGCAGAAAATTTCTTCAGAAGTCTAATCTCAAAGAATCCGGGTCGTTTCGCCCCAAATCCTGTTTATTAATAGTGCTTTAAAAAATGAAATATGGAAAATACCATTGCAAATATTCGTAATTTGGATGTTGTAAGGCTTGTTCATGGGTACTTTATTTTAATTAATTAGTAATCGACAGATCAAAGAATAAAAATAATTACAATTTTTTTATTAATTTCTCTTTATTATTTTTTTGCAGTTTAATTAGTAATAACAAGGATTTATATAGTATATACCTTGTAAATCCTTGATAATAATTGACCAATAATTATTAAATATTATAATATAGCATCATGATGATGTTAACTCCGTTGTTTATCATATATTTTTATTATTTTGATTTTGTTATTATTTTTTTTGTATACAACTAATAAATAAATAATTACCAAAAAATCGTCGAAAAAAACTTCATCTATTATTATATAATAGTGATTAAGTGGGGCGAATCGACTCACTTTCCGGGACGAACAGGTAATTGGGGCGAAACAACCTGGTACCATCTCAAAGAGATTACAGTGAGAATAGAGTTATTCGTTATATATGCCTATATTCTACCACAGGACCTTGTCGACTATCCAGGCATATTCAGAAACAAGGACAGATATCTTTTTTTACTCCTGCTCACTTCAAGTCCTATTTCAGTATTTGTGTTGTTTAATCCAGATAATATGTCGACAAGACCCTGTGATTCTACATAGCATGTCAACAAAACAAAATATAAATACATGATCATAATGACTAAATATTGTGTTTATGACATATAGTATTAAGAAAGGAAAGTTTAATCAGACTATCAGTGATGGTCATCAATTCCACAAATATCAACAAAACGAACATTCGAACAATCAGCTCTCATCTTAACTGAGCACAAAAATAGACCACAATGGTGAAAAATCAGGTCCTGGCTTGAGACAGGAACAAAAATGTGACAGTGTAAAACTGGTTAATATGATCCCAACTCCCCTCTCTTGATAACTGAATCTCCAACATCAATACATATATAAACAAAGGATAAAAAATCTTTTTATTGACCTACAAATATATATCCTAGGTCTTTTGATCACCCGACAGGTGACATCACTTCCATTGGGTCAAGTAGGGGTGTAACGATACACTTTTTCCACAAGCGATACATATCGCGATATTTGATATGTATTACGATACGTTTTATAGGAAACTGTAACTATTCCTTGAAGTCCATGCTGGTCGACATGGCATGTTTTTTTTTAATATGAGGTCGCTTACGTACTAGTGGAAATTATAAATATTTGATATTTGATTAATTAATTTTAAAAGCGTAAATTAATCGATTCACTTTTCTCAAAATATTAATTAAATGATCACCAAAAGAAGAAAACGCAAGTTCAACACTACTTTTTTTCAAAAAAATGAGCATCATATCGTATGTATCGTAAGCGGCCTCCACGTATCGTGAACCGAACCGTCCCCAAAATAATCGTGATTTCGGTACATACGGTGAATCGTTTCCCCCTTAGGGTCAAGGGTGGAATTCCCAGGTGTTGCCTGCCGAAATTGGGTGCATTGGCAGGTATGTCTTTTTGGACTTAACTTTCTAGTTTCTAAGCATGTGGTATTAAATAAGCCAAGCTGTTTTATAGCTGATCAATTTTCGTTGGTGATAAGCCAAATGAATTTTGAAGCATTATTTAAACTTGAAAAAATTGTGCAGTGTTCTGTAATTTTTGTACGAAAGACATTTCAAATTAAACTGTATAAAAACATTCAAAATGTTGTTCTTCTCTACTTACATAATGAACAGTATTGACATATACGGTCAGATCCTTCAAAATGAGATTTATTATATTATATATCTAGCATTTTCAATTCTGAGAGGATGTACATGTACCTGTATATTGCTCTTTTTCAAAACGAAAAATAAATATCAAGTTTTCTGTTATTATAGTTCAGAGTATCTTGATTATTGTTACTCCAAAGATTAAAAAAACTTCACACAATTTTTCTTTAGCATATAATTATAATTGCACAAATTGGTCTAGAACTATGTAGAAGCTTAAATTGTGTGAAATGTACTTATAACAGGTGGTGATTGAACTCTATCCAAGATGGTTGCCTTTACTAAAAATTCATAAATGGACCAAAGCAGCTTGATTTTTTCCCAACATACCTTTTATTCAAATCACATGTTTTTACAGTAACATACTGACCAGGGTAACTTAACTTAGGGGCCCCTCTTAGTTACAAAGCTCATTTGTCAATTAGGGAAAAAACAAATGAAGCACAAAATACTTATGCAGCTTGATTCGATGCCAGAATGAGCTCAAAATTCAACAGCTTGCTTTGATGCCAGAGTGAGCTAAAAATAACAACTCTGATTTTATGCTTAGGCATATGTGAACTTGAGGTTGTTTGTGAGTTAAATATATTCATCTGACTTTATGGTATGCTAAAAAATAATGATGGAGAACCATGGCTATAGTGTACAGTTGGTCTTGGGTGTACATACAATTGTATGTGAATATGGATGTACAAACCATTAAACATTTTAATTTTGGCAATTTTTATTTATTGAGTTTTTCTACACATATTTTGTAATTATTTTACAGGTCATGTTGACCCTGGGGAATCAGAACTTCAGACAGCTTTAAGAGAAACACAGGAGGAGGCTGGACTTAGTGAACAAATGTTTAATGTTTTTTCTGAATTCAAACACACACTTAACTATCAAGTGAAAGGAAAACCAAAACGAGTAGTTTATTGGCTAGCCGAATTGAAGGATCCCAACTGTCCGATTGTCTTGTCCCATGAACATCAAAAATTTGTCTGGGAACCCTTGGAAAGAGCTCTAGAAGTATCAGGATATTCAGACATGCAAAAACTCTTAAAGGAAGCAGATAATGTTATCAAAAGTAGAAAAACTTGACATCTATTGAAAATTTTAATAGTCACATCATGATTTTTATTGTATAGTGAAACCTGTATTAACCAAACCTCCTTGGAGCTAACTTGTGTATTCAGAATAGACAGGTGTTTGGTTTATGGAGGATTCTGTTTTCTTGAGAGTTCAATTTAGACAGGTTTTTAATGTATAATGTTTAATGAATGTTTCATCAAAGTAGATGTAATACATTGTATCTACTGGTACTGTTGACCAGAGAAGCATGAAATGCAAGCATTTTCTGTTTGTTTTATCAATGTCAATTGTATCATCGAGAAAGAATAGGGATAAATTACACTAACATAATATGGACTTGAAGAATGCTGCAATATTGTTAGCTGAAGTCGACAGTACAAGTTGTTTTAACCATCTTATTTTTTATGCATCAAATACTATAGTATTTAGAAGTTTTACTTATGATTTAATTGTTCTACATATATTCACCACAGTTAGAAATTTCTTATGATATTATAATAATGTTTTTTTTTTTATCTTGAGCATAATCCCATTTCTGTTGCCTGAGCAATAAAATATGTTTAATTAAAAAAATATATGCTTCCTAAAATAATTCAGTGGAGCTGCTTCTACAAATAGTTGCAGCTTTTTTTGTCATTCCAAGCTTGCACAGTGGCCACTTATAGGGCTACTTTCTGGTCCACTCCTAAAGCATGCCACTGTTAGAGCTGTGCCTCTAGAAAATGTGAAAGATGCCAAATTAATGGTTTCAAGATGATAACTTCTGTGTAAAACTTGATTTTAAACTACACAACGATTAAGTGTTGAACATTATTACGGTTGTAGTACATGTATTTATTTTGACAATTTGAATTAAAAAAAAACCCACAATTTTCAGCCTTTGTTTCATTTGTTTTTTCTTTTTGTTTTCTTGTGTGATTTGATACAGATTTTTTTATCTGCTTGTCTGGTGGTGAGATGTATAGATATTATCCAATGAGTAATGATCTTTAACCAACAGATTCTACCTTCCAAGCTTAATTATGAGCATTCATTGACCCGGCTATTGTACTGTACATGTTTATGTTGTCATTCACGTTTGTGATGGCATGTGGTCTTTTTGAGTGGAAGTGAATACCCCGTCACATCTTTGTGCCTGTCCCATGCCAGGACCTAGATTTCCACTGGTTGGGTCAAACCAAAGACTATCAAATTGGTATTTGTTGCTCCTCTGCTAAGCATGTAGCATTAAGAAGTAAGAGCAAAGACTGGTTGGCTTGAAATCAGAATAATGTGTTCGATTAGTGAGATATGTCTAACTGTGGATTCTTGTTTCAGTGAGCTAGCACCATAAAAATCCAACTAAGTGTGTTGGTCTAGTGCAAAGAGGCATCATCTGGTCAAAGGTAACTTGTTCTCGTCATTGCTCATTTGTCCTTAAACAACACTGATGGTCACTCACTTCATTTCATTTGTTTTACCTCTTTTCACTTGTTATTTTCAAGAATTTTTTTCCTTCACTTTCCTAGTGGGGGGATATAAAGAAAAAGACCCAGTCAATCTTTCTATTTTTATGGCTACCATAATTTCATGTTTTCAGTTCAAACATTAGTCAACAAGGTTGTTAAAACCTGATTTTCAAGTAAATATCTTTTCAAATATAGCCCCCACTTTCCTTTTTCTTATTCACCTGACTGAAAGGGTCATGTGAGGTATTGTCATTACTGTGTGTCTGTCGTCGCCATCATCATCATTGTCCATAACATTTTACAATTCAATCTCCTTTTCCAAACCACTGTAATTGAAAGCAGGTAGGAATGTTCATTTGATGATCATCTACAAAGTTTGTTTTTTGTTCCTATCAGAAATACATGATGGTCTCCAATGCAGACACAGAAGGGGGTCCAAGATGGCATAAACTGTGTTTTCTATTTTTGTATGTGGAGCATTCAATTTTGTAACAAATTTTGATGAATTTACTTTCATTAGGAAATTCTCTTTATATAGTATGTTATCAGGGCCTACACCTGAATTGTGTTGTTTTTTGGTTTTTTTAGGCATGATTTTAAGTATTTTTCTTTATATTCCTTATCAAATTTCCTGCATGCATTTTTAAAACAAATGTGACCTTACTTTTATGGTTTACAAGATTAAAAGGGTTAAAAGAAAGTAAAAAGAGACCAACACCCAAAATGTTTTTTTTTAATTTTCAGTCTTGATTTGTATGGGGTTTTTTCATTAAATTCTTCGGAGGGTTAGGGTTATGGTGTTTAAATCCACTTTCAACAATATTTCGGTTATATCGTGGCAGTCAGTTGGAGGAAACCGAAGTACACGTAGAAAACCACCGACCTGCTGCTAGTCGATTTGTATGGGGTTTTTTCATTAAATTCTTCGGAGGGTTAGGGTTATGGTGTTTAAATCCACTTTCAACAATATTTCGGTTATATCGTGGCAGTCAGTTGGAGGAAACCGAAGTACACGTAGAAAACCACCGACCTGCTGCTAGTCGATTTGTATGGGGTTTTTTCATTAAATTCTTCGGAGGGTTAGGGTTATGGTGTTTAAATCCACTTTCAACAATATTTCGGTTATATCGTGGCAGTCAGTTGGAGGAAACCGAAGTACACGTAGAAAACCACCGACCTGCTGCTAGTCGATTTGTATGGGGTTTTTTCATTAAATTCTTCGGAGGGTTAGGGTTATGGTGTTTAAATCCACTTTCAACAATATTTCGGTTATATCGTGGCAGTCAGTTGGAGGAAACCGAAGTACACGTAGAAAACCACCGACCTGCTGCTAGTCGATTTGTATGGGGTTTTTTCATTAAATTCTTCGGAGGGTTAGGGTTATGGTGTTTAAATCCACTTTCAACAATATTTCGGTTATATCGTGGCAGTCAGTTGGAGGAAACCGAAGTACACGTAGAAAACCACCGACCTGCTGCTAGTCGATTTGTATGGGGTTTTTTCATTAAATTCTTCGGAGGGTTAGGGTTATGGTGTTTAAATCCACTTTCAACAATATTTCGGTTATATCGTGGCAGTCAGTTGGAGGAAACCGAAGTACACGTAGAAAACCACCGACCTGCTGCTAGTCGATTTGTATGGGGTTTTTTCATTAAATTCTTCGGAGGGTTAGGGTTATGGTGTTTAAATCCACTTTCAACAATATTTCGGTTATATCGTGGCAGTCAGTTGGAGGAAACCGAAGTACACGTAGAAAACCACCGACCTGCTGCTAGTCGATTTGTATGGGGTTTTTTCATTAAATTCTTCGGAGGGTTAGGGTTATGGTGTTTAAATCCACTTTCAACAATATTTCGGTTATATCGTGGCAGTCAGTTGGAGGAAACAGAAGTACACGTAGAAAACCACCGACCTGCTGCTAGTCGATTTGTATGGGGTTTTTTCATTAAATTCTTCGGAGGGTTAGGGTTATGGTGTTTAAATCCACTTTCAACAATATTTCGGTTATATCGTGGCAGTCAGTTGGAGGAAACCGAAGTACACGTAGAAAACCACCGACCTGCTGCTAGTCACTTACAAACTTTATCACATAATGTAGTATCCAGTACACGTCATCTGATAGGGATTCGAACATACACCATTAGTGGTGATAGGTACTGACTGCACAGTGTTGTTGTAAATCCAACTACCATACGATCACGACCACTACATCCCCTGAATTCTTCAGAAATATTCCTATATGAAGTATGTCAGCAAATTTGATGTGTCACTTACCATCTTTGATATATGAGTGGCCAACAGGATAAGATAAATTCCCAAAAAAATTTAAGTCTGATTTGCATGGACTAAGGCTTAACATAGACCTGTGTGAAAATGAATAAAATTAATTTAAATAAAATAGATTTAAATGAACACAAACTGTGCATCAATTTCAAGACGAGCAATACAGTTTGGTTTATGTTAATTCTTAATCATTTTGAAAAATCACCTAAATTTTTTTTTTTATTGTAGTAGTGCTTTTTAACATTTAAGTTGAAAAAAACATTATCTTTTAAATGATAATATTTTTTTAAGATAATTTATTTTACAATGAGATATCCACGATAGGGGCATAGCTGGAAGTAAAACTATGTGCAATCAAAGAACTTCGACGAGGGGTCTGGGGGCCGCTTAAGGGTAGGGGGACCAGAGGGCGAAGTCTCCCGGAAGCCCAGCGTTTCTAGCAATTAGAGAGGGTAATTCCTGTTGTTAAATCGCTCCTTTTTTTACCATCACGTTTCATAACATGCATCGCTTGACAGAACACTTCAGGAAGTTAATATATATGAACAAAGGAAATATGAGGTACAACGGAGATGTTACAAAGTACAACTGAAAAAATATTTAAGCAAAAATATGAACACGTTATTGCATGCACCTTTTGATTCGCAGTCTGTTCATATTGCCATATTGTCCACTTGTTTTAAAGTGTTATTTTTTATATTTGTAATAGAAATTTACAATTCCAAAATAAATGATGAAAGTAATGAATTCCTGTTGTAAAAATCAAAACACATAGTAGTTTGCGTTATTTATTTTATATTTGAATTTAATGTCTGTAGCCAAAGTCAATATGACGAGATTTTCCTAAAGTAAATGAGCGTATGTCAATGTCTCTGTGCACATGCAGTACAGCTAAAGAAGTCAGGCGGTCCTGCAACATTGTTGTCCTCAAGTACGTTTTTAAGACGACGGAGAGCAGAGAATGATCTCTCCGTCGTAGCTGTGCTGGCAGGCATGGTGTAAAGTATCAACAAAACGGTGCTGATAGAAGGATAAAGCTCTTCGTTTGTGACGTTAAGGGTGTCCTTCAGATTCGATGGTTTAGCGGTTGTCAATGTTGCCCAACGGGGTTTCCACCTTTTGATTTCGGCTTTAAACATAACTATGTCGCAACGTAAATCGGTTTTGTATGTGTCAAATATAACGTCTATGGTTTCTGGTGTTAGTCTAGGCAAGTTCATTGGTATCAAGTATTGTGCCTGGTATCTGCCGCCATTTTCAAGTAATCTCGCGGTAAGCTCTGTTATGTAATAGTCCAGAAACGGGTAGTACATAGACCGCTGCCAAAACTGGCTAGGGTTATCAGCGGGATGACCAGCTCGGTTGATCTGTCAGCCCGGTCTCCTTGGAATAGTCGGTAGAATTTCAAACTGATCGGCAATAGAAACGGCCATATCAAATAACGAGTCCCACACAGTTTGGTCGTTTCGTTCCGAAGTTAATTGATTAATTACAACTTTACTCTCTTTGACCGCTTCTACCAGATCCCATTTTACTCCTTTCAAAAATGTCGATAAATGGACGGTTGATTTTAAAATGGGTTCCGCTGCTACAAGCGCGATAATAAATTCGAATCTTAAAATAGCGGTAAGGTATTAACTGTTCGGCTTTTTCGTCTCCATCTTGTTGTAGTTGTTCTAAAGCGTGTACAACAACAGGAAATGACACACGAAAAGTGTACAAGGAGTCTGCACCGCTGGTCCAACGTTTCTCGCACAAAGAACGCAATTTCCAGCGCGAACCCTTCAACTATTTACTTACCGTCTAAATAACCATAGTCGGTCACGGGAGCTTATAACATTTTTGTACGATGTAGCTGATCAGACTAACTTCTAAATTGTAACAAATAAAACAAAGAAAATAAGCTATTTTACACAAACAATATAAACCCCGCCCTTTGACTTTTTTGTAATTTTCCGTCTGCATGCAGTTAAATTACGATCGATACTCTACATTGCCTTCTACCGTTGTTTGTAAGACTGGGTTTATCCAATCGCTGTTCGACAAATAAATACAACATCGTACAATAACATTTAGCCATGCAGTGCATACACCTACATTACGTTATGTGGAGAAACATGTTGTCCTGTCTGATTTCGATGCCAATTTCAATAATTTTGCAGACCCCCCCCCCCCCCCCCCTCACTTGACCCCGCCGCGCATCATCCACTGTCTTGCCCTAACTACTCTTGACAATTTCAGAAACAAATCTTCATTTATATGCTGCTGTTTTGAAGTGTCTACTTTTACGAGACAGGTTTTAACAACAGAGTAGGGACTGGCGTAGGGAATGTGTCTGCTTTTAAGAGACAGGTTTTGTACAACAGAATAGGGAAGGTGTCTGGGTTTTTTTTTTATAGATATTTCAATTATCAGTAACACAAAAAATGATACATCTTCATACAACAATACCACTTGTTTTCACAACAGGAGACACTATTATATTCCATGGCATTCGCATTCATTCACAAGAAAACATGAGACAATACCCCTACAGACAATATTGAATAATAATTTTTTAAAGAATTTAGTCCTTGCTTTTTTTTATTAAGTTATTGATAATGTAAACTAATGTTTTATATAATTTAATGTACCTGGAGGGAAAGGTAAACTGTGAGTAAGCATTTGGCTCCCATTCCGATTTCAACAAATTAACTTTTGTTTCATGCTTAGACAACTCGTCCTCTGTAAGTATCCCAATATCTGGATACGGAGGACCAACATGAGTTGAGGCCTTAGGCTTTTGTGAATCTAATGGACTTGGTAATGACTCTGGTAGAGAATCAGATACACCAGCTTGGCTTGTATCGAACGATTTTGTCGATGAAGCATCCTTGGGCTTGAAGTAAAAATCTAGTTTCTTCATGTCAAACTTTGAATGTTGACCATGCTCAACTTCGGGAAATTATATATACCGGAACAAAATCCTGTCATCGTAAAAGCAATCTCCGGAATAAAGGTCAATATCATCTTTCTTCAGAAAAACACGTTATAATGATTATTAATTATATTGAAAAAAAGTGGGATTCTTCCCATGTCAGTAATAATATTTTTAGTGCAAGCAAAAATATTTTTTTTTGCCGAAATAATGTGCAAGCAATTGATTTTTTGCGTAAGGGCAACTACGCGGGTACCTGTAAAGTGCGAAACGAAATCAAACGAAACGAAACGAAACGACGTTACATTTCGTTTCGATCGGTTTCGTTTCGTTTCGTTTTGTTTGATTTCGTTTCGTTTCGTTCGATTTCGTTTCGTTTCGTTTCTATTTCGTTTCGCACTTTACAGGTACCCCAGCTACGCGCCTACACGATTTGAAAAAAAATATAATTCATCATGGGAGATAATGACACAAATGAACAAAAATGTATTTTCTCAAATATTAATGAGAGTTACCTCCCTTTCATCAATACAGGCTCTTGTCAATATCGTTATTTGAAATTAAAATTTTGTAAAAAAGGAAAACAAAAGTTGGTGTACGGTGTAAAAACCAATATTTTTATAAAGAAAAAGAAAATATTAATAAGCAATTCTGATGTGTTAGGAATGAATCATGAGACAATAAAATTGAATGCAGGTCGGTTAACTTGTAAAAATATACTGTGCCACAATTGCTGGAGTTTCCAACTCTATGAAGTATAGGAAAATGGGTACAACATTCTCAAGGGAATGCAAAGACAATGATATTCTTTATTTCTACCAACGAAGTTACAAACACGTTACTAATAATCAGTAAATAATTGATGAAACTTAGACAAATCCTGATTCCCTGCAGGTCAACATTTTTAAAGATAAAAACTTACTCCATTGTCATTAATTATATACATGTACATGTATTACAATGGACAAGATGAAGTCGTGGTAGTTGGATTTACAACGACCTATGCAATCGGTGCCTATCACCACTTATGTTGTGGTTTCGGCTCCGCTCAGAGCTAAGAGTACAACATTATGTGATAAAGTTTGTCAGTGACTTGCGGCAGGTCGGCGGTTTTCTCCGGATACTCTGGTTTCCCCCACCAATAAAACTGACCTCTACGATATAACTGAAATATTGTTGAAATTGCCGTTTAACACCATAAAACCTAAAACCAAACCAAGATGAAGATGAATTTGTTGGCATCACAGGAGGCATTACGTAAATGTTTGTTTGTCTCGGCCCACAAAGATACGTTCTACCAGGTGACATAGTCAAATGCCTTTACCACAACGCAAAAAGAGATTGTTATTTTAAGAAACATATGTCGATCCGTATATTTACTTTAAGTTTACCCACAATTCTTTTTAGGATGGCTCACGTTTTTGTGTGTTGTTTGTGGGTGGTTGCTGTAGTGGTATCCAACATTTTGTCCTAGCATATGTCTTTACCTTCTTAGTTCCGTGTTGTGATGTCCGCTGCGATTTCCATATAAAGATGTTCGGTTCGTCATTACCCTCAATTGTTTGTAGAAGGTGTGTTATTTGTGTATGTTTACGTATAGTGGTGTGTCTTGACTATATGAGTAACATGGAGAGTGTTATGAGAGACAGGAACTGCTTGCCCTTCGCGAGCACATGTGACCATCCCCTGTTGTCGGTAAGGTCCGTGTTGCTAAGTTTTTTGTGTTGTATTTTTTGTTTTGTTTGTCTCCGTCCTGTGTCTTATTAATGTTGCCAGTTTCTCTGGATTGTCCATTCTTTATTGCACATTTGGTTTTCTCAAACGTTTATTTACTACCACACAATTACTGATATGACCAAATGAAATCACAAAATGTGGTCATGAATCCACATGAAATATCTCCAAAAATTTCGAAAGCAATTAGTGATGTCTGTTTTTAATCGGGTTGTTTCTTAATAATTATGTTTATGTTTTTTCAAAGAAATTACGCATTCACAAAAAGAGTGATATTACATATTACATGCTTGAAACAAATAAATCAGGTTTATTTTGACCCGCCAAATGAAACTGCTTCATCACTGAACCAGTTTGTATTTCTGTCCTTCTTATTACACACCACCTCAGCACAAATGTTGACCCAGTGCTGATAAATTAAAACTTTTCCAACGACATCAGTGGTGTGTGTTAGTGTGCTCACCACGAGTGTGGTAGATCGTGGGTTCGAGCCCCGATTGGGTCAATCCAAAGACTTAAACATTTGACTATGCTGCTTCTCCGTTAAGTGCGCAACCTTAAGGAGAAAGCGCAAAGGCTGTTGGCTCGGAATCATGATAATGTGTCGGAGTGGAGCGACATGTCTACCCGCGGACTGTTGTTTCAGTGAGCTAGCACTATAAAATTCCAGCGTGTTGGTCTGGTACAAAGCGGACATCTCGTCGTATGTAACTTGTTCTCGCCACGATATCTGAAAAATTACTCATTTGGCGTTAATCAACAATCACTCACTCCTAAAACTTTTACTATGGAAGCATATTATTTGAAACATCCAATATGTGTAGGAATTGCTTTCTGGAAAATTACTACATTTTTTTTTTAAATGTCCATGTATTCAAAATGTAAATACCGTAATAAGGTAAATGTGATGGTTAATGAGAGAATGTCCATTCGAAAATTGTATTTGATGCTGGATGTGGTCAAGTGGTCTAGGGCGCTGGACGTAAGGCTAAGCTAATGGTGCTGCAGTGCATCAATGGTGTGGGTTCAAATCCCGTCGAGGGAAGAACAAAAATTTGACAGCTTTAAAATCTAATTCTAACACTGTTTGGTTTAATTTTCAGACGTATATAAATACATGTATATGTTAGATGGTCAACCAAGAATTCAACTTTCATATCAACCATAACCCCCCCCCCCCCCCCCCTTCAAGTTAAATGATCGTTCCCTTACAACACATGATGCATATTAAAGTCAAGGGATGGTTACTTAATGTAAAATATGGTATGGTAGTGCTCTGTGGTGGTGTTTGAAAAAAAATCTCATTCATACATTCCCTCAACATGAAAACAATATCCATTATACTTGCATGGGCTGGTATTAATGTATCATGTATAACTAAAACAAAAAGATCCCCACCCATTGAATTTAGGTCCTTTTAGCATCGACCCCTGGTGTCCCCTGCATTTGAATAACTATTGCAATTGCTCATGTGATTGGGGCACGAGGAGGACTCATTTATTCATATTTATGACAGTACATGTCATGACATGCATCACACTCTTAAATTATAGTAGATTCACATATTTAGCTTATTAATTAGTCCTTTTTAGCATCGACCCTTGGTGTCCCCTGCATTTGAATAACTATTGCATGTGTTCAAGTGCTTGGGACACGAGGAGGACTTACTCATTTATATTTATGTTTTTGTCTTTATTTATATAGTACATATACATGTGTCTTACTCTAAGTCTTGAATTGTAATAGATTCACATATTTAATTATTTAATAAGTCCTTTTAGCATCGACCATTGGTGTCCCCTGCATTTGAATAACCATGTCATTGTACATGTGCTTTGGAGTATTTAATTTCGAAAATGTAGTTATTTCGCATGTATAATATGTGTGCGAATGTGTTAATAGTCCTATTTGCACCGGCCCTTGGTTTCCTCTGCATTTGTACAACTACCGTACAGTATTTGTCCATGTGCATAGGACACGCCGGGGAGGACTTGACCACTACACTACATGTGAGTTAACAATTGATTTACCTGTTTACCTGTTTCCGAGGTCTGGAATATGGGCTATTCAGCCCCTTGGACCCTTCTTAATAATTTGTTTTGATGTCTGATGTGGCCAACAATGTCATAGTCGACGGCACTTAATTATTATTATAATTATCATTAGTATGAGTATTTAGTATATTTTATGGGCAGATTTGTTCATTGTAACGTACAATATTTTTATTTTTATTTTTTAATGAATCACTGTAATGACTTTGCCCCTTGTGGGCGCTCTATTGGACAATACAAATTCTTATTCTTATATTGAAGTGGAAAATTTACAACCCAATGTTATATTTTAAAGCTGAAAAAGTCGGCCCATTTAAGAGACACATCTGTATATAGGAAGTGATCCCCGAGATTAAAGGACAAATGACACAAAAAATAAATTTCTCAATTTTGTTTGATTTGGTCATTAAATAAACTATAAACATTGTCTTAATTGAAAATAACCCCCTAGGACGCCCATTTTATTGATTATTACCTTTTGAAATCGACCCGATCTCTGACCTATACATTTTAATGAGCTAAGTGGTCACGTGATTACGTGACGTCACAGGCGCCAAAGGATGGCTTCCATGATAAACGATCAGTTGAGCGATCGAAGTGAGACAGTAAACAGCCGATAAATATCATGGACAGTGATGACAGCAATATCTCCGATCATGTTAGTGATTTAGACATCCAGTCGTATCAGTTCGAGCCATTATGTAATGATGAAAGTCAACAGGAAAGAGAACATTCAACATCAGAAGACTCCGATATCGACGAAAGTTCCAGTTCCCAAGCTCAGGACACAGGCGCTTGTGTAGAGTCAAAAATATGCTCGCTATGTACCTAAAATACCACAAGGCCGGACTCACTCCTACTACCCCTGTCACTTCAATCGCTATTTCCCCTGTCAAAATGTCGATAGGACGCAAATCGCTTACTAATTTGCGTAGTGAAATGATTTTTCTTCAAGGAAAACGCGTTTTTTATATCTTCCTACCATCTACACCCCCATACTGACAGATAATCCTCAGATTTTGTTGACAATGGACACCTAAGTTCTAAATTCTAAAATTAAAAAAAAAAATTAAAAATTCAAAGTTCAAAATTTCCAAATTTCCAAAAAATTCAAAATTTTAAAAAAAAATTTCCAATTTCAAAATTTTTCAAAAATTTCCGTTTTCATAAAATTTCATAATTTTCAAAATTTCAAATTTCAAAAAAATTCAAAATTTTCATAAGATTTCAAAATTAAAATTTTTTTCTCAAAAATTTCAATATTTAAATAATAATATTGAAAAACATATGTAATATAAAAATTAAGGACTTTTAACTGTCAATATGTTATACTGGTATATGGTCCTCGTAAACAGTCCATAATTGATAAATATGCCATGGTTAAATATGGTAGGTACAGGTGTGTATTGATATATATGCCATGGTTATTATAGTGGGTTATTGACATAAAAGTCATAACATTTTATAAAATCTGGGCTGACAACTTATTAAAACAATGTCCGTGTACAATAAATAACACCGGGTTGAATGTATGAACTTTAGACATTAGCTTACAATATACGACAGCTAGTCATAATATCGATAAGAGTGCTACAACCAACAACCTATCTGCATTTAGTCCAAATATAAAGATTTTGTTGAAGTGAATGGGCGAATATATATACATTGTACATGTATCGATCATCCATTTCATGTACATGTTAAAGGTCTACTCGATTATTATATGTACTGTACAAGAATTGTGTCAATTAATCTGTCCCGTGGCGTTTAAATTTTTAAATGTTCTCGTCCTGAATATAGCTGAAAAATTGCTCGCTGGACGTTAAACACCAATCAATCAATCAATCAATTAATCTGTCTACCATCAGTTGTATGTATATACCTCATCTTTACATCCTCTTGTACATTTAAGTGTCCGAGGCTTAATAAAGTATTTGACTTGACTTGTATATGAACCATTAGGGACGTGCCCCCCTCCCCGCCACTAAAAAATATCACAGATTTTTCAGTGGGTTGCTCAATGATATACATGTAGTAAGTTAAGTTAATATAAACCGTAAACTCAACCTCTACTTAATAATACACTAACATTTCAAAAATCAAATCAAGTATTTAAAAGCACAGTTGCATTAAGTGGGAACAACAATTTGAATACTATGTAAAATTCTAAAATCCAAGGACAGTAATTTGACCAAAAATATTCAGTGGGAACAAAAGCTAAACTTGATCTGTAACTGTCATTGTAATTCCAAATACTAAAAATCAAGTCAATAGTGAAACATAGTGGCAACAACTAAGGGACCGACCATTTAACTTGAAGGGGGGTTATGGTTTTTTTCTAAAAAAATATTCTGATTCCCAATGTTGCTGAAAAAAATATTCTGATTTTGGTGGAGGAAAAACAAAATCTGATTCAGAGTTTTTGTCATATAACATAATGTTAAATTCTGGAAAAAAAAATTGCGCTTTGCGCTACAAAAAAAATAAATATTCTAACTCTTGTGTTGTCCGAAAATTTTTTTCTGAACGAAACAAAAAACCATAACCCCCCCCCCCCCCCCCCCCCCCCCCCCCTTCAAATTAAATGGTCGGTCCCTAAATATTTGGCCAAAGTTAAAAGTTCAAGGTGCGTAAATTATCCCAAAATCATTCAGTCGGAACGAAATTCAAACTTGATCGGTATTAACTCATCATTATACACTCGCATACCAAAATTCAAGTCAATATCTCAAATCATAGTGAAAAAAAAGTGGTGACAACTAAATATTTGGCCAAATTTCAAAGCCCAACAGCTGTAAGTTGGCCAAAAATCATTCAACCGGAATGAATTTCAAAGTTGATCTGTAACTTATGATTATACACTTTCATACCAAAAATCAAGTCAATATCTCAAATCATAGTGAAATAAAGTGGTGACAACTAAATATTTGGCCAAATTTCAAAGCCCAACAGCTGTAAGTTGGCCAAAAATCATTCAACTGGAATGAATTTCAGTTGATCTGTAACTTATGATTATACACTCTCATACCAAAAATCAAGTCAATATCTCAAATTATAGTGAAATAAAGTGGTGACAACTAAATATTTGGCCAAATTTCAAAGTCCAAGGGCCATAACTTGGCCAAAAATCATTGTACCGGAACGAAATGTAACTCATCATTATACTCATATACCAATGAAACTGCATGCGTTGTCGTGCTGTGATACCCCCACTCGCTCTACATAAGTTGATGTGTAGTAAAGTATTAGATTATAGTGGGACTTAACGTGGTGGAGAGACATAAAGGAGTGTAAAGAGTGTTGGAATCAAGAGATGTGTATTCTCCCAGGGCAGTTGGCTAGTAAACGTTTGGAATGATGAAAAATGATGTATTACAGATTATTAGATATAAATATTATACATAGCTAATTAAGGAAATAATTTATAGCAGCAGCTCGTAAGCCAAGGGAACATGAAAAGGGCTATAACTCTTGCAAAAATCAACCATCCGTGAAATCGGTATAATATGCGCATGCTTAGATCATGGCCAATCAAGATACCAAATATGAATAAAATGCGACAAAAGACAAATGATTAGTTGCGTACACAAGATGTGCGAACGGACGTATGGTCAAACAAACATGAAAAGGGCTATAACTCTGGCAAAAATCAACCATCCGTGAAATCGGTATAATATGCACATGCTCAGATCATGGCCAACCAAGATACCAAATATGAATAAAATGCGACAAAAGACAAATGACTAGTTGCGTACACAAGATGTGCGGATGGACGTATGGTCAAACAAACATGAAAAGGGCTACAACTCTCGCAAATATCAACCATCCGTGAAATCGGTATAATATATGCATGCTCAGATCATGACCAATTAAGATACCAAATATGAATAAAATGCGACAAAAGACAAATGACTAGTTGCGTACACAAGATGTGCGGATGGACGTATGGTCAAACAAACATGAAAAGGGCTACAACTCTCGCAAATATCAACCATCCGTGAAATCGGTATAATATGTGCATGCTCAGATCATGACCAATTAAGATACCAAATATGAATAAAATGCGACAAAAGACAAATGACTAGTTGCGTACACAAGATGTGCGGATGGACGTATGGTCAAACAAACATGAAAAGGGCTATAACTCTGGCAAAAATCAACCATCCGTGAAATCGGTATAATATGCACATGCTCAGATCATGGCCAACCAAGATACCAAATATGAATAAAATGCGACAAAAGACAAATGACTAGTTGCGTACACAAGATGTGCGAACGGACATATGGTCAAACAAACATGAAAAGGGCTATAAATCTCGCAAAAATCAACCATCCGTGAAATCGGTATAATATGCGCATGCTCAAATCATGGCCAACCAAGATACCAAATATGAATAAAATGCGACAAAAGACAAATGACTAGTTGCATACACAAGATGTGCGAACTGACATATGGTCAAACAAACATGAAAAGGGCTATAACTCTCGCAAATATCAACAATCCGTGAAATCGGTATAATATGCGCATGCTCAGATCATGGCCAACCAAGATACCAAATATGAATAAAATGCGACAAAAGACAAATGGCTAGTTGCGTACACAAGATGTGCGGACAGACGTATGATCAAACAAACATGAAAAGGGCTACAACTCTCGCAAAAATCAACCATTTGTGAAATCGGAATAATATGCACATGCTCAGATCATGGCCAACCACGATACCAAATATGAATAAAATCCAACAAAAGACAAATGACTAGTTACGTACACAAGGTTTAGGGACGGACGGACAAGGGTATTCCAGTATACCCACCACTCTGTGAGTGGGGGTATAAAAATCAAGTCAATATCTCCAAGTATAGCGAAAAAAAGTGATGACAACTAAATATTTGGTCAAATTTCAGTCCACAACTCGGCCAAAAATCATTGGACCAGAACGAAACGTAAACTTGATCTGTAATTTATCAGTATACACCCACATACCAAATATCAAGTCAATATCTCAAAGCTGGAATCTATCATAGTAACCCATGTAGTGTTGTTTAGGTGATGGCAATAGTGGACATGGCCTTTGACCAGTTGAGCTAAATAACAGCTGGAATCTATCATAGTAACCCACGTAGTGTTGTTTAGGTGATGGTAATAGTGGACATGGCCTTTGATCAGGTGAGCTAAACAACAGCTGGAATCTATCATAGTAACTCATGTAGTGTTGTTTAGGTGATGGCAATAGTGGACATGGCCTTTGATCAGGTGAGCTAAACAACAGCTGGAATCTATCATAGTAACCCACGTAGTGTTGTTTAGGTGATGGCAATAGTGGACATGGCCTTTGACCAGGTGAGCTAAACAACAGCTGGAATCTATCATAGTAACCCATGTAGTGTTGTTTAGGTGATGGCAATAGTGGACATGGCCTTTGACCAGGTGAGCTAAACAACAGGTGGAATCTATCATAGTAACCCATGTAGTGTTGTTTGGGTGATGGCAATAGTGGACATGGCCTTTGACCAGGTGAGCTAAACAACAGCTGGAATCTATCATAGTAACCCACGTAGTGTTGTTTAGGTGATGGCAATAGTGGACATGGCCTTTGACCAGGTGAGCTAAACAACAGCTGGAATCTATCATAGTAAACCATGTAGTGTTGTTTAGGTGATGGAAATAGTGGACATGGCCTTTGACCAGGTGAGCTAAACAACAGGTGGAATCTATCATAGTAACCCATGTAGTGTTGTTTGGGTGATGGCAATAGTGGACATGGCCTTTGACCAGGTGAGCTAAACAACAGCTGGAATCTATCATAGTAACCCACGTAGTGTTGTTTAGGTGATGGCAATAGTGGACATGGCCTTTGACCAGGTGAGCTAAACAACAGCTGGAATCTATCATAGTAACTCATGTAGTGTTGTTTAGGTGATGGCAATAGTGGACATGGCCTTTGATCAGGTGAGCTAAACAACAGCTGGAATCTATCATAGTAACCCACGTAGTGTTGTTTATGTGATGGCAATAGTGGACATGGCCTTTGACCAGGTGAGCTAAACAACAGCTGGAATCTATCATAGTAACCCATGTATTGTTGTTTAGGTGATGGCAATAGTGGACATGGCCTTTGACCAGGTGAGCTAAACAACAGGTGGAATCTATCATAGTAACCCATGTAGTGTTGTTTGGGTGATGGCAATAGTGGACATGGCCTTTGACCAGGTGAGCTAAACAACAGGTGGAATCTATCATAGTAACCCACGTAGTGTTGTTTAGGTGATGGCAATAGTGGACATGGCCTTTGACCAGGTGAGCTAAACAACAGCTGGAATCTATCATAGTAACCCATGTAGTGTTGTTTAGGTGATGGCAATAGTGGACATGGCCTTTGACCAGGTGAGCTAAACAACAGCTGGAATCTATCATAGTAACCCACGTAGTGTTGTTTAGGTGATGGCAATAGTGGACATGGCCTTTGACCAGGTGAGCTAAACAACAGCTGGAATCTATCATAGTAACCCATGTAGTGTTGTTTAGGTGATGGCAATAGTGGACATGGCCTTTGACCAGGTGAGCTAAACAACAGGTGGAATCTATCATAGTAACCCATGTAGTGTTGTTTGGGTGATGGCAATAGTGGACATGGCCTTTGACCAGGTGAGCTAAACAACAGCTGGAATCTATCATAGTAACCCACGTAGTGTTGTTTAGGTGATGGCAATAGTGGACATGGCCTTTGACCAGGTGAGCTAAACAACAGCTGGAATCTATCATAGTAACCCACATAGTGTTGTTTAGGTGATGGCAATAGTGGACATGGCCTTTGACCAGGTGAGCTAAACAACAGGTGGAATCTATCATAGTAACCCATGTAGTGTTGTTTGGGTTAGGGCATGGTTATGGTGTTTAATGCCACAATATTTCAGTTATATCGTGGTTGTCAGTTTTATTGGTGGAGGAAACCGGAGTACCCAGAGAAAACCACCGACATGTTCCAAGTCACTGACAAACTTTATCACATAATGCTGTATGAGTACACCTTGTCAGAGTTGGATTCTATTTCCATCTCATAACGTTATTGGTGATTAGGCATAGAATACCACTACCTCTAGTGTTGCTTGGTATAAACAATGAACCAAAATGAAACAACAGACTGACTTTACAATAATTTTATTAATATATTGAGCAATACTTCAATAATACAATGAGCATGCATACATAAATGTTAAAAACATAGATCACTGACAAAAGTTAATAAATTACAGAACTGAAGAGGCTAATTAATATCATTTTTGTTTAAAAAGGCATGAAAATCATAAGGCTATTTATTGTAACAAATTTGAAAACGAATGATGTTATTTTATGAAGTCTTTTCAGATACAGAGCAGTAGGTACAAGGTTTATGCACAACACAATACATTTCACTTAAATAAAAGTGTCTTTTGTTGTGTTCCCATTCTGCTGTAGTATACAGCACAGGGGTCCGTTGTTCAACTTGTGATTAAACTAATCATATGATTAGCCCTAATTACATTTTTAATTCCTAATCACATACTTAGTTAATGCAATGATTAAATTCTGTTGCTGAACTGTTTTTAATCAAAGTAAAATGTATTAACTAATCATGTTTAATCATAGCATTAGCTAATTATGTGATTAGGAATTAAAAATATAATTAGGGCTAATCATATGATTAGTTTAATCATAAGTTCAACAACAGACCACAGGCTTTCAACAAGGTAATGACTTATTAATTAAATAAATAATTATCACTGTGATAATAGATTTATCATGAATCCAAGTGTCCAAGTGTTCTTGTCTTTTAAATAGAATCAGCTAATGTTAATCACTGCAATCAATTACAACACTGGACACAGTTGTGTCCCTTTGCATTCATCTATAATTACAACACTGGACAGAGTTATGCCCCCTTGTATATATTCATCTATTAGGTGTAGTCTTGTGGAAGTTGCAACAGGTGTCCACCCACTTTACTAGTAATATTATAGTAATCCTTTGTACCATTAAATATTAATTATTTGAGGACAATAAACTTATTTTATAACACAACAAATATATGATTGTAAATAAAAATATACATAGATGATATGATGAGATGATATACAAAACAATAACCTTGATTTCTGATTAAATGTGCAGATAATATATATATTTACTTATATACAAAGTGTTTGTGTAAACCAAGGATTTATATAGTAGAAAGGATATGAATCTCGCAAGATTTAACATAGATTGTATGCAAGTATGTTGCGTGGCGAGAACAAGTGAGATTACCCATAGTGCAATTCATTGACGATGTGCATGCCTTGATCAATGGTGGAAATTTTCATCACTTCAACATTTTAAACCAGAATTTGTAAATAAATAAAACCATAATTACAGGAATAAAGTGAAAATATTTGTCCTAAATACCAATCATTAATAAAGTATAGACTTTTTGTAGATGTATCACCCATATTTCATCAATAATTGACATTAATCAATTTGCCCTTTTGACCTTCATAATCCCACCTATTATGGATGGTAAAGACTCGAATTTAAATTTCAAACTCCTCTCTTCTCTCATCATACCGAATATTGAAGCAGAGCCATCATTTTTGTGATAATATAAATAAATGTATTGTTCAATGAATAGAAGGAGTTTTATTGAAAACAGTGCTCCCGATTTGTATTTATTAAGGATTATTTACCATCATTTGTCAAAATGGCGGCATTCTGGGCAGAAATGGGGGTGGCCTATTTAGAAATCAATAAACTTCCTTGTTTACATGAAATCGACATACCAAAGTGCATAAATGTGTATTCGATATATAGAACAAAACTTGGCGTGATAGGTTTCTTTGTTCTATCATTTTTAATATGTTTTTAGATGTATGAAACTCTACTGTACTTTTTATTTTATTTTACGTGTATGAGGGGCGATACAGAAAAAAATCAAAAAAACTTTTCCATTGAACCCATATCGGCAAATCCAAGGATTGTTTTGTGTAGTGTAGTATATAGATGATGTATAACACTAACTTTGGTGTAATTGGTTGATTTTCCTACGAATTCTCAAGGCATTTCAAAATGAATGAAATAAATTTTGCTCTGTTGTAAGCATAAAACCTCGCCATGCGAGATAAAGTGAGAAAATACGAGATTCGTATCCTTCTACCATATAAATCCTTGTGTAAGCAAAGTAATTTTACATTTCCTGATTACGTATTTTTATGAATAAATTTTGCATGGCATCTCTTTACAGAGAGCCAGCTTTGTAATGTACCATTGATTCTAGCCAATTAAACAACACCTACATTTTGTACCTAATAAATTAGTGTCAAATGCATATATACATGTTGTATAATTGTATCAATTACCAGACTAAGTCTAAAATGGATTGTATTTAAAAAAACATAAAGCTAGTGTACACTGAATTCTGTTTGAACCAAACCCTGAATAAACCAGACAAGAATCCTGTACATCAAATGCAGTTCCAATTATTGAAATCTTGTAAAAAAAATTAGCCTGTCTAATCTGAACACCTGTCTATATATACTAGTCTATACCAAACAACTAGAGGCTCACCTGAGTTTGTACCAATAACTGGTTATTCATGCAAAGTATGTGTTCAATCAAGTCCTAAATACAAAAACTTGAAACTTGACATGAATTTAACGAAGTCAGTAGACAATGAAAACGAGGTCAAGGCAAGTGACACATGTCTGACTGACATGGCCATCAATGAGTTTGTATGTTTTGCATGCTACTAATAATTCCCTGAATTAGTTACTATATCAGTACACTTTCTCGTCATAATCATTTTATGGAGGTAATTCACTTGGTCAAGCCAAGACAGTTGTTTATATACAAAAACTTCTTTGGTAATTTAAGAGAAAAAAAATAGTAAATTGGCCCAAGTCAATACAGTAAACAGCAAACAAGTTATATCCTGTTTGATAGTAAAACACATATTTACATAATCCTGGTAACCACTTTACAGCAGCTTCCAATTTTTAGCTGTCACAGGACAGTAAACAAAGTTTTCTTTTACGAAAGTCAAACTGAACTGTTGTACATAATTTGTAAGATTTCATGAAATTGATTCAATTTAAATATTTCTTTTTTTTTCAATAAGGAACGTCAAGTGGTTTCTGAGAGCTTTAAGTGCACTGGCAGTCATGTTTTGGCAGCCATATTGGAAATTGCAGCATTTCACAAATTTGGGAATTTTAATATTTTATAGCAGGTCAAGTAATTCTAAAATTTCACTGACATAATATGTCAATTAATTTCCGAGATACAGACTGCACCAAAACTTAATGCTATATTGGCAGCCATGATTTATCCAAATCTTGACAGCCATATTTAATATCATATAATTTCACAATTTTATTGTGGGTAAAGTAAATCTAAAGTTCTGAGATGCACCTGGCACCATGGTCTGTACAATGGTTTCTGAGATGCACCTGGCACCATGGTCTGTACAATGGTTTCTGAGATGCACCTGGCACCGTGGTCTGTATAGTGGTTTCTGAGATGCATCTGGCACCATAACTAAAACATTTGTATGCCCACTTATCCTTCGTGACATCACCAAACGAACAAATAAATTTTACATAGACACAAGACCTCTCAAATCTTAGCATTAGTCACACAAAAACATGTGCATTATTTTGAATGCAGTTTTCTTATTTTCCCCATTTGCTTAAAAAAAAAAAGAAGCTATAAATTGGTATCCAAATTTTATGCCAGCAAAACTTTAAAAAAAATAATTATGCACTGAAAACTGTTCCGATTTTGGCTGTGAACATTTTTTTCATGAAAGGAAGTTAACCTAAAATAACATGTTTCTGTTGGAAAAAGTTGAAATAAAGGAATGAATTAAAAATTCATCAGCTCAAGATGATGATGTCAAGTATTTAATCACAGCAGTATTCCATGTGCATATACAAAAACATACATGTATATTTTGGAAGGACTACCTCATTATATTTTTTTTGGGTACTTTATTCAAATAATTAAATGAAATAATATACACATAGGGTTGTCATGTAGTCTTATCATTGAAATACATTCATATGGGAACTTAAAGAGTTGTATATTTTTTAATACCACAAATCTGTAATAGAAAGTAATGCACCGGTCAAACATAATAAACCGAAAATTACTGATTGTGATACCCGTATTTCATAATCTTTACCCATATAAGAAACACATAAGTAATGCTTATCGGTAAGAAGTTAAGCTCACAGCTCATCTGCAGCCAAAACAGGCCTCAAACCCACTAATGCACAATTTATCGATCACTAGGGGACCTAAGAATCACACTCATCCATATGTTTTACTCATCAATGAAGACTTAACAGTGACTATGAGAATTTATAATTTTCCCTTTATTCCGTTGAATTTTTTTTCATTTTTCCATCCTTTCATTTCACGCTAATATTAAAGACAATGATGTCAGTCTGAAAATAATGTGTTATAAATATAAGTTTTTTGGTAGGTAGGATTGTATAATTTACATATGATATATTGGGTCTGGGTTCAGTCTTCACCACAAACAATTTAGGTTACAGTTAAAATGTTCTTGTGTCTTATTGAGGAACAGATAAAATATCATTGCACAGAACAGGTCTGGATTATATCGCAAATTAAATTCAAAATTGGGACTCAATTCTGAGGGTTTTTTTTTGCTCAAGAAATCCAAGTCAGGAATAAATACAAAAGAATGAGGAAGGAATGAGGTAATGAGTAAAAGAATGAGGAAGGAATGAGGTAATGAGTAAAAGAATGAGGTAATGAGTAAAAGAATGAGGAAGGAATGAGGTAATGAGTAAAAGAATGAGGAAGGAATGAGGTAATGAGTAAATGACAAACGGAATAAAATCAGAGGTCTCACTTCCTCCTGTTTACTGATGGGAGATCTGAGGAAACCTAATTATGGGCAACATACAAGTGACCCTATGTCATGACCTTTACCATCCAATGAAAATGTTATAATTTAATACTAAACTGCTGTGCATGCTACAAGCATGTGTGACCCCTGAATTTTCCTCAGATCTCCCATGCTGTCAAATATCCCATATATTTCGGTAAAGTGGAGCAAGTAAGACATCAGATTTTAATCAGATTAAAGAAATGACAACATATATAAACATCAATGCCCTATTATAATGTCTGTTGCTGGTCGTTAGTTTCATTACATATTTACTTTGTGAAATTGTCTAAGACATTGTTGTCAGAATGCATCTGTCAGTCTGAACTGACATATCAAAAAAACTCTACAAACTATGAAAACAATTTCATCATCTACATATCTACTTCTAAAAATGCCATATATACATAGAAGTCTGACTGAAAGGTATGAATAAAAATCTAATTAAATATCCCAATATCAATAAAAATCTAATTAAATATCCCAATATCATCTATTTCCATTCACATATTTTTTTTATTTATTTTCCTTGACATTTCTGATTGTAAAAGATTTGGAAATATTTAGGTGAGGTACATCTGTAGGGTTCAACCCCCCTGATGTGCTGGAAATATTTAGGCAAGGTCCATCTGTAGGGTTCAACCCCACTGATGTGCTGGAAATATTTAGGTAAGGTCCATCTGTAGGGTTCAACCCCACTGATGTGTTGGAAATATTTAGGCAAGGTACATCTGTAGGGTTCAACCCCACTGATGTGCTGGAAATATTTAGGCAAGGTACATCTGTAGGGTTCAAACCCCATGATCTGCTAAGATAAATAAATAAAATTTTACCAGTACCCAGGGTACATCTGAAGGGTTCACCCCCCCACCTGATGTGCTAAGATAAATATATAAGATTTGACCAGTACTGGTTATTTCATATTATTTAATATGAGTTATCCCTCTCTTTCACAACCATGTAAATAAAAGGCATTAACAATGTAAATATGCAACAATTCTAAACTTAAACCAAGGAATTAGTATATTATATATATATTTATATCTGTACATAAAACATTTATATGTATATATAATAAGGTCATTTACAAATTGATACAATATTTTTACACAAAAATAATATACATATAATTTTTCACTCTAAAACAAATGTCGGTCATTCTGTTATACCCGGTCATTCTGTTATACCCGTAAGTCATAATACTGAAAATTCCAATCTTATTTTACCTAAAATATTATGGAAATTGTGAAAAAAAATACAAAATGATGAAGACATACCACAAAATTAAAAACTATCGTTAATCAAGTTTGATCATAAATTTTACGTTTTTTTTTATTGGTTAGTTATTGTAATCATTGTACTTATGCAAGATTATAGGTATTAAATGTCACTTAACAATTTTTCAGTTATAACATAATGGCCAGTTTTATTGGGAGGAAATTCAAGATCGTAAATCATATGATTGTACCTGTAGTCACGACTTTCCCCTTTCTGTGAATACAAAATTATTTACAAGTATATCATAAAAAAACAATTTGAAAATGATATTGAAGAGATTAATACAATTATTACAAAAAAAATGGTGATTTTGAATTCATTTTAAAATTTTACAAAAACAAAAAAGTTTTTCTAAGCATTTACATTTATAAAAATGCTTAATTAAATGTAAATACTGTGTTGGAAAAATTGAAATGTAGCATTCATCTGTAATCTTTGGACGGCTGGTTTGCCTGAAGATGAGGTAACGCAAGATATGAAAATTCACAAAGCATTATCAAATCATAGGGAAACTACAATAATTCAGGACTGGCACTATATTGTGTTTAAAGCTTATTTACAAATTATTCTATATACAAAATAAAATCATTGTAATTTCAACATTACAAATTATTCTATATACAAAATAAAATCATTGTAATTTCAACAAATTACCGGTATATGTAACGATGCTTTCAAGCAAAACATTCAACAATATCATAAATCTATACAAGTAAAACTCAGTTTGACAATTTGTAAGTTCTTGGTCTTTGAGGGAAACATGCACAATTTTATTTAAAAAACCCCAACTTTATACCTAAAGGCTCTGGGATCTTGTAAACAAGGGGTGAGAAAAAGAGTCAAACACTGTGAAAAGTACAAGATCGTTATATCGTTAAAGCTAGCAGAATAGTATACATAGATTAATTTTAAAATAGTTATGTAGTAGAATCATATTTTTATTGCTGAAAATACAGTCTGAACCGTGGTGAAGAGCTATGAGTAGTTGTTTTCCGCGATAAGGCAAATGATTTTTTTTCTCGTCTTGTATGGGGGGGGGGGGGGGGGGGGGGGGGGGGAGTTGGTGAGGTGGTGGTTACAAGACAAGAATATCTTCCACCCATAAAAATAGGAACTGGCTTATCTTTTCAGTGAGAAAGTAGTTTCTTATAAATTATTTTATATAAAATAACAAAGATTTAATAAATCTATTATAACTGAATAACATTTAAATTTACATGTAGGCAGCAACATCTGTTACATATATTTTATAATAAAAAAATCCAGAATAATGATAGCTGATAAAAATCAACAATTTTTGTATGAACAACAAATTGACAATATCTATTATTAACATAATCTGGTGCCTACACGTCATGGTTATTTCAAGGTTTTTGTAAAAATATTTTTAAATTATATTTCTAAAAGGGTAATGAAACAAATTATCAAACTCGTGTAACAGACATGTTGAAATTCAGAAAATGGTCATTTTATTTACCAGGGAAGTTCATTTCACCAAACTTAAGATGGCTTATGGGGTTTAATGCCACTTTCAACAATATTTCAGTTATATCGTGGCGGTCAGTTTTATTGGTGGAGGAAACTGGAGTACCCAGAGAGAACCATCCAAACTTAAGACTCCCTTAGAGTTAGGGCTATGGCATTTAGAACCACTTTCAACAATATTGCAGAAGATTTCCTAATGTTTTCCTTAAATACATCTTTCAAACAAAGTAAAGGTACTGGTATTTTATTGAAGAAGACCAAGCACTCTATAATGGAAAATGTAATGTTCAAAAACATCTTCCAAACAAAGTAACATTATTTCATTCAAGATGACCAAGAACTATACAATGATATATAACAAACAATTTGTTTTCATTCTCAATGTCTTTAAATAGTAAAAACATTCCAGATATATTTCATCAGATACATAAAATGTGATTTTTTTTTTTTTTTAGAAAATGCTATTAGCATGAAATAAATGTGACTGACCAGTTTGTCCCACAAAAAAATATCATGCATGCTGTGTATATTTACAAATGAGTCATAAAAGTTTAAAAAAAACAATAACATGAAAATTCAACAACAAAACAAAAACTCAACATTTCTCCCATAACAAGTAGAATACCTCTGATTTTTACCTCATTTAATCACATATTCCTCTTTACAGAACATATTTAATGTGTACCGTAAACAGGCTTATATTACACGCATTGGTGTATTATCCACACCCCTTTTTTCCCCAAAATCTCTGGAGAAAAAATCTAGTTTGGGTAAATAATCCACATCAACTTTTAACCTGTTCGTGTGGTAGGCAAAATTTGATCCACATCAGATTGGATATGCACTCGAACTGCCAAGTCAATATCTTCTGAAATATCTGTACCATCACGTTCCACATCTTGGAAAAAAGTTTCTCAGTACATATCGTAGTATATAATCAACACCACCATACCCGAAAATCCATTTTAGGGTAAATTTCCGTGGATAATACAAGGCTTTTTACGGTACTCAAATTGGTAAAATTATTTACATTCATACACACATCAAAAAGATTGTATTTCATTGAATTTATTTACATATATTAGATTAAAGGAGAGAAAAATTTGGAATTCAATATTAAGAAAAATAGAACAATTCTTAACAGCTTATTTAACAATATTAGTCAAACTTTCCCATATTGGTCACCTAGTTTAAATGGCCAGTTTAAGATTTAAAAGCCTCCCCGACCAGATTTATGTGTTATTTTATAATAAGCAGTCACCTCACTAACATGGTCAATGGCCACTCAAAATCTATCTCATCATATCAGTTTACAACTGGTATTTGAAAGTTCACTTTTCATTCTAGAAATTAAAAAAAATCATTGTTAATTAACTTTTGAGGTGTTTTCAATACATGATAGTACCAATTAAGTGATCAAATTATTCAATAAATAAACAAATTAAACGTGGGTCACTGCTGAATACAAGTTTGACTGTATCTTGCTATTCTATAGTTAACAGATTTATAAGGTTGTAATTTTCTTTTTTCCAATCAGAAACAGTTATCTGAAAAGCATGTTGCATGTGAGTTACTGACTAATTTTCCCAGAGTAAACATCTTTTATCACAATGTAATTTTTTTGGTCTGAAAACAAGGCTGTTGTTAATCTATAAGAATAGTACACTCACGATTCTCTAAAACTGATATTAGGATATAAAGTTTCTTCAGAGATTATACTTGAGTTACCTAAAGAATAAAATGGTAATTCCACCTCATATTTATATATATAAGGTCAGGCAAGATCGTCTACTCATTGAGTGATTCTTGTTTAAAACCAATTCGGCTATTTGTCAGCTATATCATGGAAAAAACAGGCTACGTTTCAATGAGATGATGATGATGATGTCCGCTAACTGTTACACCACCGATGCGGTTGCAAGCGCTTCTTATTCAAAAACAGGAGATGGATTACCGACACTTACAAAGCATATTGGGTAATCAAATAATCAATTTGTCAGATTTTTTAAGATAACTATTTATAGAACAAAAGTTAAAAAAAAAAAAGTCATGGTAGATAGACCACTTAACTTACATAATGTACACAACAAACAAAAAAGAATCAAATCTGAAACAACAAAATACAATAATTTAATGTGAATTCATCCAAAAATTTAAAATGCCCTATTCATACAGTTAACAACATCATAAAAAAAACCCACTCAGAATGTATCATAAATCTGGTATACAAAAAGGTGTATGTACGATGAGCATTATGTATTATAATATACATTCTCCGTAAGAAATGTCAAAAAGTATTTCTTGTGATTGGAGCACATGTAACAGAGGTATATATATAGTCCCTGATTTTAACTTTAGCTTTGTTCTATTATATACCGGTACTACACTGCTTAATCAACCTTTGGTTTATATCAATCATTTCTATTGTTGAATGTACATGTACATTGTATTTAATTTTTTATGACATTTGTCATAATTTGGGTGTACATAGTACATACTGTGATGTGCAATATGCACATATTCCATTGTCATTTCAGAACACAGGGTCCGTCATGGTAGAGGTTTTAGAGTTGCGTCCCTTTTTTAAAACGCAACGGAGATAGTGCATTTGTCAATGTAAACCAACATGGTGGAGGGTACGTCTGCTGCTGCCGATGGAAGATTTGCCAAACTCTCTAATGTGGAGAAAGATGGAATTCTTTAGAAACTAAAGTCTGATTTCCTTCAATGAAATAAAAATAATAGTTACTTATGTATAGAGCATTATCGTGATTGATAGACTGCCCTTGGAACAGTAGTGTTGACTTCAACACTGATAATACCCTCGCCTGCAGCTCGGGCATTATCAAATGTTTCAGTCAATACTAGTTTCTTGGGCAGTCTACAAATCACAATAATGCCCTATACATAAGTAATTATTATTAAAATAACTTATATTGTGTGACCTGCATTTTTATGTTTCTTTGCAGTGCTTTTCATAATAATTAAACCTGTATTAAGCAGCAACCTGTCTTAATATTTGACCATTTTTCAAAGTTCCCATGGAAGTTCAGACAAATATTTACTGTACTGTATTTCAATTTCTACATCAATATATGTTTGACTGAAATAGGTATTCAATTTATTCTGGGCCATTATTTGATCAAATAAACCAGAGGTTGTTATACTATAATATACATATTTTGGCAGGGTTGATAAGCCAAAGGTAATGACACTTGCAATGTATATAAATATGTGCAGGAGATAAGCTCATATTACACCTCTATTATCTATATCTAATGTCTATCAATTCATAAAATCACTCTAAATTATAAGGCTAAATCAATTACACTAGTATAAGGCACGATTTGTTTGGGTATTCCTATTTGTTTTATGCTAATAATATATAAAATGTACATGTACATAACTGATAGTTTTTAAAGTGTACAAGAATTTTGACAAAAAATTCACTGTTTTATTAATGTCAACCTTCGTCCTGGTTTCGTGACCAATCGTTTTACATATTACATACATATGATATTTAATAAATGCTTCGTTTTAAATATTCATGATTATGACAAATCTATAATTTGGTATGCCCAATTGTTATCTTTAGATTATGGTCAATTCCAAGCTATTACATCCTGGATTTCAAATTCAGCATCTTAATTATTTATTTACATCTCTAATTAACACATGGATGGCCTAATTCAAAAGTTGCCTCCCCTTAATATCTATTTACATAAATACATATAAATAAATGCCTGTTAATTACATCACCACTGTATTATTATCAGAACCAAGTGAGTACATTACCATGGCATTATATTGTTTGTAGCACTTTTTTTTTCTTTCCTGCAGCAAAAGCCAAATATTATGTAACTAGAGGCTCCCAGGAGCCTGTATAGCTCACCTGGGTATAATAACAACATCAGTCAATAAAACTTGATAACTTCGGTAAAAAAAATTAACAAATGTAGCCTTCGTCATTGCAGACCCTTTCTACAAAAAAATTTGGGCAGGGCCTTTAATGTAAGTTATCAAAATTGCTGTAAAAAAACATATATGTCAATGATTCTCAAAATTTAGCTTTTCCTACTTCACATTTTGTAACAGAGTTGCTTCCCTTTGATTATTTGAGTAACCAAAAGCAGTGAGTCAACAAAAAAATGCATTTCAAGAGGAATAATTTCATCCCCCCTTTTTTCTATTTTTAGCCTGGTGGCCATCTTGGTTGGAAGTCGGGATCACCGGACACAATTTTGGAAGGGGGCCATCCAAGGATCATTCCACAAAAGTTTGATTGCAATTGGCCCAGTGGTTTCTGAGGAGAAGATTTTTATGTGAATTTCCCATAGGGTCCTATGTTAAGCTAAGTTCGGCTGTGGGGGCCATCTTGATCGAAGGGCCGAACCGCCGGACACATTTTTGGAAGAGAACCATCCAATGACTATTTCATCAAAATTTTGTTCTTATTGAGCAAATGGTTTCAGACAAGAAGATTTTTATGGGAATTTCCCATAGGGTCCTATGTTAAATTAAGTTCGGCTGTGGCGGCCATCTTGGTCGATGTTCTGAAATGCCGGACACAAATTTGGAAGAGGACCACCCAAGAATCATTTCAGAAAAGTTTGGTTGAGATTGGCTAAGTAGTTTCAGAGGAGAAGATTTTTTTAAAATTTCATCCCCCCTTTTTTCTAATTTGCATAATCGGTCAAAATAGGCAAAAGTTCAAAGTTCATAAAAAATTCCGTAATATATGTTAAAAAGCTCATCCTTATGCTTATGCAGTTCAAATTTGTGCACTTTCTGGCTTAAAATAGAGCAGTTTTGGCCATTTGAAGAAATTTCTATTTTTAGTAATGGTGGCCATCTTGGATACAGGACGGCGCTGACGGACACAATTTTGTAAAGGGGACCATCCAAGGATCATTTCAGCAAAGTTTGGTTGAAATTGGCTCTGTAGTTTCAGAGAAGATTTTTTTTTAATTTCATCCCCCCTTTTTTCTAATTTGCATAATCGGTCAAAATGGGTAATGGGATTTACTTCAAAATTGCAGGGTAGGTAGATCTTGACATGCTGAACATGTTTGCAGTTTCAACTTACCATCTGTCTCTTATAGTTTTTGAAATAAAGGACAAAAAGTATTAAAATTTTGAAAATTTGATTAAAAAAGGGAAATAACTCCAAAATGGGTAATGGGATTTACTTCAAAATTGCAGGGTGGGTAGATCTTGATATGCCGCACATTTTTGCAATTTAAAGTTAACCTTTATCTCTTATAGTTTTTGAAATATAAGACGAAAAGTATTAAAATTTTACAAATTTGATGAAAAAAGGGCAATAACTCCAAGATGGGTAATCAGATTTACTTCAAAATTGCAGGGTAGGTAGATCTTGATGTGCTGATCAGTTTTACCCCATGTCAGATTTTTGATATTATTAACGGTTTTTGAGTTATTACCCAAAACCTGCAATTTTACCATATGTTCTATTTTTTAGTAACAGCGGCCATGTTGGTTGGTGCACGGCATCACCGGACACAATTTTGAAACTAGACACCCTAGTGATGATTCAGACCAAGTTTGGTTTCCATTGGTCTAGCACTTTCAGAGGAGAAGATTTTTGAAAAAGTTTACGACGTACGACGGACGACGACGACGGACGCAAAGTGACCCTTTGGGTCAGGTGAGCTAAAAATGTACATGTATCTAACCCTACAGTAACACAGAGATTCTAGACTACGTTTACTTTACTTCCCTTTCCATCAAATAAATCTATTTTGCACATTTGTAAAAATCATATTAAAACTATTTCTTCTTTGGATGTATAAATATACAATATTGATAAGGAGATGACACTTATACTGTTTCCTGTTCCTGATTTCCAACTAAAATCTTCTCACTTTCCAGCTTCACCTAGAAAACAAAATAAAATAGAAATTAAGTGAGTGAGTGAGTAATTGGTGTGTTAACGCCAATTCAGCAATTTTTCTGGTATATCATGGCGAGAACAAGTTAATTTTCAATGAGATGATGATGAGGTCCGCTTTGTACTAGACCAACACGCTGATTTGGATTTTTATAGTGCTAGCTCACTGAAACAACAGTCCGCAGGTAGACATGTCGCTCCACTCCGACACATTATTCTGATTCCGAGCCAACCTGCATCTTTGCTCTTTCTCCTTAATGAATCACGGAGAAATTCAAACTGTAATTATAACTCTTAGTAATCCATCTCATGTTTTTGAATCAGGAGGGCTTATCAGACCTAATACATAAACATGAGTTGGACTATGGTTTTATTCAATAGGTTACTAAGTATAATGATAATATCTTTAAATAAAATTTACATATTAATGTCAAGAGCTTTAATGACAAGTGAGTGAACTGTTGGTGGTGGTCTATGGCATTAACAACATTGAAGCAGATGTTTGCTCTCAAAGGTCATCAAAACTTTGTTACATTTCAACAGCAGATGTAATCTATGAACTACAGGCTCACCTTGGCCTAGATTACTAGTAGCTAGGCTCACCTGAGCCTGGATCACTACTAGAGGCTCACCTGAGCATAGATCACTATTAGAGGCTCACCTGAGCCTGGATCACTACTAGAGGCTCACCTGAGCCTGGATCACTACTAGAGGCTCACCTGAGCATAGATCACTAGTAGAGGCTCACCTGAGTCTGGATCACTATTAGAGGCTCACCTGAGCCTGGATCACTACTAGAGGCTCACCTGAGCCTGGATCACTACTAGAGGCTCACTTGAGCATAGATCACTAGTAGAGGCTCACCTGAGCCTGGATCACTACTAGAGGCTCACCTGAGCCTGGATCACTACTAGAGGCTCACCTGAGCCTGGATCACTACTAGAGGCTCACCTGAGCATAGATCACTAGTAGAGGCTCACCTGAGCATAAATCACTAGTAGAGGCACCTGGATCACTACTACTATAGTATGTCCATATAGGATACATGTTTTATCAGCCTAACTCCTCTAACAGTTTTCAAGCTAGAACCTTTTTATTTCACAGGATATACATGTATGTACATAATACCAGTGCTGTCTTAATGCATGGGCACACTGAGTAGCCAGGGGTCCCAAGGCAATGCTAATCTATGTATGTTGTGTATGGCATGTTTTGTCATACTTAAACACTGATTTTGAATGATTGTGAAGGAAGGGACCCCTGTGCACTGCTTTGCCTGGAGGCCTATAATTCTGTTAAGACAGCCCTGCATAATACCAAAGGTGTCCATATTATCCGGCTTTTTATATTATTGATTTTTTTTAGCAGGGGTGTCATATTACATAAGTGTATGTTAAGCTTAGGACTTTGTAGAATCTTTACTGTTAATTTTTAAGAAGATATCTTTTCCATTGCAGTCAATGTTCAAACTGTTGAACCCAAGTTTTTTTGGACGTGTACAGCATGTGGCCAAAAGTATTGCCACATGTAAAAAAAATCCCTATATAGTCATTTCTGGATAGATTTTAACAAATTCACACCAAAACATTCAGAATTGTCTATATTTTGATTGTTTATTTGCTCATTATGTTTATATGAGTGGTTTTTATTTGTACATAATTTAAACAGGATTGTTAATTTTTAGGATTTATTTTTAGTTGAAATATATAGGAAAATCAAAGTCAATTTGTATTTGTTATGGTTAAATTATGTACAAATAAAAACCACTCATATAAACATAATGAGCAAATAAACAGTCAAAATATAGACAATTCTGAATGTTTTGGTGTAAAATTTGTTAAAATCTATTCAGAAATGACTTCACAATAATTTTTTGAAAAAATATGGTTTTAGTTGATTATATAGGGATTTTTTACATGTGGCAATACTTTTGGCCACATACTGTAGATCCTGGGCCTTTTTTTTGTAAATTAGTATAAGTATCATTTAAAAAAACATGTATTCTAGAACAATGCTGTGAGCAATACATGTATATTACATCTAAAAGGTCCCCCCACTCCATAAAGTTTTACATAGATTAATAAATATTAGAGAACAAAACATTTATTTCATTTGGCCTTGTCAACAAAATCTATCCCGTCAGAATCTTTCTTTACCGTTGATTCTTCTCTTTCAATTATCAGAGATTGACTCCTCAAACTCTATAATACTATCATCATGACCATGTATTTTCCTATATTTGTTATACATTATTCACGCTAATATCAATATTTGAACTAAGTAATGTTATTTTTTCCTATCAAGAATTCTCCCATGTGTCATGAAATTATATAAGATGAAATGTAATTCTATTAGGTCATACTGGTAATGTTTACAAACATTATAAAAAAAAATTCCAATTAACCTAGGTATCTTTCTATTGGTCACAATCTCGGTTACTAAGACACCATTGGTCGTAATTAGGACAAATATTGATCATGGGAGTGAATAAACATCAAGTGAGGATGAGTGTATTATTTCAACTTTGCATGAACTATATGAAATGTTGTTGACAAGTTTATGAGGAAACGGAAAAACAAGTTTACAGATTTAGCATACATTCCACCAAAATTATCAGCAAGTGTTATAGTACAGATGCACTTTAGATTTAATTGTCATTTTCAGGTTCCCTTGTAAATCTTATATAAATTTTGTACAGTTAAAATTTTACAATTTGATGGTTTTAGGCTTATGGTGTTTAATGCCACTTTCAGCAATATTTAAATTATATCGTGGCGGTCAGTTTTATTGGTGGAGGACACCGGAGTACCCGGGGGAAACCTCTGACCTGTCGCTAGTCACTGAGAAACTTTATCACATAATGTTGTAATGAGTACACCTTGCCGTGAACGGGTTCAAACTCACAATTTCAGTGATGATTGGCACTGATTGCACAGGTTGTTATAAATCCAACTACCATATGATAACGACTGCCCCCTTTTACAATTTGAAGTCGACTACAAGTTAAGAAAGTCCAAGACATTCTTGTTTTTTGTTTTTTTTTACATTTGGAAAATGATGTTACGATGACACTACATTGTAACTCCCTTTAAATTTGGAAAAAGCATTACATAAAGTTTAAGACAACAATCCAAATACAAGTAACCTGCACCATTCCAACAAAGGTATCAGGTTAAAAGTGGTTTTACATTTGTTAATTAGTATTAGATATTGATGACATTTAAAAGCTGTATTATAATGGTTGGTCTCTGTTTTATTATTCTGTAATTAAATAGGATTTTCTACATAGTAAAGGAGCCGTCATGGTAGTATGGTCAATGTGCAATCAGTGCCTATCATTACTAAAGTTGTCAGTTCATGGCAAAGTGTACTTGATACAACATTATGTGAAGTGTGTCAGTGACTTACGACATGTCAGAGTTTTTGTCCGGGTACTCTGGTTTCCTCCACCAATAAAACTGACTGCCACAATATAAATAAAATATTGTTGAAAGTGGCATTAAACACCATAAACCAAACAAACCATCTACATAGTAAATCTATCTTGTTATAGATCCTACTAAACACCATTAGGTCTATCATATTATAGATTATGACACCATATCATTAGGTCTATCATATTATAGATTATGACACCATATCATTATTTCATATTATAGATCCTAAATACCCTATCAGTATCATAACAAGGGACCGTAATTGATTGAATGCTTGTTTTTCATGTCAATCCATGGGATAAAAGAAAATTCCACAATAAGTGTGAAATATGGTTATAGCTATGGTGTTTAACACCACTTTCAACAATATTTCAGTTAAATCGTAGTGGTCAGTTTTATTGGTGGAGGAAACCGGAGTACCCAGAGAAAACAACTGACCTGCCTCAAGTTACTGACAAACTTTATCACATAATGTTAACTTGTACGAGTACACCTCCCCATAGTAAGATTCAAACTCACAACTTTAGTGGTGATAGACACTGATTGCACGTTTCATAACAAAACAATTCCAGTCCTATCATTTCCACTTTCAATCATTTTTCATCTCACCGTTTTCAATTAGTTATTCAGTCGGGAAGCCACGCACAGATTCCGTACCTCCAACAATGCAAAGTCAAATCCCGAAATCAAGGGACGTAACTCTATTTTTTTAGACATGACGCTTTACAAGTGAGCGGCCATGCATTGTTTACGTCGACACCCCATGTGTTTTTACTGAATATCTTCATAAATACAACTGAAAGAAGTATTCATTTTTATTGAATCCATTTTTTAAATAAAATTGTAACGTGACTGACGCGTGAATACGTGTATTTATGATATCGTTTGCTTGAAATCAACGTTGGAACTCGGGATACCGCTGCTGATGAAATGTTGTAAAAAAAATGGCGCTAAAAATAGACTCTTTAACTAAGTGGAACAATTGCATCCCATTGGCTGTTTATTAATAAATTTGGTAAAAATAGCTAGAATCACGTATTAGAGTATGGATTATTTGCATATTTCCCCATCATTCGTCACTAGAATTCCATATTTGGATGTAAACAAGAAGCACTATATTTCGAGATTCTAACCAAATATTTCTGGTTTTTTTTCATAGATTGATCGATCTATTAGGATGAAAATGTGACTGTTTCTGTTTAAACACGAAAGAACCACTTGACCAATCATAGTCACACATATATAGAGTCATTTTATTCCATTTTTAACAACAAATCTTTCATTTTCGTTGACTCGTTCCATGGCATTTATGGACATGTCAAAATATTGACATAATAAATAAATACATTTTAGAAATAAAAAGGTCTGCATTATAATGTATGATCTTGTCATGCAGAGAATGGTGAAAGATTATGTTAAATTCACTCTAGATTAACATGGCATAGCATAAGGCTACATGTTTAGTTCATGTCAAGCATTTACACCCCCCCCCCCCCCCCCCCCTTTTTTCCATTTTCAGTCTGTTTTCCTGAAATACTTATTGATGTGTGTATATGCTACTTTTCAGTGCCAATGGTATTGACAACCTCCAGTTTTAGTTAGTTTTAGATCATTGTAGGTAGATATATATATATACAGACTGGACATGGGATGTTTATTTTTTTTAACAAGAGTCTGAAGATACCAAAGGGGCAAAGTTACTGATTCTATTAAATAAAATGGATGTTTATTTTCTGTTAGTTTCAGATTCTATGAGTATAAATGCAAAGTTTCCTGTGATGTTTATTGGTTGAATATTTGAATAAATAAAAAGAAGAATATATGATAAGTCTTATATATATATTCATACAGGTTTGAAAATCAATATATATATATATATATATATATATACACGTCTGAAAATTAAACCAAACAGTGTTAGAATTAGATTTTAGAGCTGTCAAATTTTTGTTCTTCCCTCGACGGGATTTGAACCCACACCATTGATACACTGCAGCACCATTCGCTTAGCCTTACGTCCAGCGCCCTAGACCACTCGACCACTCGACTACATCCAATATATATATATTGATTTTCTATATATGTTTTTTTTCTTCTAAAATATCCATGAAGTAAAAAAAATGGACCAGCATTCCAATTATTTTTTTAAAGTACATCATCAAACAAATGCCATGAGTTTTCAAGACACCTTGTGTCATAAATTATAATAAAGTCATTCAGAAAAGAACTTTTTGATTGTGTAATTTGTGAAACTTCATCTGAAAGTCAAAAGGTTTATTTCAATTTCAATTGAAAACCAGGACTTGTCTTAAACATTTCAAGAATGAATTAAATTTCTGTAAAGAATTTGGCTCAGAAGATAAATTATATTGTGGTACATATTGTTATAACAGTTGTAACACATTTTCTAGGTCAGAAAGTGGAGCTGAAACAAGATCTCAAACTTTTCAATTTCTTATAGATATATTGAACCAGAACCAAGATGTTGAACAAGTTTCTACAGACATTTAGACCTGTATACACTCCAACATGTTGTTGAATTTGTTATTCATGCTTTTTTTAGATGAAAAGGTACTTATGTTGCCTGTTGTTTATGAGAAATATAATTATCTTTTATTTATGAATATCAATGCCGAAATTTATAAATTTTCTGTTACAGAAAAGAATTTTTCAAAATGTGCCCATTTATTAACTTTTTTCCAGTCATTGGAACAAATAAAATAATTTTTTTAACTTCAATTTTAAACAATATTAACCAATACTTGGTTATTTTGCCAACAGAAAACATATTCATTCTATTCTAGTCATTTAATTTACTTAGTGAAATTTGGAATTCTGGTTTGTCCTTTCATGTGAATGCAAGTATTCTGTATGTGTCTTAAAATTATGTGAATGGTAGTCATTCAATATGCTCTTTTATGTGAATGCTAGTTATTCTGTATGTGTCTTTTATGTGAATGCTAGTCATTTTGTGTCTGTCTTTTATGTGAATGCTATAGTCATTCTGTTTGTGAATGTCATGGTGGAAAAAATATTGCAATCTAAGTATCCATATTTGTAAATGCTGGTAATTTTGTGAATGTCCTGGAAAAAGAATTATTGCAAACTAAGTACCCATATTTGTAAATGTTGGTCATTTTGTGAATGTCCTGGAGAAAGAATTATTGCAACCTAAGTACTCATATTTGTAAATGCTGGTCATTTTGTGAATGTCAAGGGGAAAGAATTGTTACAACTTGACCACCCATATATGTTATAAAAGCTAGTTTGTAGTTGTGTCAAACACATGAATATTCCAAATACATTGATATTTACATTGTGAGATAAACATGAAACTTGGTAGCTTTCATTCAGATAATAAAATTTCCTAATTTCAAGAAAAACATTTGCTTACACTGATTTTTTTTTTAATTTGCCTTGATATAATAGGAAGGGTTAAGATATCCGAATACAATTTTTTATGCCCCTTTTTGTCTCAAGGTTTCACTTTTTTTTTTAGATTTAAAAAAAATTATTCATTTTTTTACATGTTTTTTTTTTTATAATATTTTCATATTTTTTCAATTCGCTTAATTTTTGTTTACATGCTTTTATTTTTTCCACACATTTATTTCTTTCTATTTATCTTGTACCTGTTGTATTGAAATTAAGTCTAGTATCATAGATGATTTTTTTTTTTAATTTAAAGTGATAATATATAGTAATTCCCCAGTCTAAATTACAAAATGCACAATGTCTAAAACAATATTGCAATACAAATAATTCAATTAAACTGAAAAATACGGTATTAATACAAAAAAATTAAAAAAGACATAGACACCCCTTTCCCCAATGAAATATACTCTTTCGGATGTACGCTTAGGTGTCGTTTATTGTTGATGTTAAGAAACACCACCGATGTGTTCCGAAAGACAATGAATTTCGATGTTTGGCAAATGGTCGATCCGATCAAGGTGGGTGCAGGGCTAAGTGGAACAATTGCATCCCACAAGACATTGACACGAGTTGTCGGTACGACAATGATCCTAGATGATTTCCTCAGGCAATGTATGTTACAGAAAGCCATCATATTGTTTTAATTAAATTTTCTCTTTTAAATAGAACCACCTTGATATTTGTTTTGAAATTGAGTCCACTTCAAGTAGCAAAATTCGATGTTTGTACACAATATAAATAAAAACTGAAGTGATACAATAAATTTCTATTTATCCATAGACATCTTCCGTATATTTTAATTGATTTCAAGCATAAATATTTATTGTAAACCGACGTATTTTAATCGAAGGGTTGAACGTCATTTTTCATAAAAAATGAAGCGAAAGTCACGTGACTGGGACTTGACTTTGGAGCTCTCCTGTCACGCTGGCTGTCCTACTGATTATATTGTATTAGAGGCCACTGTGGCTATATGGTACTTGAATTCACATATTTTAATGTAATCAGTGCATATCGCTCAGGGGCCACAAAAATAATCAGAAAAATTGGCAATTTTTTCAGATAGTTTCACATGTATTTCAAACTTTAGTGCAATTTAAGATTAAGATAATCGTAACTCTAACCCCTAGCGAGGCAGCACATTCAAAGATTGGATATTAGAATGTCAGGGGTTTCAAAGTTTTTTTTATAATAGGAGGTACTTCTTAAATTTTAGGAGGTACCTAAAAAATTAGGCTGAGGGCCGTAAGGGTTCCAGGGGGCGGAAGTTCCTGAAATCTAGCATTTTGTGGACCAAAAAATGTACTTCAGAGACTGCAAAACATTAAGTGTTTTTGAAAGAAAAATCCCATTAACTTTAGAGTTCAGATTTCACCAAGAGTGAAGACCATGCATAATCAATGCCTGGATTTTCACCCCCAATTTCTTTATTGAATATTTCAGTTTACAGACTTCAGCCAAGATTATTCATAGATAGTCTGCCATATCTTAAAAAAAACAGAAGAAACATAAAGAGCTACGGTTCTGCAGCTAGGCTTGACCAAGCCATTGTAATCAAAGTTTAAACTTCTCAAAATTCTTTTGTTGGCTTTGTCCTTTTCTTTTTCACAATACCTTGGCTTGTGTGTTTTTTTTTACTTTATTACCAGTAATTAAACTCATCAAAGACCATTGGCACGGATCAAGACATATAAGTGTCATAATTAATGAAACCAAGGACGTATAAAGAATACGTCCTTGATGAAACATATAAATTTAATTTGCAATCATCAATCTTTAATAAAATTTATAATTTTAATAGATCAATACAAATATAATTAAACAATAACAATATATATTGTTACTTTCACGACTTATGTGCAAAAAGAATGTTCGAACAAAAACGATTCGCGGGAAGACATTTATTAACATTTGAATCACAAAAGTTAAATTATTTTGGAAAAAAAGGGGGGCAGGCGCTTTGACATTACAATGTAATTCGTATTTGAGCCATGTCCGGTCCTTTTTCAAGATTTCTAGTAATTTTCTATCCCTTATCTCCTCGTACCCCCTTTTAAAAATGTTTTTCGGCACACTTTCATTTCTGTGAACAACCGCGGTAGGGCCCCGTCAAAATATGTAAATAAATTAGCCATAGGTTTTTTTTTTATTATACCGGAAGTTAAACAATATGGACGGAGTTAAGCATCAAGACAGTACGCCCCAGAATGATTCGACCCTGGGTTTTAAATGGATATAAAAAATCGAACAAAATATTGTGTAGTCATATATTCATAATACATAATGATCATACTTATATTACTGGAGATTACACTAAATTGTGTTTGAACATAATTTGTAATCGGTCATTTTTTTATTTTGAAATGATGTCAGCTTTGTTCCGGTCCGAGTTTTATAAAAGGATGAAAAGATATTGGGGCGAAAACATATCTATTTACCGCATGCGCAAACTGCTATTTACAATTCTAAGGTAAAGTTATTTTTAAAACAGGGAATATCCCATCAACTTGGTCGTGACGCAGTTGTTCGATTTGAATGCGAGAATTCAGCAATTGACGTGATCATTAATTTTTTATGAAAAATATTCCACAATCCAATCGTACTTGTGGTTTTGACCACCGCTAATTTTGGGGGGTTCAGTAATTTCTGCCGGTACTATACACGATCTCAGGCGGGTAAAAGTACCGGGTACCGGCCCACTTTGAAACCCCTGGAATGTAACAAGTTACATCAAGTATAGAGTCAAATGTACAGTAAAAGCTAATTGTTTTTAGATATTTTAACAGATTAGAAGGTAATAGAACAGAAGCCATGTGCTTGGAAATTTTTTTTCATGATTTAAATCTATGCATTCTAGTAACTTAGTATGGGATTTTTTGTATTAAAATCTATGCATTCTAGTGGGATTTTTTTGTATTTAAATCTATGCATTCTAGTAACTTAGTAAGGGATTTTTTCATATTTAAATAATTTTAATGGGACAATATTGGGGAAGCTGGAAGAATGCTAAAATAAATCTGTCATAATTACAGGCCTTCAAGTGGTTTTTGGTCCAAAAATAGTGCTTTTTACAGGACCAAATTTCTTGAAAAATAGGGTATAATAGGGCAAATTTAATAAATTATAGTGAAATTATAGGGATATTTCTCTCTACTTCATCCCTTTTCTACTTAAAATACTATATGAAATACATACCTATTTGTGTGATAATTATAAAGACGCTTACCAATAACATCAAAGAAGACAGTTTCTTAGAAATATTCAAGTACTGGATTTTATCATATCTACAGGTACATGTATTTACGATACTCTTGAAGGTTTTCAAAGGAGGGGAATGCAAAAAAATACAACATTATAATTTTCGACCAATAAAAGCTAATTTATAGGGCTAACATAGGGAAAAGGGCCATTTTATGCCAAATTATAGGGATTACAGGACATTTTCAAAAAGATAAGGATTTTATAGGAAATATAGGGTCTGTAATTATGATGAAAATATAGTCAACAATGAAAATAAAAACATCCCATTGGGATTAAATAACCTAATCAAGCCTCTTACAAGGTCATATATAATCTGGTCAGGATTCCTTTATCTGGTATTAAATCAAGAAATGATTAAATGGCAAATTGACATTTATTTTTACTTACAGGGTATGTAAATATTTAACATGGGGAAAATAAGATAATATTTACAGACTTTTCTCAAGCCAGAAAGGTAAATTATGTACAGATTTACTGGTATAATTATGTACAGATTTACTGGTATAATTATGTACAGATTTACTGGTATAATTATGTAGATTTACTGGTATAATTGTGTACAGATTTACTGGTATAATTATGTACAGATTTACTGGTATAATTATGTACAGATTTACTGGTATAATTATGTACAGATTTACTGGTATAATTATGTACAGATTTAATGGTATAATTATGTACAGATTTACTGGTATAATTATGTACAGATTTACTGGTATAATTATGCACAGATTTACTGGTATAATTATGTAGATTTACTGGTATAATTATGTACACATTTACTGGTATAATTATGTACAGATTTACTGGTATAATTATGTACAGATTTACTGGTATAATTATGATGGACAATGAAACAAATATAACATTTAAAAAAAAAAAAAAATTAGTTGGTAAATATATTTGACACTTCTAACGCGAGTTCGAATCACACTCAGGCGAAAAATACTTGATACAACATTATGTAATAAAGTTTGTCAGTGACTTGTGGCAGATCTTCTCCATGTACTACGGTTTCCTCCACCAATAAAACTGACTGCCATGAAATAACTGAAATATTGTTGAAAGTGGCATTAAACATCATAGCCCTAACCATATTACACATTTATTGTAAAATTTTCATTTATCCCATGGATTGACATGAAAATCAGAAGTATTAAATCAATAACAAGATTTAATTGTCCTACATACTGACTTTAATGTCATATTGTTTTGACAGGCCACTGTGGGTGCACATGAAAAACAAAATCCATAATGATGAACCAGTTCCCTAAAGAATTTAATTATTGGTATATTGTGAATATGCATTGAACATGTAGATCTAAATATTTCAATTAATCTACACAAAAAAAAAACACTGAACAAAAATATGTGTCATTACTAAATACACATACAATCAAACCTGTATTAAGAGGACACCTGTGCAACAAAGAAAAAAAGTGGTCTTTTAAGACAGGTGTAGCAGGAAGTAATGATTTTCGATAGCCAATAAAATACAAATTTGTACTAACAATTTGTTTTCCACTTTCAAAAAAGAGCCCAGAACATAGTGAAATGTCACATTCCCTTGCTGAGACAGCCATCTTGGATTTCCGTTCCACTTAAAAATATTTACTAAGTAAAAGATCATCCTATTATCATTCATCTACAGTTTTGTTATAATCTAGTGTGTAGTTTTGGAGAAAACAATTTATTCATTTTCCCATATATAAGGTTCAATACATATTGAACCTTATATATGGGAAAATGAATAAATTGTATATTGAACCTTATATATGGGAAAATGAATAAATTGTTTTCTCCAAAACTACACACTAGATTATAACAAAACTGTAGATGAATGATAATAGGATGATCTTTTACTTAGTAAATATTTTTACATGTATTTCAAACTTTAGTGCAATTTAAGATTAAGATAATCCTAACTCTAACCCCTAGCGAGGCGACACATTCAAAGATTGGATATTAGAATGTAACAAGTTACATCAAGTATAGAGTCAAATGTACAGTAAAAGCTAATTGTTTTTAGATATTTTAGCAGATTAGAAGGTAATAGAACAGAAGCCATGTGCTTGGAAAATTTGTTTTCATGATTTAAATCTATGCATTCTAGTAACTTAGTATGGGATTTTTTTGTATTAAAATCTATGCATTCTAGTAACTTAGTTTAAGGGATTTTTTTGTATTTAAATCTATGCATTCTAGTAACTTAGTATGGGATTTTTTTGTATTAAAATCTATGCATTCTAGTAACTTAGTTTAAGGGATTTTTTTGTATTTAAATCTATGCATTCTAGTAACTTAGTAAGGGATTTTTTCATATTTAAATAATTTTAATGGGACAATATTGGGGGAGCTGGAAGAATGCTAAAATAAATCTGTTATAATTACAGGCCTTCAAGTGGTTTTTGGTCCAAAAATAGTGCTTTTTACAGGGCCAAATTTCTTGAAAAATAGGGTATAATAGGGCAAATTTAATAATTTATAGTGAAATTATAGGGATATTTCTCTCTACTTCACCCCTTTTCTACTTAAAATACTATATGAAATACATACCTATTTGTGTGATAATTATAAAGACGCTTACCAATAACATCAAAGAAGACAGTTTCTTAGAAATATTCAAGTACTGGATTTTATCATATCTACAGGTACATGTATTTACGATACTCTTGAAGGTTTTCAAAGGAGGGGAATGCAAAAAAATACAACATTATAATTTTTGACCAATAAAAGCTAATTTATAGGGCTAATGTAGGGAAAAGGGCCATTTTATGCCAAAATATAGGGATTATAGGACATTTTCAAAAAGATAAGGATTTTATAGGAAATATAGGGCCTGTAATTATGATGAAAATATAGTCAACATGAAAATAAAAACATCCCAGTGGGATTAAATAACCTAATCAAGCCTCTTACAATGGTCATATATAATCTGGTCAGGATTCCTTTATCTGGTATTAAATCAAGAAAGGATTAAATGGCAAACTGACATTTATTTTTACTTATCGGGTATGTAAATATTTAACATGGGGAAAATAAGATAATATTTACACAGACTTTTCTCAAGCCAGAAAGGTAAATTATGTACAGATTTACTGGTATAATTATGCACAGATTTACTGGTATAATTATGTACAGATTTACTGGTATAATTATGATGGACAATAAAACAAATATAACATTTAAAAAAAAAACCCAATTAGTTGGTAAATATATTTGACACTTCTAACGCGAGTTCGAATCACACTCAGGCGAAAAGTACTTGATACAACATTATGTAATAAAGTTTGTCAGTGACTTGTGGCAGATCTTCTCCATGTACTACGGTTTCCTCCACCAATAAAACTGACTGCCATGATATAACTGAAATATTGTTGAAAGTGGCATTAAACATCATAGCCCTAACCATATTACACATTTATTGTAACATTTTCATTTATCCCATGGATTGACATGAAAATCAGAAGCATTAAATCAATAACAAGATTTAATTGTCCTACATACTGACTTTAATGTCATATTGTTTTGACAGGCCACTGTGGGTGACATGAAAAACAAAATCCATAATGATGAACCAGTTCCCTAAAGAATTTAATTATTGTATTGTAAAAATGCATTGAACATGTAGATCTAAATATTTCAATTAATCTACACAAAAAAAACCACTGAACAAAAATATGTGTCATGTCATGAAGTCATTACTAAATACACATACAATCAAACCTGTATTAAGAGGACACCTGTGCGACAAAGAAAAAAAAAAGTGGTCTAGACAGGAAGTAATGAGACAGCCATCTTGGATTTCCGTTCCACTTAAAAATATTTCCTAAGTAAAAGATCATCCTATTATCATTCATCTACAGTTTTATTATAATCTAGTGTGTAGTTTTGGAGAAAACAATTTATTCATTTTCCCATATATAAGGTTCAATATAATATTTTGGAATGTGGTGGTGGCCATCTTGAATTTCTAATCCATATACAAATTACCAACTTTGTAAGGGACCACCCAATGATCATTTATGCACAGTTTGGATTTAATCAAGTTAACAATTCATTAGAAAAATATAATGTAGTCATTTTCCCATAGTGTCCAATGGTAAAACTTTGTCTTGCTGTGGCAGACATCTTGAATTTCAGATCCAGATTTAAAATACCAACTTTGTAAGAGGCTATCCAATAATCCTTCAAGTTCATGTACAACTTGGGTTTAATCAAACTGCCACAATATAACTGAAATATTGTTGATAGTGGCATTAAACACCATAAACCTAAACAAATTGGCAGTTTTTGGTACTAGAAATAATTTTTGTTTACTATTATTTATTAATCACGTATTCCATTTAAATGTTATTACATGTATGTATTGCCAGTACATGTATACCTTTTTAAATGGTGTGTTAGTTCAATGAAAATTTTATTCAGTCAAGATTTATTTGTTACACCTGAACTTATTAAATATTGAAGTCTCTTATATATCACTTAATCAAATATTTTGGCAGGACTTCAATCCCACGATACGTCTGCATTGATAAATAACTGAAGAAAGGTTAAAACATTTTCATGGTCGTTTGTATATCGGTAATTCATTTTGGACCAAATTTTGGACAAATCTTTCTATATCCTTAAAAACCAATTGCAACTTGAATATTCAGGTCGAGTTGCATAAACACATTTTTCTCTGTAAAATAATACAAGATCTGGTTAAATCCAGAGGTTCACATGAGTCTGTAGTACTCGATCACCTGATTATAAATTATGATCTACTAATCATATAATGATCTTTTGATTAAGTTTCAGCTCAATCAGTTTCATTTCAGTTTCAAAATTTCTATGCAGTTTTAAAAAAGATATATTTTTAAGGTAACTGTCATTGACACGGGAACTGTGACAATAAACTGTAATAGTTTTTGTCAAGGAAATTTTAATTAATTCGCCCGTCACTAATTGGATTAATGGCTTCAATATACATGAGCATTTCAACGGTTTATTACTTAATGTGAAGTTCATTTTTGACACATCGGAGCTTTTGAATTGTTAATTTTAGAATTTATTTCGTGTTCATGGAAGTAATTCTGTTTAAAAATGTAAGTTTTCTCAAATTACACCCAAAAATACATGTATATGTCAATAAAATCTACATTGCAGATCATCCATCTACCCAACTCTTAAAGGTGACAGGAAGCAATTTTTTGTTCCAGTTTTTTCAATTCTTTATAAAGTTTATCTCAAAATAAAACAGAAAATGGTATTCCTTTTTGAGAAATCTTTAATATATACACATATCCACCTGTTAAAGTACATTGTATGGTCACAACGAATGATAAATTATTTGTATTGTGTTATCATTAAATGTGCATAATTTATTTAGCTTATTCAACATGTTTCAATGAGCAATATATTCGTGGCAAGAAATATTCAGTGCAGAGCTAGGTTCTTAAATCTCCATGGCAGAAATCTTTCCTAGACATCTTAGCAGGATATATATTTCCATTGCAGAGATAGAACATTTAATGATTTTGTGCTAAAGGAATATAGGTCAAAATCATAAATTTTTGTCACCCATAAAAACTATCAGATACGATTGATGCCTTAATAAAACCTGTTTCTGTAACTTATAAATGTTATGAAATGTACTCGCATCGGGGAAAAAAGGTGCAACTGCTCGTGTTTTGAAGTCGATCAAGAAATGGACGCCATCTTATTAATTATCGGCATTGTTTACGGAGTTTGCCTAATCGTCATTAAATCAGTACAACAATGCACTTATTTCTTATTTTCTGTGAATCTGCTTTTAGTTGGCGTTAATTACGGACAAAGAACCATGCAAATTTGCAGTTAATAAGCGACAAAATATAAATTATTCGTTTTTACCTGTCACTAGTAAGGTCAGTTGCATACGGAGAAAGCAAGATCAAATTATTTGCTTGCAAGGAAATAATAAATCGATGGTAATATTCGTTTTAAAAAGGCGAAGTGGTACGATAAGCTGTTTAATGTGAAATACTTACCTTTATTTCACCATTTTAAAACTATTTACCCATTTCCAAAACATATAATTTTTTGGTCAAAATCGTAGCTAATGCCTCTTTAAATAACATTTTTAAAGAAAAAGGATAATGAAGGTTTTCCACGGCAGAAAAACCTCATAGCATGTATGACATACATTTTGTACATGTGTAAATTTCTGTGTTCGAAATAGAACTTAACGAAATAGGTGTGACAGACATTTCAATCCACATTTGTTTAAGCATGAGTTTAAGACATTTATTCAGTAAAAATTAATCAAAATGTTAGCATTTTTCCTATTCACTTGACTAAACCTATATTTTTGGAAAATTACAAGTCAACGAGTACTATATTTAGGATTGGCTGCGGCAGAATTATTTCAGATCATAAATGGTTCAATATGACAACTTGACATGTCAAATAACAGCTCTCTTATAAATTAAATTAGGTCAACATGCTTGACCAATCTTTTCAAATAACAAAAATGTTTAAACAATAATATATGAAACATCATATTTCCTTCTTTATATTTTGTTTAATGTTTTTATTTTCATGGCAATAGTCATTCCAATATTTTTAATAGGGTGCCCCCGGTCAAGTGTTAAATACCAAATTTGTGCTATGAAATATATATAGTGGCCGCCATCTTGGATTTCACATCAACACAAGAAATGTATTCTCTATAAAAGACCATCCAACGATCATTCATGTGTATCTTGGATGTTGAATAAGGTTTGCAGTTTCTGAGAAGAAGCTCTTTATACATATTCCTACATGGTCCTAGAAAACTGTTATGGTGGTCATTTCTAACCAAAACAAAAATGTAAAGATTTCAAAAGTATATTCAATAATCACTCTTGTAGAAGTCATGTTTTATCAAGTCTGTAGATTCTACAAAGAAGCCTGTTACAAGCTTTCCTATTTAGGGTTCTGTATTAAATCATGCGATGTGGTGGCTGCTATATTGGATTTCTGATAAACACTAATACAAAATATGTAAACTTATGCATGTGAAATCACATTTCAACCCGATTTCCTTCCAAATATGCAGTGGTTTCAGAAACTAGAGGCTCAGCACTGAGCTGAGCCTGTGTCGCTCACCTTTCATTCTGCTCTGAGGAAACTTAATACAGAACCTTCCATAGTCTATAGGTGCTTCCCACCAAATTTCGGTTCGTTTTGGCAAAGCAGTTTCAGAGAAGAAGATTTTTAGAAAGCGACCAATCTAAAACAAGAATTGCCTGTGGCAGCCATGTTTGTTAATGGATCAAAACGAAATGAGCAATCTCTATATACAAATGTAGGACCTTCCATAGATGCTTCTTACCAAGTTTCATATCATTTGGCCAAGCAGAGGAAAAGCTGTTTTAGAAATCGAACAATAAGAAACAAGAATTGTCTATGATGGCCATGTTTGTTAACGGATCAAAACGGAATGAGCAATTCCCATAGAGGACCTTCCATAGATGCTTCCTACCAAGTTTCGGTCTATTTGGCCAAGCTGTGTCAGAGAATAAGATTTTTAGAAATTGACCAATCAGAAAAAAGAATTGTCTGTGGTGGCCATGTTTGTTAACAGATTGGGACAAAATGAGCAATCTTTATAAGAGGACTTTCCATAGATGCTTCCTACCAAGTTTCGGATCATTTGGCCATTCGGTTTCAGAGGAGAAGATTTTTAGAAATAGACCAATCAGAAACAAGAATCGCCTATGGTGGCCATGTTTGTTAATGGATATGGGACAGAATGAGCAATCTTTATAGAGGACCTTCCATAGATGCTTCCTACCAAGTTTCGGTTCATTTGGCCATGTAGTTTCAGAGGAGAAGATTTTTAGAAATAGACCAATCAGAAACAAGAATCGCCTGTGGCAGCCATGTTTGTTAATGGATCAAAACGAAATGAGCAATCTCTATATACAAATGTAGGACCTTCCATAGATGCTTCTTACCAAGTTTCATATCATTTGGCCAAGCAGAGGAAAAGCTGTTTTAGAAATCGAACAATAAGAAACAAGAATTGTCTATGATGGCCATGTTTGTTAACGGATCAAAACGGAATGAGCAATTCCCATAGAGGACCTTCCATAGATGCTTCCTACCAAGTTTCGGTCTATTTGGCCAAGCTGTGTCAGAGAATAAGATTTTTAGAAATTGACCAATCAGAAAAAAGAATTGTCTGTGGTGGCCATGTTTGTTAACAGATTGGGACAAAATGAGCAATCTTTATAAGAGGACTTTCCATAGATGCTTCCTACCAAGTTTCGGATCATTTGGCCATTCGGTTTCAGAGGAGAAGATTTTTAGAAATAGACCAATCAGAAACAAGAATCGCCTATGGTGGCCATGTTTGTTAATGGATATGGGACAGAATGAGCAATCTTTATAGAGGACCTTCCATAGATGCTTCCTACCAAGTTTCGGTTCATTTGGCCATGTAGTTTCAGAGGAGAAGATTTTTAGAAATAGACCAATCAGAAACAAGAATCGCCTGTGGCGGCCATGTTTGTTAATGGTATTGGAACGAAATGAGTACTCTTTATAGAGGACCACCCATAGATGCTTCCTATTAAGATTCAGATCATTTAGCCAAGCGGTTTCAGAAGAGAAGAATTTTTTAAATCAGCCAATCAGAAACAAGCGTCGTCTGTGGCGGCCATGTTCGTAAATGGATCGGGACGAAATGAGCAATCTTTATAGAGGACCTTCCATAGATGGTTCCAACCAAGTTTCAGTTCATTTGGTTGAGGGGTTTTAGAGGCATATTTATCTGTAATTCAATTCAGAGATAACTGCATTTTGAATAGATACAAAATGTATCTATATTTAAACTAGAGTTATCTCCCTTTTAACAGAAAAAATGATTTTTTAGATTTCTCTCAATCAGAAACAAGAATCGCCTGTGGCGGCCATGTTTGTTAACAGATCAAGATGAAATTAGCAATCTTTATAGAGGACCTTCCATAGATGCTTCCTACCAAGTTTCGGTTCATTTGGCTAAGCGGTTTCAGAGGAGAAGATTTTTAAAAATAGACCAATCAGAGGCCATGTTTGTTAATGGATCGGGACAAAATTAGTAAACTTTATAGAGGACCTTCCATATATGCTTCCTACCAAGTTTCAGTTCATATGGTCGAGGGGTTTCAGAGGAGAAGATTAAAATGTGAAAAGTTAACGGATGACAGACGACGACGGACGCCAAGTGATGGCAAAAGCTCACATTGCCTTTGGCAAGGTGAGCTAAAAAAGACAAATTATAAATACAAATAACAAATGCTAGTTAATAGTATAAAAATAGTGTTATTTCTTTTGTACTGTACCAATTGTTTTTAAAAATAAATCTGTAAGAACCTCCACCCCACCCCCACCTTTAAAATTAATATATAATTCTTAATATAACCCATATGGACCCCCACTGCAAAACCTATATATATAAATAAGGAAATTTTTTTTTTTATTACCAAGTAACTTTCTAAATCAATTATAAACATAAAGAAAAGTAGTAAAATACAAAATAACTAGCACATTACTGCTGTGTCAATCAATGTCTATCAGAAAGAGATAAGATAGGGGAATTTAACAATCTACCAACAATGGCAAAAACATTACTTAATATGTGGTGCACATGATAAATTTAGAAAGTTCATTCACCTCAAACATGTCAAGGTTGCATCTATTAACCAAGATCTGTTTTTAAAGTACACATCAATCAATCCATTGTGGAAAAATGCAGACGACAAAACATTGTTCACCTATATACTGCTTTTTTTACTATGCCAAGTGACAATTAACTATGATGAATAAATAACTGTGACCACATGATACAACATTAAAAGTATAAATAGAAAATATATACATTCATGTGTCAAAAGTTTTTCCCCCCACCAAAGACATTTCCTTATATATATCATATAAAACGATTTACTTTCGAAATATTCTCCTGAAAGCATTTCTCATACGATTTTCTTGATATTTTCACCTTTAAAAGCAGAATATTAATAAGAGTTCATTTGAATATTCTCCATAATTTTTTTTAACTTTTATATACAAGCATTTATGATTAATATTCAGCATACCATTATCAGTGATAATATGACCATAATTTTTTTTATTGCTATTTTGTTTATTTTCCCTTTGATGTTTAAAACCAATATATTTCATATCAGGTAAGCCTGAGATGATTCCAATTATCAGCATTCACTAATCCGCTAAGCGTTGTCAAGGACGCACTATCGCTGTTTTCTAATATGACGTTATAATGACGTCACATTACCAAATCCTTGATAATAAGTGATTAACGATAACAAATATTAATTGTGCTTAAAAAAATGTCAGTATCTCAACAAAAATTATATAATTATGAATACAAAATAGCGATAAAATAATTAAAGATGTTTTTTAAAACTCGAGGACGTTTCTCAGTCATCTATCATCTTCGCCATTTGATGAGAGATGACTGAGAAAAGTCCTCTCGTTTTAAAAAACATCGTTAATCACTTAGTAGCACTAAAGTTCGATATGCTTTCAGAACTATTAAAACATCTTCAAGAAGCATAAAAAGCAGTGTAGATCCTAAAAAAATCATGACATTTGAATTTGCTTGTTCATTGTTAAAGTAATATATATAGTTACTTGGTTTTTATATTTTCAACATCACCTCCATTCCCTGATAAAAGATCAAAAGGTCAAATGAGTCAGTGTTGAAGTCCTTCTGACTTGGGGGACCATCTTTTGGAAATATTATTGGTGATGGAAATTTATCACATGAGAAAGACTATAATCTGTACAGAGCAATTCAAATTATGTTGGCATACTTCATAAAGCAAATTTTTTTAAGGCTTAGGAGAATTTTTTTTTTTAATATCAAAATTGGTTAAAAATTAAAAAGTAATTTTTTCCTTAACTGTCAATGATATTACATTTAAATTACAATACAAATTATCATTACACCAATATAATACATGTACTTAATAATAGAATCCATGAGTGAATACAGAAATAGGATAGAGCTTCTACTTTTACCCACATCCAAAGCTGCCGTAACAGCATATTACAGGCCGGTGGGCAAAGCAGCACACTGGGAGGGGGGATACATATATTTATTGTACTGGTACTTCCAACAAGATATCAGTGTTTAAACATGTCCTACACAACATACATAGATTAGCATGGCCCCTATGCTCGTGGGTCTCCCAAGCAACTGCCCAGCATGCCCATGCATTAAGATGGCACTGTCCACATCATCTAATCTTTGTTTACTTGTTCTCCTCATGATAATAGCTGAAACACCACTCCCTTGATGTTATATACACTCAATCAATATATAAATAGATTTTATAATTATTTCTTTTTCTAAATATAACTTTTAATTATATATTAAGGTGAGGTAATTCTGTAAGGTACAATGAATATATATATATTTAGCAGGATCCTTCATCACCAATATATATCTAATTTGGAATTCATAAATTAACTGAGGACAAAACCTTTTATGTGCATTTGTTTAATACAATTTTGTTTTTAGTTAATTCTTTACATGCTTACATTTTTTTTACAACTTTAAACATTAATACAATTTCATCAATTTGTTCATGAATACTAAGGAAAAATAAAATTTGCTGTCCTTCCTGAAAGCAATTTTAGCAATGTAAGAAAAAATAATCTTATCAAGAGATTTAACCAGATGATGGATAACCTTGACACCAATAGGAGAACATGGAAGTCAATTATCAAATCAGATAATATTTTCCATAAATAGAAATTATTTTGACATGTAAATGACACCTAATTCCTCATATGTGGATGAACCAGTAAAGTTAGTCTTACAAGGAGAAGAAAAAACCTTTCTGAGGGTTCTGTGTGACTGACTGAATATTTTCTTGTCTTTAATATGGTTCATTTCTCACACGTTCAAGATCACCTTTCTGTGAAAAAGCAGTGAAATTTTTAAACATTTGTAAAGTGAAGGTGACCTATATTTCCATTGTTCAACGGTACATGATTTTTACAATGAATATTTTAAACTCATACCTTTGTATATATGAACAGTAGTTTAAAATTTCTAGCTTGGGAAATAGTATATAGCATTAACATTTCTAAGATCGTGAAACAGTGTATAACATCTCTAAGGGTGGGAAACAGTAGTTATCATTATTCTGTCAATCTGGAAACATGTATTTCAAATAAATCTCATGGTACTACAGTAGTCCCTTTCTTACAAGGCCACCCATTCTGCAATGAAAAAGTGGCCATATGAGAGTGGTGGCCTCTCTTGAGGGGGAGAATTTTAAAGTATTTTATTAACCGAGTGCATCTCATTCTAAAATTCAACCTGTTAAGAGGGTGGCCTTTTATAAGAGGGGGATTACTGTAGGAATATTTGATTTAGACAGGTTTCAAAATAATAAAATAAATAAATTTTCTCACATACCCCAAGTATCATACCATTTTTCTCATCACATATAGACCCAATATACATCCCTCCTGAGTTATCATTGATAAAGATAGAGATTGGACATTTTGAATCCTCTTCCTCTTCAAACTGAAGACCATTTTCAGGATATTCTTGATCATTATTTTGATCCCCTATCTCTTCATCGGTAAAAATTTCCTCTGCATTTGGATGAAGTGGTTCTTGTGTCGACATTCCACTATCGGCCTTCCGTCTTCTATGTGGACGACTTTTTTCTTGGCAGAAATGACAATTTATCACCTCGTCAAAACTATTTCCAAAATAATAAGAGAATTTTGCATATATAAGAGGACGCAGTCCAAGGTCTATTAAAGCTACACTACTACAATATTTATCTATTTCAAAAAGGGTATTTAACTGATCGTACAATGGATCATAAACAGGGTCATCTGATAATCCATTATTGATTGTTTCTCTAGTTTTGTAAAACATCATTACATTTATTATTTCATAAGGCAATTTAAAAATGGCGAACGTTAGGACTAACATGGTAACCATACAAGAAAATCTACGTTCTCGTGATGAATAACTCTCTTCAAAGAATCTCATGCTGAGAAATTTCGTCAATACGTACAATGCAATTATAACACACAACGGTATAATGTATGAAAATGCAAATCGTAACCACATGTTTCTCTCGTCTTCTTCTGTCAGTGCTGAACCTAACTCGACACATTCATCATAAAGCTCACTTTTTCCAACAGATTTTAAATTAAGCAAGTTTGAACAAATTATTCCTATCGAAATGATTATGCACCCAATAACAGTGTGTTTTACATAAGATCTGGAATGGACACGATCATTTAACATAATACAACGAATAATGCTGAAAAGTACTAAATATGCTGCCGCTGTGTATGAGCTGACTGAAACCAAATAAAAATGTGCCTTACACCAAGCTGTTGTCGATATGTCAGTCTCTCCAACAACTTCAAAAATAATATCGGGAATTTCCATTACAACTTTAAGCAAATCCGACACAGCCATTGCACCAATCACAATGTAGATAGGAATTTTTGGATACTTGGAACAAATTAAAGCTCTTATGACAAGTATGTTTCCAACGATGCACACGATACCGATTAATCCTACCACAACACACTTAACCAATTCTGCCACGTGTAGCTTTTTGGTCTCCTCCTCCATGTTCACACTTTCTGAAAAAAAAAAAAAAAAATACACAATGAAAATATAATTATTATAATGGACATGACTGACGAACTAGACCTTTTATTAATCTGTTTCCTGACAGAGCCCCAATGGCAATGGCATAGAAATACCAATGTATGACTTAAGTCTTTCTGCTGCAGGCTATTATTCCATGAATGGGCATGCCATAATTACATACATGTATGTAAGAAACTTCTCCTTAAGATAGGACACAAACTAGTATTACTGTGAGCACAGCTCACTAAGATATACCCCCCGCTTCCCACATCTGTCCAACCTATTTCCATAACCAAAAGATTACTGATTGTTCCAACCAAAAATGAAAGGGACCCTCTTCTCTTCACCGGTAAGCTGCTGATAAAATTTCAAAACATTCTGAGAAACACTACTCAAGTTATCATACGACATAGGGTAAAAATCCTATTTTCTGTCATATCAAGTCCAATAACTCTGGAACGGCAAAAGTGAAAATCGTCAAAAATGAAAGGGATCTTCCTCTCTTCACCAGTAAGCTGTTGATAAAATTTCAAAACATTCTGAGAAACACTACTCAAGTTATCATACAACATAGGGTAAAAATCCTATTTTCTGTCATATCAAGTCCAATAACTCTGGAACGGCAAAAGTGAAAATCGTCAAAAATGAGAGGGATCCTCCTCTCTTCACCGGTAAGCTGTTGATAAAATTTCAAAACATTCTGAGAAACACTACTCAAGTTATCATACGACATAGGGTAAAAATCCTATTTTCCGTCATATCAAGTCCAATAACTCTGGAACAGCAAAAGTGAAAATCGTCAAAAATGAAAGGGATCCTTCTCTCTTCACCGGTAAGCTGCTGATAAAATTTCAAACCATTCTGAGAAACACTACTCAAGTTATCATACGACATAGGGTAAAAATCCTATTTTCCGTCATATCAAGTCCAATAACTCTGGAACAGAAAAAGTGAAAATCATCAAAAATGAAAGGGATCCTTCTCTCTTCACCAGTAAGCTGCAGATAAAATTTCAAAACATTCTGAGAAACACTACTCAAGTTATCATACGACATAGTGTGAAAATCCTATTTTCCGTCATATCAAGTCCAATAACTCTGGAACGGCAAAAGTGAATATCGTCAAAAAAGAAAGGGAACATCCTCTCTTCATCAGTAAGCAGCTGATAAAATTTTATCGTATAACATAGGATTTGTTTACAGACGGACGGACATGGTGAAACCAGTATACCCCCCTACAACTTCGTTGCGGGGGGTATAATGATTGCCTCATTTATGGAGAATGACATTCTCATTGCATTTAAAATTCAACTAGCAGCAGTGCCTATATAATGTGTCCTTTGTGACCCACTGCCAAGGCAAAATTTTGTCCAACTTTATTTTTCAGCTATATATATAATGGAGAGATGATGATGATATCTGCTTTGTACTAGAAGAACACACTTTTGTCACATACATTGGCTTATGTTGTGCTAGCTCACTTGAAACAACAGTTAGCAAGGTAGGCATGTTGCTCCACTAGGACACATTATCATGATACCTAGCCAACCAGTCTTTGCTCTTACTCCTTAATGCTGTATGCTTAGCAGAGAAGCAGCAAATATTGATATTTCTAAGGAATTCATTAAAACAATTCCCATCATAACCAGATGAAAAACTCTCGATTTACAAATAACAGAAACATCCATTTTTGCACCTTGGGGCCTCTGGTTTGGAAACGGGTAGAGTTACGATACCCAAAATCATTACTCACCTTTATCTAGTGCCAAGGATCATTGTGTTCAAAAATAGGAAAGATCCTTCATTTAGAACTTAAGTTATCTCATGGAAACCATTCTTGTCTACAGACATACAACGACAATGCCATAAAAAAAAATATTTTGTGGTCATATAAAAACTGCAAACAATTCAGACTTGAAATAAAAACTAGAGGCTCACCTAGTTATTCATGCACATTTGTGTTGAAGCAAGTTTGAGTTTTTGGAGAAAAACTTTTTACTCATATTCCCATAGTTAAACAATGTCATGTGAAGTCAGCCAACTTAGATTTCCACAAAGGAAATGAAAATGACATTCTAATGACTATTTATATGCCTCTTCGATTAAATCTATTTCTAGTATATATATGAGAAAAATATTTTTTCATTTCCCCATATGTCATGTGGTGGCAACAATCTTGGATTTCCAATAGACACAAAAAAAACACTCACACATTTAGTGAACTACCATTCAAAGAACATGTTTGCTATTAAATGATACGAGATTTAAGAATTATTTAAAATATTCTTTCCATAGGGTCTAATGTTAAATTTGCCCTGTGATGGCAGCCAGCCATCTTGGATTTTCAATCGACACAAACAAAATTTGTAAGGGACAATCTAATGATTATTCTTGTACTGTTTGGGTTAAATCAAATTAAGTTTTTAAGAAAAATTGTTCAGTGGTTTAAGATCAGAATAATTTTAAAACATTTTTCCCATAATGATATGGTTCTATGTTAAATTTGCCTTGTGGTGGTACCGTAGCCATCTTGGATTTCTGATTGACACGAAAAAAACATGTACGTGTATATTGAAAAAGACCATCCAAGGACGATTCAAGCAAAGGTTGATGTCTGATAGTTTAGCGGTTTCAGATAAGAATAATTTTAACATTTCCTCATAGGGTCCCATGTTAAATGAGTCCTGTAGTGACAGACATCTTGGATTTCCAATCAACATACAAAATTTTTATTCATGTCCAATTTGGATTCAATCCTATTTCTAGTTTCTGTGAAACAAATTTTTTCTCCATTTTCCTAAATGGTTTTATGACTCCGTGCTAAAACTTTCTTGCAATGGCAGCCAACTTGAAATTCCAGATTGACAAAAAAAAATCATAAGCTATAAGGAGCATTCCTACCAAAGAACAATTCCCTCACAAATGCAGTTTTGTACAAGAAGATTTAAAGCCCTAGCAGCCATGTTGAATATCTGAATGAAATGAAAATCATGTTGAGTTCAGGAAGATTGGACAATGACAACAGACGAGACCCAAAACATAATATTTTGTGGCTGTAAAAAGAATTAACTTTCTCCAAGTGATCATCATCTGTGATGACATACATTGTTGTATATATATCACGAAGATATATATCACAATGTGCCAGCTTGTGAGCTAAAAACTCAAAATCATGTAACAATAGTATAAATTTCAGCTCATTTGATGCATAAATGTAGCACCTTAGGCTGCTTCAAGAAATTTATATTTCGAGATGCCCAAGGATTATCCAAAACAACTGATAAATGGCTTCAGAAATGATTCAAATGTGAAATAATAACAATGGACGGACAACACATTATAAGACTCCCACTGATGGCAAATTAAAACTGCTTGTCCTCAAACATCTTTTTATTTCAGGTTTCAATAAACTAGTATATGCTATTGAATCTTCAATTTCAAAAAATTGATTGAAAGATTTTTTTGTGCATGCATGTGTGTTATTAAATTATATTTCACTAGAACAGTAGTCCCTTTTTATCATTCCAGATTCAGATGCAATGAAATAGTAAAATACTGCTACATGTGATGTACATGTAAATTGTCTCCCTCAAGAGAGGCCACCTTTCATTGCAGAGATCCAGTTTCCTCCACCAATAAAACTGATGCCATGTTATAACTGAAATATTGTTGAAATGGCATTAAACACCATAGCCCTAACCCATTGCAGAGCAGATTTAGGGTGGCATTATAAGAGGGATACAACTGTTAGTACATTTTTTTCCCACTAGCAACAAAATTTACTTTACTTGATTCAACTGGTTAATTTAGATTATCATTCAAGTTAAATCCTGTTTTTTAAGGTAACTATTGACAAATGTCTAACAGAAACCTTTTTATTTCAATTTAGTTTTGACAAAGACAGCTGTGTTTACATACAATGTACATGTACAATTTTTATAAAATAAGAAAAAAAAAATAATTGAAATATTATGTATTATATACAAAATGTAAAATCATATTCATTACATGTATTTGGGTTTGATGCAGGAAAAAACATTTTGTAAATAATAATAATAATAATAATAATAATATTACTGACCCGACGACATACATGTAAAATGTTTATAAAATAAGAAAATAAAAAATAATTTAATTTTTATGTACATAAAATCGTACACTATTATTACATATTTGGGTTTGATGCAGAAAAAAACATTTTGTTAATAATAATAATAAAAAAACTGACCTGACATATGCTGGCTAACATACAGTATCTACGTCCATGGATATCTGAAATCAAACAGTGTCAGTTGTATTATATAACTCTTCAAGTCCTACAGTTGTTTATATATAGCTATCTCAAACCAAGGTTATCATCACACAGCAAAGCCATGCTGAATATGGATTCTGGTCAATCAAATTATGCTTCCAGAAAAATAAATCATGTTGAATTTTACATGTTTTGTTTTCCTATGGTACATTTTTTTTTATCAACCTATATATTTTTTGCATCAAAAATACTTTTTATTATTTTTTTTATCAATTCTACATTTTATGTATTTTTATGTATTTTCCCTTGAAATTTCTTGTAAACCTAAAATAAAGGGCTATGCTAGACGCAGCATGATATGATCACAGCAAGGGTTTCCTCCTGCACTCATTTTACTGTGATTATGTTTAACTCGAAAGCCATAAATGATAGGAATACTACACATGTACCTTGTCACAATCGATTCAAAGAACAAATTTTAGATAAAACAAAATCTTGTATACCTTCCAAATACAAAATGTATACAAAATTTCTTACTCTGAGCTTCAGTTAGCTCCCTTTCCATAAAAAAATATAATTTTCTTGATTGATTGAATCATGAAAAAAAATCACTGAGATAAAGCATTTTGCAACAAAAAAAAATATTACTTTAAAATAAAAACTTTCATAAGGATTTTACAGAAAAAATTAAAATCAGACTTAAAATAAAGATAAAGGACTACTCCCAGACGCAGCTGCAGCTTAACACTGCATGCCCTCATATCTCAAAAATATCTTAAAACAAATATCACATTGAGTTGGAATGTACCAGACAGAAAGTGTTCTGAGGAATTCAAAGAAAAAAATTCCATAAAAATCAAAAAGAGATGTTGTCATGACATTTTGGCTCCTTTTGACCTTGACCCTTTTTATCTGGGAAACCATAAGATCTGTGTCAGGCTGTTTGATAAAAATGCAAGCCAGAAATTTTTTAAAGTACATGTCATGATGTGAACCTAAAATGTGATGTCAATTAAGATATTGCAATAAAAGATTTAAATCGTATTAAATTATTTGGAAATATAAATTGTGTCAATGTGAACAGGGGTTAATTGAACATTCCAAGCTCCACACCGAAATTAATGAGTCTATACAGTACATGTACACTATACAATTAATTCCTCTTTGTGAGATAAATACATTATATGTAGCAGGAAATGTGGACTTGAGGACTGTGACTCGGTCAGGTCACAGAATCACAGGTCCTCATGATGATGATTGATAATGTTTGGAGTTTAATGCCACTTTCAGCTATATCATGGCGATCGGTTTTAGTGGTGGAAGAAGCCGGAGTACCCGGAGAGAACCATCAACCATCGGCAAGCAACTGGTAAACTTTATCACTTGTGGCTGTGAGTCGAGTGCATCCTTTTTTGTAATTTACAAAGCCGGGAGCGAACCCACGCCGTATTGGTGACAGGCTTGTATGAGTTGTTAGAGAATCCGACTACCTAATTCATTGAGCCACCCAGGCCCTTCAGGTCCTCATTTGACCTAAAAAAAGAGTAATTAATTGTTTTATCATAACTCTTTTCTCTTAATGCTGCAAGCTTAAGTTTATTGGAGAACCATAAAATACCAATTTGAAAGTCTATTTTGATAGAACTTGGACTGAACTCATGATCCTTGACATTCAAGGCAAGCAAGCTCTTACTGATTGTGCTTATATGTTTGTTTTTTTTACTAAATTAAATGTTTTTGTTGTTGTTTGTGTGTGTTTTCTTGCATTTTTTTTTTTTATTGTATGTTTTGGCCTTTGATGAATTAAGATTTTGATTGAAAAGTCAACTCTATATTAAATTGAACAAACAAACAAAAACAACATGTTTTTTTAAATCCAAGCAATGAAAGCATCCATTTTGTTTTTGGATGGAGTCAATATTGCTATATCATATTTATCACATGATCAATAATGACTCCATCACAGGTCATATACTGTCAAAAATAATCGCAGGTCATGTGATCCAAAAGAGCCAATAGGAAGTGTGTATTAAGCAATACAAATAGTATTAATGAGGTATACATTGTTTTGTAAATAATATATTCTATGCAATTTTGATGAGACATATACAATATACGTACATTGTCGGTAAATATAAAATTTATTTGTACGAGCTTTAGAAACAGGCAGAATAGCGAGCCTTTGGCAAGCTTTTCATGCCTGTTTCGCAGTGAGTACAAATGAATTTTATATTTACAGACAATGTACGTATATTGTGTTTATCCTGCTATGTCAAAAAAGTCGGAAAACTTGTCAGATTTAAACAAAAAGGACAGAAACAAGTGTCATTCCTCGCCTTTCATAAATGTTGTCAAGGGTGTCTTCTTCGTGGTCTGCGCTACATTAGTACCAGTTTCATACTTGTCTGCACCCTCCGCAGTACATAGCTACAGGGTACCAGGAAAGTTTATTCGTAGGCTGAAAAGTTTATTCGCATAGTACGAATGAAGCAAAAATTTATTCGTATAGCATATTTGTACAGCAAATGTACTGAGTGCAGGATAAATACAATATATAAGTACATTTGTACATTGAAAGTGTGACCTGTCTGAATAGACCAAACAATATGTCATTTTGACCAGACCTGACAATGGCCAGTTGCTATATTGATCATGATCAGATCCATATTGACCCCGATAAGACTAAACAAAGTAGAGCATTCCATTTTAATATGACACACGCCCACCTTGTTACTAATAAGAGAAGAGATCAAGTCAAATAATTATAATAATCTTCTGATCAGTCAAGGATTGGTTAACTTGCATCCAGATGTCATGTACATTGTACATGTACAATGTAACAATATTGCAAAACAAGACCAGATGTTTCAAAACAAATGCAATTAATAGCTGCATTATTGTTCTGACCTAGACTGCTCCAGATGATGTTTTTATCAAACAAACAATTATAGCACAGGAAACAAAAGAATCTTCAATGTTTTTGCTCCAGACAAAACTTTTATCAAACAAACAACTATAGTACAGGAAACAAAAGAATCTTCAATTCCTGGGATAGGATAAATAACCACCGGTACTTATAAGGTATTGATAATAATACTCAAATAACAATCTGATAACATAAATAAATCTAGTTTTCCATTTTCTTAGTGCTGTGAAGTCATAGACGTGCTGCTTTAGAAACAATGCAACAGACGTCCTCGAGAATTATACAATGTCTTAACAATCCTACAAATAACAGTAGATCAACTGCATCTTCAATAAAGAGAACTTATTAGGCTTGCCTTGCAGCATTAAGATATAGATATTCCAGAAATAAAATAGTCTGACATTTATGATTTAGATGACAATCCTACTTGTTGTAAAAACAGGTTATTTTAGACTTTTAAAACCAATGAGAACCATTTGAAGAGGTGTTCAGACATTTCAAAAGTACAACTAATTTCAGATTTTAATAGTTTATGCATTATAAGCTTTGCATTGGGGGAATCTACTAACATACCTTTAAGCTAAAAAAGGCAACAGCTTAGAAGTAATTAACTGCTGGAGTTGTACTTCCAACAATCATATTATCTAAACCATCCTTAAAGATTTACTGACACACAACAAATATGATAACAACATCTATTAGTATTGTATAATAAACTAAGTTAACCTTTGAACTGTTCACCAAGTTAACCTTTGAACTTATCCTCTAACACTACCCTTTTGCCTGTTACTCAAAAACTATGAGAGATATCTTCTTAAAATTTTGCATGCAACTTCTATGTTTCACCATGATATTAGAGTGCTACCTTTAAATTCAATGGAAGTATGTTAATATTGGCTTATTGCACATAACACACTGCTTTTGAGTATGAGCCCTATATTGTGTTTCAGCCACATATAAATATATATGATGTAATTCAAGGTAAACACAATACCAATGTCTGGCATTCTTAAGCTACATATTTTTTTATCTAAGTGCTATTATGATGATCATTAACTGCAATATCACTGTCTACCATTCTTGACATACATGTATAAATACGCATTATTACATGTAAATTGATGAAAATTCATTGAATGTCTACCATTCTTCCCTACACATGCCATAAATGATCATTACAAGTAAATGCCACATCATTTTTCTGACATTCTATATATATTGCTAGACATCTAACTGAAAACATTATAATACATATATTATTTTTATTTCTGACACTCTAATAATAACTACTGTTAAATGCCAGCACTAAATACAATGTAATCGTAGATTGCTTCTTGAACTAACACAATGTAGATACTATCTAAGTGCAATATTGTACTTTCTGACACAAAGGGTATTGAAGATGATTGAATTTTCAATTCTATTTTTGTAAAAAAAAATAAAACAAGATACGATTATAATCTAACGATTATGAAGTCTCCCAAACCTGCCACAGACAACCGGTTTAAAAAATAAATTAAAAGCTACCTTTGAAATTGAACAATGTTGAATTTTTGCGGTATTGTGGTGGCCATTTTGAAAATGGAGACCGGTAGAAATTTTTCAATGTCAGGAATCAATTCAGGACATTGAAATCGAACAATGTTGAATTTGTGCGGTATTGTGGCGACCATTTTGAAAATGGTGACCGGTAGAAATTTTTCAATGTCGGGAATCAATTCGGGACATCATTATCTACCCACATATCAAATTTTGATGATATCAGACAATGCTGAATTTTTGCGGTATTGTGGCGGCCATTTTGAAAATGGCGACCGGTAGAAATTTTTCAATGTCAGGAATCAATTCAGGACATTGAAATCGAACAATGCTGAATTTTTGCGGTATTGTGGCGGCCATTTTGAAAATGGCGACCGGTAGAAATTTTTCAATGTCGGGAATCAATTCGGGACATCATTATCTACCCACATATCAAATTTTGATGATATCGGACAATGCTGAATTTTTGCGGTATTGTGGCGGCCATTTTGAAAATGGCGACCGGTAGAAATTTTTCAATGTCGGGAATCAATTCGGGACATCATTATCTACCCGCATATCAAATTATGATGATATCGGACAATGCTGAATTTTTGCAGTATTGTGGTGGCCATTTTGAAAATGGCGACCGGTAGAAATTTTTCAATGTCGGGACATCATTATCTACCCACATATCAAATTTTGATGATATCGGACAATGTTGAATTTCTACCGCCCATTTTTTATATCGTATTTTGGCAGCCATTTTGAAAATGGCAGACATCTCGAAATTTTGAAAATGCAGCATTGCTCCTCTAATGGTGACCTATCACTATGTCAAATTTTATGTCTCTATCATTATACATTTAGAAGTTATCAACATTAATGTACGAAATTTCAACTTTCCCATAGGATTTTATAGTAACCCCCACCTCCTTTGAACCCCTCAAAATATGACTTTGACCCCCTTTACCACAAAGCTGAAAACTTTAGGACCAACTAGAAACATATATCTATAACTCCACCAAGTTTCACGAAATTCTGTCCAGTAGTTACTGAGATCTGCCGTGGACAAGTTCATGGTCCGCGGAAAGAAAGGAGAATAAGAATAATAATAATAACAAGATATGATTATAATCTAACGATTATGAAGTCTCCCAAACCGGCCACTGACACTATCTACCCACATATCAAATTTTGATGATATCGGACAATGTTGAATTTTTACCCCCCATTTTTATGCCGTGTTTTGGCAGCCATTTTGAAAATGGCAGACATCTTGAAAATTTTGAAAATGCAGAATTGCTCCTCTAATGGTGACCTATCACTATGTCAAATTTTATGTCTCTATCATTATTCAGTTAGAAGTTATCAGCATTAATGTACGAAATTTCAAGTTTCCCATAGGATTTTATAGTAACCCCCACCCCCTTTGAACCCCCAAAAATATGGCTTTGACCCCCTTTACCACAAATCTGAAAACTTTAGGATCAACTAGAAACATATATCTATAACTCCACCAAGTTTCATGAAATTCTGTCCTGTAGTTCCTGAGATCTGCCGTGGACAAGTTCAAGGTGCACGGAAAGAAAGAAGGAAAATAAGAAGAATAAGAATAACAAGATATGATTATAATCTAACGATTATGAAGTCTCCCAAACTGGACACTGACACTATCTACCCACATATCAAATTTTGATGATATCGGACAATGTTGAATTTTTACCCCCCATTTTTATGCCGTGTTTTGGCAGCCATTTTGAAAATGGCAGACATCTTGAAAATTTTGAAAATGCAGAATTGCTCCTCTAATGGTGACCTATCACTATGTCAAATTTTATGTCTCTATCATTATCCAGTTAGAAGTTATCAACATTAATGTAGAAAATTTCAAGTTTCCCATAGGATTCTATAGTAACCCCCACCCTCTTTGAACCCCCCAAAAATATGGCTTTGACCCCCTTTATCACAAATCTGAAAACTTTAGGATCAACTAGAAACATATATCTATAACTCCACCAAGTTTCATGAAATTCTGTCCTGTAGGTCCTGAGATCTGCTGTGGACAAGTTCATGCTTCGCGGAAAGAAAGAATATGAATAATAATAAAAATAAAAATAATAATAAGAAACGGAGCCAAAACAATAAGTCTCCAAACGTTGTTTGGAAGACTTAATAATAAGAAACGGAGCAAAAACAATAAGTCTCCAAACGTTGTTTGGGAGACTTAATAATAATAAGAAACGGAGCAAAAACAATAAGTCCCCCAAACTTTGTTTGGGAGACTTAATAATAATAATAATAATAAGAAACGGAGCAAAAACAATAAGTCCCCCAAACTTTGTTTGGGAGACTTAATAATAAGAAACGGAGCAAAAACAATAAGTCTCCCAAACAAAGTTTTTGCTTTTGTTTGGGAAACTTAATTAAAAAATGGTAATACCAGTAGATATAACAAGGCTATGAATGGTTCTGCAGGGGTTTTTCCTAAGGAGTTCATTAAAATAAACCTGATCAGAAACAAATGAACAATAAATTATTGATGGATTGATAGATTGATATTTGGTGTTTAATGCCACTTTCAGCAATATCTCAGCTATATCATGGTGACCAGTTTTAGTGGTGGAAGAAGCCGGAGTACCCGGAGAGCACCACCGACCATGGGCAAGCAACTGGTAAACTTTATCACTTGCGGCTGAGAGTCGAGTGCACCCTTTTTTTTAATTTACAAAGCCTGTCGCGAACCCACGCCGTATTGGTGATAGGCTTGTATGAGTTGTTAGATAATCCAACTACCTAGCTCATTGAGCCACCCGGGCCCTTAAATTATTTATAGATCAATATATAATACATATATTTTATTTATATGGAAACACCCTTCTGTCCTATTTTTTTCTTCTTCTAAAAATAGATTAAGACACAACCACCATTATAAATCTCAATCTTTATTTTGTCAACAAGAACAAAAATTATTGCACAGAATTCATTGCTTTGAACTTGACCAACATGCTTAGATGGATTTTTATAGAAGTAGCTCACTGAAACAACAGTCCACGAGCCAACCAGTCTCTTAGCTCTGAAACAACAGTCCACGAGCCAACCAGTCTCTTAGCTCTGAAACAACAGTCCACGAGCCAACCAGTCTCTTCGCTCTGAAACAACAGTCCACGAGCCAACCAGTCTCTTCGCTCTGAAACAACAGTCCACGAGCCAACCAGTCTCTTCGCTCTGAAACAACAGTCCACGAGCCAACCAGTCTCTTCGCTCTGAAACAACAGTCCACAAGCCAACCAGTCTCTTTGCTCTGAAACAACAGTCCACGAGCCAACCAGTCTCTTCGCTCTGAAACAACAGTCCACGAGCCAACCAGTCTCTTCGCTCTGAAACAACAGTCCACGAGCCAACCAGTCTCTTCGCTCTGAAACAACAGTCCACGAGCCAACCAGTCTCTTCGCTCTTACTTCTTAATAAGGAAAAAGCTCCACATAAAAAAAACCAGAAAACATGTACACCGTAAATTTTTATGGAAATCTTCTTTGGAAATAGGTATGCCAATTAAGGATTGCTGTATCAGCTAACTACAACAATGTAGAACAAAAGTTATTGCACAGAAACCATTGGGTGTACAAACGGCCAAATTTTCAGTCGTACTGTACACGTACCTGGTATCTTAACAAAATTTTCCTTTGTATAAACGAATATAAATTAAAAATTAACTTACATGTACATGTATTACCAGTGACTTAATTCACATCAGTAAGTCTTCTTCTTTTGTCATTGCTGCCTGACCTAAAAGAAAGATGGTATAAATTACCAATGTTTCACTTCAACATTTAATCTGAAAAGTAATCATCAAGCATTTGATAATTCTTATCTTGGTTGACAGATAATAATTATCTATGTATGATAGATTTTTTTTAATATACCTGGCTGTAATTTAATTTAAGATATCAATCCAGCTTTTAACTCTCATATCATGATTACAACATGTACATGTATATATATAATATATATTATATAAAATAATGGAATCAATGCCATCAGCCATAGTTAGATAGGGCTTTCAAAATTGTTCAAGTCTACCAGTACTTCACTATTTACAGGCGGTACTTTTTATTAAAATTTGAACAAACAATTTTCATGAATATAATATATACAAATCACTTTAAAATCGGGAGGTACCAGGGGCGGATCCAGGATTTCAAGTTAGGGGGGGGCGCACTTAAAAACTAGAGGCTCAGCCCACTGAGCCTGTATTGCTCACCTGACAATAGAATGATACTGAAGCAAATTTCAAAGGGAGATAATCATTACCTTAAAAAACAGCAGCCATCTTGAATGGAGAGTGGGGCTGTCGGACACAATTTTAAAAGGGACACACCCAGGGACCATCTATGCCAAGTTTGGCTCCATTTGGCCAAGCTGTTTCAGAGGAGAAGATTTTTTTAACATTAGCCAATCAGAAAATAGAATTATTCTTGGCGGCCATGTTCATAGGCCAAATGGAACGAAATGGAGAAACTTTATAGAGGACCTTATATAGATGCTTACTGCCAAGTTTGGTTCCATTTGGCCAAGTTGTTTCAGAGGAGAAGATTAAAATATGAAAAAGTTAACGGACGGACGACGGACGCCAAGTGATGGCAATACCTCACATGGCCCTTTGGGTCAGGTGAGCTAAAAAATGATGAAAATAGGGGAATAACTCCTAGACGGGTAATCAGATTTACTTCAAAATTGCAGGGCATGTAGATCTTGACAAGCTGAACATGTTTTCAGTTTACACTCAACATCTATCTCTTATAGTTTTTGAAATAAAGGATGAAAAGTATTAACATTTTTTAAATTTTATGAAAAAAGGGCAATAACTTCAAGATGGGTAATCAGATTTACTTTAAAATTGTAGGCTAGGTTGATCTTGACATGCTGAACATGTTTGCTGTTTAAACTTAACATCTATCTCTTATAGTTTTTGAAATAAAGGACAAAAGGTATTAACATTTTGAAAATTTGACGAAAAAAAGGGCAATAACTCCAAATTTGGTACTCAAATTAACTTCAAAATTACAGGGTAGGTAGATCTTAATATGCTGCACATGTTTGCAATTTAAACTTAACCTTTATCTCTAATAGTTTTTGAAATATCAGACAAAAATGTTTAAATTAAAAAAATAAAAAATAAAAAAGGGCAATAACTCCTGGACGGGTAATCAGTTTACTTCAAAATTGCAGGGCATGTAGATCTTGACATGCTGCACATGTTTGCTGTTTAAACTTAACGTCTATCTCTTATAGTTTTTGAAATAAAAAACGAAAAGTATTAAATTTTTGAAAATTTGACGAAAAAAGGGCAATAACTCCAAGATAGGTAATCAGATTTTCTTCAAAATTTCAGGGTAGTTAGATCTTCCTGTGCTGATCATTTTTACCCATGTCAGATTTCTGATATTATTAACGGTTTTTGAGTTGTTACCAAAAACGTGCAATTTTACCCTATGTTCTATTTTTAGTAACAGCGGCCATGTTTGTTGGCCGAATGGAATTAAATGAAGAAGTTTTATAGAGGATCTTACATAGATGCTCCCTGCCAAGTTTGGCTCCATTTGGCCAAGCAGTTTCAGAGGAGAAGATTTTTTTAACATTAGCCAATCAGAAACAAGAATTGCCCTTGGCGGCCATATTTGTTGGCGGAATGGGACGAAATGAAGAAACTTTATAGAGGACCTTATATAGATGCTTTCTGCCAAGTTTGGTTCAATTTGGTCCAGTTGTTTCAGAGGAGTAGATTAAAATATGAAAAGTTAATGGACGGACGACGGACGCCAAGTGATGGCAATACCTCACATGACCCTTTGGGTCAGGTGAGCTAAAAATGCGCCAAGCGGAGGGAGGCGCGAAAACTTTTGGGGTATTTCGTGTGAAAAATCACGATTTTACGCCAAAAAATCTTATTTTTTCCAATTGCGGAGGGAGGCGCGGAAATTTTTGGGGTATTCCAAGTGAAAAATCACAATTTTACGCCAAAAAAAAATCCATGCGCCCCCCCTGGGTACCATTTAGGTGGGTAAAAGTAGCTGGAAGGCCGGATGGTGCAGTTTTAAATAATCATTCTTTACACCATAACTTTATATTTTTCTATACTAAAATGATGTATTAATTAAGATCATACTGCATCAAAAAATTGCAAAAATCACTGGGAAAGGTGCAGTAATAAGTGGCCAGTTTTGAAAAAATCTACTGTAACATATCATTTGATGTTTCCTGACCTAATTCTGTCTATAAATAACTTTTGAGACAAACCAGTCTGCTTGTGTTTGCTTTCTTTGATAATAAACTTGAACTTTCATTAGGTCACTGTGATTAAAATTAGTACATGTAACATCTAAACTAGATGCAGTTTTAAAAATTGAATAAATTTTTACGGGTCAAGTTTTCAAATGAATGTTCGAATTTGTAAAAAAAAAGAAGAATTTTCAGCTAACGGGTGATCAGAAGTTAACTCTAACTGAAACTCTTCACTTTTATTCAAATTTTAAATTAACATACAATATATTTTGAATTTTTCGTCACTAATGGGCACTTCCTTTTTCATGTAATTTCTCAGCAGATTTTCATTTTTTTTTTTTAATTCAAGTTTCCTTTTGTCAACATCATGATGCCTCCAAAAAAGATTATTAATATGTGACAATTCCCAGCAAAAAAATCACTCATTTCTAGGGACACATTAGATTTTTTGTAGATAGCTATAGGCCTTAGCGCATCAACAGAACATCCCAGGGTTATCCCCGAAGATAATATTACATTGTCCTCCTCAGGGGCCGTCATGGCCGTGATCGCATGGTAGTTGGATTTACAACAACCTATGCAATCAGTGCCTATCACCACTGATGTTGTGAGTTCGAATCTCGATCAGGGTGAGGTGTACAACATTATGTGATAAAGTTTGTCAGTGGTTTTCTTCAGGTCCTCTGGTTTCCTTCACCAATAAAACTGACCGCCACGATATAACTGAAATATTGTTGAAAGTGGTGTTAAACACCATCAGGCAAGCAAGCATTGTCCTCTCCTCAAGAGAGGCCACATCTTTTATAATGCTCTATATTTTTTCACTACATACATGTGGATGGATGGATGGACATAGTGAAAATTATGGCTTTGACATCTTTGATGCTGGGGTCCTAATTACAACATAAATAAATATTGTAATGGCTCTTAATGAATGGCAAATTTCAACAATGAAAAACTTGGCATTCATGATGAGACAAGGATACAACTGGATGATGAGCTAATGGTCTATGAAAAAATATGAAGCTGTCGTCAAAAAAATCTTTCTACATGTACATGGATCTGATTAATTGATTGATTGTTGGTTAATCAAGTGACCAGGATTTCTATTTACACTCATGAGAAAACAAGTTTACAAACAATGGTGAAAGTAATAAATAGAGGCTCACCTGATGTCATCCATTAACATAACTGTATTCCGCCTTACATTCTTTGAAGGGTTACATAGATAGGCAAATCTGGAAAAAAATCTTACTTTAATGCAATGTAAATTTTTGATCTTAAAAATTATTCAGAATTGATATTTACAACTGCTGATGATAAATGTCAACAAGAGTTTTCTCCCTTGTTACTTGTGCACACAAATTAAAAGTACCTCCCCTTTTTACTGAGAAAATGTGGTTCCAGTTACCTGGTTACAATATAAGAAATATTGCGACAAAATGTGAAATTTGGATTTGTTTCTGGCTATATATATGTTATCAGACACAAAATTTAAAGGCATATTTTCTATGATTTTGTTGAAATTTTTTAACTTTCCAGAAATGATTTGTTTAAGCTAATATCTATCATTAAACAGTTATGCTGCAAAAGATACGATTTGTGTTCTTTTTTTGACAAAAAAGACCCAAAACTATCGTTATCGGAATTATTGTCCAGGATGACAAGAATTAAAATAAACCCACCTCTATTCATCTTGAGCATGCACACTGTTTAGAAACAATAAACAACATGTCGGAAGAGAAAGTGTCAACGCATGGAAGAAAGTGGACTTTGACGGATTCAGAGAGAAAGAGGAATAGAAGTGCAGTATCTTCCAAATGGAACAAATGCAGGATATACATGTATGTAGGGGATCAGTTGGACCGTTGCAACAAACTGAAGGAAGTGATACACGTCCAAACTCACGCTGAAGTGGCAAAGATTTTGCTTGATAGGTAAGTCGAGCATGTTGCCTTCTTTTCTCAATCGTTTTTCATATTTTATGAATTTATGATGATGCCTATGATCATTTTCGGTAGATATTCCTGATACAGAAATTATTTATTCTACGTCTTTTAGATACAATCGGTTCGTAAATAGCTTTTTTCCTCAACTTTTATAGAAACTTACCTCAACATCCATGCTGCAGCATCCGGGCTAAAAATAGATTTGGCCTCGCTCAGGTAAGTGCATAATTAATTAGCTTCCAGTAACAATGGTCATTTTTTTTTAAATCGAAAATTCGCCAATAATTCGGTGTTTAATCTTCATTTTATGAAGGTCAGTATGGAAAACGACAATAATTTTGGATATGAAAAAGGAGAAATTATGGACTTCTTAGTCCATAAGGTGAGGAAACCAGAAGTTCTCAAGAGACTGTATTGCTCTCTTGATATTTAGAGGCAATTAACAAACAAAAAGCTCTCATTCGATGTTGAGCCATCTTGGATTTCATGCAGGTCGAGACCAAAATTTAAAAAAAAGTCAGCCACAATATACATGTAACTGAAATATTGTTAAAAATTCCTCACAGAAAAGAGAAATTTAGTTTATAAGATTGATTTTGATAAATTTTATGCACTCTTTTTTAGGAAAAACAGGGTGGTGCAATAGCAAGAAGTGAAGATGGGTTCATTTTTATTCTGTATACAAAATGGACACTCTCTTGTTCAATATTAAATTGTTTATTTTTTTAATCTATAGTTATAAATAGCCATCACTCAACCATCCGTTACAATCTCACTTATAAATGCATTACTATTTATTCTTTTCTTTCGAAGAATTTAGTTAGTACCAGGGATTGACATCTAAAATTTTCAAGAGGTAGTCCAGGGACTAGTGAATGACAATTTTTTAGTTGCCACCAGAAAAATTTAGTAGTCCCTAAAAGTTGAATAAGCAAACCAGAAATTTTTTATTACTTTCAACTGTTTTAACAATAAAATTAACTAACTAACTGGGTACTGTGCTTGATTTCAAGCAAAGTGATATTTTATACAACTATCAAGTTTTTTATCCTGAGTTGAACAGGCCGCTAAACTGGGAAGTGTACCAACATTTATAGTTAAAACTTTTAATGATCGGAAAAATGAAATGTAACTGATTTCAGAACACATTTATTCAAACTACAGCATGATCAAATCAAATTGTCTGAGTGATTATTCACTGTTGTAGTCACTGTAATTGTCATCATCCTTGTTATTGTTTTTGTGTGACCATTTGACATATTATGAGATCGAATACTTTCAATCTTGAATGTTCTGCATCCGGTAATAAAAGTTCCAATACGTTCATACATTATACAGATTTTGCCAACACCATTTGTTACGTGATATTCTAGCCATTCAAACATTGTAAGCCAGTGAGGCTGAAATTCTCATATACGAATGGATCTATCATATTCTTGTTTCCGTTGGCGCACCTCTTCATCCGTTTTACACTTTTTAGAAGGTGGCCCTTTATAATTTGTCAGAAATTTCTCCATAGCTGTGTCAAAATGCTGCCGGAAGTGCAAACCCTCATCTTTAGTTTTCATTAAAAAAAAATGTGATGACATCACATTTTTTTAAAATCAAAACTAAAGACCAAAAAGAATGAAGCGTCCCCAAATTGACAAAGATGATGAAAATTATTTCATTTACTATCAAAACGTAATTTATCAACCATTGATTAGTTATAGGTTTGCTTCATAAACGATTTTCACTAACAAAATAGAATTTAAACCCAGAATTCCCTAATATTGTTTTCAGAAAGGAACGTTATTATGCATTGCTATTTACAGTATAGAGCTTACTACCAAACAATTTTAATCGACCAATCACAACAGAGATCTTAAAATAGAATTAAATAAATCAACAACACGATTTATTTATATCATACTATTTCGGGATAGAAGTAATGATCATGTTGCGAAACTTTTATGGTTGAATGAATCCTCATTTTTCCGGTATTTGGTTCTAATAATTCACTAGTCCGATGGACTACCGCTTTGCATCAATTTGGTCGTCCCCGACTATTTTAACTCTCCTCGGGCGATCGGACTAGCGTAAATGTCGATGCCTGTAAGTTACCCCACATCAAACTGTCGTACTGGTAAAAATAAGCAACAAGTGGAAAATAACAACTCAATTGTGTTCAACTATTGTTGAAAGTGGCATTAAACACCATAACCCTAACCCTCGACATTCTTATCATATTCTGGACTATCAATAAACGTTTTTGGCTATACATATGCTTCATAGTACAAAAAAAACTCAATTGAAATATATTCACCTCTTATCATTATTTCTGCACAGGCATCTCAACAATTTTGGAGATCATGAACAGAAAGCATGTTGTTTTTTAATTGATTAATTCTGGTTTTTATTTCAAATTATAAACTTAAAATAAAGCATTATGTAATTTCTTATTCATTGTGAATGTTCTGGATATTTCAGAAATCATATTTCTTATTTAGTCTAGATTCACTGCCACAATATAACTGAAATATTGTTAAAAGTGGCATTAAACACCATCAAACAAACAAACAATATTTAGATTCTATTCAGTCCAAAAATCCAATCTATTTTTAGAAATAAAAACAGTCTCACTTTATGCTAGTTTACAGGTAAACAAACCTATAATAAGTGTCAAATAAACAAACCGTTTCAGAAATGTAAGTGACAATTGCGTTATTGTATTGAGAGAAATGAAAAGAAATATACCCTTCAAAAAGCAGGTTATTTACCACCTTTTCACCTTTAGAAAGAAGAGAACACGTACACGTTCTGTACATGTATACATACTAGTATTTACTACATACACATTGTTTACATATCAACAATAATCGCAAGGTGTCACGTGTTATGTAAACTTCAACGCATCTGTGGAGTTTATTGACAATATTAAGGAAGTGATTTATTTGTATTTTTTTTATTGTCAAACTCTTGACCTGATTAATGACCAAAGGAAAATACGACATGAAAATATGAGCATGCTCATCAACACAACATTGTCAGGGATGTGTATTCCCCATCTCGTCTGTGCTGCTATGTTTTGATTGAATACTGCAAAGTGAGAATTGAAGACGTGTTGCAATAGTGAAAAATATGTCAAATAAAACTTACTTTTTATGACTGCACCATAAATATCATTTTTACATGTCAACTTTACTTAAATTATTGGTATAACTCCAGTAGTATCACCTCAATCACCGCGAATGTTTTGATGACATGCGTGTTGACCTACAAAGGAAACCTGCGCACAGAAAAGGTTAAGGTCATTTGGAAAAGTTGGTCAATTATATGACGAGACGAAGAGGACAACGTACGCAGTTGCGATGGAAACGGAATTAATATATTATTCGTAGTTGAACGTACGGACTTTTTATGGTGGCATGTAATTATATAAAAGTTCCATTGACATTTCATGATAGCATGTGATTTAGCATGATATTTATAAATTTAAGTCGGCTCGACAAAATAATCTCATGATCATGCCATGAGTGGCATGACAGAGACCTGATTGTTTCTGATTGACTTTACGGCAATACGTGATTTAAAAATAATTTTTAATATTGTTTCATAATATGAGACAGGCAACCTGTTTGAAGGACGAAGTCCTAAAATTTCAATAATACGATGATCTGTACAAGTTATTATCTTTTATTTTGAATGAATTGTGTAGCCGATTTGTTATGGCTGGAACATCATTTTACCTACTGTACCACTGGTATTAAACTGATGTTCGTAACTTTAGTTACCTACATCCCAACATGGCGGACACGGAAAATGGTAAATTAGAATATCCTTGTTTTCTCTTTATCAGTAGTGCTTATTAGTAAGTCCAACGGTATGATTACAGTTGGGAATATTAGATACTCGAATGCATACATAAAAATGACGAAACTCTTATGAGAGCATTGAAATATTAACTTGAAAAAATTTGAAGGATGTACGTAACTCTTTGAAGTGATGTTCGTAACGTTAGAAAGATATTTAAAGAGATGTCCGTAACTGCAGATTTCCATAACTGTTAAATAATAAGAAGGTGTTTAATTGCTCGTTAAGAAACTCTTGGTTTCAATTTAAAAGCAAAATTAAGCATGCAGACAACTTAAAAGTAAAAAGAACAACAAGCAACGAAACGAAAGCATATAGAACGAGTATTAAGAAGAAAAACAATTCAGGGTCGCATACATGTACAGTATTCTACCTTTCTCACATTTTTAAGATGTTGATTTGTTTTAGCGTCACATGCGACTTATTGACAGTTGATGACTTGTTGATCCATGAAACATCGTAATCATGTCAATGTAAACAATTATAGACTTGCTACAATAAGTCCCTTTCTAACCTATGTGTATCTTGTGCGTACCCCTTTAATACGTTTGCTGCTGAAAGCAATGTATCTGTACTACATAAATATTGTCGGTAGAGATATATTACCTATAGCAACATATTTACTAAAGTATACAAGAATATAGATAAGGGACTTGTAGGAAATCTATGTGTATAATTATATTTAACATGGGTGAAGGAAATTCATGTATGCGATCCTGATTTAAACTAGAACTGTGAGTGACCTCACTGAGTGATACCCCCCGCTTGCAATACTATGATGTTCAAACTTTGGAATACAGGTATATTAGCAAGTTACCTATGAAAAATGAACGGATATGGAGTTATGTCAAGGAGACAACATCCCATCTCCAAAATAAACTAACCAAGAACATACATCTAGGGGTCGCCACAAGTACACGACCCCCCTTTTCGTGAAAGTAAAGTATAAGTTGAATTATCTCCCCTTCTAAATTTTAGACAGCAACGATATTCCTTCATGCACATCTGCAGATTGTGTACTACAACTGTGTAAAGTTTCATAAAAATTCAATAAACAGTTTAGTAGGAGTTGCGCTTACAAGGTACATGCCCCCCTTTTCGTGAAAGTATAAGTTGAATTATCTCTCCTTTCATGGACAGCAACCATACTCCTTCATGCACATCTGCAGGTAGTGTACTACAAATGTGTAAAGTTTCACAAAAATCCAATAAGCGGTTTAGGAGGAGTTGCGCTTACAAGGTACATGGACGGACGGACGGGGTGATTCCTATATACCCCCAAACTTTGTTTGTGGGGGATATGGGTATAAAAACTATTGATATTAAACTAATTCGTTTATATACCGTCAAGACTGTTCAGACTAACATCCTGTCAATTTCAATGCATATTTATAAATGTATATGTATTTGTAAAACTTGAAATGGTATGATATAAAAAAAATGAACTTTTCGAAAACAGCTTTACCATAGATTAATCTAATTTTAATACTTACAAATTATAGATTCGTTAAAAAGTATTATAAATCTTTATTTATCTGTATTTAATACAATAGCCTAACAAATTAATAATAAATTAATCTGGTTTCATTTCAGCATTAAAGGGAAATAATTAGATTTGTCATTCTTAAAATACTTGATCTGGTGTGTCCATTTTTATTAAAATAAGCAAAAAACACAAAGGACAATTAATTTGGTAATAATTCACGGCATATTTACACATAGAACTGTTAATTTACATACTTTGTTAGAATTTATATATGAGACCCAGAATGGCCCTAATCGAATTTAATGACGATGTCGGAGGTCGCCATCCATGGGAGGTCCTAAGCACCCAAAGGTCGGAAGTCAAAACGCCCTATTGCAAGGTCGTAGTTTATGAAAGACCCTTCTAGAGCACACAGTCCAAGACCAAATAGAAATATCAATATAATACTAAACAACTACATGTGTTGTATCGACTGCCGCATCGGCCTCAGCACTATTAATTATCTGGTCATTCTCGATATCCATCGCTGTAAGATTACAAAAGATTACAGGAAACGCAAAGCCACGTGTTTATTATTGCTAATTGGAAACGAGCGTTGGACAAGGTGTTCTTCTCCCGCTACCCTCATCTTTCGTTCATCTCACTCATTCATAACCCTCTCATCCTCCGCTCTGTATTTTTGTTCTCTCGTGCATTATATAACCTCTCCCACCTCTATTACCCTCTCTATCACTTCAGGGATGTTTTTCTTTGTTTTCAAATTTTATTTATTACAAAGGCATTGTTCTTTAAATGTTTTAAACATGATTTTAGAAACACCAAACTTTAAAGTTACCAACATCATATTTGAAAGTTACGAACATCGTTCAAAAATAATTCTACAGTTACTTACATCATTTGTATTTCTTAAAGTAGGTTTTGTGCCACATAGGAGAATTTACAGTTGATTTAAGCATATCACTACAGTTAATTGTTAAAATATCTATACATTTGAAATGAAAATATTTGAAAAAAAACTAAAAACAAAGAGAAAACAAGGATATTCTAATTTACCATTTTCGGTGTCCGCCATGTTGGGATGTAGGTAACTAAAGTTACGAACATCAGTTTAATACCAGTGCTGTACGTCGCTCTTCCGTCGGGAGTTTCGTAGAAAGAGATTTTTTTATTAGAATTTTATTTCAAGTTTATTTCGATTTTGCATAGAGTAAATAATTAAAGAATTGGGAATTTTTCATTGAAATATATTTCTTTTGCGTTTCTAAATTATCAATTGATCTATTTTTTAAACTTCCGGTGAACAGATATTTGGCTATCAATATAGAAGGAAAAATCGGACAGCCTACCGTTATAAGGACTTCGTCCTTTAATATGAGACAGGCAACCTATTTGAAGGACGAAGTCCTAAAATTTCAATAATACGATGATCTGTACAAGTTATTTTGAATGAATTTTGTAGCCGATTTGTTACGGCTGTTCCGTTCAGATTACCTACTGTACGCCGCTCTTCCGTCGGGAGTTTCGTAGAAAGAGATTTTTTATTAGAATTTTATTTCAAGTTTATTTTGATTTTGCATAGAGTAAATAAATAAAGAATTGGAAATTTTTCATTGAAATATATTTCTTTTGCGTTTCTAAATTATCAATTTATTTTTTTTTAAACTTCCGGTGAACAGATATTTGGCTATCAATATAGAAGGAAAAATCGGACAGCCTACCGTTATAAGGACTTCGTCCTTTATTAAATTGACAAAATGATCGTGCTTTCTTGCATTTAAGTAATGCTCTGATCAGGGGCGGATCCAGGAGAGGGGGCGCACCCGCGTCCCCCCCCCCCCCCCACCCCTAAAATTGGAAAAAATATGATTTTTTGGCGTAAAATCATGATTTTTCACACGAAATACTCCAAAAAATGTTCGCGCCTCCCTCCGCTCGGCGCAATTTCTTTAAGTGCGCCCCCCCCCCCTAACTTGAAATCCCGGATCCGTCCCTGCTGATATGCCCATCAAATTGTGGGTACCTGTAATGTGCGAAACGAAATAGAAACGAAACGAAACCGAACCAAACGAAATGTAACGAAAAAACCGAAACGAAATCAAACAAAACGAAACGAAATCGAACGAAACGAAACGAAATGTAACGAAATAAAAATGAAAAATTCAATATGACATGAAGACTAAGAGGGTTTATAATATATTGATTATCCAAATTTAGAAGACTTAAAGGGTTCCCGGTTTTATACTATAATGATTATCCAAATTTATTATACCTCAGCATTTTTTTTCTATATGAAATTTTAAACAACTGATAGAATTACTACTTTCGCATACTTGATGATAATACTTAGATGACTGTTGTCGGGTCAATAGATTCCGAACTGTTGCCGTCTGAAAAACTCGCGGACTTTTTGTAAAGTACTCCTTTCAATTGGGGCACCTATAAAGTGCGAAACGAAATAGAAACGAAACGAAACGAAACGAAATTAACGAAAACGAAACGAAACGAAATGAAACGAAACGAAAACAACAAAAACGAAACGAAATCAACGAAATGAAAACGAAATAAAACGAAACCAACGAAAGCAAAACGAAATCAACGAAAAGAAAACGAAATACGATGCTAGACTACTTCCCACACATGTCTCAGTGTCTTTCATCAGGAGAGGACATGATTTGATCACCATTGAACAAGAATAATATGCATTTATTCAGCGGGAGTCTGTCCTTTTCACTTAGTGGCTTCTTTTAAATTTGGGAACCATAAGAGCAACGTCAAGTCTGTTGAAAGGAGAGGAATTAAAATAACAGAAGTGCAGTAGTTAAAGTTCACTAATAAATATCCCCGTCGGAGCAAAATTTAAAAGTGTGTCGGAGAGACGAAAAAAGTGTGACGACCAGACGGACAAACGAACGAACGGACAGCAGAAGTACTATATACCCCAATCTTTTTTTGGCGGAGGTATACAAATCCTATCAAAAATTAACTTTAGAAATTTAAAAAAAATCTACATATCTTGTAAAAGTACCTTTTTTCCCTTTGATTCCTTTTCATATTAAAAAAAAACCCAAATCACCCCCCCCCCCCCCCCTCCAAATTTTTTTCCGGTATTAATAAAATTTGATACGGCACATATTGCTATACCCCCCGCTATCCAGCGGGAGGGGGGTATATAGTATATGTCCGTTTGTCCGTGAGTGCTTCTCTCACTGCCTATGCAATTCCTCCTTAACAACTTGATGGAATTGAATGAATCTTACAGGAAATCTTTAATACCATATGGCAAGGTTCATTAATTTCATGAATTCTTTAGTACCAAATGGCATTGTGCACCTTCTATTTTTGTTTTCCCCATTTCAACAGTTCTTGCTAAAATTTCTTCACTTTTGGACTTTATCATTTAAGGCTATTTAATTGTCATACAAGGCTATAACAATAGAGAGAGGATACTGTTGCGTTATCCATAACTCTTCCTAAACAACAGAATGGATTTCAATAAAACTTTCAGAATTTCTTATGTTTAGTTTTTGCAAGCATTATTTTTTCCAGAAGTTCTTCTGTAAGGAGGGCGCTCACTGTACGTCCTGTTATGTTGCTGTTGGTTTTTTTTTTTTGGTTCTTCAAAATAGAACAATAGGATTTGAAATAAAAAGTTTATAGTGTTGGGTCTTTTTGACCCCTGTATATCTCGGAAAGAACAACGGTAAGACATTACGCCAGATCTGTTGGCACACTACCGAATAAAGGTAATAACAATGGTACCGTACTCCAAGGCGCATTCAAAAGGGAAAGTCCACAAAAACAGACAAAACTGACAAGAAGCTCAACCATCTGAGTTTTCAATCAACGGAACAACTGAACAACAACATGGGGATTAAACGTGACAAGTCGGGAAAATCCAGTAGTCAAATAGTGCCCAGAATCTGAAACTCAAGACCATCCTGTATGATTTGCGAATAGGCAAATTTATGAAGAATACAAACGAAAAACGTAATAAAATCAGACGAAAAATGAGCCCTCAATATCCCAATCTATGAAAATACCCCCTCATATCCCCCCCCCATTTTTTTCTATATGCCCACTCCAGACACACACTCAAACACAAATAAAAATATGACATTTGAACTTCTGAAAGTTTGTCGGCAAGCAAACCCGACTTGAATTGAGTTGCGGGTAATGTACGTGAGGAGTACTGTAACGGACAGACATGCAAGATGGGTTTCCCAGTTATAATTAATCAAAATTATTGTATTTAAAAAATCAAATTATCTTTTTTTTTCTTCATATCAGTCTATTTCGTTTTGTTTTCGTTGATTTCGTTTTGCTTTCGTTGGTTTCGTTTTATTTCGTTTTCATTTCGTTGATTTCGTTTCGTTTCGTTTCGTTTTTGTTGATTTCGTTTCGTTTCGTTTTCGTTGATTTCGTTTCGTTTCGTTTCTATTTCGTTTCGCACTTTATAGGTACCCTTTCAATTGAAGTTTATTAAAGTTTTGGTGAATGAAGAGTACGTGTAAATTTCTAGCCAATGACTTATTATAAAAAGGACGGATATGTGGTAGATGCCAAAGAGACAATCACCTACTCTTCACCAATAACATTTTTTTAGAAAGACCAAAAGAAAATTACTATTAAAGAACACTGTAAAAACTAGAAGGCCCCAAATACATAAACAAAATATGTACAAAATAAAAAAAAACAAAACAGCAGGACATCTTATTAACAAATACAATAAATGAAACTAAAAGATGAAAATCAGACGGGTAAAATCACTGGCCAACATTCACCTGACTTGGGACAAGCACATGAAATGTGACGGGGTTACATCAGTTACATGAGCACTCAACCCTTCCCCTGAATGCAGACCAGTGATAAAAAATAAGAACAAATAAGACACAGTAAAAATCAGAACGAACCAGTATCTAATACGAGACAAAACAAGAAACATACAAAATCAACAACAGATTGAACAAGTTTAAACAAATTGAAAACGAGTAGGGTCTCACAACTGAATAATCGAAGGTAACTGACAACTACATGTAGCTTAAGACAAAAAGGTCCTCTGACAAAAAGCCATACTTTTTTCACACACATTAGTCGGGCTGTCTCTAAAAAAAGCTTTAATAGCACGAAATCACAAACCGTGAGGGAAAAAAAATACACGACTACATGTGCGATGCCTTGCATGTTAACAACGATTTATGCTTTAACCTTTTTAAAACCAAGTACAATGTATAGGCCAAGGTGCTCCGAAATGCTAAGCGGCCTCTGCTCCGCATTTGGGACCTACTGGGTTGTCCAATGTCACCCCAGTATAGAGTCTAATCCGAGAATTTCAACCACCGAACATGTCCATGTACTATACTTTCTGTCTCATATCGACTGTACAGTACCAATAAATCGTGTGAAAACGTCCCCGAAAAAATGTCACTCCATTGGCTGAAAGCGATCTTGTGATAATCAAAAATTCAATCGAAAGGAGTACTTTACAAAAAGTCCGCGAGTTTTTCAGACCAGGGGGGAGCGCACCCGGCGTCCCCCCCCCCCCCCCCCTCCCCTACAATTGGAAAATATATGATTTTTCACACGAAATACCTCAAATAATTTCGCGCCTCCCTCCGCTCGGCGCAATTTTTTAAGTGCGTCCCCCCCCCCCCAATCCTGGATCTTCTCCTGCAGACGGCAACAGTTCGGAATCTATTGACCCGACAACAGTCATCTAAGTATTATTATCAAGTATGCGAAAGTAGTAATTCTATCAGTTGTTTAAAACTTCGTATAGAAAAAAAATGCTGAGGTATAATAAATTTGGATAATCATTATAGTATAAAACCGGGAACCCTTTAAGTCTTCTAAATTTGGATAATCAATATATTATAAACCCTCTTAGTCTTCATGTCATATTGAATTTTTCATTTTTATTTCGTTACATTTCGTTTCGTTTCGTTCGATTTCGTTTCGTTTTGTTTGATTTCGTTTCGGTTTTTTCGTTACATTTCGTTTGGTTTGGTTTCGATCGGTTTCATTTCGTTTCGTTTGGTTTGGTTTCGTTTCGTTCTGTTTCGTTTCGTTTATATTTCGTTTTGCACTTTACAGGTACCCTCAAATTTTCAAGGTGTTTATTGTAACTTTGAACACAAAAAATACGGATTAGAGGAGGATGCCACCTTCAACAATTTTTCAGTTATATCGTGGTGGTCAGTTTTATTGGTGGAGGAAACCGGAGAAAACTACCGACCTGTCGCAACTAACTACATTTTTATTTCATAACAAAAACTTATTTATTTGGTCATATATAAATAATTTGTTTATTATTCATAATAATTCTTTATTTGCATAATACACCCATGTGGTTCAAGCAAATACAAATACAAACAAACAAAACATAGAAAAATACAAATACTGCAATCAGTACATTTACTGCCTATATAAAGATGCATGCTTAAACCTATGCTTTTTACGACTACTAGACGTACAAAGTTAAGTATACTGGCACCGTATCTTGTGTAGAGCGATGTGCAATACATTGTGTAGTTAACATAACTTTTTTAAATGTTTTTTATACTGGCACCGTATCTTGTGTAGAGCGATGTGCAATACATTGTGTAATTAACATAACTTTGTAAAATGTTTTTTATACTGGCACCGTATCTTGTGTAGAGCGATGTGCAATACATTGTGTAATTAACATAACTTTGTAAAATGTTTTTTATACTGGCACCGTATCTTGTGTAGAGCGATGTGCAATACATTGTGTAATTAACATAACTTTTTAAAATGTTTTTTTATACTGGCACCGTATCTTGTGTAGAGCGATGTGCAATACATTGTGTAATTAACATAACTTTGTAAAATGTTTTTTATACTGGCACCGTATCTTGTGTAGAGCGATGTGCAATACATTGTGTAATTAACATAACTTTGTAAAATGTTTTTTATACTGGCACCGTATCTTGTGTAGAGCGATGTGCAATACATTGTGTAATTAACATAACTTTTTAAAATGTTTTTTTTATACTGGCACCGTATCTTGTGTAGAGCGATGTGCAATACATTGTGTAATTAACATAACTTTTTTAAATGTTTTTTATACTGGCACCGAATCTTGTGTAGAGCGATGTGCAATACATTGTGTAATTAACATAACTTTGTAAAATGTTTTTTATACTGGCACCGTATCTTGTGTAGAGCGATGTGCAATACATTGTGTAATTAACATAACTTTGTAAAATGTTTTTTATACTGGCACCGTATCTTGTGTAGAGCGATGTGCAATACATTGTGTAATTAACATAACTTTGTAAAATGTTTTTTATACTGGCACCGAATCTTGTGTAGAGCGATGTGCAATACATTGTGTAATTAACATAACTTTTTTAAATGTTTTTATACTGGCACGGTATCTTGTGTAGAGCGATGTGCAATACATTGTGTAATTAACATAACTTTTTAAAATGTTTTTATACTGGCACCGTATCTTGTGTAGAGCGATGTGCAATACATTGTGTAATTAACATAAATTTTTAAAATGTTTTTTATACTGGCACCGTATCTTGTGTAGAGCGATGTGCAATACATTGTGTAATTAACATAACTTTTTAAAATGTTTTTTATACTGGCACCGTATCTTGTGTAGAGCGATGTGCAATACATTGTGTAATTAACATAACTTTATAAAATGTTTTTTATACTGGCACCGTATCTTGTGTAGAGCGATGTGCAATACATTGTGTAATTAACATAACTTTTTAAAATGTTTTTTATACTGGCACCGTATCTCGTGTAGAGCGATGTGCAATACATTGTGTAATTAACATAACTTTGTAAAATGTTTTTTTAGTGGATCTCCAATAATAAAAATTATATAAAAAAAACCCCACCAAAACCGAACTGGTGACGCCACGATATAGCTGAAATACTGCTAAAGCTGGGGTTAAACAGCAATCAATCAAAACCAGAGCTGGTGAATGAGAACAATATTTTACTAGAATACGCAAAAGCTTTTGAGGTTTAACATAACTTTCTTTAAATGTTTTTTATACTGGCACCGAATCTTGTGTAGAGCGATGTGCAATACATATTATTTTTACATCTTAATATTTCCCAAGAAGTAAATAAACAATTATAGTGCAGTGTCTTAAAATATAAAGTTTACATGTATGAGGCTTAAAAACTGGGATAAAGACCAGGTTCACCGAGCCTTTCCCCAGTTTTGCGCTGATTATTATATATATTGAGTCACAGAAACACAATTGATTGATAGATAGATAGATAGATAGATAGATAGATAGATAGATAGATAGAGAGAGAGAGAGAGAGAGAGAGAGAGAGAGAGAGTGAGAGAGTGAGAGAGTGAGTGAGTGAGTGAGTGAGTGAGTGAGTGAGTGAGTGAGTGAGTGAGTGAGTGATTGATTGATTGATTGATTGATTGATTGATTGATTGATTGATTGATTGATTGATTGATTGATTGATTGATTGATTGATTGATTGATTGATTGATTGATTGATTGATTGATTGATCGATTGATTGATTGATTGATTGAAAAACCACGTTTTTCCTCCAAAATACTTTTAGAAAATGGCTTTTATTTGAACTTGCTCTGGGTTTTGGCTTGTAATGCATTCGTAATCACGATCAAAGAGAGACAACTCCAAAACAAAATACGTATTTTTCAGATAAAACAAATTCCCGCAAAAATACTAGATTTAGATTGGCCCCATAAAATGTACAAAGCATATGTTAATATACAACATTTAATCTATCAGAATACTATTAATAGCTACAATTCCTCAAACCTCCGTAGTTCCCGGGGCGCTTCACCTCTCTGCTCTCCCTTGTCACTGAGACTCTACCCTGTACGTGCTCGGAACCTTGCCCAGATTTCATCCACCTTAACGCTTAAGCGTGGACCCGCGCCTGATGCTGGTTGTTATTCGAACTTGATCTGATTATTGCTAATGTATGCTTCCATGAATAAAAAATATGAAGTTCAAATGAGAAATTAATGCAAGAATTGTGACGGAGGAGTCAAAACATCATACTTTTCCCCTGCATGTTGTGAGTGTTAGGTTATGGTGTTTAACGCCACTTTCAACACTATTTCAGCAATATCGTGTTGTGAGGTATAAATACAATGTAATTAATGAATTGAATAAAATTGCTTAATGTGAAAAAGAATCTGGGTATTATGCGCCCCCCCTAAAATTGGAAAAAATATGATTTTTTTGGCGTAAAATCGTGATTTTTCACATGAAATACCCCAAAAATTTCGCGTGCCCCCCCCCCCCCCCCCTAAAATTGGAAAAATATGATTTTTTGGCGTAAAATCGTGATTTTTCACACGAAATACCCCAAAAATTTTCGCGCCTCCCTCCGCTCGGCGCAATTTTTTTAAACTGCTCCCCCCCTAACTTGAAATCCTGGATCCGCCCCTGCATAGTTGCGGAAACGTTTAAAAGGTGTTATTTGTCAAAAGGCATGCACAAGCGATTAGGAGAAAATCGTCTGGGGATTATAGTTGTATATATAGGACGTATTATAATGCACTCTATATCATAAATAGCCTAACTGGCAAAAAATGTACTTGTATAATCTTTGGAATTCAGTAAGACATACCGAAAAACATTCTTGGTATGAATACAATGTATTTATGAAACGGTATGGACAATGGAAATGGAAATATACATGGATTTTATAGATCTGTTTTAAAACACAAACTTATATAGAATTTAAATAAAAATGGAAATCATAATTATAATTGAGAGTTGAAAATGGTCGGCTTAATCTCTTCATGACTGACTATTTGCATGCAGGGCCTATGAGAGGGGGGTTCATCCGGTACATCGGTCCGGGACCCGGAGAACCAAGAAGAGGTCTGTGAATCTCTGAATCTCCATAGCCTTAGCCATAGACGTTTTATTTTTATTTTTACTTTTTATTGGAGTATATTCAACTATTTTTAGTTTATTGGTTATGTAAAATTCACTGAGACTTATGAATTCTGGTTGTTGATAATCACTCAGATTTACATTGTGGTTTTATTTGACCTCAAATCCTCAATTTTGAGAGAAGTGTCAGCCTGTCCCCGGGGAACCAAAGCAGTCTTGTTCCGCCTTGCAAAATTTCTCTTGGAGGCCCTGTTTGCGTGCACTGTATTATTTAGTAGTTGAAACGATGATGATAAAAAAAAACTTCTCTCCTAAATTGTAATATTTATAATTATATTAGACGTTAGTGATTTTTATGCTTATTGTGTAAATAACACTTTAAGTATATAGAAACCTAGTCCGAGATTCCTCTGTCGTTTAACGGCATTTATAAAGTTGCTGTAGCCGTTCAACGTCAGAGGGCAATACATACGGAAAACAGCGGATTTGCTTCTCCAACTCTGGGTCAGCACATTTCCACGTTTCGTGGCTATCGGATTTTATTTTCTATCAGAAACCCTTATATAAATCGCTTCACCAATCATTTTTCTATTCATTCATAACCATCTTATCCTCAGAAAGTGGTGCTACACTCCATTACAGCACGATTTTGCCTTAGATCCTATGATTCCGCCATTTGTCTTCCATTTTTCAAACATTTGTCACGTGACGACGAGAAAACCACGATTACCGCAATGTATCATGGGAGATGATTTGCATATAAACAAACAAACAAATATTTGTATTGCCAATCATACACGCCTGTTAAGGCAGAACAATTAATATAAAATTTAATACAGTTGATTATATTGATTGGTAATGATTTTAACAGCAATAGTGAATTACAGATAACCATAAGAAAAAAAAAATGATGTAGTACCTTGTCCAAAAAAGGGGGACGTAACACATGCTCTTTCCGAAGCCCATTGGCAACACTCTGCCATTGAATCTTTTCTTTCCAACACATTCTGTATTATTTCCTTCTGCTCTGCTTTGATCTATAGATGGACTGTTTGTCCTGTAGAATACGCTTAAATGTATGGTCTTCCATGTGATTTGAATGTTGTTTACGTATGCAAATAATGCTCAAATAATTTGGTGCGCTGAATTAAGTAGCTCCCATCATGCAATGCGTTACTGTTATCATTCAGTTAGTATCGCGAGATCACGTTTGTAGATTCGAAAATGGAAGTCAAATGGCGGAATAATAGGATCTAAGGCAAAATCGTGCTGTAATGGAGTGTAACACCACTTTCTGAGGGTAAGATGGTTTTGAATGAATAGAAAAATGATTGGTGAAGCGATTTATATAAGGGTTTCTGATAGAAAATAAAATCCGATAGCCACGAAATGTGGAAATGTGCCGATCCTAGAGCTAGTGAGGCAAATCCGCTGTTTTCCGTATATATTACCCTCTGACGTTGAACGGCTACAGCAACTTTATAAATGCCGTTAAACGACAGAGGAATCTCGGACTAATAGAAACCGAGCCTTCTTTTCCATTGTGGGCTTAGAAATGGGGAGTCCGGTGATTGCTCGAGACGAATCAAAGGGACATGCACAAAAATGTGGCGGGTAGATATGTCGCCCCACTGGGACACATTATCCTGCTTCCGAGCCAACCAGTCTTTTTCACAGGCGCTCATGGCACGGACTACCCCCCTTTTTCTAACTTTCTGTTTGCAAATTTTTTTTCAATAAAATTTCTTTATTTCTTTATTATTTCATCTCTTTTTCCTTATTTTAACTTGTTCGTGTCAATATTCATGCAATCTTATGTTAACATCAAATTGCATGTGTCGACCCTATTAGATACTAATAATACACAAGGCATGCAACTCGGCAGGTTTAAAAATCGTACCCCTGCTCGCTTCGAGTACATTTATTGCACCTTATTTCCATTATGTCATTCAAACTAGGACATGTATCCATTCCTAATTAAAGACGCATCTTTCTGCCCCTGTTTTTGTTTTGTGCATACGATAGCTCAGTTCTCCAGAATTTTAAGATTTTCACACATTTATTGCCAAATTTTTCGTAGAAGGACCCACGGCAGACGGAAGTGACGTACCACTGCATTAACTTCAACGATAGGGTCAGAAAAGTTCCAAAAATTTAAAACAAAACAAAAACAGGGGCAGAAAGATGGGTCTTTTAGGAATGGATACATGTCCTAGTTTGAATGACATAATGGAAATAAGGTGCAATAAATGTACTCGAAGCGAGCAGGGGTACGATTTTTAAACCTGCCGAGTTGCATGTCTTGTGTATTATTAGTATCTGGTCGACATATGCAATTTGATGTTAACATAAGATTGTATGAATATTGACACGAACAAGTTAGAATAAGGAAAAAGAGATGAGAAATAAAAAAATAAAGAAATTTTTATTGAAAATAAATTTGTAAACAGAAAGTTAGAAAAAGGGGGGTAGTTCGTGCCACGAGCGCCTGTGGTCTTTTTGTGTTGTAAATAATCATGAACTCTTACTATGATTTATGAAAGATGTAATTAACAGCTACATATCATATGATGATAAGCTAGTATGTAAAATGTTATTACAATCCAAAACAATCTATAGGAGAACTGGTGTTCACACACCATATACTCTTGTTATAAAGGACCACAACTCTTACTTTGACTCTGACTTTCGCGAAATGATGATGCACACATGACACATCAACATGATGATATGCAACTATATAAATTTTCGTTCCAATCCAATAAAAATACAAGAAAATTGGCGTCATAATTAAACCATATAACCTATATGTAGGGGTTGATGTCATCACTTTGAGTGTTTTTAAAGTCGCTGTAATGGTTTTGATGGCCGTTTAGCGAATGTCTGTCGGATGTTCCGTTTGTCGTGGTCAACTCCCGTCTTTCCTCGTTCATGACTTGTCGTATTTCTAACACGAGTAACGGGAAAGGTGACATTGGTGGAGCATGAGCTGGCTACTCTTCCGTTGCACATAACTTCATCCCCGTTTTATAGTAAGTTGATGTTTGTGCTGATCAATCTAACGGTTAGTTTTCTGTTTAAAGTTTTGTTGGCCATTGTTTGTCTTTTTGCCTTTTTTTTGGGGTATACTGTCAACTGTTCCCAGTGCTCCAGGGGCGGATCCAGAGACCCTGTTGACGGGGGGGGCTCAGTTATGGAGCTATATTTTCAATAATTGATGGAACCAACTGTAGTCCCAAAGCGGTTCTGGCGTGTAGGTCGGTAAGCCTTGTTTTCATTTCATTTAGCATACAGTAGAGAAAAGGTACAGTTATTGACTTCCTAAAGTATGTTTTTTAACCTGTATGTCTAGCGGTTCACATATTTTAGCACTCCTCTCAAAACACTGGTGGTTGAATTGTTCAACACTTGCTCTGCAGTCTAGTGAGCTCTGAATTAAATTTACGCTTTTTAAGGCTCTGCCTATGTTAAGTGCAGGGGCGAATCCAGGATTTTAAGTTAGGGTTTTGTACTTAAAATAATTGCGCCGAGCGGAGGGAGGCGCGAAAATTTTTGGGGTATTTCGTGTGAAAAATCACGATTTTACACCAAAAAATCCCACATTGCCGACTTTTGTTAAAAATGACAAAATTTCATCCTATTATTTATTATTTAAAAAAAAAAATTGATGATGTGTACATATTTTATTGAAAGCAGTAATTTTTCGCGCAATGTTAATTAGAAAACCCATAATCAAATGCATACTGATTGTTGAATAGGAGATGCCGATACTCCTTACTCAAACAATTGAAGAACTGAACAATGGAAAAAAAACTAAAAATAAGTAAAAGATTTTTTTTTAGAGTTTTACTAAGTAAGAAAGAAAAAAAATGCCGAAAATTGTCGTTAAATAGCAAATTATTTAGAACTGATTGATGATTTCGGTAATCTAAAAATTAATTAGTACTATACCCACAATATCGAAGCTAGGTGATTATGGTAGATTTTAATAAATGATCGGCAAATTTGGGGCGTATTTACAAAACAAAAATGTGTATTCTCTCATGTTTATTCACAGAGCATATGTTTTGAAATTATTTCTTGGCATCATTCATCTTGACAGAAATCATGGTTGTCTGCAGGACTAATCCACCGTATATCGTTTTGAGCTCGAATGCTATAATCTAAGCTCCCTGGTATGTCGGGCCATTTCAAAAGAAATATTTTATTTAATTATTTACAATTTTCCTTCATAAATTAGAAGCATTATTCTACTCGCAATAACAATATTTTTCATATGTCTGCAATTTGGGAATCGGCTAATTGGACTCGGCAATTTGTAATACAGCAACCTTTGCCTTTAATATTTTTGTAAAAATAAATGATATTTAAAAAAGAATTTCCTTGAAAGAGCCTCAATTTACAGGTGTTGATGGTTATACCTTTATGGTTACCTATATGAAATTGTGACACTAGACATGTTTATATAACGGTTTAGACAATACCTGATTAATTGGTATTTTGACAATACATTCATAAAAACTTCAAATAAACTTGAAAATTTGATTTAGCATAATTACTTATAATTACCTCTTTGAAGATAAATTCAATACAAAGAAATTAATTGGTATTTTCTTTTACTTTCATCACACAGACCGAAACCATTCGATTAAAAGCCATATCGTGACGTTAACTAACCTTGAAAAGCGTATGTTAATATATGTGCTTGACTTATTCGACGGAAAGCCCCCCCTTGAATCCGCCACTGTGCTCAATCCCACAGAGTTGCTCAAAGCGTCCCTAAGTATGGGATTAGTTTTATTTTATATGCCCTATTTGTAAAATCGTGCTTAATAAAGAATTTAAGTGATAGGTTGGGTTTCTTCATTGAGGTCCACACGTGTCCGTTCGTGTTATTTTACACACGCTCTTAATGATAATATCGGTTCCTTTTATGACCACAATGGGAAAATGTATATTTCAAACATTTTTTGATACAAGAAATGTTTTCTTATGTAATTTAATACATGTCTATGAAGTTATTATCTTTTTCGATGAAAATATTGTTTTTCGAGAAATAACCCTTAAGTCTTTTAGGGGCCTTCGTGGTCATGATCGTATGGTAGTCGGATTTACAGCTACCTATATCAGGGGCGGATCCAGGGGGGGGGGGGGGGCGCACCCGGCGCGCGCCCCCCCTAAAATTGGAAAAAATACGATTTTTTTCACACGAAATACCCCAAAAATGTTCACGCCTCCCTCCGCTCGGCGCAATTTTTTAAAGTGCGCCCCCCCCCTAACTTGAAATCTGGATTCGCCCCTGTATATATGTAATCACTTTCAGTGCCTATCACCACTAACGTTGTGAGTTCGAACTCTGTTCATGGCAAGGCGTACTCGATACAATATTATGTGATAAAGTTTGCCAATGACTTGGGACAGGTCGGTGGTTTTCTCTGGGTACTCCAGTTCCACGATATAACTGAAATAGTGTTGAAAAGTGGCGTTAAACAGAATAACCCTAACCCTTAAGTCTTATTTTTTTTATTGGAAATTTGTAATATTTTAGTTTTTCACATCATAATAAAAATAATAATAATTTTATTGTTCCAATTAAGGCCCCCGAAGAGGCAGAGAGTTACATATAAAACAAATATTGATTCAATGTACCTGTACATATAACAATACAACATTTTTATGTCGGACAGAATCAGAGACAGAGTAATGACATATACTATACATATAAACACTACTTATGACAACAATAATCCCCTCTTCTAACATATGAATCTGTTTGTAAATTATATTAGACGCATCTTATGCGACCCCGTTGTAAAGGGGTGGCTTACAGGCTTACAGCCTGTTTACAGGCGAGGACCCAAAATGGGACCTGGGGGTTCAATCCCTGATCTAAATTTTTATTTCATGAAACGATTAAATAGATTCTACGGAAGCTTAGCAGCAATTCACGCCAATTGGTCAAAACATACACTGGAATTACCCTTCTCCCCCCAAAGTACCCACTCCTTAGAAAGAAAAACAAACATTGATCACCGATAAATTGATATACAACTATTTTCTAACACATATTTGCCAAAAGGGGACAAGTGTCCCCCTTGCACGTCCTCCCCCTGCAATTTGTAGCATCTCCAAATGTAAATAGCTGAAATACGAATTATGTTGTACTGCAATCAATCATTTAAATCAACATTTCAGTACTGCCGTACGTTTAATTTAAATACGAAAGGGTCAATGCAATCATATAATTATATGGAATCATGAGCGGATAGAGTGGAACATAACTTTTTAACATGCTTAGTTTTCAGTAGATATTGTAAAAGTAACGAGATTAACTTATTTTTCATGATCATAATATTTATTTTATTTTCTATCATTTTTATTGCGAATTTACTTATTTTAGTGATCAGAACTAATTTGCTTATCTTTTGTGATCATTTTACGTCAGACATTTTGATATTCTTTTGTTCCTGTGTTGACGTCAATGCTTCCCCATCTTATTAAAAAAAAATACTGTGCACTACGTGATCAGAGAGATAAATCAATTGACTTTATTGTTCTACATTTTGGTTCAGTAAACAATTAGTTTCATGCTTCGTTTAGTAAATTATTATATGCAAAGATTAGCAAACAAAAATTTACGAGATTTAAAAGATTAACCCATATAAAGAGAGGTATATATCTGACGAATGAACTACAACACTGTATGAATGTAAACTATGAATATAGGCCATTTATGGATCATTATAGAAAGACAATAGGCAATTTGAACAGGAAAGACAGTTCCAAACACAGAAATGATTCTTTTGAAGTTCGCCAAGGACGTTCGAATACTATCGGGTGGATGATAAACAATATGTCCGCGGTAAGAAAAAGCTTGTGTTAAACTAAAACTGATACATGTACTCATGTAGCAAAACTTCATAATTATTCTTTTAATACTTTAAGCACATGTGTGTCTAATTTAGATAAATCGTCATTAATTAACAAAAGGTCACGTTTCACACTTTTTAATGGCTGTCATTTATGGTCCGTCGTTATGAGTTTTGTGATCTTGAATATTTTGAACGTTTTGAGACTTTCCAACCTTTCGGCATGCAGTGAATGTAAATTCATTGATGTATTACGTTTGAAAAAGCGAAATATTAAATATTAACGGGTAAAATCGAAAAGACGAAGTCATTACTCGAAAAAGTGAAATAAGTACACGAAAAGTCTAAATTGACACATCTGGCACCCATACGTTTGTCATTTATCCTAAAATTATTTTACGGCTACTTACTATGTTTGTGTGTTTTTCTACAACATCTCAAACAGAAAAGAAAAAAATAAGTTGGGACGTGTCAAAAATTTGATTCCGAGACATGATGAGATGAGAGAGATTTTTTTAATTTGAAGTTGTATCTCCTCTCATCAATTCTAAATACTGTTATAAATGATACAACATTTTAATGCCATTAGATGTTGAGAATTTTAAAAGCCTTCTTAATGATTTAAAAAAAAAATTATGTTCTACTTTTAACAAAATTATTTAAGAGTTGTTTACCTATTTCTCTAATTCTTGTTCAATTTTCACACTTCTCAACCCGTGTGAGAAGAAATCGATAATCAACGTGTGGATCACTTTGTTCTCAGTCGCTGATTGGTCAATTACGCAATTATGTCTCAACCCGTGGGTGAGATAATAATTTCACGCTACTTTTCCCGTAAAAATGTTACGTTTCGCAAAATGTCATTGTGTCAATAAAATCGTTTAATTAACCGTAACTAACCGTACCGTCATCAAGAACCCCTCTTCTTCCGTAAATGGCCGCTTTCGGGTTGAGACGACCGAGTTAAGACGAGTGCACGTGCACTCGTCTTTATTCGTTGTGACATCCAATCAGGACGCCTCTAACAAGAAAAAAATCGTTTAAATATATATCTTAAGCCGGGAATGTCACATTATATACCCTGTCTGATTTCTGAATAACAGATATATTACTGATTTAACAACCATTGGTTTTTTTTTAAATACAGACTCCAACCGTATTAAATATATTTGTGTCTTTTATTTTCATTTTTTCGTATTTCTATATGTCCTTTTCCGTACCTTTGACGTCATTCTTCAATGACGTCAAAATATGTGTCACGTCATATTTCATGTATGGAGTTTCTCATGAAGGAAAATACTGTACTTTCAATAAAATATTAGTGAGAAAAGCTCAAATATCAGTAGAAAGCTACTTAGTTTATCAATCGGTGTCACAAAAGTCAATTTTATGTGATGTGTACTTCATAACGCTCAATTTTATGATATTGATCTGATAATTTATGCAAATTAGTTACTGATCAATAGCGGGGGTCTCTAAGAGTTCGCGATAGTGAAAGTTGTTGGTTTACGGAAGAAATAGGTACTTACATGCGTTGTTGGGAAAGCCCGGGTGATCTTCCACTCGTGATAGAAATTTTGGTTTCTTTTCGCTCGTTTCGCTGCGCTCCACTCGCGAAAAGACTTAAAATTTCTATCACTCGTGGTTCAAAAACATTCCCTAACGGGTGTGACGTCAATTGAAGTATGCGTCAGTGACGTCATTGAACGTCGATTTGAGAAAGTGAAAAACGGCCATATATTTTGCTAAATTAATGAGAAAAAGAATCAAACAAATTTTTAGTGGTTCATTAGAGAAACAATCTCTAACATTGTTCCCCTTTTATTACGATAATTTCTCAAATCTCGATAGTTAAATTTTTACATTTTAAAGTTCTCGGTAAACCTCGAACTTTAAAATGTGAAAATTTAACTATCTGCTTGATTTGAGAAATTATCGTAATAAACGGGAAACAATGTTAGAGACTATATATATTCTTATTTACTTGACAATGAAGAAAGAAATGACACTCGTCATCAATATTTTATTACATCTAATATCGACCTTTTTATAACTCCAAAACTTTAAATTTGAAGTCTTTGACCACAAATTATGAACTTACTTAATATTTTTCGTTTCTCATAATTTAAATTGAAAATATAGTAATCTTTAATTTATTATTATTATTAATATTTAAAAAATGTATTAAATATATACCCTGTTGTTCTCACTGAGATTTTCAATTTTATCACAGGGCCCGGGTGGCTCAACGAGTTAGGTAGTTGGATTACTTAACAACTCATACAAGCTTATCACCAATACGGACCAGGCTCAAGCTAGCGACCAACAGTCGGAAAGCAAACCCATGATTTGACCGTTACAGCTAGTGATTCTAAAACCACGCAGTCAGGGGGCGATAACCGCAAAAAAGTCCCGCTAGGTGCCGCTTTACAAGTCCCGCAAAATTTTTCATTCGCGCCGTTGTAGGATAAACGTGAAATAAAGTATTAAATAGACAAAATTGTGATAGAAACGTGATTTCTATAAAATATATATATATTTTTTGCAATGACTGGCTATATCAGACAAGAGTCCGAGGTTAATATTAGTCAAAAACGTGTTTCTAATCGTGCATTCTAGAATGTGTAAAAACACGAGATTCGGTTTGTTTACATTTTTCGGCCAATGAAAAAGCTGACACAATTCTATATTAAGACATGAAATTGATGATACAGGAGTGATAAAGCATCATCAACCAATAGTAAATGCTCTCTCAACTGGAAATTCCGTCACCCTGAATGGAAATCATTCCTGAAAGAAAATTCGACGAGGCATATTTTTTTTAATTTTCGCCTTGTTTTAGTGTAAAATTTGCCCATTTTGGTGAACATTTCTCCCCCAAAACACCCATGTAGTCTGTATATGTCTGCCTTTTATTAGATTTATTAATATCTTTATATTTTAACCGAAAGTTTACAAGAAAACTGCATTGTTTACATCAGATTATGCCCCCTTTCCCCCGTCTCGTCAATACACTTTGTTTAGACTCCTTTCCCGTTTGCTGTCAGTTAATCTTGTACATATCTAATGTGGCGATTATTTCAAAGGAAATTAGTTTATCAAATATATTTAGGAATGCTGACTTAAGTTTTACCTGATTTTCTTCTGCAAATGAATTGTGAATTTATGTGCAACAGGTATACAATGATTGAATGAATGTGACTCTGAAAACAAAAACCAGCCAGTGTGTGTGTTATAAATAGAAAGTAGGCTAAATTTGTTATCTGTATGTAACTGCATATATGATATTTAATTGATGAAACAACTGTATTTTGCAAGACTGTGATTTTACCATAGTTGACTAGTAGTAGTAATGTCAAAAAAAAACTTAACTGTTCTGAAGCCCAAAGTGGCAGGGATCCTCGGCCCTGTGTTCATTGTCTGCAGGCAAAGCCATTTTATGCCTTACATGTTATAAAAATTTTAACAAATTTGTGAGGTCTGATGATTCTCTAAATGAACTTTCAAAAACTGATGACTACCAGTTAACTAAATGTTTTCACAGTTTGATCAGGTGGAATATTGCAATGTAGACTCTGACAATCTTGACCGTTACTGTTTTAGAATTTGTAATCAGTGACTTTTTATCCAACAAAGCTTTATTGTTGCCAGATTTGTACAAAAAATTTGAAGATTTAGTTGACAAAACAGCTTTAATTAAATCACTGAAAGAACCAGAAGACAAAATTGGTGAACCCTCTCCCATTAGAGGCAATAAATTCTCCCATTTAAGTTTGGAAGATTTCAAGGAAACGGGTGATGAAACCTTTGCATGGGAAAGTTTCGAGAAGAAATTGTCAGCTTACAGTTTTCTGAAATATTTGGGACAGGAAAATGATATACATGTAGATCTCCCAAGTCTTAACATTTTTCTTTCATTTTCTGAAACTGACACTGAAAAATCTGAGTTTTGTTCAATTGAAGTTTTAGATGAGACAGCAGATTCAAAAGCCACAGTTTTGAAAACTTTGAATATTCTTCACAAAAAGTTTCAGATTGGGATAAAGCTTCAGTATCAAGTTGTTGTTGGGGACAGGAAATCTTATGACCATTTAATAAAATTAAAATCAGAATATGGAGGTTCATTAAGCTGGGTTTTGCCATATCATGGAGACTGGCACATACTTTTTTTAATCTCATTTTCTATTAAATTAATAATTCATTGTACTTAGGATTTGTTCAACTTTCATAAAAATTTATGGACTTTTTACTCTGTTAATAGTTTATGGAAAAGAAATACACTTGAAAACTAATATGTACAGTTATCTGTCAAAAGTATTGGGAAATGTAAAAAATATCCCTATATAATCAACCAAAACCATATTTTTTTCAAAAAAATATTGTGAAATCATTTCTGGATAGATTGTAACAAATTTTACACCAAGACATTCGGAATTGTCTATATTTGTTTGTTTATTTGCTCAAATCTTTATACGAGTGGTTTTTATTTGTACATAATTTTTCCATGATTGTTAATTTTTTAGGATTTATTTCTAGTTGAAATGTATAAGAAAATCAAAATCAATTTTTATTTGTTGTGTTTAAATTATGTACAAATAAAAATAACTCATAACAACATAATGAGTAAATAAACAATCAAAACATTGACAATTCTGAATGTTTTGGTGTAAAATTTGTTAAAATCTATCCAGAAATTACTTCACAATATTTTTTGGAAAAAATATGGTTTTGGTTGATTATATAGGGATTTTTTTTACATTTCCCAATACTTTTGACAGATGACTATACATGTATATACATTTTCTTTAAATATTTATACATTTTTTTTTATCTTTATATTGAATTTTATTTTCATGCCTAGAAAAAAATTACACGAGTTCTGTTCATGATTCATCAAAAGGATATAGAAATGTTTTTTCTAGAATAAAACCGGTGGACCTGTACATTTTAGTCGCCTATCCTTTCTTTTGGGGATAGGAGACCATATATTTAAATGTTTGTATATTCCAAAATTTGTTGTTAATTATATGCATATGCTATTAAAATAGCAGCCTGCATCGGCATTAACATTTGTGCACAGCGTGTTTTTAAGTCATTAGGTTAGTTCTAAATTTATTTTTAGAAATACGGAAATTCATACGGAGTTATCTTTCTTGACTGACAATTTTTCTGAATCTGAATAATTTTCGGCACTAAAAGCTGACAGAAACTCTTATTAATGAATAAAAAGGTGTACCAGAGAAACATTTCGTTAAATAAATATATAACCTAGCGCAGTGTGAAGTTTGGGAATGTCATTCTATTGCAAACTTAATATATTTGCATTTTATTTCAATGCGATGGTACGGAGTTATCTTTCTTGGCTGACAATTTTTCGGCACTAAAAGCTGACACAATTTTTTATTAATGAATAAAAACGTGTACCAGAGAAACATTTCGTTAAATAAATATATAACCTAGCGCAGTGTGAAGTTTGGGAATGTCACTATACTGCAAACTTAATATATTTGCATTTTATTCCAATGCGATGGCGACATTCCATCGAGGGGGTCACCCTCTAAATCATCAAAATTTTAATAATAATCTCCTGTTTTAACTCAAATCTAATAAACAAATCGTGGAAGTAATTATTGCTGAAAAGAAAACAATATAAGACGTTTCGATATTTTCTACGGTATAAATAAACGAGGTCTTTGTTCTACAATTTTCCATGATTTTCATGACCGACGAAAATGTCAACATTTTCAAATGAGAATCACGTGACCCGTGGTTTTACCAGCAACGCCATTAATGAGTTTGCTTTCCGACTGCAATGGAGACCATTCACCCAAATTTACTCAACAGGTGTCGCTCGAGTACCAACGGTGGTTAGCGGAGCATTTTATTATCGCTAAGACGTTTGTAACCTATGTAAACTATTATTTCAAACACAATTTCTGGCTAATTATCCAACAATAATTATTTTTTATTTGTATAACAATATTCCTCAAGTTAACAACAAATGCATCATAAGTTGTAACCAACTTCTGACATGTTACTAAATTACTACAGTGATCACGTCATTACGTTGAAATAAGACAAGGACAACGTGGCAATCATATCTGGGTCACGGGCACCTGTTACTAACTGAATGCGAATATAAAATAAACTGATGATTGAATACATTCTTATTTATTTTTTCTTATGTTCTCCATGAGCAAAAATCAATATTTTCAATACTTTTGTAATTTAATAGTAAATACGCATAGCATACGTACAATAACTGTAGAATGAGGAAACTATAGTACACGTGTACGTACGTTGTTAAACAAAGTTTGATATTTGTTCACATTCTTTGTATTTCCCTTTTTAAAAGATTTTCGTGTTGGTTTCCTAGTTTTGTTGTATCGTGATTTTCTACTTTCATGGTAAATAATCGTTTATTAATGGTTAGAATCAAATAATTTCGATCAATTTCACATGCATTAATTATTCTTGGCGAATTTTATGTACTGTTCTGTTCCGGATTCCAACCACAGTGGCTCGTCTTTAAGATATATAACTTTATTAATAAAAAAATATGCACCCCTATATCATTTTTAAGATATATATATATATTATATAAAAAAAACAACTAAGCGTGTTCATATTCATCTCATTGAAAAATAACTTCGTGATATAGCTGAACAATTGCCGCCGTAAACAACAATTACTCACTGATCCCCAACATGATGTTAAAAACATATTCTGTCTCAAACATAAATATCTACATTTATTAATCTACTATTTAAGTGGTTATTTTCGAAGTGGTGTTAATTTTGCCATTTTTAGTCAAACTGTTCGCATGGGCTCTTAATTTTGCGAAAATTGGAAAAAGCAAAATTAAAAATTTTACGATTTCAGCTTCAACTTAAGCCATTCAAATAAGGCATCAAATATTCTGAAGATTTTGATAAAAAAAAAAATCAAACGTGAATACCTGGGTCGTATTATAGATAATGTTGATTTTTTTCATGAACAGTTATGTGCACATTTCATTTTCATCAACAGTCATGTGTGGATTTTATTTTTCATCAACAGTCGCTTGACTATTATTAATTGTCCTTTTTCTTTTGGCCATTGTATTGCCTGCCCTTGCGCTTGGGGATCTTAAAACTCTTCTTGCATTATTTTTGAAGCAAAAGCGAGTACGCAAATTTACATGGTTAGACCCTATACAGTGTGAACAAAATACGTGTACAATTTTCAATCGGGTTCAATTTAGTCTGAAAACTCATGTGCAATATTATGTCATTAGACAACAAATGAATTAAAAAAAACTCGTGTGCAATTTTACGTCATTAGACACCAAATGAAGTAAAAAAAAAAAACCCACGTACATGCAATTTTACATTGCCATTGGCATTGCAGGCATTGGGCCCTATAGGCTATGATTGTTACCGGTCACTGTAAAATAAACTAGAAAAAAAGGTGGAAATATCAAATTAGAATCTATTATGTTCACTTCCGTCCTCTCTATAGGCCGTGCCTACCGTCATATTACGTAACGTTTCAGATCAAGGACACCACGTAGGTAATGATATTGCCATTTGATTACAATGGTTACAAGCGTTTATCGGAAAACAAACGTTTTCCTAACCACCGTTGGTACAGCGACGCCACCTGGGGGGAAAATGGGTGAATGGTCTCCATTTCTAGCGACCAATAAGGCGATATGTCTCAAAACCAAAAAAATTAATAAGAGTAAAATGTACTTTTAAAGATTTCTAGCGACCAATAACAAATAAATTACTGTAAATGCATATTCAACACAATGATTCGACATCGGGGCATACAGGAAATATTTCTAGAGCCTCCTACACAATACAAAGTTAACATTTGACACCCGACTGTGGACCTGATGTGCAGAATCCCACACAGGCACTCGGGTGAGTGAAAGACCCAGGCGATACATTTTACGTTTTATTTCACATGTTCTCCCGAACATAAAATATTTCTTTTCTTTACTGGACTAAATAACGAAGACATAAATATTTTTCGAATGGCGAGTTTACACTTTAAATAAAAACAGATTAAAAGATAATTTACTTTCATGTAAACCGGTAAATAATTTGAACAGCGTTTTGTCAAACAATATAAAGTCATAAGATTCCGGTTCACATGAAGACATCTCATCAATCTAAAAATAGTGTAAATATAGAACATTAGAAAAATATAACAGTAAGTTTTATGAAAAAAAAAAAAATCTAAATCCCGCCTGTGCGTGTTACATTTATTTAATAAATAATATTATTATGTTTTATCTACATGTATTTATTTTTAAATTGTGTATTTAAAGGTGTCAAATCACCAATTTAATTCACCAATCAGAACGTAGTCCTTTTTAAAGAAAAAAGTTCCTTTCGTTTTGCTGTATTTTGAAAAAATAAATAAATGGAAAGGTATAAACAATGGTAGTTACAGGTAAATATGTAAGGATTATTTTGAACTCAAATTTGGTTACATTATAAGTTATTTACGTTCCTATCCGTAGATGTAGATGTGGAGATTTTAACATCCTGAAGTCTACTGAAGGGTGTTAAAATCTCCATATCTACGGATAGGAACGTAGATAACGAATTTATCCCCGATTATAGTCAAAAATAAGACATTTTGGACCCCGGTGGCCCACGTAAAAGTGACGTTTTCTTTGTTTTTGGAAAGAATAAGTAAAAAATATGAAAGTTTCGAGTGCTTTTTACCCGGTGTAGGGTACATACAGTTGATCAAAGTAACAGCTTTATATTCAAAATATAGCTAAAATTAACTAAATTTGATTTTGGAACGCAACGCCACGAGCTTTAACGTCATATTATCCCCGTTTTGAAAATTATAAGGACACTTGATTGGTTAAATGGCTAGTTACACCCGGTACTATGGCCTAGCAACACTCGGGAATATGGGTTTTTTAATTAATACCCGGGGTTGTATTGGAATCCTCTATGGAGGTCTTGATGAATGACCATCAATACGGAAATTCCGGGAATGACGTTGCTATTTGTAGAGCCAGGTTAGTTTTGTCAAAAGATGCCTGAGCTATCTTTTATCTTCTATCCGTAGAACCAGGTTAGTTTTGTTAAAAGATGTCTGAGCTATCTTCTATCTTCTATCCGTAGAACCAGGTTAGTTTTGTCAAAAGATGCCTGAGCTATCTTCTATCCGTAGAACCAGGCTAGTTTTGACAGACCATAAAACGACCACAAAACTAGTATTACTGTGAGCACAGCTCACTAAGATATACTCCCCGCTCCCCACATCTGTCCAACCTATTTCCATAACCAAAACATTACTGATTGTTCTGACCAAAAATGAAAGGGACCCTCCTCTCTTCACCGGTAAGCTGCTGATAAAATTTCAAAACATTCTGAGAAACAATACTCAAGTTATCATACGACATAGGGTAAAAATCCTATTTTCCGTCATATCAAGTCCAATAACTTTGGAACGGCAAAAGTGAAAATCGTCAAAAATGAAAGGGATCCTCCTCTCTTCACCAGTAAACAGCTGATAAAATTTTAAAAGATTCTAAGAAACACAACTCAAGTTATCGTACGACATAGGATTTGTCTACAGACGGACGAACATGGTGAAACCAGTATACCCCCCTACAACTTCGTTGCGGGGGGTATAATAACTGAGGTCATATAAAAAAAAGTAATACGTCGTGATCAATACGATACGATAAATACGTCATGATCAACACGATACGATAAATACGTCGTGATCACAATACGATGCGATAAATACATCGTGATCAACACGATACGATAAATAGTTTTTATCATATCGTGTTGATCACGACGTATTACTTTTTTTGATATGACCTCAGTAGATCTATATAAATACTGCCTTCTACCAAATACTGCTAAGGTTGGCGTTAAACACCAAAAATCATCAAATGTATATTTTATTTTGAATTTTAGACAATCAAAAAACATACATATTTGTATGGCAATATGTTAGTTTGACAACAGTTTCATCAATTAAAAAAAAAATTCATATGTCCACAAAAAATTAAAAGAATGAACGTGTGGTGGGAACCACATCGGTGTTGACATGGTTATCGTGCTCGTCTCGAGTGCGGTAGATCGTGGGATCGAGTCAAACCAAAGACTATAAAATTGGTATTTGATGCTTCTCCGCTAAGCACGCAACATTTAATACCTTTCCACTCTTCTACGCTTTTTACGCATATACTTTCCCCCCCTCACTTACGCTTTTTACGCATATCCTTTTCCCCCTCACTTACGCTTTTTACGCATACCCCTTTAAGAGCAAGAGCAAATACTGGTTGGCTCGGAATCAGGATAATGTTTCCGTGTGGGGCTACATATTTATCCGCGGACTGTTGTTTCAGTGAGCTAACACTCTAAAAATCGCAATAAACGTGTTGGTCTAGCACAAAGCGGACCTCATCATCATCTCATTGACAATTAACTTGTTCTTGCCATTATATAGCTGAAATATTGCTGTACAGGTAAAGTACATTGTACTCACAATCAGTTGTTACTGTTAAAACAGTATTTTTGTTGTTATTGTGATCCTTCTAATTTTGTAATCTCCTATTCGTTATGTTTCAGATTGCATCGCAAATAAAAACATCCACTTTCTCGATTGTCCATTTTTGATTGCCCCTTCGGTATCCTCTTACGTATATTTATCCATTAATAAAATAAAAATATAATAAACAAGATAGATCAATATATACTGGTGAACAAAAGAAACGATACAAAGATATTTTTGAAATTCGTCAATGTTTGAGTGAACCGCGTTTATCCTCACAAAACAAACAATAACATACTGTTCCGTTACGGAAAAATTCCGGAAAGTAAATTTTCCGTCCCATGATCGAGCTTGCGATGATCAAATTAAGTATTTAAATCACTTGCGGTCATTAATTTTGCTGTCAACAAAAGTAAACAATTTGCCATTCTGAAAATTTGAATTTTCACAAGAACGTCGATGCCATGGCTCTGTCAAAATGACCGTGAGCGAGCGATGGGTATGGTTCAGGCTGGAATGACTCACCAGGCCGTTGCAGACCACTTTGATGTGTCTAGAATAACCATTTCAAGGCTAATGATTCGTCTTCGACAAACAAGTAGGACGAATGACAGACCCCATAACGGCAGGCCGCGTGTGACGTCACAACGTCAAGACAGACATGAATTATTCACCTCGGAACCGCATGATAACGACTGAGGACACTGCCCGTAGAACACCTGGTCTAGCAAACGTCCGAATTTCGGGTCAGACTGTTCGCAGAAGACTACGTGAATCTGGACTCCGAGCTAGGCGTCCGCTGGAAGGACCAATCCTTAAACAACGCCATAGGACCGCTAGACTAGCCTGGGCTCGCTCACGCCGTCGTTGGAGGCTTTACACATGTGAACACATCCTTTTTTAGTGACGAATCCCGATTTTCACTTCGTTTTAGCGATGGATATTATCTTGTGTACCGCAGGCGTGGGGAACGTTTTACGGACCAGTGTGTGTACGAGTCCGACCGTTTTGGAGGCGGAAGTGTTATGGTCTGGGCTGGAAATTGACATGATGGTCGTACTCAGCTCAAAATTGTTCAAGGGACATTGAATGTCGTAAAATACAGACGATATTCTTGATCCTAACGTTCTGCCCTTTTTGCAACAGCGAAACTTTGATCACGTCTTTCAACATGACAATGCAAAATGTCACGTGGCTCGTGTTTGTCAAGACTACCAGAATCACATCCGTGTTCTTCCTTGGCCGGCATTATCACCGGATCTGTCACAAATTGAACATTTATGGGATGAACTCGGTAGACGTGTTCGCCACCGTCAAAATCCACCGGAAACACTACAGGAACTGCATGACGCACTAGTGGAATAACATCCCACAAGCCTTTATCCAACGATTGATTGGTTCTATGCGTCGGAGATGCGAAGCTGTCGTTGCTGCAAGAGGTGGTCACACACGTTACTGAACTCCACAAACCTCCATACTGCATGACAATTTCTGTCTGTCCATGATTTGTTCTGATAATGATGTTGAGAGATTTTGTTGATATTGCATTATTTGTTATGCCCATATGAATCTAAATTATACGATTTCTGTCGATTTTTTTTCTCTATGTAAAAAATATTAAGCATCAAACCCTTGTATCGTTTCTTTTGTTGACTAGTATATATTACAATGTCCACTGTGTTGATAACATGTATCCAATAATAATTCATTAATATCAAATCCAAATTAATTTAACGGAGAAGCAACAAATACCAATTGAATTAATTGGTTTGGGATGGTATCGACGATCTACCACACTCTAGGCGGCACGCTAAACATTACACATGGGAGTGGGGGATCGCTTCCTATGTACAGTTATACCAGACGTATCGATGGAATGGGTCTACTTTTTCAGCTTTCAGATTTAACTGGGTCATATATTTTCCACCTCAATATATCAATCATGGGCGTAGCTTGGGTTGGAATTTTACCGAGGCAGGAGACTGGGGGGGCTCAGCCCCCCACCCAGAAGCTATCGACTTTTTTTTGGGGGGGGGGGGGGTGTTACAATTTTGACGTTTTGATAGTAGTTATTACCCTAATTTGGTAAATTAGCCACAAGTAGTTTGTTTTTTTAATTATTGACATTAGAATACATGAAGCTATACGTTCATCCCCGTAAAATGTTCATTACGCTCCTTACACTCCTACATGATTTAAGAGTTGATTGACACACCAGGGGATCTTCAATCATGTTTATAAGATATATGGATCAAATATAACCCTTATTCAGACAGATTGATGGTTGATAGAGAGAGCCGGTTACATTGACGACCGACGGACCAAGGTTAGTGCTAATGGATAGAAGAATGAATAGAAACTACGACAGATGTACAGACGAGCATTCATTATCTCAAAACCTGTTAATGGAAAAAGAAAACACACTTTAAAACAAAACTGTTACTTGCTTTGTCTTCACATACACAAAAATATTAAACTTCAAATGTCACACTAACGAGCAAAGATCTAACAAATACACTAATCAAACTGTAAAATCATATTTGAAATGTTTATGTCTACATAATACTATGAATGTCAGCAAAGTAATTTACAAGTGCAGAGAGCCAATTCTTCGATTACCCGTATCGAATTTGTCTAGTATTTTGACCCTGTCACTAGTGGAGCAGGAACTGCTCATCCTTCCGGAGCACATGAGTTCACTCCCGGTTTTTAGTTGGGTTCCAGGGGCGGATCCAGTGGGGGGCGCACCCGGCGCGCGCCCCCCCCTAAAATTTGAAAAAATATGATTTTTTGGCGTAAAATCGTGATTTTTCACACGAAATACCCCAAAATTTTTCGCACCTCCCTCCGCTCGGCGCTATTTTTTTAAGTGCGCCCCCCCCTAACTTGAAATCCTGGATCCGCCCCTGGGTTCGTGTTACTCGATCTTTGGTTTTATATGTATGTTTTGTAGATCGTTGTTTGTCCTTTTGTTTATTTTCTTTTGGCCATTGTGTTGTCTCTTCTTAGATATACGGATTCTGATTAACCCTTTGGTATCTTCAAACTCGTCTTACGTCTCTGTGAATGTGCAATAATACTATTCCGTTTAGTCTGTACTCCACCATTGCTGTTCTGTTCCATTGCTTTAGACGCCTCAAAGCAGAAACAGATCATGCACATGGTACGGATCCTATTTTGGCATGATTAGTAGAATATAGAAGATTTCGCGAATGTTTGGGTAATAATCCGAGTCGGCCAAAATGAAAGCGACGAATAGGGAGGATGGCTTGTCTTTAAGATCTTGACGGAACGTACTCCAGCGGTGGATTTCCCGTTGAAAAGTTGCATGTTGGGGTAGGTCGGCACTGTACCAGTCAAAGACTCTCTCAATTTATTCTAGTGTCATTTTTTCAATAGTCGGTTAATGGTTGTGTTTATCCATTATTAAAAAAATATATTTGTTTTAATTTTACCGAGGCAATTGCCTCAATGGATGCTACGCCTTTGATCAATGGATTGGAATGTTATATTATGATATATCAATGGGTCATATTTCTACAAGCGTAAGCGTAAGCCCATGCACATTTTTTTTTATTGTCAAGACAAATTCTCATGATGAGGTGTAAAATTGAACTATGTGTGTTTATTTTGGATATTAGTCTAGTATATGTGTGGATCATCAATAATTGCGCAATATTAGTATGTTTTTGGAACCGTCGTGGTCGTTATCGCATGGTAGTTGGATTTGCAACTACCAATGCAATCAGTGCCTATCACATGTAATGTTGTGAGTTCGAATCCCACTCAGGCGAGGTGTACTCGATACAAAATTATGTGATAAAGTGTCAGTGACTTGCGGCAGGTCGGATTTTTTTCTCCGGGTACTCCGGTTTCACCCACCAATAAAACTGACCGCCACGATATAGCTGAAATATTGTTGAAAGTGACGTTAAACACCATAACCATATTAGTATGTTTTTCGTACTTCGAATATATGTATGGATGCTGAGGTAATATATGAATGGGTTGTTTTTCAACCCCTAGCTGCATCACCATACCCAATTTTATCATTAGCGATCGCCGTGTTTTTACACCACCCGGAGGCGAATATACAAGTACATTATACAAATATAGACAGCTTGATTTCTGTTCGTCTTTCATTTGCTATGTTCTTGATTTTTGTTTTCCATTCTTCTATTTGTTCATTTTTGTTATCTCAGTTATCTCTCTGGTCTGACTGGGAGTAAGAAAAATGGGTTTGATAGTCTAACATGTCTATAGTGGGTTAAAAAAACAAAAGGCTAAACCGCATTATCACTTAAGTAGCTTCAACGATAATGCAGTTTAGAGTGTTGCTTTTTTTAACCTACAGTGGGCAGCTTCTTCAGTGATGATGCAGTTTAGAGTGTTGCTTTTTTTAACCTACAGTGGGCAGCTTCTTCAGTGATGATGCAGTTTAGAGTGTTGCTTTTTATAACCTACAGTGGGCAGCTTCTTCAGTGATGATGCAGTTTAGAGTGTTGCTTTTTTTAACCTACAGTGGGCAGCTTCTTCAGTGATGATGCAGTTTAGAGTGTTGCCTTTTTTAACCTACAGTGGGCAGTTTCTTCAGTGATAATGTAGTTTAGAGTGTTGATTTTTTTAACCTACAGTGGGCAGCTTCTTCACTCACTGATGATGCAGTTTAGAGTGTTGCTTTTTTTAACCTACAGTGGGCAGCTTCTTCAGTGATGATGCAGTTTCGAGTGTTGCTTTTTTTAACCTACAGTGGGCAGCTTCTTCACTCACTGATGATGCAGTTTAGAGTGTTGCTTTTTTTAACCTACAGTGGGCAGCTTCTTCAGTGATGATGCAGTTTAGAGTGTTGCTTTTTTTAACCTACAGTGGGCAGCTTCTTCAGTGATGATGCAGTTTAGAGTGTTGCTTTTTTTAACCTACAGTGGGCAGCTTATTCAGTGATAATGCAGTTTAGAGTGTTGCTTTTTTTTTAACCTACAGTAGGCAGCTTCTTCAGTGCTGATGCAGTTTAGAGTGTTGCCTTTTTTAACCTACAGTGGGCAGTTTCTTCAGTGATAATGTAGTTTAGAGTGTTGCTTTTTTTAACCTACAGTGGGCAGCTTCCTCAGTGATGATGCAGTTTAGAGTGTTGCTTTTTTTAACCTACAGTGGGCAGCTTCTTCAGTGATGATGCAGTTTAGAGTGTTGCTTTTTATAATCTACAGTGGGCAGCTTCTTCAGTGATGATGCAGTTTAGAGTGTTGCTTTTTTTAACCTACAGTGGGCAGCTTATTCAGTGATAATGCAGTTTAGAGTGTTGCCTTTTTTAACCTACAGTGGGCAGCTTCTTCAGTGATGATGCAGTTTAGAGTGTTGCCTTTTTTAACCTACAGTGGGCAGTTTCTTCAGTGATAATGTAGTTTAGAGTGTTGATTTTTTTAACCTACAGTGGGCAGCTTCTTCACTCACTGATGATGCAGTTTAGAGTGTTGCTTTTTTTAACCTACAGTGGGCAGCTTCTTCAGTGATGATGCAGTTTCCAGTGTTGCTTTTTTTAACCTACAGTGGGCAGCTTCTTCACTCACTGATGATGCAGTTTAGAGTGTTGCTTTTTTTAACCTACAGTGGGCAGCTTCTTCAGTGATGATGCAGTTTAGAGTGTTGCTTTTTTTAACCTACAGTGGGCAGCTTCTTCAGTGATGATGCAGTTTAGAGTGTTGCTTTTTTTAACCTACAGTGGGCAGCTTATTCAGTGATAATGCAGTTTAGAGTGTTGCTTTTTTTTTAACCTACAGTGGGCAGCTTCTTCAGTGATGATGCAGTTTAGAGTGTTGCCTTTTTTAACCTACAGTGGGCAGTTTCTTCAGTGATAATGTAGTTTAGAGTGTTGATTTTTTTAACCTACAGTGGGCAACTTCTTCACTCACTGATGATGCAGTTTAGAGTGTTGCTTTTTTTAACCTACAGTGGGCAGCTTCTTCAGTGATGATGCAGTTTCGAGTGTTGCTTTTTCTTAACCTACAGTGGGCAGCTTCTTCACTCACTCATGATGCAGTTTAGAGTGTTGCTTTTTTTAACCTACAGTGGGCAGCTTCTTCAGTGATGATGCAGTTTAGAGTGTTGCTTTTTTTAACCTACAGTGGGCAGCTTCTTCAGTGATGATGCAGTTTAGAGTGTTGCTTTTTTTAACCTACAGTGGGCAGCTTCTTCAGTGATAATGCAGTTTAGAGTGTTGCTTTTTTTAACCTACAGTGGGCAGCTTCTTCAGTGATGATGCAGTTTAGAGTGTTGCTTTTTTTTTAGCAAACAGTGACATCAAAATATGCAAATCACAATATGAATTGTCACATGTCATTGGCCAATATTCACTCTCTACTTAAGATACATGTACTTGGTACATGTTCGTTTTATTGTTTATCAGAGTTCAGACACATTTACATCACATTCACTATCAAATCCTTTAAGGTTTGCTAACTCTGCCTATAAAATATTACGGAGTTATAGATGATATTATCCTTTTCACACCTTTCACATAAAAAGTATTACATATCTCTGTTGATACGATATTCTAGAGTCTGTGTTTCGTATCAGGATTTGCTGCTAACAAGGAAGCTACTGAAACATGGGTTCCTAGTGGTAAAGCTGAAGTCATCTTTTCGACTATTTTACGGTCGACATCATGCCTTGGTTAACCGTGTCAGAGATTTACACTGATTCGTTCCGCCCGTTATAGTCACAAGATCGCCCATTTTTCCTAGTTCAAAACTTATCACCGGGTAACATTTGTAACACTACGGTTTCCACTAGTCCGTAATACCTGCGTTTACCACCAGATTTTAGTGGGGTTCATATTACTCAAACTTTCTATATCTGTTTAGTGTGGTGTGGACCTTTGTTTTTCTTTTTGACCATTGTATTGTCTGTACTTGGAATAAACACCTTACTTTTCTTTAACCAGATTACATGTTAAACCAGAAGTGAGACAGAACCCGTCTTTAATCTTCAATCTTTACATCGTTTGTATGGAGTCATCTATATATAGTGACGGTTTTACATTGGCAGGCTGAATGAAACCTAGGGCATCAAAATTTAGGAAGCTTCCGGTCAAGGTGTATAATATTTTTGACACTGTCATATGCCTTTCTTATGATGTCATAATGCACTGTAGTCTCTAAAAACTCTTCAGTAATTTTCTTTGAAGTCGTGAGAGTGGTGGATTGAGAGGGGCCTCACAAGTGAAGAAGTCTAATGTCTCCGTTTATCTAAATCCGACACTGTCTATATCAAGTTCAATTTCAAAATAGCTACTTTTATGGTAATTTCAGGTTCCTGATACAATATCAGTAGTTGGAATAACACCAAAATATGTCTCTGCTCAAGAGAAGAAGCATGAAAAACCACATCACGAGAAGAAAAGGACAGTAAAGAAAACATACTTTAAGCGAAAGAAAAGAGATGAAAGGAGAGTAAGTAAAAATTAAAATGTGTATTCAGCGATTCCTCACCATTGTACATCAGTGTAATATAAGACTGTGTAGCTTGGTAGTTTGCACCATGTTTATGGATAATAAGAGGGGGATAACTCACTCTTGACGATAAATCTTGAAGAAAAAGAGCTGGATATCATGGAAAAAGAATTCTTCGTAGTAACCAGAAAACGAAAATTTATCCTCCATTTTAATTTGAGAATTGCCCCCACTCATGAAAAGATATGAAAAATAGCAAGGTTCCTATATATATACTTAAATATTTGCAATAAATTATTTCGAAAAAAATCTTTGGAGAATTCTCAAATATTCGAATTAATATATTCGAATGCCTGGAAATGTACGATTAAATAAATCAGCAATTTCCGTGATGTTCTTCAACACTCGTTTGCCTTATGCATGACAATGTGATTTCTGCGTGTTAAGCATGCAATAAAGTGGGTAAATATAAATAGAACTTATGCCCCATGTATCTTTCAGTGTTTATTCTTTATGTATAGACATGATATTGTATTTTGGTCTAAACGGAAGTCTTAAATTATGACTATGGTCGCTTCTCGTGTTGCTCTTAATGCACAATTTCGTTCTGGTTTAATTTTGACACCATGGCCAAGTCAAATGTAACTTAATAGACATTGTTTTGGGACTAGTACATTGCAAAGAGAGTATAATGTATTTATAGTCGAAAAAGGTTGACTTGCGATTAACGCATTTTTAAATACATTTCACGAGCACCTGTGTTCACGAGTATATTTTAAGTGAAATTTCATCGGATACTGAAATGTGTAATAGATTTTTGATGACAGTAGAAACAACAACAAAAAAATAATTTGCCATGTCTGCTTTGCAAATTTCATTTTTATCGATAAAGACGTTTTCATTTTGAAACACTTAATCCAGCACCAGATATACTGACAGTGCTTTCTAAAATTTATAAAATATTGTTCACACAAATTCATAAAATTCATGAGAAAAATTGGAGTTATCTCTCTTTTCCTGAATTTTTTTTTTTAAATGAGCGTTCTATTATTCTGTATTGAATGAGATAAATCACATTTGTTTCTTTTCACAAAATTCAGGAAAAAATAAAAACATTATTGACTTATTGGCTTTTCAAAATAATCATCAAGTTTTAAATTATAGTGATTCGTATGAGTGGTTTCATGTGTACATTGTATTTTTTTTTATTTATTTGTTTTATTTGTGTACTCAGACCCAGTGTTCTGCTAAAATATTACATTCCTCCCTCTTCCTTCTAACCGTGTTATATGATTCGTCCTGTACAACTAGCGAACCTCCCATTTGAAGGGTTGTACCCCACAGTGGGGCCTATTTCTGTTCCTCGACTGAAATTGTTCGATGTCTGTTTCTTAAGAAAGGATGAATGAAGCCGTTAGTTTAAATACAAAAATCGTCATTTCTCGACACGGTGCAAAAAATAAATAAATAAATAAATAAAAAATACAACAGTTTGGAACCCACTATTTTTATTCCAATTTAGCAAAAAATCAATCATGAAATAAAGAGGATTTCACGAAAAAGATTTTTTTTAATTCGTTTGTAATATCTTGATATGTCTAAATAACTATTACATGTAATATGTTTTTCTTAATTTTAATCAAATGCACAGAGCTTTTACATGTTGGTAAATCAATCGCGAAAATTTCGCAAAACGAAAAATATTCTTTTAGCTATTTTAGGTTGTCCGAACTGGAAACACTTACCACTTGTGACACAATATAATATGGAATTTCTATCTTTATATGTATTCTTGTTTGCCCCTTGGCAATAAAATATTCTTCTTCTTCTTCTTCTTAATGTGAGATTGCCTAAGAATTAAAAATAGTAAGATCATTGTATTTAACCTACCTTACGCTGGGCTGAATTATTCGTCTTTTTTCTCTGTGCCAATGTATTTGGCTGTATGATTTGATCCACCATGTTTTCTTATAAATTGGCTACTTTTGAAAAATCCAACCGGAACCCATTCACTTTCGCAATTTCTCTAGAAGAATGACAGCTGTTGTTATATTGGCTAACTCATACGAAATCAATCGACAGAAACCTTTGTTTAGTGTGGAGGTTGATGGGAGCCAGCTTTAACTTCGGAATAAATGTAGATTTTAGTAGCCATGGTAGGTAGGACAAACATTTGCCCTATCTGTTATTTGTGGTTTCATGTGAACAATGTCAAACTCTTAAGTTATCCAGACTTAATGTGATGACACAGATACTCCGTAAAAAAGGGGGGAAACACCAACAGAGATAAACATGAAAAAAGAGAAAATCTATATATGTTTTTGGAGCTTGGTTGGGAACCCGTCTATACCTTCATGAACCGACAAAGGGTTGCATATTATGCACGTTTTCAAAATCTGGCAGACGATCGATTATGTAAAGTAATTTTTAATATGCTTAGAAATTCTGAGAATTCCGAGTATCATACATACTTTAAAAATTTATTTATAGATCTTGGCTTAGATCATTATGTACAAAGTGCTATAGATATAGAAGTGTTTAGAGCTTTTTATGGTCAAGCAGTAAGGCAGAGTGAATTTGGAAAAGTATTATCCAAAAGCAGCCTGTCTATGTATAATAATTGTCGTGTTTCTATGGGTAAACAATTATACTTGTCTGAGGACTTCAATTTTGAAGCCTCTCGTTTAAAGCTCCTTGCCAGAACAAATTGTTTAAGCTTAAATGCTACCCTATTTAGGATGTCACTTTCGGATAATAATAGGTGTTCTGTATGTCCTCTTCACAGCGTCGAGGACTTACAGCACTTTGCACTAGAATGCCCATTATATGAAGATATACGGGCAGATATTTTTAGTCAAATCGATTATGTGTTCTCCAGTAATCATATGAGTGTCAAGTTTAAGGAGCTTTCGTCATACTATAAGCTTTTATTTATGTTTGGAGACCATGTATATGACATCAGTGCAGAAATGGGTAAAGAACTGGATTATTTAACTAAACTGTATCTTGTAAAAGCTTTTAATGTGAGAAAAATTGTTTTAGAGAACCAGAAGTTATACTAAAGATGATTTAAACAGTGTGTTGTAATATATGAATTTATAAATGTAGAATGTAGCCGAGAAACGTATGATTCTGATGTTTGATTGAATATTTTTACTTTTTAATGGTAAACTACTGTTTTATTTTCTTCAATTCAGTTCATCAAACTAATGGCAAATTGCACTTTTAATATTACATTATTTTATAGTACTATAATGCAGTGCAGTATACTGTTTTATGATACAGTGCTTGTATTTTTACATTTTAATGGAGACAATATTTCTTAAGTAGTGCTTGTTATATGAATTGTTTTAATACAGTGGACAGTAACTCTTATTCACTATTATTGTACTTATTAATGTATCAATTATATTTTTATATTGCATTGTACATAGCTTTAAGGACGCAACCACTGTTACCCCGATAGTGGTTGCCCTCGTTGTAAAGGGGTAGTATCCAAATAAAATATATATATATATATATATTCACTGAAAAAAGTCCAAGCCTGATAAAATGCGTCTGTGAATTAAATCCATGTATATGAGACATATGTACTCTAAGTATGTGTATTTAACCAGCATAAGAGATGACTTTTTGACCAACCGTTCGGGAAAAATAATGACAGATCGACTTTTGTTGTTCATTTTGACTGCTTAGGGAAGGGAAAAGGAGCTTAATTTCGGTAAGCTATATGTTACTTCTCCTTCAGTTATGGAGAGCTTGGGGCATATCCTATGTCTGTTGATATTAAACTGCGTATGGTAAATTATTGGTCTAAGTTAATAAATGGTAAAGATAGCAAACTCATTCTTTATAAATATATGTATATTAAAAATTATCATGGTCAATACCAGTCCTCTTGGTTTGATAATGTAAAGAGCATCTTAGATAATTGTGGTTTCAGTAATATCTGGGAGAGCCAGGGAAATTTTAATTGTACATGGTTAAATATTACACTAAAGCAAAGATTATTCGACCAGTTTCAACAAGAATGACGATCAAATATGGAAAACTCGTCAAAAGGGTTATGTTATAAATTATTTAAAGAAAATTTTGAATTTGAACCATATTTAGATATTTTAACATATAAAATAACATTTTGAAAATTTAGAACTGGTAATCATCGATTACCTATCGAAACAGGAAGATGGAATGGTATTGATCATGGGAATAGACTGTGTAATATATGCACGGATGCAGATATAGGTGATGAATTTCACTACATTCTTCAATGTAAATCTTTGGCAAATGAAAGAAAATTATACCTGAGTCAATATTTTTCACGCGGAATCAATACTTTGAAATTTGATCTATTATTCCAAATTAAAAATAAACCAAAACTAACGAAGTTGTGCAAATTCATTCGTGTCCTACAATATCATACTAGTCCTCCTGGTTAGCCACATATCTCTGTCATCCAAATATAATGATGTTATTTCATTTGTGTTATTATTATTTAATTTTGTAGACCATCATGTCTTGTCATGTGTATTTAATATCTATTTATGTTAAATTGGCAAATTCTCTGTACCACTGTTTAATGTATGGTTTTATGAGAAATAAAGAATCTTGAATCTTGTTACTCTCAATTGGTTGGTGATTTACATGTTATATGCAACAAAATAAGCTCACAAATTGATACATTAAAAAAATTATTGGGGGGGGGGGGGGGGGGTGCTCTTTTTGATATGCTTTAATTTGTACAGTTGTGGTGCTAAATTAGATATATATCTACGTTTTTATGCTAAGGTGTGTATTGCAAATATTTTATTTTTTTCTGAGAAAAAAAAATCGATGTCTTCCAAATGTCATTATGAAGAAGATAAAAACACTAACCGCTGAATTTTAAAAATAAATCGAGAAACAAAATGGGTAAAAAAAATAAGTAGAAATAATAGAGCGCTGACCTAGCGTCAGTTCATTGACCTGTAGTCATAAACCTTCTTTTTTTATTTGGGTTATCTCGCTTTAACTATAAATGTCAAGTTGTCGGAAACTATCTGATTAAAATCACATATCCCAGCAGCTCCCCTTTCTGATATGTCGCGGCGTTGGAGAACATAAAGAGAACATGTGAGGAGGGGTTATTGTATTTTATCCTTCTGGTCCGGTCTAAATTGATTTAGAAAATAAAAAAAAAGGTGCTTTAAAAATCAATTGTCAGTAATTTGGAGTTGAACATATTTTTATAATCTGCATTGGAACAATTATCTGTATTTCAAAGGCTTACTTTACATTTGAGAGGAGATGATCATGATGGCATTGTTACACATGGCCGATCTAGAGAATTCCGAATGCATATGAAAAATCCAGCGCAAACCGGAAGTGGCTGTATCCGTTTCAATGACTGAAAAATAGACGAAGCGACTTTCGCTGAATATTCTTGTCCAATTCGTCTGAGGGGGGCCCGTAGGTATATTTAAATGTGGCATCCGAAAAGAGAAATATCTCGGGAGTGTAACGATATAATTGGGTCAGCGAAAGGATCACAAATAAACGAAAAATATTGAAGCGAAGTGGGGAAGGGGAAAAGGGCAGATGTTTACCTTGAAGTAAATAGAAGGAGGGGGCATATATTTTTTCAATGAAGCAAGTGCCTGTGTAACGACCTTTTGTATGATTTATGCTCATTTTAATATAGTTGTTTATTTATGTTTATTAGACGCAAACATTGGTACCCCGCTGATATTTACCCCCGTTGTAAGCTTCAATAACCAATTTTTATCCCCGTATACCGGATATTGCTATTATTTGGTGTACTGTAGAGTGCAGTTGATATGTCGTAAACTGGGATATCAAAAGCGATCAACAAAACGGAAGCCATGTTTGTTTTTCATATGTTCAACACAAGGAATATACTGAAGGAATAAGACATCGTGTCAAAAATAATGAGAAACTGTATCATAAAATTAAAATAAATTACAACAATCTTCATTTTATTGTATGAAACAAACTTAATGTAAAAATGTTGTGAGTTTGGGTTTATGGTATTTAACGCCACTTTCAACAATATTTCAATTATATCGTGGAGGTCAGTTTTATTGGTGGAGGAAACCGGAGAAAACCACCGACCTGTCGCAAGTCACTGACAAACTTTATCACATAATGTTGTATCGAGTACATGACGTTGGTGGTGATAGTCACTGATTGCACAGTAACTACCATACGATCATGACGACGACGGCCCCTAAAAATGTTATGATGGGTGAACAAGATCTATAAATTTACAGAATAATGCTATAATTGTCCTTATTGTTTTAAAAGTTTAATAGAAAATGTGTACAACTGATGCTGATGTGTACTGTAAATTGCAGCAGTTTTGTTTGAAGTGTACCGTCTCATGATCGTAGAATTTTAATGCATATTAGAGAAAACAAAATATTGTATTATCAATATTTAAGACACATGTGTTATCTTACTTTTTACAGTATTTGAATTGTATAGATTTTTTATTCCTAATCACATACTTACCTAATGCAATGTTTAAATTCTGTTGCTGAAGCTGTTTTTAATCAATGTATTAACTAATCATATTTAATCATTGCATTAGCTAATTATGTGATTAGGAATTAAAAATGTAATTAGGGCTAATCATATGATTAGTTTAATCATAAGTTCAACAACGGACCCCAGACAACTATATATCATATACACGATTGTCATGATGTTAATAATGTTCTACTTCCATCAGTGTAACGGAAATTACTTTGTTTTCCCCAATGAATATGGTACATATTTATATATTACTCTTGTTTTCCCCAATGAATATGGTACATATATATATATATATTACTCAAACATAGTAAAAAATAAGACAACACAGATACATTTAAAACGTGAATATCTAAACAAAAATTAAGTAGTATTAAATTAATTTTTTAAACAATACTGACTAGCAAATACAAATGTAATAACCTTTTTATTACTTTATTTTGATTTCGTAGTGCCATATTGTTGAAAGTGGCGTTAAATACCATAATCATATTCCCTGCGGACAGCACAGTCATGGCCGATCGACAATGTAAACTGGCCATCATAGTAGGGTGCACAGTGTTAAAAAAGACGCTTGGTTATCGAGTTTGGGTTAACGGAATTACACACGGCTAATTTTGGTATTAAACGCTAGAAAAATTATTACATTTTGTATTTTTAATTGTCGTCGTAAGTTTCTGTGGTCACGATTTTTTTAATTTCACGTTTTTCAAAGGTACCCTCGGCTGACACATTGTACATGGTATTTTCAGGATGGAAAATAAAAATATTCTCCGCTATCTAAATAGCTAAAAAGGTTTTTACATCAGAGATAATGTATCAAAGATATAATTAAAATAAAAACGGGATGTAAATAATTGATTTTTGAAAGAGTATATCAGCCTTACTTTAAGCCTCAAATTTGACCCCACATTAACCGTATTTTCAACAAAAGCAAAGCAATTACACTACATTATAAATGTACTTTGATTTTGAAGAAAACATATTGATGAAATGTACATGTGTGCCAAAAATCATAATCTAAATGTCAGCGGTTGTTGAGAAATTGGCAAAATATAAACTCAAATAACTGTAAATTTCCTCTTTGTCATACACGGAGTGTTATGTACCGGTTTTTGTTAATGATGTGTCGCTCGCCGGTCATTAACTAGCACGATCTCTGTCTCAATGCATTTAGTATTTTCTCTTCTTTTATGGCAAATAAATTGGTTTTAATTGTTCAGTAGAATTGTTTGTGGTTTTTATGTTTTAAAAACATTCATTTTTATGTCGGCCGTTGATTGGGTTTAAAATTTGTTTAATTCATGTGTTTCTAATACACGGACCAATCCTGCAGGATACGTTATAAGTCCGGAAATGGCTCAGTTTCATAGAAGGCCGACCGATTCCTGATTAGAAAAGGTTTCTTGCAGTCGCTGCCAACAAACAAGCATTGATAAAATTTCTTGGCGAATCGATTGTGCAACACTATCGTTTATCATCTCTTGAGATGTCATCCGGGGAAGTTCCGTATCTTTCTGGTGCTTCTAATCATTGCCAAGAAAATCTGCAGAGATGGAGTCTCCGATTGCCAAGAGTTATACTGTACACATGAAGAGGCCGACACTCGTATGATTTTACATGCTATCCATGCAGACAAAACGTTCGGTGAAAGTGGAATCAAAGGTCGGATCATTGTTAAATCGCCCGATACAGATTTCTTGATTCTATGCATCCATTACTTTCCTTCAATGCAACATACACAGGAATTATGGTTTCATACGGGTTCTATCACAAACACCAAGGATGGGCGTTTTCATTCCCGTACATTCGATCTGCAGCATCCTCAATCCTGTTTTATGTAACATTTTACCAGCTGCACATGCCATCACAAGATGTGATTCCACATCATCCTTGTTCGGGATTGGCAAACCAACGTTTTTAAAGTACTTAAAGACAGTCCAGAAAACTTTAGAGATTTGTCCACCCTTGCAGACTGTGACACTGATAAATATATAGATGCCGCCAGTAAACTTGTTTGTCGACTGCACGACCAAATTAAGGCTAAGGTTAGCGACACTGAGGGATGCATGTTTGGCCAAACTTCCACCCTGTGAAGCCACCTTCACTCAGTATGTTTTGCGATCTTCACTACAGATAAATATTTGGATGACTGCCTATGTTGCACAACTGCCAATGAAGTCTGCAGTGCTATTTGGATGGGAAGACAGGAATGGATTAGTTCCAGTTTATTTCAAAGGACAGATGTCTTCTGATTTTTTGCAAGACCTTGTTTGTACTTGCAAAGGAAAATCTGTGTGCATGAAAGGATGCATTTGTTTTGAGCAAAGTCTATCTTGCACAGACCTTTGCCCTTGCCAAGCTGGCGACTTATGCCGCAATGAAAATACCCACCTAACAATATCTAGAAATACTGATGAAGATGATGACATATGATCTCATTTTTTTTTCTTTTTCATCCAGTCTCCATCTATTTCACCGAATAAAACTGTTGTTATCAAAACTATGATTTCAGATAAAACAGTCTTTCATTTCCAACATTGTGACCATCAACTCACGTTAGTCATAGTTGTCCAGTTACCATGACTTCCCGTTGACGTCTTTTGTTTCATTGAGACTTGGTCTAATGTCTGTTTTAGGCAAGCATCACTGTTTTCTGTGCTTAGTAAACTTAGACAAGTTCATACGTACTATGTGTTTTTCAGTAAATAGCAGTTTCATTTGTTGCAATGTTTTTTAAGGTGTTCTTTTTATATGTTGTGGTGGTTATGTCGTAGCTTGTTTCCGTTTTATGTTTTTTCTGGAATTTGCCCAGTCCCCGGACTATGATTTCTTTAGCATTTTCTATGACTTGTTCCTTTGTTCCTTCGGTATACTACTGCCGATGTTTCAAACAAACAAACAAAATTAAAAAAAAAACCAAAAAAAAAAAACCTGACAGTGGACTCTGACCTTGACGTGGTTGGTGGGCTTTCAAACTAACAAGAGAACACTTTCTTATTTGCCAAACATCTGAGATATTTGGAGTGTTCAGAGTGGTTTGTAGCCACACATCGTCCAAACGCATAATATGTCCATAGACCTTACGTTTTTAAACAAATGGCGTTTGACCTTTCCATAAATTGCCATGTTTTTGCACAGAATATTCGTTAAGTATTGATTGACCCTACAAATGATATGTTGCAAACACATAAGCCATTAAATTTGAATTTTGGTACCTTTTACGAAGTTTGAGGTGAATAAATATTTTACCAGTAATTAGTCAAAGTGTACCAAAACTGAAACATGTGTTTTTTTTGGAATCCGTCCACCAGTTGTCAAATGTTAGGGGTTAAAAAATAATTTGAAGGTTTCCTTTAAATGAATATCAAATAAAAATGAGAAATGTTCAAACTATGACAGGTCAAGGTCACTTTTATTTCTCATATATACGAAAATTGTAAAATGGCATTTTTTTTTTAGAAAATGGCCTTTTGCTATATATTCAAACAATGTAAAATAAAAAATAAGCATAAAATAATAAAATATTAAGCTTAACAAATAAAATTGGCATTCCAGTTTAAAGTTGTTCACAGTGTTGTCGAAGAAGGGAACCTTTTAAAACTTGTGGTGTGTTAGTTCCAATTTTTAGATCTTGACCGTTGACCCCAATTTAAAAAAAACGTGACCACAATACATAGCGACGACATCTTTATTTCGATGCGGCTTGTTCTCCTCATTCCAACGATGTATCATACAGGTGTGTGTAATTCCGTTAAGGCAAATTCGCAAAAATCTTTCGTCGGGCACCCTACTATCATCAGTAGCATGATAAAGAGACAATATTGGAACAGTGTCTTACAATATAAAGTTTATGTGTATGACGCTTAAAAACTGAGATGATTTAAATTAAATAATAACTGACTTCTACTATATAACTGAAATATTGTTGAAAGTGACGTTAAACATCATAAACCATAACCCTACATCATATAAAATCAAATGGATAAAACAATTTAAAGTACAAAAAATGTATATTCATAATGACTCCTTTCCGATTAAATCGGCGTTCTTGTCTCCTTTCCCAATCGGGAAACGCTTCCATTCCGACTTTTGATTTATTTTCACAACAGACGGTGAGTACGTTTTTTTTTAGTGACTGAAAACATAGTATAGATGACGGAACACAATATACAAAAATGTACATACAAGAAATCGAAATAAGATCCTACGTGATCTCACTGGGCGATGAGGATTTTATTTTCAGCGCACAAAAAATATTTGTTACATATTTACGCAACACCAAGAAGGAAAATTTCAAAAACGTGATGTTTCTCGAGTAACATGTCTATCAAAACCAATTACACAACAATTTTAAGACAATAACAGTTTCATTGAAATAGATAATAGGTTGATATCAAAGTTTGTATGTACATAAAGTACGATTATTGTAAAACAAGTATATGATTGATTGATTGATTGATTGATTGATTGATTGAGAACGCCTCTTTTCAGAGCATGGACACGATTCATTTCTGATAACCATTCATATTGTTCGACTTACATGATCTTACATTAATCATTTACTTTACAACATTTCAGTGTGTGGAATATGAGGTAATATTTACAGTGAAATTATTATATCCCCTAACGTCTTTGTATGCCTATTAAGTTGGTGTTTTTAGCATTTTTAGACATGTCATCGGGCACGTCCGCTGCTCTCATTTTCATATTAATATTTTAGTTTTCTTTGTGAGTCTGTCTTTAATTGTTCTGTGTTATTTATGTGACTTTTGCATGTTTTCACAATCATGACAATATCGTTCAAACATCATCGATTCACTTTCTGAAAGGAATCGTTTCTTTACATCCTCAAAGGAATCGTTTCCAGAATAGATGTTATATTCGACTGATCGGAAAAGAGGCGTTTCTTTGATTTTTGTTAATCACCAATTTTTCGGAAATTTACTAAAAAAATGAATGACAAAATACGAATGTATAACAAGGACGGTACCAGATTGCAAAATAAGGGTGTTAATTTAATTGTCTATCTCATATTTTGAACATTAAAGTGATTTATGTACGACACACTCACCTCACCGTTTACAGTGTCACAGATTTCGTCCAGAAGATAGGTCAACTAACCCTTTTCAAGCTATTTTGAGTTACTATGATGATTGAAATGTTCCGTGAACTGCTCAGAAAAGTCTTACATACCTTTGGCTGCTTCATAATATCCGTTTTTTTTTTTTATTGTTCATTGATTGATGATAGATCACTGTTTTGGTCTTTATTTCAATAAAAATTACTTACTTACTTACACGAACATTAAATATAAGACATTTTCATCAAAGAACAATTATTGGGAATGACATTTTCTAATGCAGATGAAATCTCCCTTGTTATAAATCTTCACTGAGCAAAACGACAATTTTAGGATTCAGAAGAAAGAAAAGCGTCAATAATCATGTAATTTGGCTTTACCGTATTGGACAGAGAGTTAAAAATTATTACAATCTGAAAAATAATACGTAATTTTTCAAATAATTTAATGCAAAGTTTAATTTTAGGATATACCCTTAGTTACTAATTGTTCGTTATTTCTCCCCCTTCAAAATGTATGAAACTCTATAAATCTTGATTGAATTGAGACCCATGGTCTGTAAAAGTGTGTGTATTATCAAACGCCAAGATTGAGAATGGTGGTGTCGAATATTCCTTTTATCTTTTATAGTGTGTCAATGGAATCATGGACTTTTTGTCCGCCCATTTTCAAATTGTTGACATTTTTAACTCGATTCACTTTTTGCATAGTTCCCTCCCACATTACATGTATTTCCAATAACATAAAAATAATCATCATGAACAAACGTTTTTCACACATTTCCCCAGAAATCGATCTTTTATTACAATTCTACTGATTCGGTACACTTTGTGGTCAAGTCAGCACCTCTATCTCGATCAAAGGTCTAGGCGTTTCTCAAGGGTCTGGTGTTGCTCTGTTCTCAATTATTTTTTTTTATTCCTGACAATTTCAAGGACCGGGAGCAGGGTGACCTTCTTATTGGATTATTTTTAAAGTTCGATAAAGCCACCAACCCCCACCCTTTTCCGAGCAGAAGGTTCTGTAATTAGGATATCGCGGAGCAGAAGGTTCTGTAATTAGGATATCGCGGAGCAGAAGGTTCTGTAATTAGGATATCGCGGAGCAGAAGGTTCTGTAATTAGGATATCGCGGAGCAGAAGGTTCTGTAATTAGGATATCGCGGAGCAGAAGGTTCTGTAATTAGGATATCGCGGAGCAGAAGGTTCTGTAATTAGGATATCGCGGAGCAGAAGGTTCTGTAATTAGGATATCGCGGAGCAGAAGGTTCTGTAATTAGGATATCGCGGAGCAGAAGGTTCTGTAATTAGGATATCGCGGAGCAGAAGGTTCTGTAATTAGGATATCGCGGAGCAGAAGGTTCTGTAATTAGGATATCGCGGAGCAGAAGGTTCTGTAATTAGGATATCGCGGTATTGTTGACCCAGAATATATTCTTCCTTGCCTAAATAATAATAACAAAAACAAATGGAACAATTCTGAATTTATTTGGCAATGTGATTTTTTTTTGCGGTCTGACTTCTTGTTTCTTTTGCCGGCTATAGCTCATGTAGTGCACCTTAGAATCTAATTCAAAGAAAACATTTACGATTAAACAATTAATTGCTTTGAACTACACGTGTCAGATACTAAGTATATACACATGTTTTACTTTCTATTTGGTCACTATAGTGTCTTCAGGACTACATAAGTTTGTCAGTGAGTTGCAACAGGTCAGTGGTTTTCTCCGGGTACTCTGGTTTCCTCCATCAATAAAACTGACCGCCACGATATAACTGACATATTGTTGAAAATGGCATTAAACACCATAAACCTAAACCAAAGCCTATATATACAATGTATGAATATGTAAAATATAAGACTGTAAATGGAATTAGTTGGACATTGAATTGAAGAGAAATTGATTTGTTCGAATTTTTTGTTGTTATCTGAGAGCTAATAACTGTGATAACATAACAATCGAAAACAAGATAATGTAAACATCATCACCATGCAACACTATTACACCTGTCTCCATCACCATAGCAACTCTAATAAACTTTCGTCACCACAGAACACCTGTTCTGTTACGGCGATTCCATTCACATTGAGTGATTGATGAATTATGCAAGAATATATCTATATATGTATATACATACGATATCGAATATATAATAATAATAGTACACATGGTAAAAGGGATCGAATAAATAAATAATAACCACTGTCTACTTGTCGATTTGTTCTCCTTATGATAAAAATGACGTCACCAGCTGAGCACAATTATTAATGCGATATTTTCAATATTACAAGGATTTATTAGCACGTTTGAATGGTTTCTGGCTTTATTTTTATTAACAACACTCGGGTGATCTGAGAGATAGATAGCAAAGTGATACCTGCTCAAAAACTGAACACAGAAATTGATTAATGAAGTTGTGTTATTGTCAGGTAATATACACATTCACGAATCACTTTTTTTATTTTTTGTTATTTAACTGTTATCTAAGATGAAAACCTTGCAAATTGTTTGTATTTTAATGAGTGTAGTTCGATCACCTATATATACAGTATTAGAGTTCGATTAAATTTTCTATTGTATTGTTCCAGAGGAAATCAAAGTGCGACATATATTTATTTATTATTTATTTATTTTATGATATTGTGACGGGATTTAAGTGCATGAAAAATTGGGACGGAAACTTGGAACCGGCATGGGATGCACCCCCAGTATACATGTGAATCAAACAGGCGTTGTGTTCTGTCGAGAATCAGAGGAGTCTAATTCGTATATGAATTCATTTAGTTCTAGCTATCCCACTCGTGTCTTAAGGGCGGCGGAAGCGGGTGAACCTTCAAACCTGAAAGAACTTAGCTTCCATACAATCGAAGAATCGGGTCTGAAGTCTGTTGGAGAATCTCCAAAATTAAAAGATTCAGATTTATATGCGGGAAAAGAATCTTTCAGTGTAAGGGAATCTACCCTGCTTTCAAAGAAAACGGAAAAGGACATTTCAAATATTGAAGCAGAAACACAAACAAGCAGAATTGACATGAAGGTAGGTTTTAACAAACATGTCTTTCTGTTCGTTAAACACCAAGCCCCTGTAATCGACATTAAGATAACGCGCGTCCGAAAGTCAACTGACGACGCAAAATGATTATGAACAAAATCTCTTTAAGTGCACATTTTTAATGATACTAACGATTTGAGTTTTTTTCTTTTATTGCCATGCCATCACTTGTGAAGATCGGCGTCCATAAGCTTTTTCATATTTCTATCTTCTTCTGAAGAAACACTTGACTGAAAGTTCCTCACAAGGCACTGACAAATTGTTTTAACTTTGGTGCCAATATACGATCATACTAAATCATGTTGTTACTTTGGTGGCAGTTGGTCATCATACTAAATCATGCTACTTTGGTGTCAGTTGGCGATCATACCAAAATCATGCTAGGGACTACACACAACTTCTGATTAGGTAGCATTTCAAAGATCTGAAGAACTGCTTAATCAATAGATCTAAATACATTGTATAGTGGGAATGATCCTTGTTAGATACTTCCCAGATGTTGTTTCTTTTTAACCATTCTTCCAAACCAAGATGGTCACAACGTGCACTGCAGGACATCTTTCAAAACAGGATTCTATGAGAATTAAAGTTAATTCTTAGAAACTACAGACATAACTGAACCCAAATTGTATATGGATGGTCTCTTCCAACATTTAGTGTAAATGTCGGAATTCCAAGATAACCGCCACCACAGGACAATTTAATATACGACTCTATTGAAATTATATTTTAATATTTTCTCATCTGAAACCACTGAACAATTTTAGACTATTCTTATCTGAAACATCTGAACCATTTTACAGACAACTTGGCGGGAATTTTCCCTTGACAATCATCCGCCAAAATGTTTTTCATTTTTGTTTTGTTTATGTTCGTTTGTTTGTTTTGTTTTGTGCTTTGTTTCTTTGTTTGTTTGTGTTTTATTTTGGGGGGGAAGGCTATTATGTCAAGATGGCTGCCATAATATGATATTTTTGAAATTCAGGTCCCTATGAGAATATGAATAATAATCTTTCTATCATAATCCATAAACCTGTATATGAAACCAAACAGTACATGAATAAATATAATACAGGTTTTGGTGAGCCTCTGGTTTAATATTTCTAGTAATCGAAAAAGACCAATCTCAGTTGTGTTTCTAGGAAATTAAATCTTATCGATCTTACTTGTTGTAAAATCTGCTTTCATTATATAAATGATATTTCAATAATTAATATAGGTTTCAACCAGGATATTTAGATATATATAGGTACAGGGACAATATGGTTTGAAAAAGGCATCAAATGCTCGAAATAGCAGATCCAGCCCGAAACAATGTTTCTGTAAAAATTTCTTTGTGGACAAAAAAATATTAAAGAACATTCCAGACTGAACGTATCGGATGAAGGTTATTCCAGACTGAGCGTATCTGATGAAGGTTATTCCAGACTGAGCGTACCTGGTGAAGGTTATTCCAGACTGAGCGTATCTGATGAAGATTATTCCAGACTGAGCGTATCTGATGAAGGTTATTCCAGACTGAGCGCATCTGATGAAGGTTATTCCAGACTGAGCTCAGCGTTTCTAATGAAGGTTATTCCAGACTGAACGTATCTGATGAAGGTTATTCCAGACTGAGCGTATCTGATGAAGGTTATTCCAGACTGAGCGTATCTGATGAAGGTTATTCCAGACTGAGCTCAGCGTATCTGATGAAGGTTATTCCAGACTGAACGTATCTGATGAAGGTTATTCCAGACTGAGCGTATCTGATGAAGGTTATTCCAGACTGAACGTATCTGATGAAGGTTATTCCAGACTGAGCGTATCTGATGAAGGTTATTCCAGAAACGCGTCGTGCGCAGTAAATTAGAGGAAATCATTAGATATCTACCTTGTTATCTCTCCACTCCTGTGCATGTTTGCACTTTGCAACAGGTTTTTAACAAATGTTGTTTTTTTTTTGCCAGGGATCGATTACTTAGGGAACGACCATTTAACTTGAAGGGGGGAGTTATGGTTTTTTTCCAAAAAAATATTCTGATTCCCAATGTTGCTGAAAAAAATATTCTGATTTTGGTGGAGGAAAAAAAAAATAATTTGATTCAGAGTTTTTGTCATAAAACGTAATGTTAAATTGTGGAAAAAAAATTTCGCGCTTTGCGCGACAAAAAAAAAATATTCTAACTCTTGTGTTGTCCGAAAAAAAAATTCTAAACGAAACAAAAAACCATAACCCCCCCCCCCCTCCCCCCCCTCCCCCCTCCCCCCCCCCCCTTCAAGTTAAATGGTCGGTCCCTTATAGTAGTACGTAAACACATTTCTGGACATATAATGCGTATCCATAGCGCGTTTCGACCGTGTATGGAGGTTTGGGATGATGTTACTGATAGAAGTCTAGTTTGTATATGTGTTGCACACTACAGTTGAACGTGTCACCTTAATGGTTAAATTGATCAAATCTCCCACAAGAGATCGAGTCAATTCCTGGAATCCTTTCTACAACAAACCAAAGAAGTATGCATGCAAGTGATAAATCAATAACGTTCAGCCACAATGGGACATCACAACATAAAATACAAACAACATTAAAAACTAAAAAGATATTATTGGCATGTTTTGGTGTCTCGGTGTTGATACGGGATGTGATACGGAAAGAGCCATATACTATTCTCTATGTAATGGTAATTCTTGAAACGCGATTTTTTTCATGGTGTAGGTACGAACCAACCATTTCATTTTAATTGCACGTAGTTATATAAAGATATTAAAAAGATAAAATCTTGTTTAGATAAATAATTTTCCAATCGATTGTTATCATAGATCGTTGGTTTTTATTTTCTTCACTACAGTGAGCATAAAATTATGTTCAAAAATCAATTTTTTACTGTATTCTTAATTTTTTTTAATTATTATTATTTAATTTATTTAGCAGGGGTCAATTCGTCGTCAGGTCCTCATAAACAATGTATGAATTATTACAAGTTTACAGCATAAACTGTGGACAACAAACACAAAGGTGTTAATTAAGTTGAACCTATCTATGCTTGGAAAATGTGTTATAAACATCTCCGACATGTCTGAACCTTTGCAATCCCTCGGCGTCCGTTCGTATGCACTCGGTCAACATATGGAGATTCCACTACTCTCTCATCAACATCTTGGCTGTGATATATAGGTGTACCAATTTTACGTTTTTATGAAAATCAGACGTTCAAAATGGCCAGCTACCTCCAGGCATAGTTTAACATTGAACACTATGAAACCACTGAACCAAGATTGTAATATTCCTTTTATGGTGTTGATCGGAAATGTATGGGTGTTAATTTTTGTCAATGTATAAATATAAAGAAATTGGAATTATGACCTTTGTGAGATGACGGCACAACATGTTGATGGAATTTCTCTTGAAGAGAGAGGAAATTGCATGTTAAATAATATTACAAATTGATAAGTATAGCTGAAAGATTGACTGACTTGGTAAACCAATAATGTTAAAAGCTTATTAAGTACACGATGTACTAGTATATGATAATATCTTGATATACATTCCCAGTACAATGGAAATATAAATAATTGTGTTCTACAACATCTTGGTCCACATCGCAGTTTTCAACAATAATTCCAGTTGAATTTTGACATTTTTTAGTCAATACCGAAAGCTTATCTAAGAACTAAATGAAACATTTATTTTGGATACGTTGCATATATATATGATATATAAACTTTATAGAAGAAATAATGTTAAAATCAATAAACAGTAGAGGCCATTTCATGTAAATAAAACCTATAGAAATTTACCCGACTACACCAATGAACTGACCTCAATGTTCCGCTGCTGAAGAAAAGCTACAGATACGTGAGCAATGTTTTGTCGAGTATGAAATTGACAAATTATGTGGCTAAACTTGTGTATTTGACGGCATTTAACTTACCGTTAACTAAAACATGTCGTCCTTATTATATATAGAAGACATGATTCCAAACCAAGCCACCACATTTGCGGTACCAAATCGGCCATGCTGTTGAACACAACAGTTAATAAATGTTTCGCCTGATGAGCAATAATTTCGAGCGTCGTCCATCTGAATGCAAGAGTGTGAACCGATATTTATAGAAAAACAACACAACTCCATTCGTTGTTCAACCAGCCACTTGTAATCGTGCCTGGTATCATCCAAAACCTTGCTCTTCATCGTTGAGTAGTTGCGCCCACCTAAAAATTTATTATTATGAAGCAAGCCTACTACTGATTAGTTGTGCACTAACCCCTCTGCGTTTAACATTAGTCGATGATGTGATTGGAGGAACATATCCCGTAAGTGATTTAGACGAATAAACCTGTCATATACTGGAGATGTGACCTTTGATCGCCCAGAGCAAAGTCGATCACTTGCTGAACAATTCTGCTGTGACAGTTATGCCTGCTGGGTAGAGAATTCCTGGTGCACATTCTCTCAAATCTTTAGACAGACTTCGATGGTTTAACATTGTATAGTTAACCAGTAAACCCCCCAGGAGCAGACTTCGGTGGTTTAACATTGTATAGTTAACATGTAAACCCCTCGGGAACGGACTTCAGTGGTTAAAATTATATAGTTAACCTGTAAACCCACGGGAAAAGACTTCAATCTCTTAACATTGTTTAGTTAACTTGTAAACACCCGATAACAGACTTCAGTGGTTTAACAATGCACAGTTAACCTGTAAACTCACGAGAACAGACTTCAGTGACTTAACATGGTATAGTTAACTTGTAAACACCCGATAACAGACTTCAGTGGTTTAACAATGCACAGTTAACCTGTAAACTCACGGGAACAGACTTCAGTGACTTAACATGGTATAGTTAACTTGTAAACACCCGATAACAGACTTCAGTGGTTTAACAATGCACAGTTAACCTGTAAACTCACGGGAACAGACTTCAGTGACTTAACATTGTATAGTTAACATGTAAACCCCCGGGAACAGACTTCAGTGCCTTAACATTGTATAGTTAACCTGTAAACTCCCAAGAACAGATTTCAGTGACTTAACATTGTATAGTTAACTTGTAAACACCCGATAACAGACTTCAGTGGTTTAACAATGCACAGTTAACCTGCAAACTCCCAAGAACAGACTTCAGTAACTTAACATTGTATAGTTAACTTGTAAACCCCCGGGAACAGACTTCAGTGCCTTAACATTGTATAGTTAACCTGTAAACTCCCAAGAACAGATTTCAGTGACTTAACATTGTTTAGTTAACTTGTAAACAAACACCCGATAACAGACTTCAGTGGTTTAATAATGCACAGTTAACCTGCAAACTCCCAAGAACAGACTTCAGTAACTTAACATGGTATAGTTAACTTGTAAACACCCGATAACAGACTTCAGTGGTTTAACAATGTACAGTTAACCTGCAAACTCCCAAGAACAGACTTCAGTGACTTAACATTGTATAGTTAACATGTAAACACAAGTTACATTTCGATGAGATGATGATGATGTCCGATGTGTACTAGACCAACAGACTTAGTTGGATATATATAGTGATAACTCACACAAACAACATTCCATAGGCAGACGTGTCTCCAATCGGACACATTATCCTCATTCCAAATCAACCAGTCTTTGTTCTATCTCCTTACATATGTTGTATATGTGTACACACACGTCCTTCTACCCCCACCCCACCAAAAGAAAAAGAACTCAACTAAAAGCAGGGTCTTGTGGTCGGTCGAGGCAATTTTGTATTATTCTAATGAAGGTTTTACAAGAAGTTCCAAAAGTTATAAAGTATGTCGTACCCACTAGATTCTGCGTTTTTATGATTATAATTGGGTAGATACCTCTACTAGTGGATTATTATTCCCCGAGTGTATCTTTTCCCGGAATTCAGTGTTTCGGCATTGGCATGGTGCTTAAAATTTAAAGTTCCTTAATATTGTAATTTATTAAAGCTATATAGTCAAACTCCCTCTGACGTACGTAGGCAACCTTAGTTGATTTTAGCTATCATGTTTAGGCCCTTTGGTTTACTTGCTCCTAAAGACTCTTAAATTATTCTGTCTTTCTAATCTTTTAACTATGAGCGTATCTGATAAAGGTTATTCCAGACTGAGCGTATCTGATGAAGGTTATTCCAGACTGAGCATATCTGATAAAGGTTATTCCAGACTGAGCGTATCTGATGAAGGTTATTCCAGACTGAGCGTATCTGATGAAGGTTATTCCAGACTGAGCGTATCTGATGAAGGTTATTCCAGACTGAGCGTATCTGATGAAGGTTATTCCAGACTGAGCGTATCTGATGAAGGTTATTCCAGACTGAGCGTATCTGATGAAGGTTATTCCAGACTGAGCGTATCGGATGAAGGTTATTCCAGACTGAGCGTATCTGATGAAGATTATTCCAGACTGAGCTCAGCGTATCTGATGAAGGTTATTCCAGACTGAGCGTATCTGATGAAGGTTATTCCAGACTGAGCGTATCTGATGAAGGTTCTTCCAGACTGAGCGTACCTGCTGAAGGTTATTCCAGACTGAGCGTATCTGATGAAGGTTATTCCAGACTGAGCTCAGCGTATCTGATGAAGGTTATTCCAGACTGAGCGTATCTGATGAAGGTTATTCCAGACTGAACGTATCTGATGAAGGTTATTCCGGACTGAGCTCAGCGTATCTGACGAAGGTTATTCCAGACTGAACGTATCTGATGAAGGTTATTCCAGACTGAGCGTATCTGATGAAGGTTATTCCAGAAACGCGTCGTGCGCAGTAAATTAGAGGAAATCATTAGATATCTACGTTGTTATCTCTCCACTCCTGTGCATGTTTGCACTTTGCAACAGGTTTTTAATAAATGTTGTTGTTTTTTGCCAGGGATCGATTACTATAGTACGTAAACATATTTCTGGACATATAATGCGTATCCATAGCGCGTTTAGACTGTGTGTGGATATTTGGGGTGTGAATGATGTTACTGATAGAAGTCTAGTTTGTATAGGTGTTGCACACTACAGTTGAACTTGTCACCTTAATGGTTAAATTGATCAAATCTCCCACAAGAGATCGAGTCAATTCCAGGAATCCTTTCTACAACAAACCAAAGAAGTATGCATGCACGCAATGTTATCTGCGGGTGGAATTTGAAATCATTTTTTTTTTCAGCAGGTATCAATTCATGACAATTTGACATGCTACATAGTAATGATACAATCTTTTTTTTTCAAAGAGAATTGTTACAAAGTGATAAATCAATAACGTTCAACCACAACGCGACATCACAACATAAAATACAAGCAACATTAAAAACTAGAAAAATATTATTAGCATGTTTTGGTGATTCTTGAAACGCGATTTTTTTCATGGTGTGGGTACGAACCAACCATTTCATTTTTAATTGCGCGTAGTTATATAAAAATATTAAAAAGATAAAATCTTGTTTAGATGAATAATTGTTGATATTTTCCAATCGATTGTTATCATAGATCATTGGTTTTTTTTCTTCACTACAGTGAGCATAAAATTATGTTCAAAAATCATTTTTTTACTGTATTCTTAATTTTTTTTTTTTATTATTATCGTCTTGAAATAGAGAAGGGTCGCTATAATAAAACTTCATGTGAAGAAAGATTATGCAAAAATTGTGGAGTCATTGAAGATGAAGCTCATTTCATTTTAAAATGTAAAGTAAATCAGAATCTGAGAGAAACTATGTTTAATAATATTGAATTAGATAATGAAATTTTTTTCTTAAACTTTTCTGATGAACAAAAGTTAGTATATTTACTAAATCCTACTTCCGTACGACATGTTAGAGTTATTGGCTTCTATTTGAAACGGTCATTAGAACCAGGGAATTATAAAACTTATAAAACTTGTTTTATAATTCCCTGTTAGAACTGAGGACAGAAATCTTATTGCGACATAAATAACTCATTATGTTTGTCCTTTTTTGTTTTCTTTTTTTTTGTTTTTGTTTTTGTTTTTGTTTTTTTTCATACACACAATTGTTTGTTTATTTGTATTTGTCACAGACATGTTTATATATATATATATGTTTAATGACATTAAAGTTATTATTATTATTTAATTTATTTAGCAGGGGTCAATTCGTCGTCAGGTCCTCATAAACAATGTATGAATTATTACAAGTTTACAGCATAAACTGTGGACAACAAACACAAAGGTGTTAATTAAGTTGAACCTATCTATGGGTTGAAAATGTGTTATAAACATCTCTGACATGTCTGAGCCTTTGGAATCCCTCGGCGTCCGTTCGTATGCACTCGGGAATGTTGAAATTAATCCAGGTCCATTAACGAATGAAATATCGAACACATCTTTGGTAAATACAGATAAATCACTTGCTATTTGCAATATAAATATTCGTAATATACGAAATAAACTTGAATTCTTCCAAAATTTTGTCGACGAATTCGATATTATAACCGTCACAGAAACTCACCTCAATTCAAATGTTAGTGATGATGATATTAAGTTTGAATCCTTTTCTCCTAATATTATGCGTCGCGACAGAGATGGTGCCGTGTGAGGTGGCTTGTTGATCTATGTCAGACACGGAATTGGTATCTCTAGAATCAGAAATCTGGAGACCCCACTAGATGAGACAATATGGGCACTATTTCAAGGTAAAGGCTAATCCTTCTTAATATGTAACACCTATCGATCTGACTACTCAGATAATCAATACTGGACACGATTAAAGCATGCGATCGAGATGGCCTTTGAGATTAATCCAAACGTTGTGATTACAGGTGACATGAACTTTCAGAAATAATGATCTTGTTTAATTTTAAAAATGTTATTAATAAACCCACAAGAATTACAACCCGCAGTAGTACACTATTAGATCCCATTATGATCAGTGATACGAGGTCCAGTATTTATTCAGATGTACTTAATGTACCGTCTGAAATATCGGATCATGATGCTGCTGTAGCATACATCACTGTCGTCAAAGAGCTCCGGTCGGAAATGCTCTGTCATCTTCCGGTACAAGTCAAATAGGCATATTTGACATACAGGCGACGACAAAAAGTAAGTATTATGATCATATAGTATTATTATATCTTGAATCCAGAAGATGTCGTTATCGGTCGATTATTTTTGCTTGTTTTTACCTATATATTACTGTAGTTATCTTTATCGATTACTCAGATATAGATAAAATGATGGACATAAACAATGAAAAATGCTAATAATGAGATTGAAATCATCAAATAAAGCTATAAAAAGTAGTTTATATGTGTAATTAAAGTACACAAACCCTTTGTAATGCTTATATACAGGATAATTTGCACTGGCGTGCTACCATGAATAGTTTTAGACTTGCTACAGCGAAAAACACAATGATTATTTACGTATATTCGTTCCGGCTCTGTCAGCCACTACTTTCCGGTTGGGTCGCAAAAATTGTGTTTAAGTAGAACCGGTTTTGTCTATGTAAAAAATTTAAAGAATAGCGAAAACAGCTCAATATCACAATTATGTTTCTTTCTGTAATTTATTTAAGGTTCATTATAACACTTGTCAAGGGTATGTTCGACTTGCAAATTGATAAAAAAAAAAAAAAAAAAAAAAAAAAAAAATGTCTTCAATGAATAAAAGTTGTGAAAAAAAACAACAACAGCACATATTAAAAATATTTTACATGTGGATGTTTTGTATAACATTAAAAGGAAGAAATACAAAACGGTTTGTGCAGAATTGGCATTCGCCAAGTCACCTTCGACAGAATGGTCATGATTTTGTATAGAACTTTTAATTATTTTTCTTTATTTGCTATGCAGTTGAATTATTGCAATATTCAAAGAGTGTTTGATCAAAAGTAGGAACTCTCACTGTTTATATAGATATCAAGTAACTCTTATTGTTTTGGATTAATTTTTGTTTTCAAATAATATATTGAAGGACAATAAAAAATATTTGATTAAAAAAATTAATAAAAATTAAATAAAAATAGGGAACTGCATCGGTAGCGTAATGGTTAGCTTGCTCGCCTCGAGTGCGATAGATTGTGGGTACGAGCCGTGGTCTTGTCAAACAAAAGACTATAAAATTGGTATTTGTTGCTTCTCCTCTAAGAACGCAGCATTAAGGAGAAATAGCAGAGACTGGTTAGCTCGGAATCAGAATAATGTGTCCGAGTGGAGCGACATATCTACCCAATGACTGTTATTAGCTCATCTTGCCAAAGACAATGTGAGCTTTTACCATCACTTAGCGCCCGTCGTCCGTCGTCTTTCGTCCATTAACTATTCACATTTTAATCTTCTCCTCTGAAACGCCTCAATCAAATGAAGTGGAGCTTAGTAGGAAGCATCAAGCGGTTCTTGTTTCTAATTGGTCGATTTTATCAAATCTTCTCCTCTCAAACTGCTTAGCCAAATGAATATGGGTAATAACAAAATTACCGAACTCCACTGCAATCTTCCAAAGGGAAAGTCAAAACTCATAAGTATATAAACAGACAAAATCTGTACACATTATTTCACTAAAGCTAGATACAATAAAAACCGAAACTTGGTAGGAAGCAACTATGGAAGGTCTTCTATAAAGATTGCTCATTTCATCCCGATCCGTTGACAAACATGGTCGCCACAGACTCCTCAACGGCTATTATACTGATAGGATTCATCTGTAAAGAAAATTTAATGTATAGCAGATACTAGTAAGTGAATGTTGAATGGAAAGATACACAAACATCTGTATGGCGCTCACAATATAATATAAATGTAGCAATCAAATTGTCTGAAGCTTATACAAATAAAATGAGGATAATCGCAAGATTGAAACATAAGATGTTTTAATAGTATTTCTTCGCTGCCCAGTTAATGTTATTTTTTTATCCTGCACTTGTTCTATTCGAGTAATCACATTGCATTGACCAGATATTTTTTTGCTATACATTTGTATTTGGTTTCTGACCAAGATATCTTTTTCTGGTACTTGATTCATGTTGAGCGACGGTAAGAAACAGTAACAGGATTTATGCTTATAAACTTATAAGCGCGGACTTCACAGAGGACACAATCAAAAACGATAAGAACAACGCTTGTTTCTGCTCTTTTAAGACAATTTGACAGTTTCTTTGGGGCGATAGATACAATATACGTACATTGTCGGAAAATATATAATTCATTTCCACTCGCTGCGAAACAGGTAAGAAAAACTCGTCAAAACTCGTATATATAAATTTGATATTTTCGACAATGTATATATATATTGTCTATTTTTTTTCTCTCCTCAGAAAATATTTTTTTATTAACTAAAATAACGTAATATAAATAAGATTCGAGACAGTGTAGGATATTGCGTTCGTTACAAGATCGCATAGCATTTATTATAAATATATATCAACATAACAAATTCATTGAGTCTGTCATTTCTATTTCCCCCCCCCCGAAAAAAAATGCAAAATATATACGAGTGATTGAAATTCTTTTGGCATTAATATTGGTGGATGGGCGGGTGTCTATAACATCCAAAGAACGAACTTTTGTCGTATTACAACTTGTAACGAACGTTGCATTAATCGAGTACACCTAACATTTTCTTTGTATACAAACTGCCAAAATCGTCCGTGCGGAAAGGAATTCAATACTACAGCCTTTGTTAATTTGCTTATCTGTAATGTTAATGTAAACATTATACTGTGAAGAAACTTAAATATCGTATCCATGAAGTTATTTCCACAGAGTGACTTACTTCGTTATCAACGAGTATAAAATCAAAATATTGCCTTATAAAAAAAATCTCCCACTACTTAATCGATGCGCCTGGACAACTACTTAAAGTGAGTGTAGCGTATTGAGCACCAACCGTGATGTCAGTGCCACAAAAAGCATAAAAAAAATCAAGTGTTCGCGACAGTAGCAATTTAACATAGAAATAACGATTTGTTTTATTGTACAAAGTAGCTGAAATTAGCAGCCATGGCAAATATTCATACTATTGATCAGTATTTATCGCCTTTGAGATATTTCCTAATCATAACTATCGTTAAATTGCAATATAATGCTCAATAACAATAAGATCAGTGGTATTTACATACTGACAAACCCGGCTATTTTTAAATGACCCAACGGTTTGTATACATGTTTACATTTTGACCAATCCGGATTTCAAAAACATCTGTTGACATCATGTTTTAGGGTATAACTAGTTACTAGTTAATCAATCATTCATCAATATTTTTTTCTTTTTAGGCAACATTTAATTCATTCGTAAATGCAAGATATAGCGATATTTCAGTTGATTGTAATGATTTTGAAGCCGGATTCCTTATAAATTATAGAAAAATCTAATTTTACACTGCAAAAATAAATGATATTTGGACAAAAAATGAAATTAATAATAATAACAATCATAAAGCATCATAATTCAAAACATTATATACACAGTATATTCATAAATACTTACGATAATTATCTGTGTCTTCTTTAAAAATACCGCTTTAAAATATCCCGGATGTTGACCAAGCATTTTCGATCGGAGCTCTTTGACGACAGTGTACATTGAGTGTCCTAATTGTACAACGAGTTCATTCAAGAGAGAAATGTGGTTATATGACCGAATAGATAAAGAAACATTTAAACAAAAGTTAGATCAAACTGATTGGAATGCGCTTCTTGGCAGTTTGAATGATGTTGACGAAATGTCTAATACTTTCACGGAGACATTCGTTCGAATAGCTAGGGAGTGTATTCCAACAAAGTTTGTAATGGTAAGAAACAATGACAAACCATGGTTCACAAGTGAATTAAGAACAGAAATTAGACGTAGAGATAGATTTCTGAAGATTGTATTAAAATCAAAAAGAGAATCTAGCATATTGAGGTACAAACAGCAGAGAAACAAAGTTAATAGCCTAAAAAGGAACGCAAAGGAAAATTTTGAGAAAAATCTGGATACTATATTAGAAAATGCATCAAATTCAAAAGAATGCTGGAAATTAATGAAAATGCTTATTAAGTCAAACAAACCCTCTTACAATTTACCCCCGCTAAAAAATATTGTAGATGATATAGAAGCTAATATAGTATATGATGACAACGAGAAATGTGATCTTTTTAATAAATATTTCAGTTGTATTTCTGGAATAGATGATGAAAATGTTTTATTACCCTACCCGACTTTGAATCAAGAACAGGTAGTTCTATATGCGACATCCTTTGTACAGAGGAAGAAATATTTGACGTTATTACGAATTTAGCTGTAAATAAGGCATCTGGTCCTGATAGGTTTTAAAAAGGCTTTCAGACATGTCTAATAAATAATGTTTGATATATACTAATGGAAAAAAGAAACTGTGCATTCTAAAAATTAATATATATTTTTTTATGACCGGGTATTTAATTTTTTATTAGTCATGACTAGTTGAAATATTTATTTTTTTGCTATCGACCAGTCGCGGGAAACTTGCACGGACTTTGACACGCTCTATGAGTACACCTCGTGTATTTGGCCTTCTTTTGTTTATCATTCTCGTTTAGCGATTTGTGATTGTTTGAGGTTTACTAAGGTTTGTTTTTGCCCCTACACATCAGAAAAACAGTTTTGTTTGAATGACATTAATTCCAGTGTTATGCCACGTCTCGACGAAAATCAGCGTCTTCGTGCTATTGGTATGCTCCAAGCTGGACTGGCACAGAACGTTGTCGCTAGACATTTTGGCTGTCATCGCAACACGATACTGTCATTATGGAGACGATTTAGACAATCTGGCAACACTAGAAACCACAAACGTTCAGGTCGTCCACGTGTCACGTCACGTCGTCAAGATAACCACATAAGGCTGGTGCATCTGCGAAATCGATTCCAGACGTCAAATCTCACTGCAAGAAGCATCCCCGGTATACGAACGATTAGCTCTAGAACAGTCCGCAATAGACTTCGTGAACATAACATCAGGCCAAGACGTCCCGCAATCCGTCCAATTTTGCTGCCTAGACACCGTGCAGCTAGGCTAACGTGGTGTAGACGTTATTTAAGATTCAGAATACAGGATTGGGCCAACATCCTGTTTACAGATGAATCCCGATTTCACCTAGACAGCAGTGATGGCCGTTCTCGTGTTTACCGCCATGTAGGAGAACGATATGCAGACGCCTGCGTCATTCAACGTCAATCGTTTGGTGGTGGCAGTGTTATGGTGTGGGGAGGCATAACAGCACATGGCAGAACACCATTGGTTGTTGTCGCCGGAAATCTGACCGGTATATGCTATCGGGATGAAATTGTTCAGCCTTATGTCATTCCGTTCATCCAAGCTCAGGCCAACAACGTCACATTTCAGCAGGACAACGCTCGACCACATGTTGCCCGAGTAGTGCGTGACTATCTGACACAGTAAAATGTTGATGTGTTACCATGGCCAGCAGTTTCACCCGATCTTTCACCCATTGAGCATGTTTGGGATGAAATGGGATGCCAAATCAACCAGTGACGTTAGCGGAAATGGGTTTGGCATTGATCCGCATTTGGAACAATATCCCACAAGCATTTTTCAACAACTTAGTTAGATCAATGCGTCGCCGTTGCCAAGCATGCATTAATGCAAATGGTGGACACACACGCTACTGACTTTGGTAATGTCTAAAGAGCTTTGTGTTGTTTAAAACGTTTACCAAATGAATTCAAGTGACGTTAAATGTTATTGGTCTGATGGTTTGATGAAAAATGCATTATTTGACAATATACTGTACACAATTAATAAATTTTATTTTGATATTGATCTTTAATTGGTTTTTTAGTAATGCACAGTTTCTTTTTTCCACTAGTATATATTAACATTGGAGAAAAAGGAAAATGTAATTAAAAATGGACAATCCAAAGAAACAAGACACAGAACGGAGACAAACAAGTAAAAAACAACACAGAAACATATCAGACTGAGCAATACAGACACCACAAAAAAAAAAACACGAGGGGAGAACTTATGTGCTCGAGAACGATAAGGCTCCAGCAATTCCTGTTTCGTATAAGAAACATATCGTGTCATTCATAGTCAAGTCCTGTAAAAGTCTTTCTCGGTGGCAGAGGACAGAAATAAATCTATGTAAAAGGGGGAAGATCCATTGTCATTTGAGAAATAGATATTTCGTAACCACCAACCAGTGTCATCAGTGATGACGGTATAACTCGTGGATGTATGGTGAATTCTTCGTCATTCTATGCCAATATATTTAAATTGCTGAGTTAAATAGCTGCCAAATTAATAAAATTACATGTGTTATATACCATCGCCACACGTTGAGACATCAGTATAATGTTGGTCTATAGTTTCACCCTGCGTGACAAGGTATCATTTCGGTTAAATATTTTTAAATAGTGGATTTGGCCGATAGGGCTAAATGGTTTGTCATTATGCTAAGCGAATAAGTGTTACAGTGTACCAGCGGTGAGGGTTCAAATCCCACTGGGGGAAGAATAAACATACAAAAAAATGATAGCTCAAAAATCTGAACTCACACTGTTTGGTTGAATTTTCTGACGTATATATGTATATAAATATGTCATATACAACGCAATTTGCTTACGGGATCAATAGAGGTAGTTACATTGCATAGTTGTTGCTTGCTTGGGACTATTAATATGTTATAGATCTTAATATTCAAGTTCAAATTAAATTCAACACGCTACACTTTCTCGCGCACTTTGGTACATGAATGGTACATAATATGGTTCCAACTTATACTTTTCACAAAGTAAATAACATTACAACCAACCTTTTTTATATTTATTTTGAAGTCTTGTTCACCTCTGTATAAAAGAAACTACCCTGTTCTCTTCTTTAAGGTTCTTATAAACTCGGCCGCATCTCTTACAAACTGAATAAAGTCAGAAGAATTCTATATTAAGTTTGTGTGTGAAAGGCGTCTAGTTTACACGTCTATGAACTTGTACAAAATCGTATTTGATTCTTATAATTCCACGTGAGAACTGCTTACCCTTCCGGAGCACCTGAGTTCACCCCGGTTTTTAGTGGGGTTCGTGTTAATCGAGTTTTAGTTTTATGTGTATGTTTTGTAGAGCGTTGTTTGTCCTTTTGTACTTTTTCTTTTGGTCATTGTGTTGTCTGTTCTTCTTCGATATACGGATTCTGATTACCCCTTTGGTATCTTTAAACTCTTGTAACAACAAAAACCATTTAGCTTTCTACATTCACTCTATTGCGATGTTGAAAAGTCTGCAGATAAATAATAATCGTGTTTTAACTGAAGTCAGCAAAGTAGAAAACTTATATTTTGAGCGGTTTAATCCGAATTTAAAGCCTATGAAATGTTAATAAACGCCAGCTACCAATGCTTACAGTTAGGCGACTGAATAGTTTGTTTTGTAGCCACAATCATGTCCGTCTGTCTTGGTTAATGACTTATCATATTTTAGCATGAGTAACAAGATGGGTGCCACGAGTGAAGCAGAAACTGCTTACCTATTTGGTGCAGCTGAGTTCATTGTAGTTTTTTTCCCCACCAATCAATGTTGTTTGTGTTTTTGTCATATTTCTTTTGGCCTTTGTATTGTCTGTCCTCTGATATATGGCTACGGATTACCCTTTTTCAGTATCTTCAAACTGCTCTTCTTTGAGTGATGTTGCAACAAGTGTGTTAGAAACTTATAGGGCACATTTTCGCAGACCTTCCCACTGATCAATGCAGCTTTTTTTCTTATATATTTAATTACTTCAATGAAATACATTGCTTTGTTGCTTTCAAAACAGATATGTTTTCTCATTAATTTTTTTTAACTGAATTGCAAAACTTGATAAAACAAGCGTCGGAATACACCTTTGCAGAATGGAATTATCGATTTGTGCTTTCGTCCTATGAAATGCAACGGAACAGAAATATGCGAATTAAAATGGAATTATATGGAATTGAAACCAAACGAGTGTATATTTAAAGTTTTTTTTTTATACACATAAATCTTACTTTTCCTTTTTTTTTAAGTAATGGCCAATAAAAAAGAATAGGATATCGAAGTGACTATCATTAGGAACAAACTTGTTCTTTGTCTATACAATAAAGCCAACATTTTGTGTATTATTTCACAACAATGACCCTGTCTTAGGGCGTCGACCTAATTTCGTATCTGTGCATTCGACCGAATTTCATGGTGAATTGGATAGCGTGCTCGACACGTGTGCGGTAGGTCCAGAGTTCAATCCGGTGGTGCGGTCGGATCAAAACAAAGGCAACAGTATTGGTATCAGCGGATTATCCGCATATAATCACATCGGAGTAACATTAAGGAGTAAGAGCATGAACTGGTTTGCTCGGAGTGAGTAGAATGTGTCACTCACTCTCCTATAGCCTCCACATCCAACAATCTTACATGCACCCTATTACCCTCCTCGACCATGGATATGTTATCATCATTGTTGATAAATATAAAGAGATAAGTGTCATATTTAGATGTTTGTATTCCTAAATATGGTTCATTCAAGTGTCATTCAGTCCCCAAAATAGCATCTTCAGGTTCATTTATAATATACGCTTTCTATTTATACACTAAAGGCCAAAGATGTCGCTTCATTTCCGACGGAAACGTATGTTTTTATCAATCCAACTTTTTTTGTAAGTTCGTAATTATTTTGCATATTTTTATTGTTGTCCTAAATTACTTTTAAAAAATCTATCAATTGAAATTTGGTACACTGTTTATACATGTCTGAAATATTTAAGGTATGTACCCCGGGCCCTATATATTTGTACAAAGACGTGTTTATCATGATAGTGTGACTTATATTATTCAAATACATGTAGTAACCATTATGCGAAATATAATTGAGCAAATATGTATTTAAAAGTATATCCTCTTACACGCAACTATATGACGTATATTATTTTATGCTTATATATATATGGCCTACACCAGTCAGTGCGTAATTCACGAGGGGGGTCACTTCCTATATTAAGGTATACATGTATATATATATATATATATATACAGACATCCCACCATCTTCATGAAGATGAGTAGAGCGGATCGTAACCCTTGGCTAGCGAAGATGACATCCCTCTGGAATGGGTCGACTTTTTCAGTTTTCAAATATATGATTGGGTCGTAAATTTTCAACTTCAATGGGTGGAGGTTTTTAAAATATGCTTTTTCAATGGGTAATATTTCTACATTATCCTATGCAGCCTCTTTACTGGAAAGACAAATTATTTCATATTTATGTTATAATTTAACATGATAAAGGGCAAAATTGATTTATATGTGTCTATTTTGGGCTTTATTCTAATATACGAATGTGTCATTAATAAATGAATAACGGATTTATGAATATGATTTTCATGCTGAGTGAATATATGAATGGGGGTGTTTTCAAAACTTCAGCAGCACAACCGTACCCGATTGTACCTTCCCCCGTGGCGTAATTATATCCTTAAATTATGACTATATTAATACGCCATATATTCTTTTGATGCACTAATGAGAATGAGACTGTGAGACTATCCAGCATTACACTTTGTCATCCACAGTCACAGTAGGGTCTTCAACAATGGGTATAACACATACCCTAACCTGAGTGTGAAACTGTCCATATATAGCCTGGAGTTAGTTGGTACTATTTACTTCTGTGGATAAATGCTACATCTAGACATGGTTGTGATTACATGTATAAGAATGTAGAGAGTACAATGTAAGGCACAGCTATATATTAGTATAATCCCTATTTCACCGACAATAAATTTTCGTATTTCTAACATTTCGTTTTTTCTAAATTATTGATTTGTTTAAATCCGACCTTGTTGGAGATTGATTAGATGCAACTTACAAGCTAATGTCTTAAAATGAAGATGTTAATATTATTATTCTTACAAGTATCTTGTCAATTAATTATAATATGTCAAGCTGATATCTTCATCATGAATAATTAACAACACGCTTTTAAAAGTATCACTCTTTGATTTTATTTATTATGCCATTTATTATTGCTATTTACTGTTTTCGAGTGAGTGAGTGAGTGAGTACAAATGATAAATTGTCAGCTATATCATGGTGAGAACAAGTTAGATTCAATGAAATGATGATGATCGTGTTAGCTTTGTACTACAACAACACGATTTTCGTGTTATAATTACGTATTTTATCTTTTTCGACTGTTTCTATTTCTAATTTTCGCGTCAATATTTCGATTTTTCTTCGCCTTTTCGTCCTAATTAAAAGGTGAGAGGAAAAGTCGAAATGGCCACGTCCGGCTTGCATTGTTGTATCGTTCGATTCGTCACTTCTTTTGCGTGAACAGAATAGAATGAGATGAGAATAAGTTTATTTTAGTGCACAATTAAAGTCATACAAATCAAATATAGTGATTAGAGGCATATTAAATCACAATACATACCAAAAACAGAAAAGACGGCAAGTAAAGACCAGGTCAAGATCAAAGCCATGATTTACAAAAATAATTACAACATACAACTTAAATATAAATTTCACTATTAGTAACTTAATCTTTAAAGCAATTATCCAATTAAATGGATTTTTTTAACAGAATTAATTTTTCTTGAGTTAAAAAAGTTAAATAAATTTAAAAAAATTTATTCTAACTATAAAAATTATGACTAAGTACTATCTGAAATACTATTAAACAAAATAATACATCTCGAATATTGTTATGAAAATGAAATTCAATAATAAAATTATGTTCGGTAAGTCCTAAATGAAGAGTTTAAAGATACCAAAGGGGTAATCAGAATCCGTAAATCGCAGGACAGACAACACAATGGTAAAAAGAAAAAGAAAAACAAAGATCTACAAAACACCACACCGAAAACTAAAGATCGAGCAACACGAACCCCACTAAAAACGGGGGGTGAATTCATGTGTTCCGGAAGTGTCAGCAGTTCCTGCTCCACTAGTGGGACCCGTCGTGTTACTCTAGTTACAACCCCGGTGCTAAGCCATGAATGAGGAAAAGGCCGGGAAGTGCTTATGACAAGTGGAACATATCCGTGGTCATTTATAACAATATAGCTGAAATATACTGCTCGCTGAACGTTGAGAAAATCGATCGAGCAAAATGGTGTTCATCCGCAACTAAATCATGGCAAGTGACACAGTGCCGGATTTACCATCGTGCTTAGGTGTGCTTAAGCACAGGGCCTCCTCGTTGACCAGGGGGGTCACATCTTTCTGCCAAAAAACTTTTTTTTTTTTTTTAAAGTTTGACTATTTCATCATGTATAAAACAGTGTTGGGCGGGTTGGGGCTTTGGGTAATATATAATAGCTTCGAGTTTGTTGCAGACGCAGTGTACATGTCTGACCTAATATAACGTAATATTTTAACTATTCCTACATTCCCCGAGGATGTATGCCTGACTATCTGTGTAGGCCTACTGGGTCTACTTCTTCAAGGTCCAAGTAAGGGGCCTCATAACTTAGCTAGCACAGGGCCTCATTTGCCCTAAATCCAGCACTGGCAAGTATACATTACTAACATGCATGTCCACATCTCTTTATATATGTTTTTCCCCAAATACATATACGCTGTCTCAATGCTTAATTAATGAGAACTTATATTTTTAATTTACAAATAGACTTCGGCTGCGTGTTAATCATTTAATTGAAGCTATTTTTTTTTTTTTAAATTATTCTGAAAGGAAAGTAAATTTAATAAATTATGTAGACAAAATAATATATTATTCTCCAAAAAAATATATATATATATGAAGAAATAAAAAAGAAGGTGATAATTATATTTCCACTCGGTACCAGACAAAACAAAACCGGATACAAGAATTTACCGTCGACATTTGGATATTACAATCTTCATGTGAAGAAGCAATCTAGAGATACCCGCCGACAACTGGGTAGAGATTGGTGAAGAAGCGGAAGATCTTGGTACAGTACCAATGAGCAATTTGTATGCCATTATGCAACCGCGAAATGTTTGGATCTTTGTACAGTATGGATGTGCGGTCGTTGTCATTTATAGTTATTCATCTGTAGACACAATTGTCCACAATAAGTTCTAATCTATTTAATTTTTACCGATCATTCTGAAGATTTACACGATCATTCTGAAATTTTACACACTGAAATTCAGAATAGAAAAGACAACGATCTACTGTTCCAAGTATCGTGCCAAAAAGGGAGTCAAGTTACATATTGGAACAAAACACGGTGCACTCGATATGTCAAAGTTGATTTGTTTTCATCTAAAAAAATCTTTGTACCTTCTATATATATCTTAATTCAAACTAGACTATATCCTGATTCTTCCTCCATTGTCGAAATTTGAGGTCTAGTAACAGTATTGGCATGTATAGTTAAGACTAATCATGGGATGTCTTGGGGAAAGAATTGTTGCATTTTATTTGAATAAAGGAAGGATTCTGCAGTATATCTTCCTATAGATGTGAGGATACATGTATTTGGACTTTTGTTTCCTGTATACAGATCCTCAAATTTCTCCTAACAGTTTGAGGGGAAGTATTGATGATCAGTGTACCTGACATTGTCTAGTTACTCTAATATTTGACCCCAAAAATTGAATTGATTTTTCTGCAATCCTTTTAGAGAAATAGCCAAAATATGATTTAGAAAACTTCTACCAAAATCAACTTGTAAGAAAGATGTCATTTCCAAACTGAAATAAATCATGATTTATTGTGCAATTTGTATGGTTATAAATGAGCTACCATAATGAAAAGAGCAATGAAAGAGCTATGTTTTCAAATGAAATTCATAAAATATTTTCACAAGTAAAGTATTTATGAACAAAAAACAAACAAAATAAGCAAGCAAGCATATGGACATATTAATAAGAGAAATTGGGAGGGATGTGTTGTTCAGTGAAATGGAAGGAAACCGTTGTTTGTAAATGAAAATGTATTTAGATGAAGGGAATGATGGACCATTGGGGTTCTAATCTGTCTTTTTGGTCTCTTCATGAGAAACTTTCTCATATAAGGTTATATATATATATATTTTTTTTTCACAATATGACTCAATTTTTTTATTTTTAAAAGACCAAAAATAATTAGCCCATCTGCCTATAGTCACTTTAAAAACTTGTAAATCTGGATATACATGTACAATAGAGCAAACCTGTAATTCTTTATGGTAGTAAATTGTTAAATTTATAAACAATTTAATTTTTTTCAAGGTTGACCTTTGACATTAATGAACTAAACTTAATGAATTATCTTGTCATGTACAAGGAAAGAGCCTCTGTTGTGAGTCATGGTATCTTTTGACTTATTTATGAAAGTTTGTAATGTTTTAAAATGAAGGCCTTGGGCAAGGTTTAAATTGGTACCATTTTGTCTGTTTACATTGTACCTGTTTTTGGCCTACATTAGAAGAATATTATATTCAACAATTAAGGCAAGTATTCTATTATTAATTATCTTTTAGTTATCAATTAATTACTATTCTATTACTTGTAATTTTAGTTCTTAGGATTTTAAGATTCTGAAAGAAAAAAATAAGAAATCATAAATTTTAACAAATTTGATGGATGACGAATATATATATGATGCAACTGTGCATACAATTTTTCTATGTTAGTAAACATGCAAGACACTGCAGTTATAATAGAAGGATGCAAATGAGTTGAATATGTTGCAGATTTAACACAAAAACAAATTGTCAACAATGGCATTTTCACACAGTAAATATTTCTTTTTTAAGCTTAAAACCATGTGACCCTTTGTCATTAACTTTTAAAAGAAATCTGCATGCATTATATATAGCTTACATGAACATCTGAAGCATGCCATTTCTTGTCCTACACTCTTCCACTATTTTCCTAATATTGTCATAAATTCCATGTGTTGTTTCCATTTGTGGCCTTAGTCTTCACTATTTACTTATTACATGTACATTTATTGTCATGAATAGTATTTAGTGTGTTGTCTGTCTTTTCTGGTTCCCTATTATTGCTATGAAAGGTACCAGTATGAAAGTGTTTTCTGCCTTTTCTGGCCTTGCAGTCTTCACTGTTTCCCTATTATTGCTATGAAAGGTACCAGTATGAAAGTGTTTTCTGCCTTTTCTGGCCTTGCAGTCTTCACTGTTTCCCTATTATTGCTATGAAAGGTACCAGTATGAAAGTGTTTTCTGCCTTTTCTGGCCTTGCAGTCTTCACTGTTTCCCTATTATTGCTATGAAAGGTACCAGTATGAAAGTGTTTTCTGCCTTTTCTGGCCTTGCAGTCTTCACTGTTTCCCTATTATTGCTATGAAAGGTACCAGTATGAAAGTGTTTTCTGCCTTTTCTGGCCTTGCAGTCTTCACTGTTTCCCTATTATTGCTATGAAAGGTACCAGTATGAAAGTGTTTTCTGCCTTTTCTGGCCTTGCAGTCTTCACTGTTTCCCTATTATTGCTATGAAAGGTACCAGTATGAAAGTGTGTTCTGCCTTTTCTGGCCTTGCAGTCTTCACTGTTTCCCTATTATTGCTATGAAAGGTACAACTATAGAATGTGTTTTCTGATTTTTCTGGCCCTACAATCTTCAGTTTCCCTTTTAGTATTGCTGTGAAAGGTACCAGTATTGAATGTGTTCTGTCTTCTATTGCCCTAGTCTTCATTTTTTCCCTATTATTGTACTGAAAGATACCAGTATTAAATGTGTTTTCTGCATTTAAGATTTGCATTTTTATGCTGCAATACTTTCCACTCGTCAAATGTGGGTCAATTCATATGAAAAACATTAAAATCTGAAAATGAATATTTGTTTGAATAATATAATGACTTAAAAATTTACCCGAATATATAGTTTGAACAAATTAACTTTTATCTTATCAGAAGTCTGTAGGCCTTAGATGTATAACCTAATATAATCATAGTCAGTTGAAGGTTTATTTCTACACTACAATCAGTTTAAAGGAAGTATGGACAAGTTTTCACACCCTAAAGATGTTTGATCTATGTATATGTTGTTTTTGCCAAATGCTATACATTTATATATTATTAAGATAAACCTATTTTCCAATTTGGGAGAATTAATTAATGGTTGTACAAAAAAAAATTGAAAAGAACTTGTATAGACATTGTATTATATACAGTTAAACCTGCTCATGTGGTCACCTCTATTAAGCAGTCACCTGTATTAAAAGGTCATCTTTTTCTTGTCCTGTCATAGAAAATTTCATATAATTTGAACCTCTATTAACAGGTCACCTGTCTTAAGAGACCACTTTTTATTTGTCCGAAAGGTGACACTTTAATGCAGGTTTGACTGTACATGTATATTATTAAAATAAACCTATTTTCCAATTTGGGAGAATTAATTAATGGTTGTACAAAAAAAAATTGGAAAAAGAACTTGTATACATTGTATTATTATATACTTGTATAGATGCCAGCATTGTACCTCAGATTTGTACCAACAATGAAACATTTTAGATTTACATATTAATTTTTTTCGCCTGTATAATTTAAGATTAGTTTATTTTTTCTTTCCTTGTTTGTATGAATTATGGTAATATCTTTGGGTCCTTTGACTTTTGATACAATAGTTTTATCTGTATTTGTTTTCCCTTTGAGGTCATGTGTCCTGACCATATCCTGACCATATATCTACCATGGGTTATTATGTGGTTTTCCTCAACCTTTATGATAATGTTATAATAATGCTTACAATTGTTTGATAGAGTGACTTAAGATGGGGGAGGGAGAGAACTATCATGACTTCTTAAAATAGTGACTTTGGAGGTAGGGGGAAAATTGTGATGGCTGATTAATACAGTGACTTAAGATGGAGGTAAGGGGAGAACTGTCATTACTGATTCAGGGGCGGATCCAAGATTTTAAATTAGGGGGGCACACTTAAAAAAATTGTGCCGAGTGGAGGGAGTTGCGAAAATTTTTGGGGTATTTCGTGTGAAAAATCATGATTTTATGCCAAAAGATCATATTTTTCCCAATTTTAGGGGGGGGCGCACGCCGGGTGCGCCTCCTGGATCTGCCCCTGTGATTAATACAGTTACTTAAGAAGGAGGAAAAAGGAGAATTGTCGTGGCTATGATCATATGGTAGTTGTACAAGCATCTACCAATATATATAATGTGCACCACATATGTTGTGACTACAGTTTGATTACCATCTATATCAAAGGGTACATGAATATCTTTATGTGATAATGTTTGTCAGTGGCTTATGTGGAAGGTCAGTTGTTTTCTCCTGGTACTCCTGTCTCCATAAATTAAACTGAAATCTAGCTATAAGGCCAAGCAAAAAAATACCTGTTTTCTGCTAACTTTCTTTTAAAAAAAAGGTAGTTGGGTATACAAAACTTTTTTTTAAATTTGTTACCAAGGTTATACAGGGCTAGGATCTGAATTTAACAGTGTTTGTCCAAGATTGTCAATACAAACTTTAGGGTAGGCTCTAAGAAAATTAAGATCAGCAGAGTTAGCAGAAACACAGAAGATACATTGTATTTTTTATGTGGCTATTTGAAATATTGTCAATAGTGGTGTTAATCACCCACAAATTGATCTATCATTAAAATATTATGTCATTATCATTTAAATAACACTTGTGTTTCTTTGCAATCCTCTTATAGATACAAATACATCCTGTATCAGTTAAGAAACAGAGATCAAACAATATATGGGTCACCAAGGATATGTCAAGTATTAAAAAAAAAAAAGAAAAAAAAAAGGCAAATACACCTTTGGACAGGTGAGCTTTTTATTTCATGAGGTGTCCATCGTCATTCCATCGTTCATTTTAATCTTCGTTAACATTTTTACAATTGCAAAGTATGTCAAGTATTCAAAAATGAAAAAAAAAGAAAAGAAAAAAGGCAAGTGCATCTTTGGACAAGTGAGCATTTTGTTTCATGTGGCATCCATTGTCATTCCGTCGTTCATGTTTGTCATCAGTAACTTTTTCACAATTGCAAAAACAACTCTCAGAGCGGTCTACTCAAAAGTGGAACCAAATTTGGCAGGAATGGCCCTAAGGAAGAGGGAGATTCAGATTCATATAAAAGATTCAATCATGTACTAATAAAAGTAGCAGTGTCTGTATAGTGTTCAAACACTGAGGGTATAAAGTTTATTATAGGTTGTATTGGTCAAATGTTTTAAGAAACCATATTTCTTAAGAATGCATAATTGAAATGTAATTACATATTGTATGAATCATCATTTTGATACACAGGCTAATGTTTGCTCAAATAACTTGAGTTCTTGGTTCCTAAGTTTTTATTGGCTGCAATGGAAAAATTACCAGTATATAAAAAGAAATGTATTCTCAAGAAGACGAGAACCAGGAATGGAAATGTTATTATCCCCCCATCCCCTCTATATTTTTGTATGAATCTCTTTCAAGCTAATAGACAGTGATATATGCTTTCTGTAAGAGGAAGTGTCATGAAACCAAAAGGTTTGATCTGCCCTGCTGTCTGGGCCATAATTTCGATTTTTTTTTGTATGAATATCTTTCAATTATTATTTCTTACCACCAAAGAGAGTGTATGGAAGCAAAACGATTTCTGTCCACCCTTGTTTACAAAAGTTATAACCCTGGCTTCGTTCTTGGTCATTGAATTCTTCAATATTAAGCTTGCTCAGGCCATGAGTAATTTCTATGTTTATTCAAGCATATACAAGTGAAGATCCCAGGATCTTAGTGTTTGAGCCCTGGGAGTCCAATATTTTACATAGGATGTAATGAAAATGAATTAAAAAAAGGAAATCCCCAGGGTCTATAGGGTCTGATGCCAATGAGGGTCTAAAGTTTAATGTAGGCCGTAAATGGAAACTGAACCAATGAATGAGAAATAGAAATACAATTATATACAGTAAAAAGCATCACAGTGATATGAAGCTTCATTAAGCTTTTGCATACAAAGGCCCCCGGGTGATAGTGTATGGGATCCAAATTTAGGATAGACTTCAATAATTTTTGTTTAGAACCAGATATTGAAAACAAATCAGTTGTAAACTGCTTAATCATCATTGTGATATGTAGATTCAAGACTTCAAGTTTGCATACAATTTAGGCCACAGTGTATATTTGGAATTTGGGTTCAATCCATTGTGGTCCAAATATTGAAATAGGCTGTAATTGGAAACATTTTTAAAGATTGTGTTTAAGAACCAAGAATGAAAATATAATTGTATTTGACATGAAACAATATTGTAATGACAATTGTGTAAATTAATTTTTTTACCAATAAAGTTCTGGTGGTCTATTGGGTTCAAGGTTCAAGTCCTGGGGAAAAAGGGGGGATGAAAATTTAACAAATTCTATTATAAGCATTAAAATTTATGAACAAGTCTTAGGTTTCATTCAATAGGCATGAAAAAAACTGTTTTTAACATTGTTTTTTTTTAACTCTCATGAACGAAAATTTACCACATTAATAAAAATTTACCTAATTACAATTTTTTTCAATTTTTTCAAATTAATTATTTTTTTATTCGATAATGAAAACAAAAATTATGCACCAGTGCAGGTCAGATGGTCTATTGAGTTCCAGTCCTGGAGGATCTTGTTTCATTATAGAACCATTTATGCTAATTATAAGGTAATCAATTAATATCGGAGACAAGATCGAAAGTATTCAAATTACTTGACAGCATCATAATCAATTTCTGTGAAATAAAAAGTAATTATCTGTGAAATAAAAAATACAACACTTTCATCATCAATTCTAATTATTTCTAACTTTAGTATAGGTGTAAAGGATCCTAGCTTCTCCTAAACTAATTGAAAAATGCCCACCAGATAGAGCTCTTTAGCCTTCATGACATGTATTTGGAAGTGTATATTTCTTACCTGTCATGTCATTTAGGTAATGAAATCAACAAGGTTTGGAGGTAAATTTATCTTATGCTGGGATTATGAATAGATGTATTTATTTACTTGAATGGAAATTTTTGTGAATGCTTTGAGTTGTCAATGTAGATATATACTTGAATTTAATATCAGATGTGAATTTATCAGCCATTTTAAACATTGTGACAATATACATATACGATTGTTTTTGTTACAAATTAATTAAGCATAGTATGATTCATGATATAAAAGAAAACAAAACTTGTTTACATAATTTTTTTTCTTCAACATTTTGTTTTGTGTAACAGTTAGTTAAGGTGTAGTATATTACTTTGTTTTGCTTTGTTGACTTTAAACCAACACTATATTAATATTATGCAAATAAGACACAATTTGTGGACACAATGGAGTAAAAATAAGATAAAACCGTTGATATGATAGCGATAACTGGAAAAAGCAACCATTTTTTATTTTTCTGTGTTATATGAAGTAGGCTATATAAGTTCTGGTACATCCGACATGGGGAAAGTATACCTTTCTTTTATATTGTAGGTGTGGATTGATTTAATGTAGTTCTCTATAAAAGTGTTAATTTATGACTTATTTAAAGGTGTCAAGTGTTTATAACAGTTTAGCAGTTGGACTAGGATTACAGTGCAAAAAAATATATATGTAACAATGACACAAATCAGAATTGAACCCAAATTTAACCAATTTTATTTTCACTTGTATATACCACTCTTTGTCATGCACTAGTTTGGATTTATTAAAAGGTTTTGACCTTTGGATTATGAATTTTTAAGTGGACATCGACTTGGTAAGGATTTATTGGAGTGGATAATATTTAGTCTGAAGAAAAGGATATTGTTAATGTTATTGAATTTTAAAATGTTGACAAAACTTAAATAGACATTTAAAAAATTGAACACATTTTTCAATCAGTCAAAAAGAAAAAAATCGGATATTAATTGGAGACATTAATTGCTAAATTACTTGTTATGTTATTTGTGATGAAACCTGTATTTTTTATTTGGGACTTTAAACAGTACATTGTAATTTTAATGTGACCTCATGAGAGTTTTGTCAAAAGTATATTATTGCTATTACAATAATTGATAATCAATTATTCAGTGACACACATTAATTATAGATATTCACCTGTGGAAATTAATTGGATTTGGTGCACTTTTACAAGTTGACAGATCTCTAGAGAGAAATGAACATTTATGTTGAATTATTTCCCTTAGACTGAAAAAATGTAATAGTCGAAGATGTGTCCTATGGTAAGTGACAGATTATAGCAAAAAAAAATTAATTATAAAGATAATAATTGTTTATTTTGACCTTTTGTTTCCAATAATTGCTAAAAAAAAAAAAAAATACAATTGCACTTGAAATTTCTTGCCTTATTTTAAAGAAATATATATCATTATTATCAGTATTGCCATTTTTAGTACACATGTATCTTTCAGATTGAGATTTTCCATTTAAAAGTTAAAACATTCAATATGTCTACTGTGAATTATTTTAGAAATATGTTGATGACCTTCCATAAATTGGCCATCATAAAGTTTTTATCTCAAATCAAATATGACCCTCTGGGGGGAGATCAGATCCAGATTTTGACCAAATGAGGTACCATTTGGGCCCAAGTACACATACTTCAGACCAATTGCTAGTCTACATTTGGGTCAATTTTTTTAGTGTCAATTGGGTCAATAATTAAGTCTAATTAAAAAATCAAAATAATTAAGTCTAATTAAAAAATCAAAATAATTAAGTCTAATTAAAAAATCAAAATAATTAAGTCTAATTAAAAAATCAATAGATCATTTGACCTTTCTGTTTGCCAGGCATAGTCTGACCCTGAATTGTGCCATAAAACCAGCTTAAAATGATTAAATCAGTCGAGTGTAAACATTACTTTTGGTTGAAAATTAATATTTGTATTATGTATGTAATTTGTTTTAAACTTTTTATGTGTGATATCAATACTTTTCGATATTTTTTTCCAGGCATATCCTGGCTGCGTAAATTTGATCAATTTTGATATCTGCAGTAAAGTTTATGCAAATATAATGGCTTGTACAGTGTAAGAGTTGCAGGACACCGTAGCTTATCAAGTGAAATATTCTAATATTCTGAAACCTCAGGGTATCGAAGAGGGTCTACTCATATTTTATAATATTGAGCATCATTTTTAGTTCCTGTCTGTGTTGTATGTACAGATACAAGGGAAATTACAGTACATTGTTTAATTATGGCAATGTCTGCACTCTGTGCATCAGTGTTTCAGCTAGACCGTCAAATCTTCAGGACAATGCCCATTGCCAGTTTTATCAAAAAAAATTCAGGACATTCTTTAATAATTAAACTAATTTTTGTAAAGTTCTTCAGGACAACTTACAAAATAGACGAGCAAGTGTCATGAGACTGGTGTCCAGCTGAATCACTGGTGCATGCCAATAGAAAAATTGCTATCCTATCATGGCAAAATCTACTCGTAGGATAATTGTTGAAATGCATATATTGGAGGGTTTGTACACTGTAATAGAGAAACTATGTCTTATTTCTATAACCCTACCCCCAATGATACCCTTAGGGGCAAACAACAATGCTCAATTCTTGATTAAAGACCAAGGCCTAACTCTTTGCAGTCTGACCTTGTGTTGCTTGTCTCTGTAGGTCAATGTGAAAATGCTGAATCCCATATCACAGTCTTGATTCAATAATTTGGGAAAGAAATACTTCTGATTATAATATGGTTCTATCAGTAGTTTTCATGTTCTCCTCTCCCCCTTTTTTAAGTTTGCAAATCATGATGTCTTGAATTTCACAGATGGGTGATAGTTGCAGAAAACCACATCAAAATTGGTATACATCATACAAATATAAATGAATTTAAAAATTACATTATAGTTACATTTTTTAGTAATTTATTTACAGTTACATATGTTCATAATGGCCCTGATAGATTATTTGCCTCGTTAGACTAGATGTTGATTCAGCATTGTTACAAGGAGAGTTTGTAATTTCAATATCTTAGGATGTCGTTGAAAATAAATTAATTCATATCATATACACAGTGACTCAATGATTTCTTTATTATAAATTGATCACAGTACTAGGTTTATAATACACTTGATTTGATCAAATTGACGTCATGCATTCATACCTGAACTTTCTTTTCATACACTTTTAATATTCACTTGTATAGGTAGAAAGATTTGGTTCGTTTAAAGTGCTCTACTAATTCGGTGAAGTAAAACCTGTCCTTGAATTTTGATTAGATTTTTACCTACAAATGTACATTTTGTAAATCATTTAAATTTGATCTAAAATTTTGGGGAAAGAGATCTGAGATATCATGGCTAAGATTTTGACCCCCTACATTTTTTTAAACACTTGTCCTTGAATTTTAATTAGATTTTTACCTACATTTAAAATTGATCTAAAATTTTGGGGAAAGAGATCTGGGATATCATTGGCTAAGATGTTGACCCCCTACATTTTTTTAAGCACTTGTCCTTGAATTTTAATTAGATTTTTACCTACATTTTGTAAATCATTTAAATTTGATCTAAAATTTTGGGGAAAGAGATCTGGGATTATAATCATGGCTATGATTTTGACCCCCTACATTTTTCTAAACACTTGTCCTTGAATTTTAATTAGATTTTTACCTACATTTTGTAAATCATTTAAAATTGATCTAAAATTTTGGGGAAAGAGATCTGGGATATCATGGCTAAGATTTTGACCCCTTACATTTTCTCTAGATCAGACAAGAAACATGGCTAACAAATGCAGCGATTGATTAAAAATTCTACAGGTATCATGTATAAGGATTGTTTTCGAACAAGATTCTTCTCAGAAACTACAAACTTGATTGAAGACAAACTATATCAGTAATAAACAGACATTTTATAACCTGACTCGGACATAAAAACTTGGGAGTATTACAAAACTTGTACAGTACTTGGGGACGTCATGGTCGTGATCATATGGTAGGTAGATTTACAACTACCTATGCAATCAGTGCCTATCACCACTAAAGTTGTGACTTTGAATCCTGTTCATGGCGAGGTGTGCTTGATACAACATCATGTGATAAAGTTTGTCAGTGACTTGCGACAGATCAGTGGTTTTCTCCAGGTACTCTGGTTTCCTCCACCAATAAAACTAACCGCCACGATATACAGAGATAACTGAAATATTGTTGAAAGTGACATTAAACATTAAACACCATAAACCAAACCATACCGTAGTTGAAAGATTTATAATTGTATAGGCCAGGTTTATATATAACATTTTCCAGAACATAATGAGTTTATGAAAAGTTCATCGACTTATCACAGAATACTTTGGTTTAATATCATTATATACAAAAAATGTAATTGTATACCTAATGTTGATTTTTGTTCTTGCCTTAATTTGCTTTTGTAGAATTGAAAAAATACAATTTCCAATCCTTTCTTGTTAAACATGAAGTGGTTTTCGACAACAAATATTTGCCAGGTTTGACGTCACACACATACCCTTTTTGCAAATAAGGCTATAGTATATACAAGTTGGATATTTAAAAAATTATAAGTATATAAGTAGTCTTTACTTTTTTTTTGTAGCAAGCATAAAATTGTATGATGTTATTATCCTCTCTCCAACGAAGTTGCGAAGGGATATAGTAATGCTACCGTCCGTCCTTCCGTCCGTCTTCCATCCTTCCGTCCATCCTTCCGTCTGTCCGTCCTTCCGTAAAATCCTTGTGAACACTCTAGAATCAACATCCTTCAATAGATTTTGACCAAACTTGGTACATACTTAGTCCTTAAGAGAATCTGGAACCCTATCGATTTTCAAGGTCAAAGGTCAAATTTTTAGGCGAGGGGATATGCCACGCTTTGTGTTGCCCTTGTTTAAAATTTGAATATCTAAGGTGCCGAATACCTTGTTAAAATATATGTAGTGACATTTTCAGTTGGAATTAAAAGGGCAGGGAAGAATGCCAACATTTTAAATGATACCACTGTTAGGATTCCTAATATTTACTTTTATCCAAGTTTTCTGTAGGACAAATCTGGTTATTATTTTTGTGATGTCTGGCAAGCAGACGCTCAATTATTAAAATGTTTGGGCCAAGCTGTCTCTCGAACACCGCTGGACATACCTTTATGAAACTTTATGATTACTTTATCGACTACAAATACAAAATATTAAAAGTATATTTTGTATGTATATATGTATGAAGACATGGTGGAATGTCGAATATAAGAATAATGTCACTGTGACCTTGACATTAGGTTTCAAGGTTGTGACCTCGACATTGAATTTCAAGGTTATGACCTTGACATTAGATGTCAATGTATAATTAATATTTATATGTTTTATGTTGTCAAAGCCCAAACTTTTTGTAGTTTGTAATAGCCTAATTTTGAACATGAAGTTTAAAAAAATTTCAATTCCTATTTTAGTGTAAACAATATTTATTGAATAAATTTCATTAGTTATAACAATAGTACATATTACATAGGGATCAGAAAACAAGTGATGCAGCACTTTTATAAATTCTTCTCCCAATTCCAATTGTGGTAAATATCCTGAAAGATTCTTAGAACAATTATTTTTTGGAAAGGTACCTAGCAACCCATACCTTTTTAGAATCAGAACAATTAAATATGACATGGGAAAAAATTGGTTCTCAAAATTTTTGAATTTTATACAATAAATGTTATATTGATGCATAACACATTCCAAAAGTTGGACAAACAAAATGCAAATCAGCGAAATTTAAATCTGACATGACCTGAAAAAGTATTGCTTTAAACATGATTTAATCTCATGCAGTGTAATTTATGCTTTAGTTATAAAATGTATTAAATAACCATGTAAGTAATAGTTGACCTAAATTTAAACCCCCACAAGATGTCGCATGGTTTTTTAATTTTCTTTCACAAAACATCAGATTGTTTACAAATTTAATGGACTGAAATGACTTGAGATGACAGTAAAAGGTTGTTAGCTATATTGTTAATTATCAACTTCTTTAATTTCCACTCCTTCACTTAAATCAAGAATAAATCTAAATATTTTAAAAACTCAAATATTTGACGAGCATTTAATTTTACAAGCAAAGGTTCTACTAGTTAATGACTTTGAATGCTTGATCATGAATTCTTCACAATTAATGTGTACTTGACATGTTTGTCTATTATATATAGAATTTTTTTAAGTATGAGTAAACTTTAATTTTGAAAAGAAGAAAAAAATGTCCTTAAATTCATTCATTTAGTGTATACTTAATTGTTGTAAAGTTTACATGGGTAGAAAGAAAACCTAGTCATGTGTTGAAGCAGTACTGTATTTAGACCTTTTCGAATGGACATTCACCTTGTTATCAAACTTTGTTATGGAAGTTTAAACGGAATTACGCTCAGTCGTGTAAAGTGTAAATGATTTTGATTGTGGATATCATTTAATTTTGGATTATAATAAGATTTAGTTCTGTACATGATATGGCCACCTTGGCATATTGGATATTATTTTGAACTTTGGATTATGATACAATAATTAAAATGGTTTAAATTTGATGTCAAAGTGGCATGACCACCATGGAGGCGATGCCATCGGGATTGTGCCACCTAAAAATAGGACTTTGTTTGAATATTGAAGAGGAATATGACAGGGATGTAAATTACAGTTTTAGTAGTGGGAATACTCTGATCAGTAATGTAAACTTTGAGAAAGACCCTAAGATGAGGAAGGTATGTTTTTGATTGATTGATTGTTGATCAGTAATGTAAACTTTGAGAAAGACCCTAAGATGAGGAAGGTATGTTTTTGATTGATTGATTGTTGATCAGTAATGTAAACTTTGAGAAAGACCCTAAGATGAGGAAGGTATGTTTTTGATTGATTGATTGTTGATCAGTAATGTAAACTTTGAGAAAGACCCTAAGATGAGGAAGGTATGTTTTTGGTTGATTGATTGTTGATCAGTATTATAATAATGGAAATCATGAGAAAGACCCTAAGATGAGGAAGGTATTTTTTTGATTGATTGATTGATTGTTGATCAGTAAAGTAAACTTTGAGAAAGACCCTAAGATGAGGAAGGTATGTTTTTGATTGATTGAATGTTGATCTGTATTGTAAATCTTAAGAGAGACCCTAAGATGAGGAAGGTATGTTTTTGATTGATTGATTGTTGATCAGTGTTATGATAATGGAAATCATGAGAAAGACCTAAGATGAGGAAGGTATGTTTTTGATTGATTAATTGTTGTTTTGAGTTTGTACACCAATGAACAGCAGTTTAGATTGTTCCAGAAAAAAGAAAGGATCTGAATTTTTTTCTGTTGCAATGTGCCAACATTGATCACACCTTTTAAACTTTTACTGATGGTGACCTGATGCAAGAAGTTTGGCATTCTATATATCCTGGGCGTTTGATTCCGTCCCGTATTAATGTCACCTCATTCTGATAATTGTGTAGTATTGTTATATGTATATGTACTTGGGTCACGCCTATCATCTATATATATGTGCTATTTCCAATAAAATAATTTGAATTTGAAGGCGAATTGTGCATTTGATTCAGCCTGCACTATTAGCAGATGCCCATTTTTGAGGTTTTTAGCCATCAAGTTGGTCATATTTATATACCCCCGGATTCCATCAGGAACATAGAGTTAGGGTTATGGTGTTTAACACCACTTTCAACAATATTTCAGTTATATCATGGAGGTAAGTTTTATTTGTGGAGGAAACCGGAGTGCCCGGAGAAAACCACCGAACTGTCAAATGTCACTGACAAGCTATCAGGAAGTTAATTACAACTGACGAGCCTCTTTCAAAAGCTAATTGCAGGTTTATTTTCTTTATTTTTGCTTCAATCTAGCTTCTAAACGGCTAAACAAATTGATTTAAATGCCACAATTTTACAAGTGAATTATTAAGTGAAAAACATTGGGATGTGTGTCCTATCTTTCCAAGGGAACATCTCAATATATTATGTTATTTGAAGAGGACACCATGTCTGATCTTTCTAAGGAACACTGACTACTTCACAAGTCTACTTAGTTTTTTACAAGAGTGACCTGTCTAATTTTCTCAATGAATTAGAGGGTTTTTACAGGGTTCAATCTTTAATTTTCTGTATAATGTTTTGTGGATTATTGTTTGTCTTTTCTTTTGTTTTCTTTCTGTCATTGAATTGTCTGTCTTTCTTAAAATTACCCTTTTTAGCATTTTCAAACTTTTCATATATATATATATATACGTCTGAAAATTAAACCAAACAGTGTTAGAATTAGATTTTAGAGCTGTCAAATTTTTGTTCTTCCCTCGACAGGATTTGAACTCACACTATTGATACACTGCAGCACCATTCGCTTAGCCTTACGTCCAGCGTCCTCGACCACATCCACTCCCTTATACATTTAGGTATATCACTGAACATGTAGTACAGTAAAACCTGCCTTAAATGACACATCTATATAACAAAGCACTGTCTATAATGGGCAGTCTCATTTTTCCCATTAGTGAATAGTGCATATAATTTTACCATGTATATAAAGGAGACAGCTGCTCATAAAGGCCACATTTTCAGGTTCCCTTAACTGGCCTTTATATTCAGGTTTGACTGTATTTTCAAGTGAATGTATATTATGATTTTGGGATTAATATTACTTCTGATTATGAAAGAAATTTATTGCACAAAATATTAAATCAAATCCAATTAATTTCAAGTAAGGGCCCACGAGGAGCAAATGTGTATTATAACACATTAAAAAAAAGAGTTTCATGGTCTCGTGTACTTTCAGAAGTCGTTAGATTTATTTACGAAATATAATATTGTTTCTTCAGTGAACAATACAATGTAGTAGTATTTAAAGCTAAACTAAGATGTCTTTACTGCTTGATATCCCTTCATTTACAAATCTGATTAAAATTAGTGATAAATATTCTCAGTTACTCCCCCCCCCCCCTTTTTCATTGTTAACATAGAAAAAAGGGGACCAAGTGAGGAGATCTAATTTTCAACAAAGAAAAAGGGGAGCAAGTGAGGGAGATATAATTTTAATTAGATTGTTCAATTACAAGTTTTATAAGGGGCCTTCGTGGTTGTGATCGTATGGTAGTTGGATTTACAACTACATGTGCAATCAGTGCCTATCACCACTGAAGTTGTGAGTTCTAACCTCGTTCATGGCAAGGTGTGCTTGATACAACATAATGTGTTAAAGTTTGTCAGTGACTTGCGACAGGTCGGTGTTTTCTCCAGGTACTCTGGTTTACTCCACCAATAAAACTGACCGCCACAATATCACTAAAATATAGTTGACAGTGGCGTTAAGCTACATAAAGCCAACCAACCAAACCTTTTCTTTATCCACTAAGAAAAAAGGGGACAAATTGAGGAGATCTAATTTTCAACAAAGAAAAAGGGGGAGCAACTGAGGGAGATCTATAATTCTAATTAGATTGTTCAATTACAAATTCCTTGACAATAGACAATATAAACTGTTAAGCTACATGTGCATAATGTCATTAAGGAAACAAACGTTTCTAACATTAAAGAAAAAAACCGGAGGGTATTTTATAAAAGACGTATAATAACTTTGTTGACATTTTTCTCATTTATTTTCTTTGTCTTTTTCCTGGTGTCCATCACAGTACTGTATTGTTTATTAAAAAAAATGAAAAACTGTTGAACAATTTGTTGTTTTATAACTTTAAACCAAATAAAAATCTTGTAAAATCTTCTTTATATTTTTTTTTTTTTATTTTTTTTTATTGTCATTGAAAAGTGATTTTGGTTATACAATGGATATCAAGACATTCAAAGCTTCAATTTTTTTTCCTTTTAATGACCTGAATTTAAATTAAAAAAAAAATTAAATGAAAGATTCAAATTTGTATTTGCTCTGGTTAATTAAAGCTTTTCATAGGCAAAATATTAAAAAAAGGAAAAACATTTAAAAAATGATTTTGTGTATTTAATATATATTTGTATTAAACTTGAGCATGTACTAAACCATATATATACATTTTGTTACATTTTTGACTGAATGACAAAACTATGGGAGCAATCAGCTGATTTAGTCCCACCTTACATATAGTCATATGAGATGCCATCATCACTTTGTGGTTGCAGTTGTCTGTATCAGTGTCCTCTATTAGTTTATACAATTTCGTCTTCTTCTCGGAAACCACTGAACCATTTAAAAACAAATATCACTTGAATTGTCTATGTATATCGTAGGAAGGTTCTTTGGAAGTCCTCAACAAAGTATATGTTTTTATTGTGTTGATCCGAGTAACAAGATGATAAAAATTGCAGGATGGAATTTAATATAGAGTCATAAAGAAAAAGGTTTTAAAATATTCTCAGAAATTACAAAACAGGTTAGCAGTTTTCAGGGTACTTTTGGTTTCTCCAGCAATAAAAGCAATTGCCATGATATAACTTCAATACTCCCAATCCTGACCTATGAATAAAAATCCAGCTAAGCATGTTGGTCTAGTACAAAGTGGACCTTATCATCATCTCATTGAAAATTAACTTGTTCTTACCATGATATAGCTGAAAAATTGCTGAGTTGGCATTAAACAACAATCACTCACTCACTCCTAACCTATGCATACATACAATTGATCCTTTGATAATAAATCGGTTATTATTACCCTGCTGAGCCTCTGGTTTATGGTATAAAATGGTTTCATTATTTGTACTAAAATTTCTTAAAACCATGTAAATGTACTTAAAAGTAAAAGATGTACCAGTTTGCACACTTTAGAAATTATTTTGATTTCATTCTTTGAACACAGAAATTTGTATGGAGACTTTAAAAAGCATTTAATGCAGTTTGAAAAGGTTATTGTTGGAATTTATGTAGACCTAAGAATTTATTTGTAATAGAAGATGGGTTGATTTTCTGATGAGAAGAACTTTTAAGACATTATATAACATATATAAAGGTCATTAGAAAATGATAAATTCCTGTCTTAAGAGCATACATCTTCACTTGATCTTATTTTTACTAGCATATATTAGTGTAAGGGGGGCCGTCATGGTCGTGATCGTATGGTAATTGGATTTACAATTACCTGTGCGATCAGTGCCTATCATCACTAAAGTTGTGAGTTCAAACCCGTTCATGGCGAGGTGTACTCGATGCAACATTATGTGATAAAGTTTGTCAGTGACCTGCGACAGGTCAGTGGTTTTCTTCGGGTACTCCGGTTTCCTCCACCAATAAAACTGACAGCCATGATATAGCTGAAATATTGTTGAAAGTGGCGTTAAACACCATAAACCCATAAACCTATCAGTATAATGTAGGAATAAACAAAAATAACTTTAGGGTCCAAACTTTGAAATTGCTGAATGTTATTGTATTTTGACTATTATTATTGATTGTGAGCAGTTGTATTCATGGCAACAAAAAGTTGGATCTGCAAATATGTTAAAAAAAAAAAAAAATAGTGCTAAGACGGACCTACATGTATGTATGGGCAGAGGATTTGTTTGTCACAAGTCTAACATAAGAAGGATACGATCAATTTTGGCGTCTGTCAGAAAACTTTGCCTTGTGTCTTGTAACAGCCACTAACAGCAATTTCCCATGAGCTGTTCCTCTCTAGGACCTACCGATATTATTCCTTTATGTGTAAGGAGCCTGGCATAAGAAGGATACAATCAATTTTGGTGTCTGTCAGAAAACTTTGCCTTGTGTCTTGTAACATATTATTCCTTTATGTGTAAGGAGCCTGGCATAAGAAGGATACAATTAATATTGGTGTCTGTCAGAAAACTTTGCCTTGTGTCTTGTAACAGCCACTAACAGCAACTTGCCATGAGCTGTTCCTCTCTAGAACCTACCGATATGGTTCCTTTATAGCTTGGCACTATCCTTACACATTGTACCAATTTATTATTTGTGTGAAGTACATTGGTTTAATATTAGTACAATCCACACATCTTGGTCAGTGGATGACCTTGAAGGAGGGGTCATTACCCCAAAATCAAGATAAACTAGATCCTATAATTCAGGTGTTAATTATACATGTAGTCACACATTAACTTGGCTATGAAGACCTTGCTATTTCAACAGAGTCGTAAAGTCTTGAAACATGGCTACAGGTAACAGGTATTTAAAAATTTCATTGAATTAAGAAAATTAAATCATCCACCATGACCTGGTCAGTATTTATACAACAAATTTAAGCAAGTTGAAATATAGCTAAATATTGTTGTATGTGTGTTTGTGTCTGTCTATCTCTCTCCATCTGTTGATTTTGTGAAAAACTGATTAAAAATGTTGGAAAATGTTGTTTGCGTGCTGCTTCTTTCTGATGTGTTACACAGAACTAGTCGGAGTATATTGTGTCCAAATACTGATTTATATGCCTTAATTGAAAATTGCAATTAAATGGGCAACTCTTATTTCTGATTGGTTGAAACTTTAACTATTTATTCCGTTGTCTGAAACTAATAGGCCAGTTGGAACCAAACTTTGCAGAAATAATGATTGTGAGGTCCTTGTCAAAAATATCTAATTTCGTCTTGATCTGTAAGAAAACATTGCTAACCTGGGAAATTCTTGGTTGTGATTGGCTGAAAACTTTAAAAAAAATCTTCTCTGAAATTACAAGTACAAAATGATTTTTTTAGTTGTTACAAATATAATGTATACGTACGTGATGTTCTCCACAGATATTCCGTATTTCATCTTGATCCAGCAGGAAACATGAGTCTAGACTTGTACTCTTGTTTTACGTAGTGGCTTATATCATTGAAATAATGCTGCCCGTGGCATTAAACAATTATAATCATACTTCTTAAAGCTTTCGTTACTAGTAAGTAATGATAAGTTCTGGTTTACAGACATAAAACGTGGGAGTTTCATTTTCGTACTCCAAAATGATCAATTTAAAATACTTGATCAAGTTGTCAGTACAAAACTATTACTGCTACTTATTTTCTGAGTGTTGTGTTGAATTAAAGTGTAAGAGTTTACATTCATTGAGGATTTATTATGTCTTATTTGTTTTGGAATTAAAAAGTGAAAATCTGTTTTTTTTTCTTTAGATCACAAGCAGTTTGCAAGGGCCATGAGGATTTATATTTTGATGGAAGATTTTTGGGGACTAAAATTTTAAAAGGCTCTTTTGGTCTGATCCTCTTCTTTTTTTCTTTTTTTTTTTACAAGGAATGTAAAAAGGTACATATTTTTGTAAAAGGCCAGCCATAATTTAATTTAGAAAAAAAACTAATGTATCAAAAAAGAAATTGCCATTTTATTTTTGTTTATTTTGACTTAAAAAAAGAATATTTTAAAAACAGTGATGATCAACAATTCTACCAATATTAACAAAACAAACAACCACCTCTCATCTCAACAAACAACCACCTCTCATCTCAGACTATAGAACATAAAAAAGACCATTACATGTGTTGTTGAAAATCCAGGTCCTGGCTTGGGAAAGGCACAAAGTGGAAAAGGGGGGTTAAACCAGTTATCTCCAATGACAATACAGATATTAACAAACAATGAAAAACAGCACAGATTGGCTTCCACTATAGAAGATCACACACTATCACAAAACAAGATGAACTATGAGCTAATGCTCACTTATGATACCCCCACTCTTCGGCAAACAGGAAGTAGGAATCTGATGGGTCCAAAAACGCTTCCCACGATATGGGGTACCTATATGAAGCTTGTGACCAAATATAAGATTTCTGCCATCAATAGTTGCTGAGAAAAATGCGACGAAAAATGAGCATATATGTTCAATGTGTATAAAAATCAACAAAATCGGCAAACAGGAAGTAGGAATCTGATGGGTCCAAAAACGCTTCCCACGATATGGGGTACCTATATGAAGCTTGTGACCAAATATCAGATTTCTGCCATCAATAGTTGCTGAGAAAAATGTGACGAAAAATGTGCATATATGTTCAATGTGTATAAAAACCAACTAAGTCGGCAAACAGGAAGTAGGAATCTGACGGGTCCAAAAACGCTACCCACAATATGGTATACCTATATGATGCTTGTGACCAAATATCAGATTTCTGCCATCAACAGTTACTGAGAAAAATGCGACGAAAAATATCTTGGACGGACGGAAGGACGGACAGAGGTAAAACAGTATACCCCCCTTACCCTTCGGGGAGCGGGGGTATAAAAATAAATAACAACATAAACATGGACAGAACAATAGCAGGGTCAGTGAATGCTCTTAGTTAACTGACTACTAGCTAGGAAGGTAGATTCTCTTGGTTCAAAGACCATTACTCTTAGGACATTATGTCATTGTTATGTTTCTTTTTTATAATTCATTGTATCGGTAGATACTAGTAACTAAAGTTGAATTTACGTGGAATTCTAACAGAAATGGTAATTATTTTTCAAATTGACTGTCCCTATCAATGTTTACAGTTTTAATTCTGATTTTTTTTAGTGCATGCCTTTAAACACCAATTGAATATTATACTAGTTTGTCTTATATACATTGATTCAGCTAGGCACTGGTCTCAGGACATTTGCCCACCTATTTTTCAAATTGTCCTGAAGAACTTTATGAAAATTAGTTTAATTATTAAAGAATGTCCTGAAGAAATTTTGATAAAACTGACAATTGTCCTGAAGATTTCAAAGTCTAGCTGAAATGCTGATATATGATAGGTATATTGGTTGTACTGATTCCATTGTTTAAAAAAATGATTCCATTGTAAAAAGAATGATCTTTCTTTCCTGTGTAAAAAAGTTTGTTGAAGGACATGTTTACCTTCTCCTGATATCTTCGTTTGTACTTTAGGTGACATACATTTTGAGAGAGAAGAATTACTATTCAAAAATATTTTGTGTCAACTAGTAAAATCCTGATGTGGACAGACAAATGACTGATGCAGCATCCCTCTCACACAATGTCCCCTCCCCCTTTTTGATTGAGTTTCTTCTCTTTACTTTCCTTTTAGTTGATCATTAAAATTATGACAGTGATAGTTTTCCTGACATAAAATTATTTACTGCTTGAACTGTTAATTAACATTGATTTTCTTTATATATTTTTTATTGATGATTTTATTACCATGGAATCAGTACAACCACTTTGTCAAATAAGTTAAATTCCCATAAAAAATGATTTCACCATTTATTGTGTAAATTCATAAGTTTATAATCAAAAACATGTTATTTTAAATATAATCAATATTTATAGATGTAATATAATCATTACACATTTCATAACCTACTTTTTCTTTGCACCTTTTAATTCACACATTTATACATTAGTAATATTATGATAATAAAAACTGTTAGACCTCTGAATAATATTATCTCAGTACATGGCCTAGCTAGGCTATCAGCTGATTTAGTAGACATTTATCAGATAATTGTGGTTGTACTGTAACTTAAAGTTTTGGCCTTCACTGAAGAAATGAATAATAATTATTCTCTTACTGAAGGAAAAAGACGCATTGGAAAATGTATGTGGAAGTTGACATTACAAATTTTTTTTTCACATCCAAAGTAGCAGAATCAGAAATGAATATTCAACACAAAATCAATTTCTCAGTGGTGTAGCTTTGTGTTGATCTGTTTACATGTTTTACAAGTGTGTTAATGTAGAAAATTACATTTCACTGTAGCCTAGCTGTGAAATCAGCGTTTTTACAATTGTGTTTTTATTTTATGTTTTCATGGAAGAAATTTCATGAAAATATTGATACATTTGAGAACATGATTTATGAGGGTGTGGACTTGTCATTCTGGTGGTGTCTAGGCTAATTTAGACCTAAATCAATTAATTACTCAAGATAAAAACAAAAATCTTTTTATGCACATAAATAAATACATAATATGTAAATATACAAACTGACAGGAATTTTATTTTAGATTGAGGATAATTTGTGTACAATACAACATTGGAAATTAATTTATTATGTGATTTGGGATATAAAGGAATTGAATTTTGTCTGAATATACAAAGAAAAAAAATGGATTCATTATTTTGGAGTGGATTGTTAAGGCTGTATATTAACATTGGAGAATCTACATTAGTTTAAGATGTAGATAGAAAGGGATTCAGGTTTTGCAATGGGGATGTGCCAGTGTAAAAAGGAAAGGAAAAATTCACTGGACGAGGTAAAAGACATTTATGGTTTATTATAGTTTATACGTGATTTGATGAAATTTTATATAAAAAAAATGTAAATCTAGATAAAAGTCACCCCCAGAAGCTCTGGAGGTTTGAGAAATTACAGCCATTGCTAGTATTTTGAACAATTAAATTCTGTAAAACATATGCTTTGAAATTTTAGGGGGTGACGAGTGCACAAATATTGTGTGACAATTTACATTTGTTTTCTCTAACACTGACTTTTGTTGTAGTTTGGCAAAACATACCTGGAGGTGTATATACTTTTTTTTCAACCAAGGTGTTAACGATTGCTAATAGCACAATTTCACAACAACCTTTTTGTACTAGGTACACCATAATGGTGGTTTCCCTTTTTTTTTAGCTTCATCATCCCACTCCATATATGGTCACACCAATAATAATACTTTGTTAAAATAGCCTATGTTGTATGTTAATTTTATTTTGTTTTTTAATACATATACAATGTGTAAGATCAGTGACCAATAATTAGAATTAAGACAATGCAAATATTGTCATTGCTTGCTTATACTGTAGAAATGATGTTGAAGATGAAAGTCATTTCATCTTCAATTGTAAATCCAATTCAATTCTTAGAACAGCATTCCTTTCAAAATGTGAAAAAAATAATTAGTGAAGCTTACCAATGAAGAAGCAAGAAAAACTTTGCATGTAGATAAATTTTGTTGTTTTCTTTACTTGTTTATATGCCTTCAACCCATTAGGCATCGATGTGACATGGTCTTACAGCCAAGGGTCAAAATCTAGATTTTAATAGTCGTAGTTCAACTGAAACCTGGATTTTAATAGTCACAATTCAACCCAAATCTCAACTTTGATAGTAATAATTCAACTCAAATATCAACTTTAATAGTTGTAACTCAACTCAAATCTTGACTTTAAGAGTCACAATTTAACCAATATCTTGATTATAGTTCTTCTTGGGTGGAGGAGGGTTGATGTGTTACATTATCTGTGACTGATATTGACATCGTTACAGGCGGTTGATGGTTGACGTGTTACATTAACTGTGACTGATATTGACATCATTACAGGCGGTTGATGTGTTACATTATCTGTGACTGATATTGATGTCCTCTTGGGTGCTTTGTGTGGAATGTTTAATGTGACTAATATTGAACGATCTTCCCTCTTTGTCTGTGCAGTAGTCCCCCTCTAATAAAGCCCCTCTCTCCAAAAGGCCATTCCTCTTATCAGGCCAGATTTCAGAGGCACTAAGAAAATAAAATACTAGTAAATTTCACTGAGAAAGTAAAATACTAGTGAATTGTCTTGACTTAGGAGAAGACCCCTGTCTCATAAGGCCACTTTTTCATGGCAGAAGGGGTGTCCTTATAAGTGGGGGACTACTGTATTGCATACAGTCAAGCCTTCCCAAGCAGTCACCGCTATTAAGCAGTCGCCTGTATTAAAAAGTCACCTTCTTCTTGTCCGGTCAAAATTTTTTTTTTTATGAATTGAACCTCTTTTAAGAGGTCACCTGTCTTAAAAGACCACTTTCTCTTTGTCCCAAAGGTGACCTTTTAATACAGGTGTGACTCTTTAAGTAATCTTTATTGTCAACATATCAGACATATAAATAGGAGGAGCTATTAAAGCTCTAATTTTATTTACATTTGTATATTGAAAAATATCAGGGGAGATTGGTGAAGGTTGGATAGATGAGCAAATTTTAATTTTTTATGAAATTAAAAGTAAAGTTTGTTTGAATAGTATTTGAAAAATCCAGTAAAATAAAAAAGGGGAGGGGGGGTTAAGCTCTTTTTTCCAAGGATGTGGCTCAAATTTGAGATATTTTAAGGAGTTTTGGCTGAAAATAACATACAAGAATGTATAAGAAAAGGTCATGCAAGCAATTTTTGGCAAGCAAAATATTAATATCTAACCGATATATCTTTCTTATGCTATTCAAACAATGGCCAACAGTAAAGCACATAAAATAAACAATCAAAAATCTAGGTAATTGCGCAATTTTTTCATGACCATATACCGGTAGTACAAATTTTCAGGTTAAGTAGAAATTGTGACTATAGTCTACTCCATTCATGTTCAACTAGAATTTGTTAACTTAAAACAAGTTTATGATGACTTTAAATATGTTTTTATTATCATTAAAGTATAGACTTAAAATTGTATGACAGGAAAGATTATAGGAAATAAGGAAATGGATATCCGAATTTGACACCTAGTTTTAATATGAAATGTGTATTGGTGCAGGTATGATGCACCTTAATTGAATTAAAACAAACACATAAATATGTCGTTGACCTTTGGATTTACGGAATTTTGTGAAAACTCAGAGCTTTATTATCTTAATTATTATTTTAATTTGCACATTTCTTTATAAAAGCTACACAAAAGAAATCAGATTATTTGTTGATCAATGTTACAATTTTTTCTATTCTTTTTTTGCAAATTGTAATTTGTATTGTGGATTAGGGAAATGTCTCTTCATGATAAACTTTCATGTCCATGAACAAAAATTGTCTCGAAATTTTCAAATCTTTTTTTAATACAATCAATTTCCAAAATAAAATTTCTGGTAACATTTTACTGGGGTGACTGGGTTACTGAGTATTTAATGCCACTTTCAACAATATTTCAGTAATATCATGGAGGTCAATTTTATTGGTGGAGGAAACCAGAGTACCCAAAGAAAACCACAGACCTGCCGCAAGTCAGGACACTGACAATCTTTATTACATAATGTTGTATCGAGCACACCTTCACCATGAGCGGGATTCAAGTTTTCGACATTTGTGGTGATAGGAACTGAATGCATAGGTAGTTGTAAATCCAACTACCATACGACCACGACAGCCCTGGTAACATTTTGATAATAATATTTTTCCCCAGAATTATAAATACCCCTCCTTAACATAGAAACCATGTTATCCCTGTATTTTTTCATAATTATTCTAGTACTGGTACTTGTTCTGATTGGGAGTTAATAATTAGGGTATACATGTGCTCTGCTTTGAAAGTACAGTCAAATCTGTATTAAGAGGTCACATTTGGGACAAAGAAAAGTGGTCTTCTAAGACAGGTGACCTCTTAAAAGAGGTTCAATTTATATGAACTATTCTATGGCAGGACAAGAAAAAATAACCTTTTAATGCAGGTAACTGCTTAATAGAGGTGACCACATGGGCAGGTTTGATTGTAGTCATGGAATCATGAATGCACTTTGCATTGCAGTCTGACGTAGGATTGACATATTGGGAGTTAAATTTGATTTTAAATTCAATTTCTTTTATTGAAATAAAATCCTAATATAGGATTGTCTTCAAAGTTCAAATAATAACGCAATACAAATCCAAGCATAATATGTTGACAGGAGTTTCTGATATTCCGACAGTTGACTTAGAAAAAATAATATAGAATACAAAGTATAACATATGATGCATTTTGTAAAAACAGAGTTTCTATACATATCAATAATAGTATTATATCTTAACACTTCATTTGCTGACATCATAGCCATTACTACAGAAAAGTTTGAAGATACCAAAGGAGTAATCAGAAGATGAAATAAAATTTATCTATGTGGGACATACTTTTGAAAGAAGGAATTATATATCTTGTACACTACCTTTTAAGGGTCGTCACAGTCGTAATCGTATGTTAATTGGATTTACAACTACCTAAGCTATCAGTGCCTATCACCACTAAAGTTGTGAGCTCGAATCCCACTCAGGCGGGGTGTACTTGATACAACATTATTGATAAAGTTTATCAGTGACTTGCGGCAGGTCGGTGGTTTTCTCTGGGTACTTCGGTTTCCTCCACCAATAAAACTTATCACCATGATATAGCTGAAATATTGTTGAAAGTGGCATTAAACACCATAACCCTAGCCCTAACCCTTAGCCATTACTACAGAAAAGTTTGAAGATACCAAAGGAGTAATCAGAAAATGAAATATAATTTATCTAAGTGGAACATTCTTTTAAACAAGGAATTATATATCTTAAATATCATTTTTAAAAAGCATTCTCTTGCTGTAGCAATATCTTGAACATTATTAAAAAAAATATTGTACGATGTTGCATTTATTTGACGACCTATGATTGGATAAAATCATTCCTAAAAATAACGATAGAAGGCAGAGCCATATATGGAAATCTTGAGAATAAGATTAATATGTTTTACTGGCCAGTGGAAAATTCCATTCCTAAAAATAACGATAGAAGGCTGAACCATATATGGAAATCTAGAGTAACAAATGTTTTTCCTTTAAATACTCACGTAATAAAGTTGCTGCCGCAATATTCTGTTTAATGGTTTTTTGTGCTTTCATTTTAAGTCTCTTTTGTTCGATTTCCTCATCGGTAGTTGAAACAAATCTCCTCTTTTTCTCCATTGTGTTACGTTAGTCCGTTACACACCGATGGAGACGATAGATAAACGTGCAGTTACGAAACGATGCAGACGGAAAATTACAGAAGGTCAGTGGGCAGTGCTTAATTTTGTCTAGTGACCATTACGTCTTTAGCCTTAGAACTTCCAAGAAAGTCCGTCAAACATAGTTCGTGGAAAAAACTTAGTTACTGTTTCAAGTTATAGATCAGCAACATCGTACAAAAATGTTCTAAGCTCCCGTGATCGACTATGATTATTTAGTCAGTAAGTAAATAGTTGAAGGGTTTGCACTAAAGCGCTCACCCTTCAACAATTTACTAACCGTCTAAATAATCATAGTCGGTCACTAGGGAGCTTAGAACTATAATGTCCTCTATCTGTCTGTAATTTATTGCATGCTAAACTGAAATGAAAATCATCTTCAACTGCTTATTCACAAACAAATATATTCTGGTGTACATGAGAATTTTGCAATTGTGTATGGTGCATTGAATCAGATTTTCAATAGAATAATTTAAAGGTGTACATGTAAAAAGGGGGTATTAACAACAGTACCACAAGTTCTTTTAAACATAGATTATGTAATACAATGAACATGTAATAGATTATATACTAATAGGTATTTAACAACTTATGACTTTTTGACCTTCCTGGCCTATAGACTACAAATGATCTGGTGTACATGTATATATATGCGAAGGATTATAACCACAAAAACCAAAGGACAGAGAGTCTAGTGAAATCTACATTAACATATTATGTGAAGAAAAATTTTGTATTGCTGAAATTTATTTAAAAAATCGGTTAAATCATATATCTGTTATCGTAAATGGAAGGGACCCCGTAAATGTCAGACAAGAAATATATATACTTATCAGATTATGTAACTACATGTGTGTGTGTATGGTTTATTTGGGTGTAAATAAAGCTGTATCAGTTATAAACAAAAGTATGTTTGTTTACATGTAGTTTACAGTGAGAGCATATACAAATATGTTTCTCTTATTTTGAATGATATATAAGGAGGTGGTCATAAACATTTTTGAGATCCAAGTTTTTTTTTCAAGCACTTGTTATGCCTGCTAACTATCCATTGCCGTAGCCAGGTATTTTCAGGGGGTTGATGAACTCGTTATGGGACATGGTCTTGCGGCCGCGTGTAAAAATCCAGACTTTAATAAGCATTGTTCAACCGAAATCACGATTTTAATATGTCATAATTCAACAATATCTTTACTTTGATGGTCATAATTCAACCAAAGTGTCCACTTTAATAGTCTTCCTTGAGTTTAAAAAAAAAAGGGGGGGGGGTTCATACCCTCTGCCGATGGGTGTGCTACAGATTATGTTCAGTTGAGATGATGGCGCTATAAACTACCTATGGCATGATGGTGAAAGACGATTTTGAGAACGAGGAAATGTAACGAAAAAATAATTATGCCAGTGATATTGCTTGGCTAATGATTACATTTCTTACGACAGACATTTTGTTTTTCACTTACCGTAAATGCTTAGATTGGATAAATTTCATTTTCTCACCATAACAAACAGCTATTTTATATTCCTGTTTGAAATATTTTTGAAGAGTATGAAGTAAAAGAAAAAGAAAACTTTTATTTCCATAAAAATATGGACTCAATTAAGGCGGAGTTACATGATTGACATACATGTATAGTATGTATGACTTGAGTAGTACTTTGTTGAATATAGTTCTATAACATTGCCAGCTATTGATACCATGGATCTGCATAATAAACCGTATATAGTGCTGAAACCAAGAACATTCCGCTTGTACCGTAGCTTTGGTTTAAATGTGGTTTCTGATCAACATCTTTACTTCCCTTTATTTATCTTCAAATTGTAATACCTGCCTTTCCCCATTTTTGCCCTACTTTACAAAAATTTTGCTTGGTTTGTGATTTGTTGAATTCTGGGTGGGTGACCTGCTTATCAAATCATATTAGCACTCTAGCCTCTTTATTCCTTGACAAATTCAAACCAAATTAGCACATAAGCTATATATATCTAGTTGTGTTCTCAAACTGTAATTTTAGGTCATGAACTTTTTGGATTATATACTCCATGAAAAAGTGTGAAAATGTTCTTGTTAGTGAATCTGTGCTTATGTTTTAGGGCAACTCTGCTTAGATGTCTCTGCTTTACCAAAATTCTTAAAAAAATATTGACCATATTTAGGACATCTTTGCTTAAGTATCTCTGTTTTACGATTTTTCTCAGAAAAAATATTTACTTCAGATTGCCTCTCCTAATATAGGATTGTGACATACTATTTGAAGAAGACTTTTTTATTACAGATATAATCAGTGTTTGTTTTGTACTTTAGGGATAGACTGTCAATCTATCAGCTTGAGTGTTACACTATTTATCACAGATACTTAAGCTTTCTCCATCGATAAAACTGATGGTCATGATATAAATGAAAAATTGTACATGTAACCCCTTCCTTCCCTCTAATTTATCATGACTGAAAATTGTACCTTTTCAGTCAATTGATGTAGGGAATTTTGAATAACTGTTAACAGATTCCATTAACATGCAATTCATGAAATTAATGGAATTTTTTTTATTTTAGTGTTCAGTCTTTGCTTTAATTTTTGTCATCTATTTGATTGAAAGCCAAATTTAGAAAAAAATTCTATTTATTCAAGAAAATTCTTTCATAAATTTTCATTTGTCCGAATCCAGTTTTACCTGACCCGAGCTTTGGGCAAGTGGGTTAGCGCGAAGACTGAGTGTTTATCCAGAAAGTCTTGCAATAGTTTGGTGCAATGTTTTACACATCCTTTATTATATCCCCCATCTTCTGGGAGAGACATGCCGTCTTTCCCATCCATCACAAAAGTTTGTATGGGTAACTCCCCCTACATTTCAAATGGGAATTTCTCAAAACTTTGCATGTTTGCTTATTACCACATGAAGATTCACATGTCAGTTTGACTGTATGATCGGACCATTTTTGAAGCAGTTATTGTCCACTTTCACTGTGAATGTTACATCAAATAGTTTGTATGGGTAACTCCTCCTACATTTTAAATGGAAATTCCTCTCTTTTAGTACATGTAGCATCAACTGGATTTGCAAAATTTATGAATGCACAACTATTGATCGTTAAACAGACATATCTTTTTGCCCAATACTGAAAGAATATCAGTCCTTGTACTTGCAGCAGTTATTTTCTTGTAAACAACAGCGACTTGCTACTAGTGGTGTTTCATTTTAAGGCAAAATGTTTTCTACTCTGATCTACTATATCATCTTTACAATGAAAACTTGCACCATTAGGAGAACCATATCTGTGGTGTAGCAATGGTTAGTGTGTCTGTCTTGAGTGTAGTAGATGGTGGGTTCAAGCAAAAGTCTAAATACAACTGAAATACTTCTCATTTGACATTAAATAACAATCAATCAATCAATAAGATTATTCTAATATGTGTTTGCCTACAGTACAGTCAGAGACCTAGAGTGATAAATTGCCTACAGTATAGTCACAGAAATAGAGTGATAAATCACTGTGATAGATATATCACTCTTCTTAGTGATACTGAGATACATTTTGCTCTCTTTAATCTATTGACTTGCTTTCTAATGCATTTTGGGTGATAGCAAGTAACACTCTAAATAGAAAAGAAATTTTGAAGATATATTAAACAGAACAAAAGATATACCCATATCACCAAGATGAGTGATATGTCTATCACAGTGATTTATTACGCTATGTCTCGGACCAGGATGTACCTATTTATTTTTTTGTTTGGATACTTGTTCCAGTCTTGAATATTGCAGAAATATCACTCGGTTAATGTTAAACAAAATTCACTCTTAATTTTTTTCTGGTACTGTTCAGGCCTAAATTAAAATATTGTTTGTTTCCCCTTTACGACCGACTCGCCGAAATTGCCGCGACTGAATTTTTTTTACAGTTTATTCCGTGAACAAATATTTTTTTTTTGCGATTTTCTGTTTTGGGAATTTTTCCGTGTCCGATTCCGGCATTAGATTCGTATTAGGTAATACTCTTCCGGAACGTACCGTGATATGTTCTGTCTTGAAAGTCAAATAAAAACTGTTCAGTCTTCAATCTTTTCATTGATATAGCCCAACATACAAAGACATGACTTTCTGACAATGGATATTTTTTTCAATCAAGATCCCACAAAGGACAGCATAAATTACATTCTATGATTACAATTGCACAGATAATATGACAATAAACAAAGATATTGGGTGTATAGAAATCAGTTTGTCTGTTAGACGGAATAATCTGTCTCTTGTGTGTCTATATTTGTCATTATATATTTCCTTTTTATTACTTGGACATTTTTATTTTTATTTTTTGACACACTGAGACAGAAAGCACTACATGTACTATACAAAAGTAGTAGAAAGCATACAATTTGCATACACTGGAAATTCTGGGATTTCTCGAGTTTTGTGTAATGCAAACACCTACCGGTCTATTCATGAAGGATTATTCTTCAACTCTAGCCCTGCACTGGACTTAAAATATCCCTTGAGACTCCCCTATATCCATTTTTATTTCTCTTTGCTTCATTTACAATATAAAATTAATGGCATCCATTCATAAATATTTCAACCAATCAGATTGACTCTTATATTTTAGTGGTATGCCAGACAACTCGGCTCGCGGACAACTCGGACCGTAGTCCAAGACTACTCGGACCATATGTTAAGACAACTCTGACCCTATTGAGGATATATAATACGATAGAGTTGTCTTATCATACGGTCCGAGTAGTCTTAGACTACGGTCCGACTAGTCCTTTACTACGGTCCGAGTTGTCTGCGGGCCAAGTTGTCTGGCATTCGCCTCTCCTACCACTAAAATATGAGTCAATCTGATTGGTTGAAATATTTATGAATGGATGCCATTAATTTTATATTGTAAATAAGGGTAATAACAAAATTACCGAAATCCGAACAATCTAACAAAGGGAAAGTCAAAACTCATAAGTATATAAACAGACAAAATCAGTCAACAACCGGAAAACTGTGAAAACCGTAATGACCCTGACTTGGTACAGGCATTTCTAAAGAAATGGTGGGTTGAATCAGATTTTAAAGTGCCAAACCTCCCCCTTTCATTACGGCTCAAAGTTTCCGGCTGTCACTATAACAGTATTTACAACAATACTTGAACAAAACAGGTAAAACAGTTGTCAAATCAGTGCCAAACTCAGTGAAGTAAATGTCAAAAACACTTTTACGTCACACATTGATAAAAAAAAATATTTTTGACATTTTTGTTGAAACCTTATCTTTATACATTTTCACTATATGAAAATCCATCGTTTATAATCTTTTCTGCAGAGACGTAATATATTTCGACAAGATCTTGGTATCGGAATATAAACTTTTTAAGAGATCGAATAAGGCGAATCTTTTTATAGCCCTGGTCCAGTAGCCTGTTTCTCAGATGAAGATGATGTTTCAGGAAATCAGAATAATTGCTACTGGCCCTTGCATAACGAATCAATTAAATGAAGCAAAGAGAAATAAAAATGGATATAGGGGAGTCTCAAGGGATATTTTAAAGTCCAGTGCAGGGCTAGAGTTGAAGAATAATCCTTCATGAATAGACCGGTAGGTGTTAGCATTACACAAAACTCGAGAAATCCCAGAATGTCCAGCGCATACAAATTGTATGCTTTCTACTACTTTTATATAGTAGTGCTTTCTGTCTTAAGTGTGTCAAAAAAAAAAAAAAAAAAAAAAAAAAAAATGTCCAAATAATAAAAAGGAAATATATAATTATATAATGATGTTGTGTTAGCAATGACTATGCCAATATAGTGGTCAGGGTTGAAGACATAGTGCACGACCCGAAGGGGAGTGCATTATGTCTTCAACCCTGACCACTATATAGCATAGTCATTGCTAACACAACATTATTATTATTATTATTATGCTGACTGTTATATGTAGACAAAATATATTGAGAACTATTACAATAAAGGAGGTCCTGATATTGGTCACTAATATAATGGATCAGATAGTCTTGAAAGTGTGAGAATATTCTTTGTTTCATTTAAGGCTTTAAAAATATAAAGATTTTTGAAGTTTGAAATTTAATTAACAACAATAACAAGTATTAAAAAACGTTTAGACGACTATGACAGATTGGATCTGCCCCCTTGCACGTGGACTAGCTATATATAGCTTGACAGACAGCTGAAAACCCAACCTTCCCCGCATGAAACTGACATAGTAGATGTACTATTTTCGCATAGTATATCAACGCTATAATTCTTTGTATTATATGCCAAAATATCGTATGAACTTATATTACAGAAGAAATTTACAGAAAGCATATTAATGACAAATATAGACACACAAGAGACAGATTATTCGGTCTACTTGTCTGTCTGCCTGAATCATGCTTGATCAACAACAACAACAACAACAAATTACCTACCTACCTATCCAGATCTTTCAGGCTAGGGTTGGAAATGGGAAACAAACATATTTTTAAGGCTGGCCTCATTTACATCCATATCCTTTATTACTCAATGTTAGACTACAATAAAACTAAGATACATTAGCTGTGATTAGGCAAAAATAACAATATACATTTGTATATAATATCTATGTAGAATATTGGTATGTTTTTACCTGCTTTCAATGTAAAAGTAGAATTTTATTCAAAGAATACGAAAAATAAGAAATCCATAAATTAAACGAAGCATATAGGACCGTGTAAAGGACCCATAGTTACATCCATGCACAGTAACATATTAGGTTCAACTTTAAATCGTTAAATTTTTATAATTTACATATATATTATTATATGTGAACATATAGCATATATTTAGAAGATGATACAGATCAGAGTTTGACATTGATAAAGTCACCTTCATTTCTAAAGTAGTAACATTTTGTTATCACTTTAGTTTTTGCATTTGATGTTTTTGTGCAAACATTTTAAACATTTTTATATATATTATATATATATATATATACAATATTCAATGCATATGCATATTTAAGGAGTAATTGATTGTTTTTTTTTTATTGAATAAAGATCTAATAATATTTGAACATCAAAACTGTTCAAGGACATATTAAATTGTCCTTAAATGGTCATATATTTATCATTCTTAATGCTGGTAGCATAGGCTAAAATTGATGTAAAGTGAACAACATATTCAGACTTCAGAGTAGAAATTAATTTATCTGAATGGTTGTATTAATAATAATATGAGACAGGCAACCTGTTTGAAGGACGAAGTCCTAAAATTTCAATAATACGATGATCTGTACAAGTTATTTTGAATGAATTTTGTAGCCGATTTGTTATGGCTGTTCCGTTCATTTTACCTACTGTACGACGCTCTTCCATCGGGAGTTTTGTAGAAAGAGATTTTTTTATTAGAATTTTATTTCAAGTTTATTTCGATTTTGCATAGAGTAAATAATTAAAGAATTGGGAATTTTTCATTGAAATATATTTCTTTTACGTTTCTAAATTATCAATTGATCTATTTTTTAAACTTCCAGTGAACAGATATTTGGCTATCAATATAGAAGGAAAAATCGGACAGCCTACCGTTATAAGGAATTCGTCCTTTATTAACCATCTTTTTGTCCCTTCTCTTCTGTGAGTCATTGTTTTCATCCTGTTCATCTGTCCCTCTGTCACAAAAGTTTGTATGGGCAGGTTGATCAGTTTAATAAAAAAAAAGTGCAGCTCCTTCAATTTAAATATGAATTCCTCAAAATTGTGCATGTTTGATTATTATCATATGCATGTTTGCATATTGTTATAAGGTCCTTTAATATCTAGAAAAGACTACAATGAAAAATTGTTCTTATAAGAGGGTGGCCTCTCCTAAAGGGAACGATTTAGTAGTATTTTACTATTTCAATGACCTGAAATCTGGTCCGATAAGAGGGGTGTCCTTTGGTGGCAATGGCCTTATGAAAGTTTATTCCTTGACAGATGCCTATCAAATTAACACATAGTCTATATCAATATTTTTCTATTGTGTAATAAAGAATTATAGCAGTTACTCCGTTTTGCTTTGCGTCTTGTAATTTTAACAAATAGTGAAATAATTTTTGTAAGCACACTAACACTCAATACTTGACAGATTTTGACCAGATTTATACACAAATTTTATGAAAATATTATCTTACTTGAGTTTGAAACCTAGAATTTTTCATCGATGATCATATCAACAATATGTTTTAATAATTGAGAGATATATCAACTATACTTGGCATATTGCTTGTGTACACATTTCGATAGAATCTGACAATAACAATTTGTCAACCTGTCTGGCTTTGGGTTACAAAGACAAGCACCTACACTTATATGTTTATATACAATACCCTTTAGAATTTTTAGTTTGTTTATTCCTTTGATTTGATGTTGAATTGTGAAGAATAACATAACAATTATAGTTTTCATAATACATGTATTTAAATCCATTGTGAATCAAACTGCATAATTGGAAGAACAATTATGGACCCATACACATACACAATACACCCACCCACCCACACACATGCACAAACATACCTTTTCCTTCTCTTCAATAATTACCAAAAAAGAATTGCCTATGACAATCCCCTAAAATGAAATTTATATTTTTACAATGACCCAATTTACTAGTACAGTAAGAACACATATTTAGTCTTTCGTTGAATCAAATGAACATTTCTTTTTCTGCGCTGATATTGAGAAAAAAAGATCAGTATTAATCTAATGTCTTTTCATATATAGAGTTTGACGTCATTGGATTTCGGTCGTGATGGTTCTTTTGTTGGAGGAGATCAATTGATTCCCAGTTTGGCGTATTAAAAAATTTCAAGTACTTGTTTTATTATGAAATGTTTTAAAGTAATGTATTATTTCATTTACATAATGCATATAATCCAGTTTTATGATTCAATTGAATATACATTATATATGTAGGTAAATAGACCTCGGAAACCAAATGTTACGAAATCATTTATTAGCTTTTAGTGCAGTTGATTTTATGTGTTACATAATATGATGACAAGACTTTTATTTGTTTGAATTTACGGAGGGAATGATGGTTGAAAAAAAAACACGGACTAGTCTTGGAATCTTAATGTATCTTTTTAGGATAGAAGGAAGCAAGCTTTGATGAAACTACTTAACAAAATTTCGAAGGTTATCATAGCAAATTAAAAATAAAAATCACGATCGTCTTTCTTGAACATGTTGAAGGAATCCATGGGTTGAATAAGGAACATGGGACCAGGGGCGTATCTACGGAAAATAGCGCCTATGGCAAGCACTAAAATTGCGTTTTACATTTATTATTTATTAATGATTTCTCCAGGTATTCATGTCTGTGTATTACATGGTTTTTGCAAAATTACTTCAAGAAAATTATTTAAAAAATCTTTTTTAGGACGTTCCCATATGGGAACATTAGGTGCTAAAACCTCTCAGTGGTGTGCCCTACTTGCCATACCCTAGATATGCCACTGCATGGGACTTGGATTTTAATGTATGTTTTTAAGACAGTGAGTAGGACAAAAGTTACAAAGATTTGATCTACTGTAATACAATTGTTTAGGGGCAAACATTTTTTAAGTTTCAATCGTCTTTCTTTCATGAACATATTGAAGCAATCCATATCTGTCCTCCCTGTTTTTTTCTCCATAACCTTGACAGTGGTATAAGAGATTAATTCAGAATATGTTTAATACACTCATGCAATTCTTCCTTGACTTAGCATTTTAAATATCTCACACATATCTAACTGTGATTGATTTAGAATAGGAATGCAGTTGTATTTACCAAGAATGTTTGTGGAAGCTTGCCATTAATGAAATTAACATAACTATGGAAGTTTTGGGGTATTTTTGGAGTTGTTGATGCTGTAATTTTGACAGTAGTCTTTAAACCATACTAGCAGGTGACACGGAACAAAATTTGTGTCAGTCCTGTATTATATCCATCATACTGTACGAACGCTTGTATTTGTTAATACTAATTATCTTAGTTCTATTATCAAAGATACCTACTGTACATAATGTCTATTAGGTAACAGTACACAGTGTTTTCAGGACAATTATCAGATTCTATTAAAAAAAAACATAGATACATGTATCTAATTTAGGATGCACAACATAGATACAATGTACATGTATCTAATTTAGGATGCACAATGTGTTTCTGAAATAACCTTCTTTCCTGTTACTTTGTTTATTAAATTTTGTTTGTGTCAGTCACTTTGCTTCCTGTATTATATCCATCATACCACACGAATACTTGTATTTGTCAGTCCTGTATTATATCCATCATACCACACGAACACTTGTATTTGTTAGTACTAATTATCTTAGTTCTATTATCAAACATACCTACATAATGTTTGTTAGGTAATAGTACATGATGTTTTCAGGACAATTATCTGATTCTTTTATTAAAGAAAGCGTAGATACATGTATCTAATTTGGGATGCACAATGTGTTTCTGAAATAACCTTCATTCCTGTTACTTTGTTTACAGAAAAAAAACTTGTGTCAGTCACTTTGTTTACAAAATAAACTTATTTCAGTCACTTTTTTGGCAAAAAAAAATTCTGTCAGTCACATTATTTCCTGTTTTATATCTATCATACTGTATGCACACTTGCATTTGTTTGTATGATCAGTTATCTTGGTATTATTATCTAATATACTGGTACTTATATAATGTCTATTGGGTACCAGTACACAGTGTTTTCAGGACACTGATCGGATTCAATTATAATAAAAAATAGATATCTAATTTAGGGTGCACAATCTATTTATAGAATTACCTTCATTACTTTATTTTTTCTTTAGTTAGTGCTCTGGTGGTGTAATGGGTGGCATGCTAACCTCAGGTGCGGTCGATCGTGGATTCGAGCAACGGATGAGTCAAACCAAAAACTATAGAAATTGGTATTTGCTGCTTCTCCGCTAAGAACACAGTATTAAGGAGTAAGAGCAAAGACTGGTTGGCTCGGAATCATGATAATGCTTCCGAGTGGAGCGACATGTCTACCCGTGAACTAGCACTATCAAAATCCAACTAAGTGTATTGGTCTAGCACAAAGTAGACATCACATCATCATCTCATTGAAATACAACTTGTTCTTGTTATAGTTGAAAAATTGCTCATTCAGTGTTAAACAAAAATCACTTGCACATATTCTGCTCAATTTCGACCACTTTATTATTTTTTTTAATGTTACTTCAGGTGATCATTTTCAACCAGAATAACATTAAGGAAGGACATTTGCCTTGTTGCTAGTGAAATATTAATATATTTAAAATCTTTGTAGTTGAGAACTTTCATGGATATGTTTTAAGATATTCCTCATCCAGATTACATATGTTTTAACAATTTATTTTTATTATCTTGTTCTTAACAGTTTTATTTATTTGTTATTTTTATGTAACTGTAAAATACTTAAATTTTGTTTCATGTATTTTCAGAGCACAAATAATGAGGTGTTATTGGGTCCAATGAAGCTGAAACAAAAGACTATGTCTGTAAGTTAAATTTTGTGGAAATGAAAAATTAATCAATCACAAAAAAAAATATACAAAATTTCTCAAACAATAGAAAAAATAAACAGTGATGGTTCTGAAATATAACCAGTCACAACAACATGCATCATTTTTCTCTGGCAAACTTCAAGACCATTCAACTTCCAAACTCAAACGATACGACATAGACACAAGGTAGTTTAAAATTATCATATTTTATTCTCTGTCCAAAGGGAACCTGGTCCTAATTTCTTTGCCACTGGATATAGCCCCTCTGAAAGAAGCGGCAGCTATTTATGCAGGATGAATTAAGTATTGTTTAAAAGCTTGTTCTGGTCTTGAATATACAAATGTAGCTGAAATACTGCTTTGTTGACTTCATGGTGAAATATTTTTTAGTAATTTCAAAATTATGATTTTAAAGGAAATATGGGAAAAAAAAGTGACAAATACTTTTTGTTGGTGTTTCATGATAATTTTTATAGAGACTAGTGGCTTTGGAAAGAGATCTGCATTGTTAATGTATATTTGTTCCTTTGGATAATTTGTTATTTACAAAAAACTCCACATAGTTCTTCTTTGAGGAACAAATGCTCAATATACTGTCAGGAATATATATTGTAATTTGTTTTCCGTTGAAATAAATATAACTTAATATTTGTTCCAGTCTGAACAAATGCTATGACGGAAATTCTATCATGTGATCGTATGATAGATGGATTTACAACTACTCGTGCAATCAGTGGATATCACCACTAAAGTTGCGAGTTCAAATGCCATTCACGGCGAGGTGTACTCGATACAACATTATGTGTTAAAGTTTGTCAGTGACTTGCGACAGGTTGGTAGTTTTCTCCGGGTACTCCGGTTTCCTCCACCAATTAAACTGACCGCCACGATATAACTGAAATATTATTAAAAGTGGCATTAAACCCCATTAACCAAACCAAACCATAATGTTTGTTCCAGTCTGAACAAATGTTACGGTGGAAATTCTACCACGTTACAACATTTGTACCTGGTCGTTATTACTATCATACTGAGTGTAGATAGCATCACAGTTCAACCTAAGAATCATAATAAAGACATCTACACCGTTTATTTACGTTAAAAAACACGTATAAAATTACATATTTATTACATTTATTTGTAATTTTAACTTTAAACTAAGATGTTCTAATAAAGGGAAATAGACAATAAGGATATCAGAATTTGGAAATTATACAATATTTAATAGTTTTAATCAAATATTTTAAATATTTTGAGTTTAAATTTCACATTTGTATCAATTGACCGACTTTGTTAACTTTGATCCAATTTGTTTTTATTAAATTTTAAGTATTTTGAGTTGAAATTTCACAGATTTATCAACTGACTGACACGTTGGTTAACCTTGATCCAATTTATATTATTAAAAATCTGTATATGACATATGAAAAACAAATATTATTAAGAATGCATTAATTAAATGAGACTAAATGTCTTTTAATTGTCCATAAAATCATAACAGTGACCAGCTGACACACATTAGTCATGCTCTGTTTGAGATAGTGATGTCACACAAGCATGACCAGGGGACATATAAGACATGAATTATATGACCAATGGCTGTTATCTGTAATCTTGCAAATTGTTGACGTCAGCATGCAAACTCCGGTTTTTATCAAAGGATATTTAGAAAATTCTGCAATAGGATGCAGTGTCATAAATATTAATTCAATGTAAATGAAAGAGAGTTGTAGTGTAGAAAAGAATATTGATGGCTTTCCAAATAGTGTACATTAAAATGTTCTGGATCTTGGAAAAAAGTGACTGCCATGGCAGGCCCTTAAACTGTATTTTTCAAAAGGGGGTTGATAAATTGATGATGCCACATGATCAAATCTGGACTTATAGTCATAGTTAACTTAAATTCTGATTTTTGATTCTAATCATCATAATTCCACCAATATCTCCAATTTGATAGTTATAATTCAACCAAAATCTCAACGGCATGTGCTAAAAGGTGGAGTGGAGTCTTGCAGACTTCAAATTGGAGTGAAGTCTTGGAGACTCCAAATTGGAGTGGACTCTTGATTGAATATATGAATAGGGGTGTATTTCAATCTCCAGTGGGTACCATTGTGCCCAGCTGTACCTGAAGTAGCTCAGTCCTATGTTGTTACTTAAGGTAAAATTTGGAACTCCGGTGCTGTTGGGGTTTGAAAAATAGATATTCCTTCGGCATGAAAATCATACCCATTTGAATTATGAAAACTATACCCATTCATTTAATTATTCGCTAATTGGTGAAAAAACGAAGTAACCAAACCTCAATAGGTCTTCCAATCAGAGTCCTGTTCTTTGTTTCTCAAATACTGAAGTCTCGGACGTCAAGCGATATTGCTTAGTAAACTTTGTTTGACCTTTTGTAAAAACTGACGACGATTGTGTACATTGAAAAAATGCAAAATATGGACATCAATTTTGCATAAAAAATACTGTAGAAATAAAACCGTACATAATAATATATTATATTTATCAGGCACGTGCACACACACTGCAAAATGACCGGAAAGTCAACTAATATAAATGTCTTTTGAGCAAATTAACCAAAGAATGACTAGGATAGAATTATTAAGTCTCCCAAACAACGTTTGGAGACTTATTGTTTTTGCTCCGTTTCTTATTATTATTATTATTATTATTGTTCTTGTTCTTGTTATTCTCCTTTCTTTCCGTTCACCATGAAATTGTCCACGGCAGATCTCAGGAACTACAGGACAGAATTTCATGAAACTTGGTGGAGTTATAGATATATGTTTCTAGTTGATCCTAAAGTTTTCAGATTTGTGGTAAAGGGGGTCAAAGCCATATTTTTGGGGGTTCAAAGGGGGTGGGGGTTACTATAGAAGCCTATGGGAAAGTTGAAATTTCGTACATTAATGTTGATAACTTCTAACTGGATAATGATAGAGACATAAATATTGACATAGTGATAGGTCACCATTAGAGGAGCAATTCTGCATTTTCAAAATTTTCAAGATGTCTGCCATTTTCAAAATGGCTGCCAGAACACGGCATAAAAATGGGGGGTAAAAATTCAACATTGTCCGATATCATCAAAATTTGATATGTGGGTAGATAGTGTCAGTGGCCGGTTTGGGAGACTTCATAATCGTTAGATTATAATCATATCTTGTTTTTAGTGAGAGAAACAAAATATACGGTCTTGTTCCTAAAGTGTTAGGGCTATGGTGTTTAATGACACTTTCAACAATATTTCAGTTATATCGTGGTGGTCAGTTTTATTGGTGGAGGAAACTGTTGCAAGTCACTCACAAACTCTATCACATAATGTTGTATCGAGTACAATGTTTAATGAAGGAACCAATTTTTCCTACGTGTACCGTTGATGATAGACAAAGAAAATATTAAATTTTTTCACCTTCTCTGATATATTAATGAATGTTCCCATGTAAACATTTAAATGTAAACGTAAGCAATTATGCCGACCTACAAATGATTATGTGAAGTTATGGGTTTAATAATTCAAATAGCTTCATTTGTCTTTTTGTCTTACCTATAATTTTCAACCATATTTTTTCTTTAATCATTTATTATATTCTAAAATGTGATTAAAACTTGGTCTGGGAATGACTCCAAAATTTCACTCCACTCTACGACTCCAAACTTTCACTCCATAACTCGACTCCATGACTCCACTCCACTCCACTCAACCTTTTAGCACATGCCGTAACAACATGGGACTGAGCTACTTCAGGTACAGCTGGGCACAATGGTACCCACTGGAGATTGAAATACACCTCTATTCATATGTTCAATCAAGACTCGACTCCAATTTGGAGTCTCCAAGACTCCACTCCACCTTTTAGCACATGCCAATCTCAACAGGCCTTCTTGGTTTTCAAGGGGAAACTTTAACCTCAACGGGTGTGCATATAGGGCCATCAATAATTTTTTTGGTCTGCTGTAGCTGGAAAACAAAACGGCCCCTATAAACAAATCCAAAGAAAATATTTTTTTATATTTTTTGTGTGTGCAAAGTAATGAAACTTTATCCAGATATTTGAAAGGGGAAAAATACCTATCTACAGTACATACCCACTTACAAAATTATTGGAGTATTTCTTGTACGATGGCCTAGTTGATCTGACATTGAATTTAAGCATCAGTGACCCCGTTAACCCTTAAAATTGTACTTAAGTTGAGGGTATTCTTGAATTTTTTTGGTATCTATTATACCAAATCCTGGGAGTGAAAGCTGATTTTGTTGGAAGTACAAATACAATAAATATATATTTAATTTTATCGACCATTTACATTTTTATTCCTGTAAGTGGTTGTGTAGGTATGGGCCCCAGTGTACTGCTTTGCCCGTGCGCCTATAAGGCTGTTAATATGACCCTGCATAGTAAACAATATTAAACAGTAGAGATAAAGTTCGTAAGGTTAGATTTGACTGTAAATATTTATCTGTAATCTTTGTGTAGATTGCAAGTTTATCTAATGTCAAGGTGAAGTGTTAGAAGGACAACAGGTTACGATAACTGTCACACATAACATGGGTCACCAATTTGTAATAATGAATGTGCATGTATATACATATGATGTGGAGTGTTTTAAGTGATACATATCCACTGTCTAAGTGATCTGATACCAGTATTCAAGTGTTGAGTTGCATTTTTGTCCTAGTTTTTAAAACTAAATAAAAAGGATAAACAAATAAATAAATGAAAAAAAAATAACAATAATAAAGAGGTTATCTGTTACACCCTGTGATGTAAAGAGATGTGTAAAAATTATTTATTGTTTTATTTTTTTTTCCATACATTTTATATAAAATCACAACTTTTGAAACAATTATATGGAGGTCAATTCTTGTTAGATTTTAATTAAATTTGGATCAACAAAAGCAAAAATCTATGTAATTTTCTATGTAGTTATCTTCAAATTTTTTTTTTGGCAACACAATTTTTAAATATTTTACGATTTAACACAAACTCAAATACAGCAATTTAAAAGTACATCTACTACCATTGTATTGTATTTTTGATGTTCCAAATTCAATTTTGTATTTATCTTGTGAACTCTTAATTAGAAAACTTTACTGAAATAATAGTATACAACTATGTATGTCATGATATTAGCTATAAACTGCCATAGTTTGTTCTGCCTATGGGTGGTTTCCACCGTGCAGTGTCGATCATCTATACTTGTTTTTATTCTTTTTTATATATGTTATATATGTTACTAATCATCAAAATCATTGTAAGTGTAAAATGTAAATGTCTGTAATTCTGTGCTCTCACAGGCTTCTTGATTGATTTAATAAAGCTATTCTGTTGATTAAAAAAAATTGTCAAAATCAAGCAAAAATTGGCTCTGGAATACTTATAGGAAAATTCTGTTAAATTACAGTTATGAATACTTTTTGTATGTCTCTGTAGTTCTGGTTCATATAGATTTTCATTAGCTGTATCTTGATAATATATACTCATTTGAGAGACACACTTTATTGTCTGTAATAGTTTGGAGACCTGCTGACTTAAATTTATTGACCTCACCTGTGGTTCAGATGACCATGTGACCTTATTACCATTTGGAGACCTGTTGACTTAAATTCATTGACCTCATCTGATGGTTCAGATGACCATGTGACCTTATTACCGTTTGGAGACCTGTTGACTTAAATTCATTGACCTCACCTGTGTTTCAGATGACCACATGACCTTATTACCATTTGGAGACCTGCTGACTTAAATTCATTGACTTCATCTGTGGTTCAGATGACCATGTGACCTTATTACCGTTTGGAAACCTGCTGACTTAAATTCATTGACCTCACCTGTGTTTCAGATGACCACATGACCTTATTACCATTTGGAGACCTGCTGACTTAAATTCATTGACCTCACCTGTGGTTCAGATGACCATGTGACCTTATTACCATTTGGAGACCTGTTGACTTAAATTCATTGACCTCATCTGATGGTTCAGATGACCATGTGACCTTATTACCGTTTGGAGACCTGTTGACTTAAATTCATTGACCTCACCTGTGTTTCAGATGACCACATGACCTTATTACCATTTGGAGACCTGCTGACTTAAATTCATTGACTTCATCTGTGGTTCAGATGACCATGTGACCTTATTACCGTTTGGAGACCTGCTGACTTAAATTCATTGACCTCACCTGTGTTTCAGATGACCACATGACCTTATTACCGTTTGGAGACCTGCTGACTTAAATTCATTGACCTCACCTGTGGTTCAGATCACCACATGACATTATTACTGTTTGGAGACCTGTTGACTTAAATTCATTGACCTCACCTGTGGTTCAGATGACCACATGACCTTATTACCGTTTGGAGACCTGCTGACTTAAATTCATTGACCTCACCTGTGGTTCAAATCACCACATGACCATATTACCATTTGGAGACCTGCTGACTTAAATTCATTGACCTCACCTGTGGTTCAAATGACCACATGACCTTTATTACTGTTTGGAGACCTGCTGAATTAAATTCATTGACCTCGCCTGTGGTTCAGATGACCACATGACCTTATTACCATTTGGAGAACTGCTGACTTAAATTCATTGACCTCACCTATAGTTCAAATGACCACATGACCTTATTACTGAAAGTTTCACCCCTACTTTACATGTGTTTCAGAGCTATTTGATACATAAAATTGTCACATTTAAATATGTCTGCCTTTGACAGACTTCTTATGGTATGCCATTCTTTTCACATCTGTTTGCTAATGTTATGAAAAGAAAGTTAAACAGTGATGGTCAACAATTTTGCCAATATCAACTTCATCTCTCAGCTAACACAATTAATGCATAACACAAATCACTGATATTAGCCAATGGAAATATTGGTCTTGGCTTAGGAACAAGGAGGGGTTAAACCAGTTAATGGATTCTCTCCCCTTCTTGTTTATTGGATCTCCAACAGCAATACAGATATAAACAAACAATAGATTCGTTTTAAGACCACACACTTTCACAAAAATGAACGACAACATAAATATGACATATATGATATAATGTACAGTACAATAGTAGGGTCATTGAGGGTTCATAGTTAAGTACCTACTAGCTAAGAAGGTTGTACAATAACAGATTTACATTTGCCAAATTTTACAAAGAGCTGCATACTTTGTGTAGTAAACTCCTTCTACATCCCAGATCCTTAAAACATTTTTGCATGCATAATTTACACTGCTATAAACTTTCAAAATTTTTTATTTCATGTACTTTGTCTACATTTTCTACCCAGAGCATTAAAACTTGAAAAAAGCATTGGTGATGTAATGGTTAGCATGCTTCCCTCATGTTTCTGTGGATCTTGAGGTAGGGCTCCGGTCAGGTCAAACCAGACTATGGAATTGATGTTTGCTGCTTCTCCGCTAAGCACTCATCTTTGAGGAGTAAGAACAAAGACTGATTTTCTCGTAATCAGGGTAATGTGTTCGAGTGGAAGGACATGTCTACCTGCAGACTGTTGTTTCAGTGAGCTAGCCCTATAAAGAATTATTTAAGCATGTTGGTTTGAGTACAAAGCGGACATCATCATTTCATTGAATTTAACTTGTTCTCACTTTGATATAGCTTAAAAATTGTCATTTGGCTTTTGACAACAATCATTCACTCACTTGAAACTTGAAAAGAAAGAAGGCTTTTCCACACATAGGTCTTGTAACTCACTTTGTAGAGGTGTTGAATACAGAATACAAATCTGCCAATTGTTTTGGACCAAATTTTTTAAAATATTTACAGAAAGATTTAACATTTTCAACTATTTTCACTTTGTATCAAGAGACTGAAATTAAAAACAAATATGTACAATTCGATGTGGTAATTTAATTGCCGATGAGCAGAAGACATTTCAGCATGCATCTTGCACTTTTATATCTTTTGCAAGCTTTCTACACATAGATCAATTATACAGTGGATGGGCATGTTATTGCCTCTTAATGCAGCTGCTTTGCTTATTCTCTGATATGGTAATACACGGAAATATTAAGTATTTTGAAATGCTAATTTTACTGTGTGAGAGTAATAATATCTTTTTTTTTTTTACAATTTTTACACCTAGAAAATAAGATCCAAGAATTTTTCTTCAGGTTGGCAATTAATTAATTGATTTATTTTATATCTATATTTTACTACATATACATTTTGTGTATATCAGTCTTGTCTGAAACAAATTGTTTCCAGATGTTTTACTTTTTGATTCACTGTCATTTTGTTTTGCCTGACTATGTGATGAAACACCACAGTATAGAAATAAAACCTAGTTTCTCTGATGTTGGGTACATACAATCCCTTGAAAGGCGTCTGCTAGTTGTGTATTACGAAACAAATTCATAATTTGCTCTTGGACGGAACTTAAATGAGTGCCTTGTTTCTTTTTGATTCACTCATTTCTTTTGCCTGACTACGTGAGGAAAAACCATAGTATAGAAATAAGACCTAGTGTCTCTGCTGTTGGGTACAATACCTTGATAGGCATCTGCTAGTTGTGTATTACGAAACAAATTCATAATTTGCCCTTAGGACGGAACTTAGATTAGTGCCTTGTTACTTTTTGATTCACTGTCATTTTGTTTTGTCTGACTACGTGAGGAACCATCACAGTATAGAAATAAGACCTAGTTTATCTGCTGCGAGGTACAACCCCTCTGAAGGGGGTCTGCTTGTTGTGAATTAAGAAACAAATTCATGATTTGCCCTTGGGACAGAATTTAAATGAGTACCTCGTTACTTTTTGATTCACTGTCATTTTCTTTTGCCCAACTACTGAGGAACCACCATAGTATAGAAATAAGACCTAGCCCTCAAGACGGAATGTTAATGAGTGCCACATGGAAATGCCACATTCCTTGCAGGTAAAAGACAACATGCAGCAGCTTCTAATCTACGATAGTTTGTTAGTATTGGTCATTGTTGAAACATAGGACAATCTTTCTGCCATCATTTTACCCAGCAAATTTATTGTATATAAACTTGTTTTTGTCATGAAAATAGCTGAAATACTACTCATTTGAAAATAAATAACGATAAATCAATCTTTTGCTTGGTTGCTACTTATGAAAAAATACAAATCAAGCTGATGCCACTTGCCATTGCATACCTAGTTACTTCCCATGAAAATGATTAAAAATACCAAATTAAGGTTTCGTTAAAGTAACCGTCTTCATTGAAGACAACTCATAATTTGTGTGGTTGAGGCTGATGACAGGATGCCTATCAGTTTGAATTTGTCTTTTTGACTAGAATATGTGGAGATTTAGATTTGTGTCCCTTGCAAAATGTTAAAAATACCTGAACTAATTGTTTTTAGTTGATAACCTTAATTTTCATTTCTAACTTTAAGATATGCAGATCGAGTATCAATTGAAAAATTTCTCAAAAAAGTTGATTTTGCATAATATACATCTTGAGTTTTTTTATAATTTTACCATACAAAGTATGTATTTGAGGACCATACATGTATGTAAATTCTACTCTTGTTATTCTTAATTCCCAATGTTTTAAAATATGCTGTGAATGATGGTACAGTACATGGCATTGAAAAACAATTTTAAAACAGTTGTATTATTGTGTAGGGAAAAAAAGACCATTTATTGTGAATTTGTTGTATTTAATCAGAAATTGGTTGTCAGATCCAATTATTAATGTGAAAAAGTTAACTGTGGTATAATTAAGTCCTTTGTGGAATTATTCCTCAGGGAACGAGCTGAGAAGAAACAGTCAATAATTCTGACAATACATATAATTCAAAAATCCGCTGGATATAAAAGATATATCACAAAATGAGTACCAAAGCTGGGAATTTTTCACTTGGAATTAATTTCCACTAGATCAAGACTATTTTTTTATGCAAGATCAATGAATTGTAAAATTAAGTGGAAACATTTTGTGCAAGGACAAGAATTCCAGAATATTTATTTTTTCTGAAATGGTTAAGCACAGCGTAAATGGTCAATTATTATTATATTGATAAATGGCATTTTAAGATGCAGAACTTTAGATTTTCACCCACAAATGTTTGACATCATGTTCCTTGAACTTTTGATTTTCACCCATAAATGTTTGACACCATGTTCTTTGAACTTTAGATTTTCACACATACATGTAAATGTTTGACACCATGTTCCTTGAACTTCAGATTTTTGCACATAAATGTTTGACACCATGTTCCTTGAACTTCTGATTTTCACCCATAAATGTTTGACACCATGTTCTTTGAACTTTAGATTTTCAAACATACATGTAAATGTTTGACACCATGTTCCTTGAACTTTTGATTTTCACCCATAAATGTTTGATACCATGTTCCTTGAAATTTTGATTTTCACCCATAAATGTTTGACACCATATTTTCTTGAACTTTTGATTTTCACCCATAAATCTTTGACACCATGTTCCTTGAACTTCTGATTTTCACCCATAAATGTTTGACACCATGTTCTTTGAACTTTAGATTTTCACACATACATGTAAATGTTTGACACCATGTTCTTTGAACTTTTGATTTTCACCCATAAATGTTTGACACCATGTTCTTTGAACTTTTGATTTTCACCCATAAATGTTTGACACCATGTTCTTTGAACTTTAGATTTTCACACATACATGTAAATGTTTGACACCATGTTCCTTGAACTTTAGATTTTCACTCATAAATGTTCGACACCATGTTCTTTGAACTTTTGATTTTCACCCAATAAATGTTTGACACCATGTTCTTTGAACTTTAGATTTTCACTCCTGAATGTTACACCATGTTCCTTGAACTTCAGATATTCGCACATAAATGTTTGACACCATGTTCTTTGAACTTTAGATTTTCATTCACGAATGTTTGACGCCATGTTCCTTGAACTTTAGATTTTCACACATAAATGTTTGACACCATGTTCCATGAACTTTTGATTTTCACTCACAAATGTTTGATGCCATGTCCCTTGAACTTTAGATTTTTCAGTATGGAGCTGAAATATTATCACTGTGACGTAACAGATGTTGACGTGTTGACATTTTTTATGTATTCTACCATACAAAGAAGATGTCTGAGACGGAAATGTCTCTGAGTACCGGTATATAAATCCTAAGGTGGGAATGTGACATTATATACCCTTTCTAGAACCTGAATAACACAATATATAAATATATGCTTTTATATATAGACAATATATGTCAATTGTCGGAAATTATAAAATTTATTTGTACAAGCTTTAGAAACAGGTTGAAAAGCGAGCCTTTTGTGAGCTTTTCCATCCTGTTTCGCAGCGTGTTCATGAATTTGATATTTTCAAACAATGTACTTATATTGTATTTATCCTGCAATGTCAAAAACCCCAAAACAACTGCCAATTTCGTTCTAATTGGTTTTTTTTCTATGGTGTTATACTGTTACCATTTATTACCATTGCTCAACATGAATCAGGTACTAGAGCAACTATATCCTGTATATAGCAAAAATGTATCCAGTCAATGCAATTTGACTTCTCAAATAGAACATGTGCAGGATATAAAATAAATATATTTATTTCACATTTTGGAGACAGAAAGTTGATAAGGAGAAAACTATAACATTTTCATGTGCAGAAATTTGAACTTTATTTCAACTTCAGTCGTAGATCATATTAGAATAACAGTTACAGATTAATCGCTTTCCAGAACGATTTAATCCTTTCAAATAATAATGTTATATACCCAATAATAGAGATTGAACCTGTCATTTCTTAGTACTTTGTTTATAACGTTGAGGTTCATGATCAATGAATTTCAAAGTAAAATAGACCCGAAAGGAAAAATTAAAGAATCGATCGCAAGCAGAAGACCATCAACCAGTTTGATTTTGAATTGATTCATGCAATGTTAAAGTCCTGTATTGTCTTGTACGATATTTAGAATTGCATCTCAATTATGAACGAATTCATTGAATTCATTGGAAGTAAACATAAACATGACGATGAAACGTTCAACTCTGAATATTTGTCGGTCGATTGCAAATTATGTTGGTATTTGGAATAGCTTAGATTATTACATGTACTAGAAGAGAAAAGATAATAAAGAATCTGTAAGCTAAAGTCCTTTATCCCCCAAAACTAATAGGCAGATGAATATTTAGTATGTCGATGAATGACAGTTGGGTTTTTAACTGTTTTTTTTGTTGATTGTTTGTTGCTTAACGTCCAGCGATAAATATTGTATGCATATTCAGGACAAGAACATTAGGTCAACAATATATATAAATATTTATCAGAAATGAGGGAGGAATGAGACTTTACCGGGACGACGACTTTTGACTGCCACTGGAGAATTATGAAGAGGTGGATATGGACGAAAAATTAAGTCTTTTGTAGCAGCTATATTTTTCGTAATCTACTAAAGAGGTCTTTAATGTGTAGGGGGCATGGCACTCTCCATACACATTACCCACTATGATCCATGGTCAAGCTTCCATTTTATAACTTGACAACCTCCACTGATAGGGCTCCCCCTATGCATTACCTGGGGATGCTCTGGACAGTTTTATGGGTATAAAACTGACCGCCACGATGTAGCTGAGATATTGTTGATAGTGGCATTAAACACCATAACCCTAACCCTAACTCTATAAATACCAATCAGAGACTGAATAATTTGAAATGATCTCATCCATCAGTAAGTAAAAAAAAAAAAATAATAATAATTTGAAAAATAATCCTAATTACACGAATAGCACAAAAAAAAAATCACTTTTTTTGCCTTGAGTTTAAAATGTTAGCTATGATTATAATGATAAGGAAGTACATTTTCCCCCACTGTGTCTGATGCCAAAAATTGGGTGGGGGGTGGATGGTAAATAAATTATGTTGAGTAATTTACTTTGTCCTTGCAATTCTGATCTATTTCAAACTAAAAGTTTCTTAATCTTCAAATATTTGTTTAAGATCACTGAATTTCCAGGTCAGTGCACTTCGAAAATGTAATCATAACATTAGTGCACAAATACTGGTGCAGATTAAAAGTATACGATAAAATAAAATTAAAAAATGAAATAATAAAATAAGTGTAAACAAACAAAAGCTGTGAATGTTATCAGTGAAATCAGAGATTGAGAAATTAAGATATATTTCCTGGATGTTTAGGTCAAGGTTTACCCCATATAATGATGTATTATGTGTATTCAGCATGTACAGTAATACACACTCTATCTGAAACCTATTTTACCTATGATTACTTTTTTGTATAAATAACAACCTGCTTTATTGTGTATTATTTGTTGTCATAGGAACAGTTTGAAACACAAACAATAGAAACTCAGTGTTACCCAAAGTGTCCCACTGTGACTTTTCATTAAAAATATACTGTTTAATAGGCAGTAAAAATCACTGGAATTAAAATTTTCTAATTTCAAGGTCAAAGGTGTTCACTATTTATATATCATAATACATTTAAAGGAGATATCACAAACAACAATGGACAAACTCATATACATATACATATAATATGCAACTTTCTTATGCAATTATGAGGATGTCTTGCATGAGAAATTTTACCAGAGTTTTACTGATTTGTGATTTCAATGTGGGCACCCTTTGCTTCCTCAATCAATCACTAAACATGTTTGCCTTGCCATGATATACAATGTAGTAATTTTTCATTTTGTAACAAATTACAAAACAACTGTCAAGAAATATTTGCATTTAGCACTTGTATGTTACAAATTTAATTGTCAGGAAACTCTTTTGCACTGGATTCTAAGTGTGGTCTAATTGAATAATGAATGAAAACCTATTTGGATGACTGTCTGGTCTTAATGTCTTGTGGTCGTGTGTAAATAATGTCTGTTGTTATTATGACATTGTTTATTACCATTACCTAACACTGTGCATATAAAATGAGATATGTCATATTTTTTTGTTTTATAAAGTTAAATTAACTTGTTTAGCTAAAATTGATGACATGAAAGACCATGATAGCTTTGGACATTGTTCGCTTTCTCACTGTAATTATTACACATTTGTATGCCCCTGCCATGTCAGTTTCCTCTACCAATAACACTAACTACCACAATATAATTGAAATATTGTTGACCACCCATTATAGCCCCTGAATTCATTTTGTAAGGGGACTTTGTCAAGTTTTGTCCTGATTGTTAACTATATGTTCACTGGTAACCACATTGGTGATGTTGTGGTTAGCATGCTCACCTTGAGTGCTGTGTAGATCATGGGTTCGAACCACTGTCGGGTCAAACCAAAGAATATAAAATTGATATTTGCTGCTTCTCTGCTAAGCACCCAGCATTAAAGATGACAGACTGATTGGCTGGCAAGCAGTATAATGTGTCCCAGAGGAGCAATATATCTACCAGCCAAGCAGTATAATGTGTCCCAGAGAAGCAATATATCTACCAGCCAAGCAGTATAATGTGTCCCAGAGGAGCAATATATCTACCAGCCAAGCAGTATAATGTGTCCCAGAGGAGCAATATATCTACCAGGCAAGCAGTATAATGTGTCCCAGAGAAGCAATATATCTACCAGGCAAGCAGTATAATGTGTCCCAGAGGAGCAATATATCTACCAGCCAAGCAGTATAATGTGTCCCAGAGGAGCAATATATCTACCAGCCAAGCAGTATAATGTGTCCCAGAGGAGCAATATATCTACCAGCCAAGCAGTATAATGTGTCCCAGAGGAGCAATATATCTACCAGGCAAGCAGTATAATGTGTCCCAGAGGAGCAATATATCTACCAGCCAAGCAGTATAATGTGTCCCAGAGGAGCAATATATCTACCAGCCAAGCAGTATAATGTGTCCCAGAGGAGCAATATATCTACCAGGCAAGCAGTATAATGTGTCCCAGAGGAGCAATATATCTACCAGCCAAGCAGTATAATGTGTCCCAGAGAAGCAATATATCTACCAGCCAAGCAGTATAATGTGTCCCAGAGGAGCAATATATCTACCAGGCAAGCAGTATAATGTGTCCCAGAGGAGCAATATATCTACCAGCCAAGCAGTATAATGTGTCCCAGAGGAGCAATATATCTACCAGCCAAGCAGTATAATGTGTCCCAGAGAAGCAATATATCTACCAGCCAAGCAGTATAATGTGTCCCAGAGAAGCAATATATCTACCAGCCAAGCAGTATAATGTGTCCCAGAGGAGCAATATATCTACCAGCCAAGCAGTATAATGTGTCCCAGAGGAGCAATATATCTACCAGCCAAGCAGTATAATGTGTCCCAGAGGAGCAATATATCTACCAGGCAAGCAGTATAATGTGTCCCAGAGGAGCAATATATCTTCCAGCCAAGCAGTATAATGTGTCCCAGAGAAGCAATATATCTACCAGCCAAGCAGTATAATGTGTCCCAGAGGAGCAATATATCTACCAGCCAAGCAGTATAATGTGTCCCAGAGGAGCAATATATCTACCAGCCAAGCAGTATAATGTGTCCCAGAGGAGCAATATATCTACCAGCCAAGCAGTATAATGTGTCCCAGAGAAGCAATATATCTACCAGCCAAGCAGTATAATGTGTCCCAGAGAAGCAATATATCTACCAGGCAAGCAGTATAATGTGTCCCAGAGGAGCAATATATCTACCAGCCAAGCAGTATAATGTGTCCCAGAGAAGCAATATATCTACCAGGCAAGCAGTATAATGTGTCCCAGAGGAGCAATATATCTACCAGCCAAGCAGTATAATGTGCCCCAGAGGAGCAATATATCTACCAGCCAAGCAGTATAATGTGTCCCAGAGGAGCAATATATCTACCAGCCAAGCAGTATAATGTGTCCCAGAGAAGCAATATATCTACCAGCCAAGCAGTATAATGTGTCCCAGAGGAGCAATATATCTACCAGGCAAGCAGTATAATGTGTCCCAGAGGAGCAATATATCTACCAGCCAAGCAGTATAATGTGTCCCAGAGGAGCAATATATCTACCAGCCAAGCAGTATAATGTGTCCCAGAGGAGCAATATATCTACCAGCCAAGCAGTATAATGTGTCCCAGAGGAGCAATATATCTACCAGCCAAGCAGTATAATGTGTCCCAGAGAAGCAATATATCTACCAGCCAAGCAGTATAATGTGTCCCAGAGGAGCAATATATCTACCAGCCAAGCAGTATAATGTGTCCCAGAGGAGCAATATATCTACCAGGCAAGCAGTATAATGTGTCCCAGAGGAGCAATATATCTACCAGGCAAGCAGTATAATGTGTTCCAGAGAAGCAATATATCTACCAGCCAAGCAGTATAATGTGTCCCAGAGAAGCAATATATCTACCAGGCAAGCAGTATAATGTGTCCCAGAGGAGCAATATATCTACCAGCCAAGCAGTATAATGTGTCCCAGAGGAGCAATATATCTACCAGCCAAGCAGTATAATGTGTCCCAGAGAAGCAATATATCTACCAGGCAAGCAGTATAATGTGTCCCAGAGGAGCAATATATCTACCAGCCAAGCAGTATAATGTGTCCCAGAGGAGCAATATATCTACCAGGCAAGCAGTATAATGTGTCCCAGAGGAGCAATATATCTACCAGCCAAGCAGTATAATGTGTCCCAGAGGAGCTATATATCTACCCTCTGGCTGGTCTTTCAGTGAGTTAACACTATAAGACTGCCAACAAATCATGTTGGTCTATATATAGCTAGTACAGAGCGGATGTCAATCATCATCATCTCATCAAAATGAAATTTGTTCTTGCTATACAATAGCTGAAAAATTGCTCATTTGGCGTTAAACAACAATTGTTCATTATTTGTAATTTGTTCATTAGTGTTCATTAGCAATGTCTTTCTTTTTCTCTCACTCATCTTATTTACATGAGATCAGTAATCTGACAGAACAATTAAATGCTGATTTGCCTTTGTCCTATTAGGAATTGTAAATAACCTTATATCTCCTTATTTGTAGAAAGGGATGAATTAATGGTCTTCTTTAACATATACATTCATAATAACGTCTAGTAGAATATGAAATTGCCTTCTTAATTTATACAGACTGTAAATCCTAGGTTATTTATCTTCCCAAAGTGAGGTATTGTGCCCACAGATCCATGAATTTATGAATTTTTGTGTTGCCTATTAAACTGTTTATGAATGGAAAAAACATACTTGACCTAAAAACACCAGACAAGCTGATGAATTGTTTTGTATATATTGTATGTATACATGATACAATGTAGGTAAAAATCCTTGAAAAAAAGGTTATGTACATGATATCATGTCTTCAGCGAGAGACACCATGTAGATAGAGAGTACACACACAATTGTAGGTAGTTGTCAAACTAGTATAATCCTAATTATATACATGTCCTTGACCCTTTTCAAGTTGTGCAAGAGTTATGACCCTTGATTATTTTTAATAAACTGATATATATTAAAAACAAGAGTAACTGGCTAGCAATAAGTTATGATACATGTACCTGGGCTAGGATACTGACTTGTGAGTTGGTATTTTTTTAGATGTACAAGAGTTATGACCCTTGATTATTTTTTAATGAACTGATATTGATTAAAACAGGAATAACTGACAAGCAATAAATTATGATACACAGTACTAGGGTAGACTCTGACTTGTGAGTTGGTAATTTTTTTTTAGTTGTACAAGAGTTATGACCCTTGATTATTTTTATTGGACTGATTTTGATTGACAATAGAGGATGTGTTTTTTCTTTAAATTGATTTTTACAAGAGCTTCATATGGTATTCCAGCCGATTTCGTCCTCAGTCATCAATTTCCATTTAAAAACTTGATTACAGTAAAACTGGTACGTGCAGAAAGAAGCCCTTATTGACTTGCTGCGGTTATATCATGCACAGTTTTATGTGTGTTGTATCAGCAGTTGTTGGGTTGTTGACCATGATCAGTGGTTACAGGTTTTTAAACTTTAACTTTCGGTCATAAAATTTTCGAGTACGATTTTCATATTAGTACGCATAAAAAAACACCAATATCAATATATATGCAGTGTTCTGATTTGACGATGTTTGAGTATGAGTACGAAATTTGTATCGGTATTCAGTTTTAGGATCGTAAGGCCCTGTAATGATAAAATCTTTTCTCTGTTCTGATGTTCTTTTCTTTTTTGATAATCATGATTTTCTTTATTGTGAGGACATCATTATAATGGTGGTTTTATGATAAGTTGTATCTGTTATAAAGATGCAAATTTTGTGGCTTTTTTATGAATGAAAATGAAATAAACCTGACAAAATTTGTCATTTTACTAGGTAACATTTATGTCAAAATGTCAAGGTGTAATGTACAATTATCTTAATTTGTATACATCCACGCCCATAAACAAATGCAAATTTGAGACATGACAGAAAATCATCTTGAAAATTTGTATTACCATAGCTGCTTCTAGCTATAGTTTCTTTATAATATATAGTCACATGTATGTCTGTCTGTGACCTACTTACCATGTGACATTTCAAGGGTTTAGAGAAACTAGTCAAATAATGGGTCAAGTTAGCTTAGTTTTGCACCCCCCTTTCATTCTTGATATTAAGAGAGAAGCAGGAATCAATTAGAAAGTTTATTGGCATTTTCATACTCCCTACATTAGTGGGTGTTGTAATCAGTCATCACTTAGTTACTTATTCCTCTTTAACCAATCAATGGCATAAATCCAAATTTCTAAAGCTTTTTTTGTATTAAGTGGTAATTGTGCACATTTTTTTTTCTAAAACATTTCCATATACAGTACAATATACTACCAGGATATATAGTGAAACCTTTCTAAACCGAACACAAAAGCTGGTCCCAAGCAAAAGGAGGTTTGGTTTACACAAAAGCTGGTCCCAAGCATAAGGAGGTTTGTTTTACACAAAAGCTGGTCCCAAGCATAAGGAGGTTTGGTTTACACAAAAGCTGGTCCCAAGCATAAGGAGGGTTGGTTTACACAAAAGCTGGTCCCAAGCATAAGGAGGTTTGGTTTACACAAAAGCTGGTCCCAAGCATAAGGAGGTTTGGTTTACACAAAAGCTGGTCCCAAGCATAAGGAGGTTTGGTTTACACAAAAGCTAGTCCCAAGCATAAGGAGGTTTGGTTTACACAAAAGCTGGTCCCAAGCATAAGGAGGTTTGGTTTACACAAAAGCTGGTCCCAAGCATAAGGAGGTTTGGTTTACACAAAAGCTGGTCCCAAGCATAAGGAGGTTTGGTTTAGACAGGCTTCACTGTATAGTGCAGCTGTTATTCACAACTTGTACCATGAATGAAATTCAATAAAGTCTTTTATATTTATGGTCACTATTTCATAGTTTTGTCTGTTAGCATGGCCGACCCAAGGGAATAACTTAAGTTTGTCCAAATTGGACCAATTGTCTTGCATGGTTATCATCTACTTCTGTATTACATTACCAGTAAATCATGTAATTGCACCGCCTCATACAGTTTAAATCATCTGAGGTTTTTTTAATATGGAATGCTTGATAGTAACAATATGGAGATATGCATATCACACTTTCTTACCATTTAATGAAGAAAAAAAAGGTGAGTTATTGCCCTTTATTCAACTTGGTGATTACATCTCCCACTTTTTCATTTTAATATGGAATGCTTGATAGTAACAATATGGAGATATGCATATCGATTTAAAACAAAAAGTGAGTTATTTCCCTTTATTCAACGTGGTGATTACAACTCCCACTTTTTCATTTGGCACTCTTAATAACAATAAATTTATGTGGAGATGAAAATATTGACATTAAAAAGTGAGTTATTTCCCTTTATTCAACGTGGTGATTACAACTTCCACTTTTTCATTTGGCACTCCTAGTAACCATATATTTATGTGGAGATGAACAATATTGACATTTCTTTCAGATTGAAAACGGTTTTTTCAGAGTTATTGGCCTTTATTACTTTGATAAATTAAAATTCAGAGAGAACCTCTTGATCTCAACTCCTCCTTCTGTAATAAAGTAGGTGATTTCCTTTTGGCATACTGTTACTTGATTTCCTCCACATGGAGATGCACGTAACATTTTAGTGATTGAAATTTGTTCTCTGAGGTAAAGGTCTTTTTTCGACCTTAATTATATCGGGTGCCAATAGATGCAAGTCATTTATGGAAAATCTTCTTTTTTTGTGTGCACAATTTCACTTTTCCAAAGTTTAATAACATTTTATACATGTATTATTAGCTATGCAAAGTATTGCAAAGAAAATACTACATTAAACAATGTTGACAAGGGTATTTATTTTTGAGCTGTGGTATCTTTGCCCCAACAGTACAAATGTACATGTCATTACAGAGTGTTAAACATGCACATGATCACATTGTATTTAGTGTAAGTCACTAGTACACTAAGAATGTGGTTACTGTTGGGTTTTACTGTTAATCAATACCATAAGTTTGGGTAGAATTATATATATACATTATATATATTATATAAAAGTGTTCTTAATCTATTGACAAAGTAAAAAAGTTAGTTGGAGAAAATCCCACCATTTTTTTAAAAATACCTTCAGTTAAATGAAAAACTAAATTCTATTTGTCAGTAACTTGTGACAGGTCGGTGGTTTTCTCTGGGTACTCTGGTTTCCTCCACCAATAAAAGTGACCGCCACGATATAACTGAAATATTGTTGAAAATGGCGTTAAACACCATAAATCAAATCAATCAGTCAATCAATTTTATTTTGATTTCTCCAATCCTTGATCACAATAAAGTATTGTTGAAAATGGCATTAAACACCATAAATCATTCTCCAATCCTTGATCACAATACTTTATTGTGATCAAGGATTGGAGAAATCAAAATAAAATTGATTGACTGATTGATTTGATTTATGGTGTTTAATGCCATTTTCAACAATATTTCAGTTAAAGATGTTGATGCCTGCAGCTTGTAAAAGACATGAACATAGTCATAAATGTATCCTATTCAATTTCAGTGCAGTATGAAACAAAAATATTAAACCAAATTCCTATGTAAGATTTTGTCCTTTTTTAAGCCCCTGGGGCAATTTATTCAAACTTGGCTGTTATTTTTTCATGGGTTGTCCTTGGCACAATTGTATATGACTATTCCAAAATAGTAACCGTTAATAAAAAAAAAAAAAAAATTAAATTGCCAAAAGCTCTTTAGCACCTATTCATACCAGAAGGGATCAAAAGTCAAATATTACTAACAATATAATGAATTGCTTAGGATATAATTTTGCCCATTGCATCAATTGCGCCTGTCTAGTGTACAATTTTTTTTTCAAAATCTAGACTGAATTGAACATAAACTATGTATGAATAACCAGGTGGCTGATACATGCTCTGTTGATCCTTTAGTTTTTTGTTTTGCTAAGAAGGAGATTATGTAACTAGGCCCTTTGGTTTACTTGCTCCCCAAAAAGTTATTTGGCTTTCCAACCTTTCAACTTTGAGCATATCTGTTGCAGGATATTCTAGAAATGTGCGGTGAGCAAAAAGGTTATTTGGCTTTCCAACCTTTCAACTTTGAGCGTACCTGTTGAAAGTTATTCTAAAAATGTGTGGTGAGCAAAAAGGTTATTTGGCTTTCCAACCTTTCAACTTTGAGCGTACCTGTTGAAGGTTATTCTAGAAATGTGTGGTGAGCAAAAAGGATATTTGGCTTTCCAACCTTTCAACTTTGAGCGTACCTGTTGAAGGTTATTCTAGAAATGTGTCTACGTTTTAATTTTAATAATACATTTTTTAGGTCTTGTTAGTGTTTGCAAAGGAGGATGCACAAAGTGATGGGTTTTGGTGGGCTGCTGACAAGATAGGCTACAAATGCTACATAGCCCACAACCCAGAGACTGCCATGGAAGGTTACCTTGACAAACACCCAGAAGTCATCATTATAGACCACAGAAACAGCAAACACTTTGATGCTGAGGCATTGTGCAGGTAAGGGATTTTCTGTCAATACCCTTATATATCAAGATTTCAAGAAATCAAAAATTAAGGATTTGACAAATACTTGTTTTAGGGCCTCTGCTCTGTGTCGCCTGTAAAGCACATTTGCCACCATAATTTCAAATCCCCAATTGACGCTGGCAACAATCAAATACAAAACTGTTATCCCTTAAATATTCACAAAAAACAATTCACAAATTGATGCTTACACCACACCAGCTTCCTTTGTTACATTTTGGTGCTCTTCTGTTCATCTGAAACTTTGTGGTTATTTGTATTACTGTTAAGGAGTTTCTCGTGGGCAATGAATTTTTCTATGGTTATTCTGCATTTTTTTTCTGGTTCCTTTGATACACTACCTTTGGAGGGGAGTGAGGGTTATGCTCCATAGCCATAATGGTAACCAGTTTACATTTGCCAGTACACTCACTGATTATCCTGTCAACAGCTCTGGTCATTAGGATTTTTCAAATACAGTGAAACCTGTCTAAATCGAACCTCCTTTGGACAAAGTTTTGTATCGGAATAGACAGATGTTTCATTTTTACAGGTTATTTTTTTACAAAGATTTCCTACATAATCTAAAGTTCGCTTAATACAGAATTCTGTTTTATGCAGGGTCGGTTTAGACAGGTTTCACTGTATAAAAAAGTGGGGAAAAGGTCATTAATGGTTTTTTTTCTCTCTACGACCTTAGGTTAACAACATAATTTTTTCTGTAAATTATGGTTTTTTATTCCCCCCCCCCCCCCCCAGGTGGATGTTGTTAAAATTCTCATGAACTTCAACACACATCTATTTTACTATCATCACAGAAAATAAATAACCCATTCAGTTTATTATTAACATTTATATAAATAAAAATTGTTCATGTCTCCAGTGTGACAATATTGATTTTAGATTCCTCACCTCATTTATCCTTAGCTAACATTAGCTTAGCACCAATTAAAATCTTGACAGTTTTATTTTCCATAATTGGTACAACACAACTAAAGATTCCAGGCCAATAGGCCAATGGATTAATTTTCATTTGATTCGATCCAAGGTCTTCTTTTTGTTTTGCAAGACTTCAAGATTTGATTATAGATTTCGAAGAATAGTGTGATATGGAATGAAATCCAATATTTACGAGCAGAATAAAATATTTTTTTCTCTCTCAGATGTACTTTAACGTTTTACCTAATATATCAATAAAATTCTTTGTTTTTCCATCCTAAAACTGGCTTTTCATTATGCACATTGTGCAGTGTGACAATTAAAATCATATTTATTGTCCCAAGATGATATGCATGGAAGAATGTGCTAAGCCATTATTCAGCCATTTTCATAAATTGTTGAAAGTCGTGTCTTTCTATTGAAAGCTAAAGTAGATGTCTAGTATTATTATCAAATATCAATATTTATTGATTTAAGACCCAGTATAAAAACTTTTAAGGAAGATTTTATAGCCAATTAAACACTGATTGATGTATATTATAACATACATTTTTATTTCATTAGGTCAATACCATCTTGAGCATTATTATAGCTTTCTTTAAAATGATGTAGGGGTAGTCGTGGATGTGGTCGTATGGTAGTTGGATTTACAATTACCTGTGCAATCAGTGCCTATCACCACTAAAGTTGTCAGTTCAAACCACGATCATGGTGAGGTGTACTTGATACAACATTATGTGATAAAGTTTGTCCGTGACTTGCAACTGGTCGGTGGTTTTCTCTGGGTACTCCTGTTTCCTCCACCAATAATACTGACTGCCACGATATAACTGAAATATTGTTGAAAGTGGTGTTAAACACCATAAACCATGAACCTTAAAATGATGTACAAAAAAATGTATGTTGTCATACAATACCAAGGTCACATGATTTTTTTGCTTACTAGACCAATGGCGAAGTGAGTGATTATTTGTCTGTCCGTCTTCGTCCTTAACTTTCTCACATTTTTCTTCATAGCTTTACCTTCCTTCAATCATATTAGCTCACATTGTTTTACATCAATTTTTGTCTTCTACCTAACTGCTTAAACATTTCATTATTCAATCTTATACCTTGAAGCGACCAACCAAACCCATGTTTAGCAGAAATAATTCATGGATGATTCTCTTTAATGTTTCTTTTCGGTACAGTTCAAAATTCAAAGTGAAATGTGTTTTCTGATTGGGTAAAATTTTGGTCAGAAAACAAATGATTGATAAAATCACTGCATTTTAAATTCTAAAAATAGAAATTCCTTCATGAAGCCAAAAATTGGGTAAGAATTTGAACTGTAACCTGTGTATAAATTATATAAAGTATATGAACTGTAACCTGTGTATAAATTATATAAAGTATATTAGGCCTGTCTAATGCTAAATCATTTACAAAATCTTCTTCTCTGAAATCTCTAAGCAAATTTAAATCAGATTTGATTAGGAGGATCTATTTGTGGTCACCTTTCAAAATTGTATCTGACAGCCAATAGAAACAAACTGTTAACCGAGTGAAGAATCACCGACTAGAGGGATATCTGGTTCATTTATAAATCACTGTCAATAAGAATCAAATGAAGGAAAATACAAAACTTCCCTGTGCCGTCTGCTTAGTCATCATTCTGGTGTAGGTGTGGAACCGTAGCTCATAAGGTTGTATTTTTGGTGGGGGTTTTTTTCACTGTCAAATAAAAAAAAAAAAAAAAAAAAACACTATGAGCTACGATTCTGCAACTATATTTCGTTGTTGTTGATTGATCCAATTTTTACCATGAATAATGTGCCAATATTTTCAAATTACAACACAAGACAACACCAAAAAAATACAAAAAAATCAAAGAATTATGGGTAATATACTAAGTCGGGTTATTAGTGTTTATTGTCACTTTCTGTAATTGTTCGTCCCTACCAATCTTGTTGGAGAAGAAAAGCCGGGACAGTTGTAATGAAGTGACCAATTTAACCCCTGTTTTATTGCAGAAAGGGGTGACCTAAGTTATAAGAGGAGGCCTACTGTACAGGAAGGAGCCTCCTAATGATCACAATTTATAATAGTTGGATACAATTGATGCCTATAACCTCTTAGTTTTGTGAGTTCAACCTTCCCTGTGTCTATAGGAATATACTAGTGTTCAATACAACCCTGTGTGATAAAATATATCAATGGCTTACAGGCTGTCAGAGTCGGAGGATTTATCTGGGTAGTTCTGTTTTCTCCAGCAGTAAAATGGGCCATCATAATATAATTGTAATATTGTTGAAAATGGGGTTAATTACCCTTATCCCTTCCAAAGTCACACTGGTTAAAACAATATTTTTTTCTATCATTTTTTTTAATATCTTGGTCTAGAATTTTACCGAAATTCTGTATAAGTATTTAAATGTAAATGATAACAAGAGTAAAAAGTAAGCATTCACAATTTCAGTTTGAAAACTAATTATGACAAGATTGTTAGCCTAGAGCACTTTGTACACCATAAGTCATGATATTTATTACTTAGAATTAATCTTGTATGTCAGGTTTTTTTTGTGATTTGATAATTAGCTGATTTTGAATTGAGGGTAATTTAATGAAATTGCTATAATTTGTCCATCTACGTCATATCAATTCAAGACATATAAAATTGGCATACATTTTATGGCTGAGATAATCTGTCTGCTGCAGTACATGATCACAAAATATATTGAACAAGGGTTATATTGTTGTCTAATATTTCATTTAAATTTCAGTAGGGGGTTTATTTCCCTCCCTTGTTTAAGATCTAAGTCATTTTAAAAATCGTACTTTTTGGTTTTATCTTCGTTCTCTGTGTTTTATTTTCTGACAAGAAAATGGCTGTCATCATCAGGGACAAAAATCAATACATAAAGTGCTGTAAATGGCTCCTGGTTAGCTGTTATACATGGTAAATTCTACCAGATTTGTTTGAATATTCTAGGATTTTTCTTAGCAAACTTGACAAGGTTTCTATTTGAATAGCAGACGCAATTTGCATTTTGTCGTTTGTCTTAAATCCCCTCTAAGGCAGAAGTACTAAATGTTGCAACGTTTTGCATTTTCTTCTCGAATTTCTATTACTGGGGGAAAAATTTGAATACAGAGTTTGACTATTAATATGAATGAAGTGATAACGAGGTGCACTTGATGCAGTTTCTGGTTAATTGCTTTACAACTAGCTAGCTATTAATCAACTGATAATTGATCTATTTGGCATAACTGATTTCCAAAGTATCCTTAACATGAAGATCAGATTTGGGGGGAAAACAATTGTTCAATTTGTTTATTGTATAGAATATATAGAAAGTGAAGCATGTAGTTATTTGGAGAGATATTGATCATGGTATGTTTCTCTCTCCGTCAGTCATTGTAAATTCAGTGTTGTCGAAGCCTGACAAGAAATGCTGTTATCCAATTTTATATTCATAGCTATTGCCCAATTTACAATTTGAGGCAGAACAATGTCAGCACCTAAATTAGAGAGAAATCAGGGGGAAAGAGAGGGTATTAGGGGGATAATTAGGTGGTTTTTCTACTTAAAAGTTGTTAATTCACCAATGAAATGAAGCCGAAAGAAAAAAAATATTACTTACGTTGAAAAGATACAATATGCAGCAATTGTGGCACATTTGTTATGTAAGACAAATATAAATTACATTATAAAGTGTCTCAAACAAACTTTCATGACCTTTTTTCAGAAAAGATGTAATTTTTACTTTACCAACTCTCCAATCTGATACCTTGTTGAAAAATATGACCGTACCTTATAATTATGTATTTCAGTTTATCTTTTCAAAAACTGTTCAGTCTAAAAAGGTGGGAGCGACCTTATAAGAGGGGGACTACTATACTGTACTTGAGGAATTGGGAAAAGGGGGTGAGGAGATGGCTGAAAATGGTAAATAAAAACAAATGTGTATCATCTGTCATTTTCAACTTTTACTGTACCTTTTTTTTACTGGAAATTTAATGGTTGACATTATTTTGATTTTGTAGATCTCTGCGAGCCACAGAAGCAAGTGAACATACAGTCATTGTAGCAGTCACTAAAAGATAGTAAGTGAAAAAAACAGAGATGAGAGTTTTGCTCTGACTCGACAGATTTCCTTCTTTTTTTTTTAGCAGTATACAGTCAAACCTGTATTAAGAGGTCACCTTTGGGACAAAGAAAATGTGGCCTTATAAAACAGGTGACCTCTTAAAAGAGGTTTAATTCATATGAAATTTTCATTGATAGGAAAAGAAAAATGTGACCTTTTAATAAAGGAGACTGCTTAGTAGAGGGGACCGCATGGGCAGGTTTTACTGTAACAACTTAGAAAATTAAGGTTTAGGGGTACTGTATAGGGGGGTCTTCTCTTTTCATCAATAAACACTTTCATCTCTGAGGTTAAATCAGTATCATTTTTTAGCTATATTTAATGCATTGTTTAGGCAGGATTCCAGTTTGTTCAAGGTTCAGTTTTCACCCGATGTCATTGCAATAGTAATATAATTTTATTTTTATTTTTTGATATTTTATTTTCTAAAGTATAGACATTTTTGTCAATTTTATTGTTCTTCATTTTGTAAAGAGTCATTCTAGTTTTCTGTATACAACACAATGGTTGGTTGACATATGTTTTAGCTCACTTGGTCACATGACTGTACATCCATCATTATATTTGGCATAAGTCAATGAATGCTCATAATGTAGCTGGCTACTAGCTTGAAAGGAAGAATCTGTTGGTTAAGGAACTCTTTAGACAAAAAAAGCATAACTGATACTCCTACAGATTTAATATCAATTAGTCATGAACATCCCAAGAAATTAATGGTCTTTGTGGGAGACCAAAATAAATAGGTCATCAAATTGTTGGAATCAAATATTAAACAAAATTAGTAATATAATGTAATATGGAATCAAATATAAATGTACTAATTTAATTGGTAGCTGGACCTACTAGTTGTACTAGCCGATTGTCTATATTTTTAGCAAATAATCCTGCCTGTGGATCAGTCCAGCAGAACAAAGTTAAACATAGTACAGTATGCAACAAAATATTTCTTTTTAGAAATATTCTGTGTAGCCAATGAACCAATATTTAAGAGCAAACTTGACCAGTATGAGCACAACTTTGTCTACATTGTTTTTGTTTTTGTGAATAATATATAAAAAGCTTAATAGGACCCAAATGGGAGGTGTCATTGTGGTCGTGATCGTATGGTAGTTGGAGTTTGAACTACCAGAGCAATCAGTTCCTATCTAAGTTGTGAGTTGGAATCCTGCTCTTGGGGAGGTTTACTCTATACAACATTATGTGATAAAGTTTGTCAGTGACTTGCGACAGGTCTGTGGTTTTCTCCAGTACTCCGGTTTCCTCCTCCAATAAAAACTTACCACCATGATATAGCTGAAATATTGTTGAAAGTGGCATTTAACACCATAACCCTAACCTTAGTGCCAAATGGGAAAATGTTAAAAAAAAATACTTTCTTCCCACAATCCACAAGCTTGATTGATCCCAAACTGTGTACATAAAACAGATAATTTATAACAAGGAGAGGATACACAAACTCAGGTGGGCCTCTTGTCCTGTAATAAGTTTGTCTGGCCTTGAAAGTAGGTAGTAAATGGTTAGATAATTATAATTATGAATGAAATACAGCTTTATATGAGACAAACTTCATTAATATTACTACAGTTAGATGGATTAAAACAAACTGTTTTTTATGAATGAAAGCAAACATTCATTTATCACAAAGGATGTTACTTTTTATAAGCTAACAAGATAATTAATTTTGTGCTATTTTTGTTAAAGTGGCAAATACTATTAGACGGAAAATTTCAATGTTGTTTTGAAAGAAATAACACAAGACAATTGCATTGACAAGTCCACACGATCTTTTTTATGTCACGCATGCGATAATATGAGGCCACATAGTTTTTTGATTTGTCCATTCGTTTGTTCGTCCGTCTGTTTTTCCATCCCTAGAAATATCACAGACAATTGACATGGATACACAATCTTTTTATATGTCACCCATACGATAAGGGGCATAAAGTTTTTCGATTTGTCCATTTGTTCGTCTGTCCATCTGTTTGTCCATCCCTAGATATACCAATTACAGAATGACACTAAATGAAACATTTTTTTAGCAGAAATAGAAGAGCATGGTCCAGTTGTTGGCTGGGGGGGGGGGGGGGGGGTGGCTTATCATTAAATTATCAAGTCTTAACTGAAATATTGTTGAAAGTGGCATTAAGCACCATAACCCCATATCTAACTGCAAGATTAAGAACAACAATAAATGTGTTGTGCCTGAATTATGTCCTTTTTTACACTCAAACCTGTATTAAGAGGTCATGACCTTTGGGATAAAGAAAAAGTGGCCTTATAAGACAGGTGACCTCTTAAAAGAGATTTAATTTATGACAGGACAAGAAAACAGTGACCTTTTAATACAGGTGACTTTACCTTGTCACAGGTACTCAGTTACTTTCCCATATGTTTTGAAATGACAAAATAACTTAACAAAAAATTTATTCAAGGATCCTGTCTGTTGTTAAAAAAAATTGGAAATGGAAATATAGTTATTTCACCTTTTCATACAAAGAAAAATATGGATTTTCTATTTTGGTCAAATAATTTGGAAAATAATACAGATAATTTACACACGTGCGTATTTCGAAGTAACCTGCTTGGTAATTGCAAGTGGAAACTGTAGGAAACTTTTTTTTTTTAAATTTGAAAAGGGAGGGGGTAATCCAGTATTGTGGTAATGTAGATAGCAATTCTAGTATCAATACAATAGGATGCTAAATGGTTCATAAAGATATATTCCTAGATCATGGCGAAGGAACCTTGGGGTATGGTAATAAGACCTTAAGTTACTCTTTTTTCCTGTGACAATCTTAATTTTGTTGGCAAATTGAAGTTGTAGGTAGTTAAAATCCAGTAAGAAGTTTGTGTAGTGTGATTTCTGCACTATCTTTCTTTCATTTTAATAATAAATATGTTTTATTTTTCAGTGGTATGGATAAGGAAGAGCCATCATTTCTACCATTGATAAATGCAGGGTTTAATAAGGTAAGAATATATTTTGAATTAGGCTAAAATATTTAAATATTTGTCTCGTCTATGACGAAAAGTCGCTGAAGGTTAGACATATGTATTGCTTTTCTGATGGCGGTAATGATAGCGTTAACAATGTCAAATTTTTATTATTTGGTTAGTTTCTCCATTACCATACAACCTAAGCTCACCATACTTGGTCTACACATTGATTATGGAGGGTACACATGTGTCACCTGATGTTGACCTAATTTTCACACTCTACTGACTTTGCTAAATTTACTTTAGGTCAGTTTCTCTGTTAATACAAAGAAGGCTCACAATATTCAGCCCAAACATTGATCATGGAGCATACATGTGTATGTGTCACCTGACCATGACCTAATTTTCATTGCCTACTGACTGTTAGAGTTATGTCAATTTTTCATGATTAGGTAATAATTAATTTTCTCTACACACATCGATCATGGAGGGTACATGTCAGCTGGGCAATCCGGCATTTGTCATGTGACCTTGGCCTCATTTTCAAGGTCTATTAACTTTGTTAAATTTACATCAAATTTTTGTATTTAGGTCAGTTTCTCTATACCATGCAACCTAGTCTCACCATATTTGGTCCCCATATTGATCATGGACGGTACTATGTGATCAATGATGTGACTGAACTAAATATTGTAGTGAATCACAGAATACAAAAAAAATATATAAAAATTCAACAAACCTCTAATTTTGATTAAATTTTATATGGCATATACTGGTATCTCATGTAATGACCAGCATGAAATTATTGTTAACCCTTGTTCTGAAATGTGTTTATATTTTCCCAGTGTATCAGCACTCAGAGCCATGTTTGTGTACTTAGTCTTAAGTGTAATTACCAATACATGCATTTCAGTTAAATTTACCTTATCAGTTCATTTGTCAAAGGGATTATAGATATACATTGTATATCCTTATTATAAACAGCTTAATGTTAAATTTATAGAATGGGAAAGCAGACACATGTATAACAACTGACATAAACCATGCAGGAGATTAAAAAGTTGAATGGTCAAAACTAAATTGAGGAAATAAATTAGGGTCTTGCGTTCAAAATATAATTCTCTCAGTGTTGGAAATGCATTGATGTTACTCAAAGAGTTGTATCGTATCGTACCCCTTTTTATACTTTTTTGATATTTAAGAATTTGGGATATAAACTTAGCAAAGACTAGTACAGATAGTGGACAAAAGTATTCAGATGCTTCCAATTTTCCCTATATATTTTATATAAAACTACATATTAAAAAAAATATCCCAAGGTCAATTATGGTCCGATTCTTTTAATTTTACTATCAAGAAAAGCAGAATTGAATGGATTTTTACTCTATCATTGCAGTCAGTATAATTTTAAAATCTAAGGATTTTGAGAATGCACATGTTAAACACAAAACTGAAGAAATTTCGTCCAAAACACAATTCAATGGTAGTAAAAATCTGTGTTTAAATAATAAAGAAAAAAATTAATAAAATGAAAAAATGGCTTCTAAAAATTATTTGAAAATAAATAATAAAACTACACACTTTTCTGCTTTTGTTGATTTTTTTTTTATCAAAAAGATTTCAACTACTGGAGTATCCTCTTGATTTTTCATTAAATACTAGTATGTGAAAAGATATAAATGGAGAGTTGTTGTTTTAACGATATCATTTTTTACCCTGATTCTTCTTATGACCTAAGGGGCAGTCCTGGTCGTGATCGTATGGTAGTTGGATTTACAACTACCTATACAATCAGTGCATATCACCACTAAAGTTTTGAGTTCGAATCCCTCTCACGGTGAGATGTGCTCTATACAACATTATGTGATGAAGTTTGTCAGTGACTTGCAGCAGATCAGTTGTATTTTCTGTGTACCCCGATTTCATCCACCAATACAACTGACCGCCATGATGTAACTGAAATATTGTTGAAAGTGGCATTAAACACCATATCTCTAACCCTACATATGACCACATGCAGACAAAAATAATGTTTTGAAGATGATGCTGTTCAATAATTATGTCCCTCAAAATAAAATAAAAACAAACTAAAAAGTGATAAAATATAGATCAAGTTTATTTTAATGGTGCTGTCTAAGATAAAATATAGGTCAAGTTTATTTTAATGGTGCTGTCTAAGATAAAATATAGATCAAGTTTATTTTAATGGTGCTGTCTAAGATAAAATATAGGTCAAGTTTATTTTAATGGTGCTGTCTTAGATAAAATATAGGTCAAGTTTATTTTAATGGTGTTGTCTTAGATAAAATATAGGTCAAGTTTATTTTGATGGTGATGTCTTTTACCATTCCAGAATTATGTTCCTTGAAAAAAAAAAATGTAAAATTCTGAAACTGTAGTTTTTCCAGTTTTGTCTTCAGTTTTGGTTGACATTGTTTTTATGTTTATCGGAAAACCAAGATACCCAGCCTCCACTGAACTTATTTAACATAGGACCCTTATTCTGAAAAGTATAAGCTATTACAAACTTGATTGAACTACAACTGTACATGACATATGATTGGATGATCCAATTATTAGCTGACCTGATTCAAGGGGTCATGAGAGTTATTGTCATCACTTTAATTACATCAGTTATACGTCTCCTGTCATTATTGTCCATTAACTTGAACATTTCATTCTTCTTCACTAGGTAAATTGAAACCAAATTTGGTAGGAATGTTTCATAATTGAATGGTCCTCTTCATAAGTTAATGTCTTTTGTCCTGTTTGGAAATCCAAGATGGTGGCCACTGCAGGACAGATGTTTTAATTATCTTAATCTCAGAAACAACAGAACTATGTGAACAGTAACTTGGCCAGGATGTCCCTTGTATGGTCTTCTACAAATTTTCTTTTTTGCATTTGATGGGAGACCCAAGATGACCACCATCATAGTACATAGTTAATTAATGGACCCTATGAAAATTGACAAAGTTTACGTTTTTTTTATTGATCATAATTCAAAGATGGCAGCCATCACTTTGAAATAGCTAATATAGAATTCTGGAAAAAAAAATTCTAAGAAACTACATATCTAACTGAATTTTATTTGTTAGTACATGAGTGGTCATTTGATTAATAAATAGAATAATAGACTTTTAAGCCTGGTGAGCCTCTTATTGTTTTTCCAATTTAAGCTATCTACTCTTAAGGCCATAATGACCCAAATCTTACATTTCAGTAAATCCACACATCTAAATTTACATTATGATCATGGTGCTGTATGGAATGACTTTGTGTCTTATATTACATATAGTTAAATAGTGACAGCTTCATAAATATGTATTTATCCTGTCAATTGGGATAAAGCTTGTGACATATTGATTTCTGGAAGAGGTTTTTATTGATGATAGATCAGATTAAGGAACCTTTAACTTGTCAACAATGTTCATTTCATGAAAGATACGCCATCAATTACCATCCAACTTACTAGAATACAAGAAAGTCATTAATCATGACTCATATTGTTATAATTAATATGATTAGTGATCTACAGTAATAAAGCAATTTCTTGTATTCAGTTTACAAACCGAGAAAGCCCTCTTGTCATAAACTTAAATTGAATTCTCATCATCAATTTCATGTATTCAAAAATAGTAAAGTAATGCAATATAATGTTGTCAGATTTAGAATTCTAGATAGATCTTAACTGAATAAGATACAGATTGCATACTATTTTTTTTCAAGTATGCATAAATCTACATGTATGCATTTAACAATACAATGTACATGTATTTTGATATTCTACTGGTTAATATTTGTTGATGGCTTAAAATCGTAGCTCGCTTTGAGGAGGATAATTCATGTTGTTGACCAAGGAGGAGTTTCATGTTGTTAACAAGACATATCAGACGAAGGGGACTCATGTTGTTATCAGAGGAGGGGTTTCATGTTGGTCAGAAGAGATTCATGTTGTCTAGAGAAGGGGGATCATGTTGTTGTCCAGAGAAGGGGGATCATGTTGTTATCAGAGGAGGGGTTTCATGTTGTCAGAAGAGATTCATGTTGTCCAGAGAAGGGGGATCATGTTGTTGTCAGAGGAGGTGCCTATTGTTATCCAAAGGAGGGTGTTCAAGTTGTTGACTAAAGAAGGAGGTATATTTTGTTGTCCAGAGGATAGGTTTCATGTTGTTGTTGCTACACTTGTTGACCATTATTATTTTACTTCTTCAAATAATGTTTTTGTGTCTTTGTTTTGTTTAAAAAAAAAAGCATCATTGTTTTTTTCTTCTTCATATTTTCATTTCATATTTTTATTTACAGAGAATTGTGGAGAGCCCTAACATCAGTATGTGTATGAATGAACTACTGACGTTAGAGTATGGTGAAGTTCAATCCCGGTTAAAGCTGAGTGCTTGTAAAGCTGTTTTCTCAGCACTAGATAATGTCTCAGATGCAGTAGAGATCTCAAGCGATGACCACGAGATTCAGGTAGCTATAAACATGTAGTTTACTTCAATGAAGTACAGTCAAACCTGTACATGTGGTCACCTCTTTTAGGCAGTCACTTGTATTGAAAGGTCATATTTTTCTTGTCCTGTGATGTAACATTTCAAATGAATTGAACCTCTTTTAAGAGGTCACCTGTCTTATAAGGCCACTTTGCTTTGTCCCAAAGGTGACCTCTTAATACAGGTTTGACTGTACTTAGACTCCAACTCTATTTAGAGTACAGTGAATGAGTCTATGAATGTCTTGTAGCACCCTTTTATGAAGCCACTCCTTCTGCAATAAAAATATGGTCTTATAAAACAGGTGGCCTCTCTTATTTACTTATATGTTGCAATCTCAATGTATCTGAAATCTGTTCTGATAAGAGGGGTGGCCTTTGGTAAGAAGGATTTTATAAGGGGGGGGGGGGGGACTAATGTACTGTATTTCTGTAATATAAGCTTCAAAATAATTAACACAACAAGTGGCAGTAAACAACAAAACATTGAACTTTATTGCATTTATTATTTATTATGTCATAAACAAGTAATAAACAAAACAATAAAACACATCAATACAAAATACTGACTGCTTTCAATGCTAAATTCTATTTACCACAGTTGACTCCATTACTTTGTTGAATTTAGGTAACAATCTTCTGTCCCTGGAAATTTGATGGATATTAACACTTCTATGTCAATTAGTATTACTTTACCTTGAATTAATCGATCATTCCAGTTATCCAATGTATTTAGAGCTTATTAACTCTACAAAGGGACCACAATTTTACTACAAGAAGTCCATAGTGTTTGGCAGTCTTTAGTCTGGTAGTCAAAACGCCAACAGTCAAAACGCTGACAGTCTGTCTGTACTGCATGCATTGTTGCCCTTGTCAAAATTAAGAAAAAGTTTTTCAACTAGCTATCCCCCACCGCTGAAACTTGGATTATCGAATAATGACATTTTGATGAGAGATGAGATGATGATGTCTATAGACCAACACTTTGAGTTGGATGTTTATAGTGTTAGCTCACCAGAGCAACAGTACACATGTATACATGTCGCTCCAATGTTGGACCAGTGAGATAACCCGGTATTAGATCTATATGTAATTCTTTACAGAAATTGTACAAGTCAAAATCACCAATGTTTTGAGAGGCCGTCGTGGTCGTGATCATATGGTAGTTGGATTTAGAGCTACCTCTGCAATCAGTGCCTATCATCACTAAATTTGTGAGTTCGAACCCTGTTCATGGCAGGTTGTACTTGATGCAACTTTATGTGATGAAGTTTGTCAGTGACTTGCGACAGGTCGTGGCTTTCTTCAGGTACTCTGGTTTCCTCCACCAACAAAACTGACCGCCACAATATAACTGAAATATTGTTGAAAGTGGCATTAAACACCATAAACCAACCAATATTTTGTTTATATACATAACTCAATGCATGTTTCTTTTTCTTTCAGTACGTGAATCATGCCTTTGAGAGGCTGACAGGGTACAGTAGTGAAGAGGTCATGGGTAAAAATGGTTCAGAAATCGTCAAAAATGACCGAAATCGACCTGAGCTCAATGACACTATAAATAGCCAAATAAAAAAGGGAAAGGTAAAAATGATATACTATCCCTATAATATGAAAATAACATGTTTACAATAGAATTATGTTTAGTTCAGATGTTGCGTGGCAAAATGTTTTGACACTATTCAATAATATCCTCTTTGTTTTTATCCTGTGGCAAAATAAACTACCGTTAATGGACTAAACTCAGTGCTACCTTTTTTACATGCATCACTTATTATTTGTAAGCTTGTTCTTGTCCTGAATATAGCGGAAACACTGCTCCCAATTAATCAATCAATCAATCAATCAATTTTGTTCAGAAGTAAGTCATAGTATTCGAAGTATATTTTCACAAAAAAAACAAAAGGAAGAAAATCTCTACTTTCTAATTTTGATACAGTTAAACCTGTCTAAACAGAACCTCTTTGGGACCAACTTTTGTGTTCAGAGTAGACAAGTGTTCGATTTATACAGGTTAAATTAACAAAGACTTCCTTTTTTGTAACTTTATTTATAGTTCGGTTTAAACAGGATTCTGTTTTATTCTAGGTCTGGCTTAGTCAGGTTTATACGGGATTCTGTTTTATTTTAGGTCTGGGTTAGTCAGGTTTATACAGGATTCTGTTTTATTCTAGGTCTGGGTTAGTCAGGTTTATACAGGATTCTGTTTTATTCTAGGTCTGGCTTAGTCAGGTTTATACAGGATTCTGTTTTATTCTAGGTCTGGCATAGTCAGGTTTATACAGGATTCTGTTTTATTCTAGGTCTGGCTTAGTCAGGTTTATACAGGATTCTGTTTTATTCTAGGTCTGGCTTAGTCAGGTTTATACAGGATTCTGTTTTATTCTAGGTCTGGCTTAGTCAGGTTTATACAGGATTCTGTTTTATTCTAGATCTGGCTTAGTCAGGTTTATACAGGATTCTGTTTTATTCTAGGTCTGGCTTAGTCAGGTTTATACAGGATTCTGTTTTATTCTAGGTCTGGCTTAGTCAGGTTTATACAGGATTCTGTTTTATTCTAGGTCTGGCTTAGTCAGGTTTATACAGGATTCTGTTTTATTCTAGGTCTGGCTTAGTCAGGTTTATACAGGATTCTGTTTTATTCTAGATCTGGCTTAGTCAGGTTTATACAGGATTCTGTTTTATTCTAGATCTGGCTTAGTCAGGTTTATTCAAGATTCTGTTTTATTCTAGGTCTGGCTTAGTCAGGTTTATACATGATTCTGTTTTATTCTAGGTCTGGCTTAGTCAGGTTTATACAGGATTCTGTTTTATTCTAGGTCTGGCTTAGTCAGGTTTAAACAGGATTCTGTTTTATTCTAGGTCTGGCTTAGTCAGGTTTATACAGGATTCTGTTTTATTCTAGGTCTGGCTTAGTCAGGTTTATACAGGATTCTGTTTTATTCTAGGTCTGGCTTAGTCAGGTTTATACAGGATTCTGTTTTATTCTAGGTCTGGCTTAGTCAGGTTTATACAGGATTCTGTTTTATTTTAGGTCTGGCTTAGTCAGGTTTATACAGGATTCTGTTTTATTCTAGGTCTGGCTTAGTCAGGTTTATACAGGATTCTGTTTGATTCTAGGTCTGGCTTAGTCAGGTTTATACAGGATTCTGTTTGATTCTAGGTCTGGCTTAGTCAGGTTTATACAGGATTCTGTTTTATTCTAGGTCTGGCTTAGTCAGGTTTATACAGGATTCTGTTTTATTCTAGGTCTGGCTTAGTCAGGTTTATACAGGATTCTGTTTTATTCTAGATCTGGCTTAGTCAGGTTTATACAGGATTCTGTTTTATTCTAGGTCTGGGTTAGTCAGGTTTATACAGGATTCTGTTTTATTCTAGGTCTGGCTTAGACAGGTTTATATAGGATTCTGTTTTATTCTAGATCTGGCTTAGTCAGGTTTATACAGGATTCTGTTTTATTCTAGGTCTGGCTTAGTCAGGTTTATACAGGATTCTGTTTTATTCTAGGTCTGGCTTAGTCAGGTTTATACAGGATTCTGTTTTATTCTAGGTCTGGCTTAGTCAGGTTTATACAGGATTCTGTTTTATTCTAGGTCTGGCTTAGTCAGGTTTATACAGGATTCTGTTTTATTCTAGGTCTGGGTTAGTCAGGTTTATACAGGATTCTGTTTTATTCTAGGTCTGGCTTAGACAGGTTTATACAGGATTCTGTTTTATTCTAGATCTGGCTTAGTCAGGTTTATACAGGATTCTGTTTTATTCTAGGTCTGGCTTAGTTAGGTTTATACAGGATTCTGTTTTATTCTAGGTCTGGCTTAGTCAGGTTTATACAGGATTCTGTTTTATTCTAAGTCTGGCTTAGTCAGGTTTATACAGGATTCTGTTTTATTGTAGGTCTGGCTTAGTCAGGTTTATACAGGATTCTGTTTTATTCTAGGTCTGGCTTAGTCAGGTTTATACAGGATTCTGTTTTATTCTAGATCTGGCTTAGTCAGGTTTATACAGGATTCTGGTTTATTCTAGGTCTGGCTTAGTCAGGTTTATACAGGATTCTGTTTTATTCTAGGTCTGGCTTAGTCAGGTTTATACATGATTTTGTTTGATTCTAGGTCTGGCTTAGTCAGGTTTATACAGGATTCTGTTTTATTTTAGGTCTGGCTTAGTCAGGTTTATACAGGATTCTGTTTTATTCTAGGTCTGGCTTAGTCAGGTTTATACAGGATTCTGTTTTATTCTAGGTCTGGCTTAGTCAGGTTTATACAGGATTCTGTTTTATTCTAGGTCTGGCTTAGTCAGGTTTATACAGGATTCTGTTTTATTCTAGGTCTGGCTTAGTCAGGTTTATACAGGATTCTGTTTTATTCTAGGTCTGGCTTAGTCAGGTTTATACAGGATTCTGTTTTATTCCAGGTCTGGCTTAGTCAGGTTTCACTGTATATTTATTGAAGGCTTTTTCTGTACTTAAAAAAATATACTAAAACACAACAACAATGTAATGCATTTTTAGAGAGGGTGGTCCCCTATCAATTTTAGTTGTATATTATACGGTAGATGTGTTTAACAGACTTCTAGGGAACGTCGTGGTCATGATCGTATGGTAGTTGGATTTACAACTACCTATGCAATCAGAGTCTATCACCACTAATGTTGTGAGTTCGAATCCCATCTATGGCGAGGTGTACTTGATATAACATTATGTGATAAAGTTTGTCAGTGACTTGCGGCAGGTCGATGGTTTTCTCCGGGTACTCCGGTTTCCTCCACCAATATAACTGTTAAACACCATAACCATAACCCCTTTTACAGACGTCTTTACATTAACAATGGAGTTAATAACATTGAGAAACATTAAGAGATTAATGTAGTAACTTTATATATTTAAATTGGGTACATTAGATAGATTTAAGCTAATCAGAATTTATTGTAATTGGTTTGACATTAAAATAAGATTGATCACAATCTGTTCAAATTTTTAAAACTTTTATTAAAGTAGTAAAGATTAAAGTTTTCATTTATTTTCATTGAAATTTTAAATTAAATATTCAAAGATAACCTAGTAGATTTATATAAGAATTTTCTAACTTCTAAACTTTATGTTTCTCGTTTTTATATAACTGTAAAAATATTGATGATACAATGGCAGCCATTGTTGTTCGTTGACTTTCATTGATGACTTCTGTATATTATTTAATGCTGACATAATACTTTTACATAAAAAAAAATCTAGGTCGTTGATATCTTAGAAATTTTGACAAAATCTTAGTTAAAGATAGGTCATTTTAGAGGACAGTAAAAAAGCCATGTTATGGATTATGAAATTGAATTGATATTGTTGAAAGGGTTGTGGCTGCTATTTATTGAGGTATATTTCAGGGGGAAAGGAAGGGGGTGGGAGAAGAAGGGATTGATGGCCGAATGTTTAAGCACTTCTAACCATAAGCTTATCACTACTGACATTGATCAGAGCCTGTATGCCCATCTCAGATGTAAAGGTTAGCAGTTAACACCTATCCAAGGCGGGTGATTTGTTAGTTTGATTTAAATGTCTAAAAGAGTCTAATTGTCACTGTATAGCTGAGAAAGTGCTAATAAATGCCAATAGCACTACAACACCATAACAATGCCCTCATATGTCATCTTTTGATAATTTCCCTTTCTGCTGTCTTATTTTCACATGTTAACTTTTCTTATGAAGAAAATTGCACTTTTAATACGAAAATTCAAAATTGGTGTTACCAATTATTACAGAATTTTACACAGCTATAGATCAATGAAAGTTGATTTTTGATCTGTGATGAGAATCAGTCTGTACGGAATAATTGAAAATTTTTCATGTGTTGTTCTTAAGGAAACCAAAAAAACTAATCTAGTTCAGTATTGAATCAATGAATAAATAATATCAATATTTATTTTCCTGTTTCAGAGTTCATTCATGTGTAAAATAGTATGAATGTATATCATCTGAGTCTTTGAAATGTTGAGATACTGTTGGAAATGACGAAATGACTCAAGTTTAATGTTGGTGATTTTCACATATGTCGATCAAAAAGTTATGAAATTAGTTAAAACATGGTTTTAATGTTTGTCGCAATATTGATAATTCGAAAAGTTTTTTTTTTAGCTCTCTTAGTTCAAAAGTCCATGTGATTGTCATCACTTTGCCTCAGCTGTTATCATTGGCGTTGGTGGTGTTGTTACCTGTAGCACTGTTAGCTATTCATTTCAAATTTCGATCTTTTTCTCACAAGCCACTTTACCAATTGGAACCAACTTTGGCAGATTTTTTCCTTTCATGGTCATCAACATTTTACGAGTAAATAATCTATTACCATTCTGAAATTCAACATGTCTGTCTACATGGCCAATTATGCTTTCTGACCCACTGAAATTTCTTAAATCTTCTCAGAAACCACGTATGTGATAGAAATTGTTACCTGGTAGGATTTTCCTTCTAAAAAGTTTGTGGGTTTTTTGTTGGTAAAAAATTGAAGATGGCTGCCAATGCAGAACAAAGTTTTAACATAGGTTCCTATGGGGAAAATAATTTAAGATTACTGTTTCTTCTATTAAACCACTAAACCATTTGACAGCAAGCTTAACTGGAATGTTTCTCTTGTATTGTTCTTGAGAAATCCAAGATGGCCACAACCATAGGACAACATTGGAAAAATATATTTTTCTCAAATACTACTAGAAACCTGATTAAATCTAATCAGTACATGAAAAGTCATTGGATGGTCCTTTACAAAGTTGATTTTTTTGTGTGGGTCGGAAATCCAAGTTTACTGACACCATGGGACATTGTTTAACAATGAATAGGAATAAGCAGGGTTTTTTTTCTGAGAAACTATAAACTTTCTTGCACTTGAAAAGTGCATGAAAAATAAAGAGAGTGATACAGGATACAGGTGGGCCTCTAATTTTAGATATTATGAATTTCACATAGTACAAAACAACACTTAAAATTGGTTCAGAAAGAGATATATTCATCAACCTTGTAATCCCTGAATTGCAATAAATCATCTTTAATTAGATGGTATATAATAAAGCTTAGGGCACTGACTTATTTTTACTTATAGTAGTAGACACATTGAGGGGAAGGTGTTTCTGAATGAGAAATCCATGATAGCTGGAAGTATCTTGTGCAGATGCACCATACTCTGAGGTGCTTGACTAATGTAACTTGCATCCCCATAATTATGTTGATTATTAATTTGATTTTGAATTTTAAATGGTTTTATTTCAAAATTTAGAAAGTCAATTGCAAAATTACGATTTTTTGTGTAAAAGCTGTATCACAAGTATGCCCTTCATTAATAAAATAAGTAAACACAATTAGGTGAGCACATTTCAGTTACACGCTCACACCACGTGAAACTTGAAGAAATATATTAATAATCTCCATGACCCAGTATGTCCAGACAGGTGTAATGAAACTGAATATATCTTTATTTTTATGTTTAAATAAAGCAACATATTTTTTAGGAATTTACAATTTTTGTAAGAGTGAAATATTTTTTGCAGGTGGTCGCTTAATACAGGTTTAATTGATATGAAATGCACTGTCAAGGAAAATAAAAATTAAGGTCACATAATACAAGTTGTTGTTGCTTAATAGAAGTGGTTTGACAGTATATGTTATGGGTCTGTGTTTGTTGTCATCTGTATATGCAATGGTTTCCTTTCGATAATTTGACTTAGCATAAGAGGTGAATTCCAAAATTTGAATTTTTTTTGTTTAATTTTTCATTCAATTTTAATGCATTATTATGGCAAAAATGTTAATTTCTATGGGTTATTGATTGGCTATAAAAAAAAATATAGCTAATTCATTTTGCTAAATTGATTTAAGAAGGGCCCAAAATCTGAAATTTTAAATTCACCAAATCCACTACTGGTTTATTATCAGTAGACAAGTAAACAAGTTTAATTTCCTTTAAAAAAATATATTTTCAGTATATTTATTTATCATTAAACATGTATTATTATTTATGCAGTGAAATGGGTTTTTTTATTCTTAGGATAATATGCTTTATATACATAACAATAGACGTTGCTTCATGGAAGTTTGATGACAGGGTATCTAGACATCTCTTGTCAACCCCCTGGTGAACAGTGTATTATTGTGTACAATTCTTTTGTACTGGTAAAGAAGAAGTTTTTTCAAATTCTAAATGCCCATATAAAACAAAAGACCTGGAGGGTTACTGCATGTTAGACATCAATAAAATTTCAAATATGCGTCACTCTTGTTTATCTTTAAGAATAATAACAAAAACAAACATATTACAAATATTAATAAGGAATATCAACAGTTATTTCCCCTTCCTAAACTGTAAAAGGTGAGAAATGATGTTGTTTGTTTTTTTGATATTGGTGGAATTGTTGACCATAACTGTTTAAATTATGAAAGAAAATTTAAACAGTGATTACACTATCTTTTCAAAATTAACAGAAATAATTCTAAAATAAAATTGTTAATATTTTCAGTATTTACTGATTTTAAAATTGTTATATTTTCAGTATATACTGAATTAAAATTGTTTATATTTTCAGTATTTACTGATTTTTAAAATTGTTTATATTTTCAGTATTGGGATGGTATATATTATACAAGGAGGAAAAGTGGTGAAATCTTGTCTAGTCACTGTCATATCTGTCCAGTTCTTGGTCAAGGGGGGTAAGTTAGTTTGTCCTTGTATTAAATCTATTTTATGGTCCCTTCTTTATTAAAAGATACATGTGAGAACTGTATGTATGTTTGCCTTCATTTGAGGGATGGCATAGCAGAGTTTTCTGATAATGTTGAAAGAAGGAGATATTTTAATACCACCATCATTGAAATAAAGTTGACAGGCAGATCCTAAGAAAAAACTCAAAATAATTTGAGGAAAAATACAAATTTGTTGACCTTGTTATGATTTTGGTTATTTACAATGATATTGGTTATTTATTGTGATTTGGGTTATTTATAATGATTTGGGTTATTTACAATGTATTTTTGGTTATTTACAATGATTGTTTGGTTATTTACAATGATAGTTTGGTTATTTACAATGATTTTGGTTGTTTACAATGATTGTTTGGTTATTTACAATGATAGTTTGGTTATTTACAATGATTGTTTGGTTATTTACAATGATAGTTTGGTTATTTACAATGGTTTTGGTTGTTTACAATGATTTTGGTTATTTACAATGATTTTGGTTATTTACAATGATTTTGGTTATTTTCAATGGGTTTTGGTTATTTACAATGATTTTGGTTATTTACAATGATTTTGGTTATTTACAATGATTTTGGTTATTTTCAATGGGTTTTGGTTATTTACAATGATTTTGGTTATTTACAGGAAAGTTTCACATGTTATATCTATAAAGAATTCAACCACAGATACCTCACATATATTAAAGGAAAGTACAGAATTTAGTTTAATAAATGGTAAGTTTTTAAGCTATGATTTTAACACCTGTGGTATACTGACCATGTACACCTGTAGAGTGAAAATTGGTGCATTGTGTCACAAATTAAGCCTGTTTTAAAATATAGCCATCAATTTGAAGTAATAAATTCCTCTCCGGTGTTGTTTAGGGGTTGCTTTATACTTATGAGTTACTCTACTGTTAAAAACCCAACTGTGACATTAATAACAGCCATAATATACTGAAGTATTGTCTCAAAAATCAACGTTGCATTTTCTGTTTTCATTGAATTCCTCAGAAAAAGTGATTTACAACATTTTTTGGACCTATAACTGTTGCTAAGATATAAGTGGGTTTGTGATTTACAACATTTTTTGGACCTATAACTGTTTCTAAGATATAAGTGGGTCTGTGCAGGCCTCTACATTAACATATTTTTTAACTTGTCCCTTTGGACAACTAACTAAAAAAAGTACTTGTCCGGCTCAATCTTTTAGTTGTCCGAAAAAACCAATAAAAATTACAAAAACTAGAGAATAATTATGAGCAATTTGTGTAAAATGTTTTGGTTATTGTTTCACAAACATTATCGCATCCTGTCATATTAATACTAACAGAAATTATGATTATGACATCTTTAATCAACAAATTAACATACACTTCGACATAAGTCATAAAGTCATTGGTATCAAATGATGCCATCATGGTATGAGTGTCTAATCGTAAATTTCTAAGTTTGGATCTCGAATAGCAGGCCCATCTAAGCTGTAATCGTATAATGTGGATTGAATCCAGGATGCTTTGAACGTCGTTGTTCACCATCTATTGAATGCAAATTGTCTATCAAAATCAGCTACTGAATGTCCCTCAATGGAAAATTAAAATCAGATTTTATGGTTGAATTGATCTCTGCCACTTGTTGTAAATCCGTACTTTCTAAGATCGGGGGATATAGATCCATGTTGATGGACATTTTATTTACGTTTCCAGGGAATTATTGTGTACGGGAAGGAAACACTGTAAACAAATCAATTTCTATTTCATTTATTAATTACTTAATGCCAGTTATCGTTTAATCAAATCGCTGAAAAGATACGGATCAAGTATATGTGAGGAATATCTCTTGGTTCACCGTTATAATTAGCGATAGTGTACTTCAACGGAAACCGATAGTTTTGAACACATTGAAATAATTATTTACCAAGTTTTTGTCTGTCATAATGACAAAGCAACACATTTTTATCATAGAAAATAACCTCCAAAAGATAGAACAGTCATTTTTTCACTTGTCCCGTCGGACAACCATGATACAAGATCTACTTGTCCGACATCAGTTTTCACTGGTACAGGACAATCGGACAAGCGTTAATGTCGAGGCCTGCTGTGATGTACAACATTTTTTGGACCTATGTCTGTTTCTAAGATATAAGTGGGTCAAAATAGACCAACACCCACAATTTATATTTTTTATTTTAAGTCTGATTTTAATGGGTTACAGTTTAGCATTGCAGCCTATGTTAAAATGAATGAAATAATGTTTCTGAAAAATTAAACTTCATTGGACACATACTATGCATGAATAACCAGGTGAGTGATACAGGCTCAGGTGGGCCTCTAGTTTGGTTTTATGCTGATTTTAGATAAGGAAGTTGTTAATGTTAAGTTGAAATTGCATGCAAAATATATTCTGATTTCGTTGGTGCTCATCTTAAAAATTGTATATTCCATAGTTCAATAACCTATTAAAACTTTGCTGGGCCAATATATAATACCGTCATAGTTTTTGACAAACAAAACAGGCTTTTAAAAGATTTATAAAAACAAACAAACAAACAAACAAAAAACAACTGTTTGGTATTTTACATGCATGCATGATTCTATAAAGTATAGAGTATAAGTCTAAATCCATGTAAATAATAAACAAATTTATACTGTACCTACAATATGTTAAATTGATCCTTATATTTACAGCAGACAAATATTAGCCTACAACTTAGTTATAGACGATTTTTTTTGTAGAAATCTCATTATATATATATATATAATTGATATAAATAAGACAGTGGCCTGGGTGGCTCAATGAGTTAGGTAGTTGGATTACCTAACAGCTCATACAAGCCTATCAGCAATACGGCATGGGTTCGCACCCGACTTTGTAAATTACAAAAAAGGGTGCACTCGACTCGCAGCCACAAGTTATAAAGTTTACCAGTTGCTTTCCCATGGTCGGTGGTTCTCTCCGGGTACTCCGGCTTCCTCCATCACTAAAACTGGTCGCCATGATATAGCTGAAATATTGCTGAATGTGGCATTTAACACAATAAATCAAATCAAATCATTATAAATAAGACAATCATTTTACAGGTACATGTAGTAGTCTTATTGTGGACAGTCATTTTTTTAGACAACAAATGTTTATGTTTATTATTAGGGACTTTTTTTGCTAGAAAATCTAATTATGGACAATCATTTGCTATAGTTTAGTTATGGACATTCATTCTTACACAGTCTAGTCATGTACAATCATTTGCTAGATAGTTGAGTTATGGACAATCATTTACAAGACAGTCGAGTTATGTACAATCATTTTCTAGACAGTCTAGTCATGGACAATCATTTTCTAGACAGTCGAGTTATGGACAATCATTTTCTAGACAGTCTAGTTATAGACAATCATTTGCTAGACAGTCTAGTTATGGACAATCATTTTCTAGACAGTCTAGTTATGGACAATCATTTTCTAGACAGTCTAGTTATGGACAATCATTTTCTAGACAGTCTAGTCATGGACAATCATTTTCTAGACAGTCTAGTCATGGACAATCATTTTCTAGACAGTCTAGTTATGGACAATCATTTTCTAGACAGTCTAGTCATGGACAATCACAATCAATACAGTCTAGTTATGGACAATTATTTGCTATACAGTCTAGTTATGGAGTTATGGACAATCTTCTTTTAGACTGTCAAGTTTTTGATAATTATTTCCTAGACAGTCCAGTTTTATGCTAGAAAATTTTGGTAAACACAGTCATTTTCTAGACAATATTAAGGTATAGACAATGTTTTTAAAGGCAATATCATTGCAGACAATATTTAGTCCAAGCTAGTAAACTACGGGTGGTCAGTTTCAAGACAAACACAATCTAGTCAGTTCATGTAGAGTCTAGTTATATTTACAGGAGGCCAGCCTACACAAACACAGGCTGGACAATCTTATTCTAGAGCATCATTTTCTAGACAGTCTAGTGAGTACTGTGTGTTCATTACTTCATTGCTGTGATATAAATTTTATGTGAGGTGGACAGGTTTATTCTCTTTCTCGCTTACAGCTTATAGAACTGTGTCATTTTGACAATACAGTTTTTATTTGTTCATGCCACTATATAACTGAAATATTACTAAAGATGGCTTAAACACAGATCAATCAATATTTAGTACAATTTCCTTTTTAGTTAAAATAATGATTGGGGTGTTCATGTATTGACATATACCAGAAAACAATTTAAAAAATACAAATGAAAGAAAGCTTTGATTGCTGTTCCTAATGTGAACCTTCATTTTTTTCTGCTTTTTGAGTATACTACTTCACAATAAAACAAATGTATATGTCTACCGATTGGACAGTTACAGAGATAGAGTATTGATTAGTCATCTATCTTAGTACAACTATGGTATTTGTTTTCTTTGAAGTTTTAATGAAGCTATGATTATGTACTAACAACCTTGGTAAACATTGATGAAAGTTGAAATAAAATTGTGATATAATTTTAAAATTGTGATATAATGCAATATTTTAAGTGTGGTATTTTATTTTATGTTTAAAATCTGTTATGTAACAATTTCCTTTCATGTATATAGGGGTGATTCCAACCTCTCTTTTTTCCTATGCAACAAATGTTTTTGTGACAGCTTTTACAATTTTTACAACTATTTTATTCCTAAACAAGTAGTTTAACCTTTCAAAAAATGCTTTAAATATAATACAATATATATATCTAAAGAGAAATAAATTCTTTGGCTTGCATATAATAAAACATTTCAAAAGAAGACAAACAAAATCTTCAAGGAATTCTCAGGTTGTTTTACTTGTCTGCAGACACAAATTGTCAGAAAATAGAATTTTCCCTATGCATATTGCTAACAGACATGTCTATGCACATTTACTCATAATACAGCTTTTTGCTTCTTGTCCCTTGGCATAAATTTTATAGACATAACAAGCAAACATATTATATCTTAATATTAGGGACCAGAAATAGGCTATTGCCTTGCACATCAAATTTTATGACTTTGAACTCATTTTAAATATATATTCTTACACTATTACTAGTGTATTATTTAATTTATCCACTCAAGATTGTTTAATTGTAAACTTTAAAAGTCCAAGCCGTAAGCATGAACTTTATAATAAAAAAAAACTCAAGTTTAATAACACAATTGTTACAATGTAAACAAAACAAAAAAAGTGTCCCTTAATGTAAACAAGAGTTGTCTCCCTTGAAAAATATAAAAAAACCAGCTCCGACATAAGTTTGCAAGCACTCTCCTGTTGTCATTCTTAAATTTACTCTAAAGCTTTATCTTAATAATATCTCAATCAAGTAGGAAAAACACTTGAAAAACTTGAAAATTGGGAAATGATGTGAGTTTAAACCCTGTTCATGGTGAGGTGAACTCAAAACAACATTATGTGATAAAGTTTGTCAGTTACTTTCGACAGGTCAGTGGTTTTCTCCGGGTCCTCCAGTTTCCTCCACCAATAAAACTGACCGCCACGATATAACTGAGATACTGTTGAAAGTGGCGTTAAACACCATAAACTAACCATACGTTTAAACCTGATAACAACCATTGAAGGATTTCCTATAGCTTTATCTCAGCAGGACATGAATGACAAATTATGTTTGAAAATTCTTGTAGGAATTATACCCCTTGAAAACATGTACAGGGAGAATGAGGATATCAAAGGAATACGGTTTAGTTCATTAATAGTGGAAACTATGAAACTAATTTTAATGACATGATTATATTAAAACAAGGGAGACAACCAACATTAAAGATGCATGCAGTCTTAAATGGAATTAACTTTGTTTATTGTATGTCATACATTTATTACCTTCTCAGTATTACCAAAACCTCTAAGGTCAAAATATGGACCACATCAGTGTGCCAGTGTTTAAAGCTGTTATATATGTTGATATACAATTCAAGTACTTTTCCAATACAGTAGAACAAGTTGCCTTACAAGAGGAGTAGCCTCTCTTTGAGGGGAACAGCTTAGTATAATTTTACTATCTTAGTGCATCTAAAATCTGTCCTGTTACAAGAGATGGCCTTTGGTAGGAGGTGCCTTTTAAGAGAGGACAACTGTAATACCAAATTCTCTAAGGTCAAAGGTCCACATCAGTTTGTCAATGTTTACAGATGTTATAGGTGTTTTTATTATTCAAATATCGGTACTCGTATATGGCAGGTTATATTTTCACGTGGTAAATTTTTTTTACATATTTTAGCGGTTCAACTTAAATCGCAAAATTCAATATTGCCAATATTTTATGCTAAGTTGATCATGGTTTTCAAACGTTTTCTACAGATCGACAAACCATGATCGGTACAACAGTACATATATTAAACACCCACGCTAGTTAATACTATTAATTAATGCCCATCGGCACATTTAATGGTGTGTAAAAATTAATTAGTGTTATTCCAGTCTTCATTAGATATATGATTGTCAAATAAAATATTGTTAAAACAACCAGTCTAATATAATCTGCATATTCATATACTACATGTACATCATTATAGGTGTAATTAAAAGACATAAGATGATAAACCTGTGATTTATATTGATTAACTGTACAATCAGGTGTCTTTTATAAAGATTGTGTTTTTGTGCTTTTTTGGCAATTTGAAATGTGCTATATGTACCAGTATTTCATTTCTTCATAAAATAAAATAGAAAAAAAAGATTTTATTACTCATTTGTTAAAATCTTATCTGTTGGGATTTTTGAGAAAGAAACATGATTGCATTGCATACTGAAAAGCACATAAAAATTAAATATTTTTCAGATTTTTTTTTCTTGGAGTTATGGCCCTTGTTTTGAGTTGGTCATATTGACATATTAGACTTGATGATCCCATCACTAGTAGACAATAAATTAGATGACTTTCTCCTTGTGCATGATTGATTGCCTATACATGGACATGCACATACATGTATCAGTTTTTTGCTGGATCAAAGTTTTACCCATGTCCTTACATTAATCTGTATAACTTACAGGTCTCTATGGAATTTAACTTGCATGTCTTTATGGAATTTAACTTGCAATTCTCTATGGAATTTAACTTTCAGGTCTCTATGGAATTTAACTTACAGGTCTCTATGGAATTTAACTTGCCTGTCTTTATGGAATTTAACTTGCAAGTATCTATGGAATTTAACTTACAGGTCTCTATGGAATTTAGCTTGCATGTCTTTATGGAATTTAACTTACAGATCTCTATGGAATTTAACTAACATGCCTATGGAATTTAACTTACATGTCTATGGAATTTAGCTTACATGTCTCTATGGAATTTAACTTACAGGTCTCTGTGGAATTTAACTTGCATGTCTCTATGAAATTTAACTTACAGGTCTCTATGGAATTTAATTTGCATGTTTTTATGGAATTTAACTTACAGGTCTCTATGGAATTTAACTTGCATGTCTATGGAATTTTACTTACAGGTCTCTATGGGATTTAACTTACAGAGGTCTCTTTGAAATTTGTTTTACGTGTCTGAAATTTAACTTACAAGTCTCTTTTGAATTTAATTTGCATGTCTTTATGGAATTTAATTTACAAGTCTCTATGGAATTTAACTTACAGATCTCTATGGAAGTTGACTTGCAGGTCTTTATGGAATTTTACTTACAATGTACATGTCTCTATGGAATTTAATTTGCATGTCTCTATGGAATTTAACGTACATGTCTCTATGGAATTTAACTTACAGGTCTCTATGGAATTTAATTTGCATGTCTTTATGGAATTTAACTTACATGTCTATGAAATTTGACTTGCAGTTCTCTATGGAATTTAACTAACATGTCTCTATGGAATTTAACTTACATGCCTCTATGGAATTTAACTTACAGGTTTCTATGGAATTTAGCTTGCATTTCTTTATGGAATTTTACTTACGTGTCTCTATGGAATTTAACTTGCATGTCTCTATGGAATTTAACTTACATGTCTATGGAATTTAACTTGCAGGTCTCTATGGAATTTAGCTTACAGGTCTCTATGAAATTTAACTTATAAGTCTCTGGAATTTAACTTACAGGTCTCTATGGAATTTAACTTACTTACAAGTCTCTGGAATTTAACTTACAGGTCTCTATGGAATTTAACTTGCAGGTCTGTATGAAATTTAACTTACAAGTCTCTGGAATTTAGCTTACAGGTCTATGGAATTTAACTTACTTACAAGTCCCTGGAATTTAATTTACTGGTCTCTATGAAATTTAACTTGCAGGTCTCAACAAACTATAACTTGCATAAAAACAGGTGAGAAATGCAGGTTTAGTGACTCTTGTTTCGTATCATGGTTTACATTGTCAAATAAAATAACTGATGTTAAGTTCATTTAGATTCATTTATAACAGCTTTGTTTTCTGCAGGTGGATTACATGGTGTTCCACGGAGGAAAGAATCTATTGCACGAATACACTCAATGACCATAGAAGCTCCAATCACTAAGGTATTCAATAAACATTTTTTTTATTGCACAAATACACTCAATGACTACAGAAGCTCCAATCACTAAGGTATTCACTTAGTACCTGTAAACATTTTTTTATTGGTCAAATACACTCAATAAATATAATAGTTTCAATCACTAAGGTATTCACAAAACACTGAATTATTGCAAAGATACACTCATCAGTGATTATAGATGCTTCATTCAGTACAGTAAGCACAAAACACTTGTTATTGCATGGATACACTTAATGAGTATAGAAGCACAAAAGTGTTCACACTGTTTTCGGTAAGCAACGACTTTTTGTCAATTTCCTGTTTTAAATGTCGACTTTGTCAATGCCAACAATTGTCATTTGCTTGTTTCTTTATAAATAAGTTTTTCTGAAATTTCTTTAGCCTTTCTTCATGGAATGAACATTTTTTTATAGTACAAATTTAAAATACAGAAAAAAATGACGTACCTTGGCATCATCTTTTAATGTTGTTAAATCTATTGGAATTTGGAGATAATCAGGGACGAGTTATTTATTTCTCATTTGGGTATTGCCCACCCCTATTTCCACCATATACTTTCATGTGATCATGGAAACGGAAACACAAGAATTATGGATTATGTTTCTATTTTTCAGGTGATAAACATAATAAACGCTGCTCAGGAAAGTAGTCCAATAACAGTTGTTCAAGCGCTGGATAAGGTGCTAGAAATTCTACGAACCAGTGAACTTTACTCACCATACTTCGCACAACAAATGAAAGATAATGATCCAATGACGAGTGATTTAGTTAGCGGGCTTGTCTCTGTAAGTTGTTTAGTTAGCAGTCTTGTCTCTGTAAGTTGTTTAGTTAGCGGGCTTGTCTCTGTAAGTTGTTTAGTTAGTGGGCTTGTCTCTGTAAGTTGTTTAGTTAGTGGGCTTGTCTCTGTAAGTTGTTAAATATTGTTTTACAAATTGGGCTGGTCTTTGTCAATTGTTAGCTAATGATAGTATTAAATATGGAAAAGGTTGTAGGTTACATTTCATTTTGAAAGTAACAAATGAACATACTTTTCAAATAAATCCCAGAATCGATAAACTAGTTTTCAACCAATACTGATGCAGACTTCAATACCTGTTATCGTGATAGATTTATAATCATTTTGCTTAAATTACTTTTTTTTTTATGACACAAATGATCAATCACTGAAAATGACGTTTTGAGACACATTCATCAAAGATTATCCTCAGCTTCAGGTTTCTAATTTTACTTCCGTTAACTAAGATTATATATTTTTTTTAAAGGCTTTGAAATGAGGTACAATACAATTACTAAAGTTATAGAAGAGTAACATGTTGTTATTCCTGTAGCGATTATGCCATAATCAATAAGCTGTTAGCAATCAGTATTTCATAATTTCAAAATCGTATATATTGCTTTTGAAGTCCATTTTATTACAATTTAAATTTCTTTCTTTATTAGCTCACCTTGCCAAAGGCAATGTGAGCTTTTGCCATCACTTGGCGTCCGTCGTCCGTTAACTTTTCACATTTTAATCTTCTCCTCTTAAACCCATCAGCCAAATGGAATGAAACTTGGTAGGAAGCATCTATGGAAGGTTCTGTATAAAGATTGCTCATTTTGTCCCGATCCATTAACAAACATGGCCACCACAGACAATTCTTGTTTCTGATTGGCCGATTTTTTAAAATCTTCTCCTCTGAAACCGCTTGGCCAAATGAACCGAAACTTGTTAGGAAGCATCTATGGAAGGTCCTCTATAAAGATTGCTCATTTCGTCCCGATCCGTTAACAAACATGGCCGCCACAGGTCATTCTTGTTTTTGATTGGTTGATTTCTAAAAAATCTTCTCCTCTGAAACAGCCAGGCCAAATGAATCAAAACTTGGTAGGAAACATCCTTGGAAGGTTCTCTATAAAGATTGTTCATTTAGTTCCGATCCGTTAACAAACATGGCTGCCACAGGCCATTCTTGTTTTTGATTGGTTGATTTCTAAAAAATCTTCTCCTCTGAAACCGCTTTCCCATATGGACTGAAATTTGGTAGGGGGCATCTATGGAAGGTCCTCTATAATGATGGCTAATTTTGTCCCGATCCATTGACAAACATGGCCGCCACAGGCAATTCTTGTTTCTGATTGGCCGATTTTTTAAAATCTTCTCTGAAACCGCTTGGTCAAATGAACCGAAACTTGGTAGGAATCATCTATGGAAGGTCCTCTATAAAGATTGCTCTTTCGTCCTGATCCGATAACAAACATGGCCACCACAAACCATTCTTGTTTCTGATTGGTTGATTTCTAAAAAATCTTCTCCTCTGAAACCGCTTTCCGGAATGAACTGAAATTTGGTAGAAAACATGCATGGAAGGTCCTCTATAAAGATTGCTCATTTCGTCCTCATTCGTTAACAAACTTGGCCGCCACAGGCAATTCCTGTTTCTGATTGGTCAATTTCTAAAAATCTTCTCCTTTAAAACTACTTTACCAAATGAACCGAAACTTGGTAGGAAGCATCTATGGAGGATCCTCTGTACAGATTGCTCATTTCATCCCGATTCGTTAGCAAACATGGCTGCCATAGGCAATTCTTGTTTCTGGTTGGTTGATTTCTAAAAATCTTTTTCTCTGAAACTGCTTAGCCAAATGAACCAAAACTTCTGTATTAAGTTTCCTCAAAGCAGAATGAAAGGTGAGCGACACAGGCTCAGCCTACTGAGCCTCTAGTACGTATGAATCAAAGTGTGGAATGATTTTATCTACATTACAAAGACATGAATTGATCCACATAAAACAAACTATATATATGGGTTAGAATAGAAAGTGCAGTATGAAGGTCATAGTCGAATTGTGAAACAGATCCATTTCTGTACACAAATTTTATAGAGTTGAACCCTGTTGAATATTGCATATTAAGACAACATAATGATTGAAGTCATTGCAGAAGAAAATGTTTTAATTTATCACTGTTAAAATAAATGATGCCTTTCAGAAAGGTTTTACTTTTCTGTTAAAATTCTGTTTCTTAAGGGTTAGGGTTATATTTCAGTTATATCATGGCAGTCAGTTTTTATTGGTTGAGAAAACCTGAGTACCTGTGGTTTGCAGCATGGGGCTGTGTTATGCTAATATTGCTTTGGGATCATCATGGATGTAATTGTATGATGGTTGTAATTAGATCTACATTTGTTATATATTTTGTCATACAAACTTGTGCTATCAAGTTTGTCAGTGTTTTGTGGCAGGTCAGAGGTTTTCTCTGGGTACTACAGTTTCCGCCACCAATAAATCTGACCTCTTGTTTGCGGGGAGGGGTTTCATACTTAGATTTGTGGGGGATTTTTTTTTATGCTTAGATTTGTGGGAGATTTTTTTTTATGCTTATTTTTTAGAGGGATTTTTTTTTTCATGCTTAAATTTGTGGAGGATTTTTTTTTTCATGCTTAGTTTCGTGGGGGATTTTTTTTTCATGCTTAGTTTCATGGGGGATCTTTTTTTCATGCTTAGTTTCGTGGGGAATCTTTTTTTCATACTTAGTTTTGTAGGGGATTTTCTTTTCATACTTAGTTTTGTGGGGTATTTTTTGTTCATTCTTAGTTTTGTGGGGGTATTTTTTGTTCATTCTTAGTTTTGTGGGGTATTTTTTGTTCATACTTAGTTTTGTGGGGGATTTTCTTTTCATATTGAGTTTTGAGGGTTTTTTTTTCATACCATGCTTAGTTTGGGAGGATTTATTTTTATACTATGTGTGTTGTTTTTTTTTTTCATATTTAGTTTTGTGCTGATTTTTTTTCATTCAACATTACAATAACAACTATGTATGTGATCCTATAGTCACTCAGTGTAGTAATAAGCTTCAAATAATCCACAATAACAGACCTACAGCTGACATATGGAACACATAGGACACCTGGCCCTGGGGGACATTATACTTCCTGTAAGATTGTTGATGTACAATTTACTGTTGTAAAGAAAACTTGAAAGACACGATTATCACACACAATAAATTAAAAAGAATTTGATACCGAAGTTGGGGGTCAAATCTTATATAGTCAAACCTGTATTAAGAGGTCACCTTTGGGAAAAGAAAAAGTTGCCCTATAAGACAGGTGGTCTCTTAAAAGAGGTTCAATTCATATGAAATTTTGTATGACAGGACAAGAAAAGGATGACCTTTTAAGACAGGTGACTGCTTAATAGAGGTGACAACATGGTCAGGTTTGACTATTTATTCTAATAAAAACTCACTGAGCATAAGGAAACTTCAACTTCAATTGGATTTGTTATGATAAATTACAATACACCATAATTAGCTAAAGAGAGATTTTTTAACTGTTTGTAAATAAAACACTTTTCCACAGTAACTTAATATAACCTGCATGTACCACAATGTACAGCTGGTATTGATGATAATATTTCTAAGATTACATGAACTTAAAGTTATCAATATTGACGTGTTTTTTCATAAAAAAGTTTAAAAAAAAGTTTAAATCTAGGCATCCTTTAAGATAAAGAGCTCTAAAATTAAAGTTGATGTACAGAAATGCAGACAAGGGCAGATGTGGCCAAGTGCTTCTCCATCGATTTAATTTTGTACCTGTATTTGATGAAATTTTTCTGCAATGACAATTTACTAGGCATCAATCATGGACATTATGTTTTAGCCATGTTTGTTAACGTCTCTTCATCCATACATCCCACACTTTGTTTCCACACCATAGCTTATGCTCCCCTTAAGCAAATCATTTAAAATTAATACACAAGGTCAAGGACAATAAAAGGAAGGCCAATTTCGATTTTGGACTTTTTTTGTTCCAGACGTATGCCCCTGTTTATTTTAGCTGGGTGTTCCAGACTTATGCCCCTGTTTATTTTAGCTGGGTGTTCCAGACGTATGCCCCTGTTTATTTTAGCTGGGTGTTCCAGACGTATGCCCCTGTTTATTTTAGCTGGGTGTTCCAGACGTATGCCCCTGTTTATTTTAGCTGGGTGTTCCAGACTTATGCCCCTGTTTATTTTAGCTGGATGTGTGGTCCAGACTTATGCCCTTGTTTATTTTAGCTGAGTGTGTTGTCCAGACTTATGCCCCTGTTTATTTTAGCTGGGTGTGTGTTCCAGACTTATGCCCCCTGTTTATTTTAGCTGGGTGTGTGGTTCAGACTTATGCTCCTGTTTATTTTAGCTGGGTGTGTGTTCCAGACTTATGCCCCTGTTTATTTTAGCTGGGTGTGTGTTCCAAACTTATGTCCCTGTTTATTTTAGCTGGGTGTGTGGTCCAGACTTATGCCCCTGTTTATTTTAGCTGGGTGTGTGTGGTCCAGACTTATGCCCCTGTTTATTTTAGCTAGGTGTGTGGTCCAGACTTATGCCCCTGTTTATTTTAGCGGGGTGTGTGGTCCAGACTTATGCCCCTGTTTATTTTAGCTAGGTGTGTGGTCTAGACTTATGCCCCTGTTTATTTTAGCTGGGTGTGTGTTCCAGACTTATGCCCCTGTTTATTTTAGCTGGGTGTGTGGTCTAGACTTATGCCCCTGTTTATTTTAGCTGGGTGTGTGTTCCAGACTTATGCCCCTGTTTATTTTAGCTGGGTGGGTGTTCCAGACTTATGCCCCTGTTTATTTTAGCTGGGTGTGTGGTCCAGACTTATGCCCCTGTTTATTTTAGCTGGGTGTGTGTTCCAGACTTATGCCCCTGTTTATTTTAGCTGGGTGTGTGTTCCAGACTTATGCTCCTGTTTATTTTAGCTGGGTGTGTGGTCCAGACTTATGCCCCTGTTTATTTTAGCTGGGTGTGTGGTCCAGACTTATGCCCCTGTTTATTTTAGCTGTGTGTGTGTGGGCATTCATTTCCATTGGACACATTCTTCCATATTTTTTCTTTTTTAATTGAATTTCCCACGACTTACTAAGTGTTGACGTTTTGTGGCATTTTTCACCATTGAAAAACTCACAAGGTGTATTTCAATAGCCACACCATCTATTCTGGTTTACATGTGTTACAATACAAGCATTATATTCAGTTATATATGAGTAAGGGATACAGAATCGTACTTTAACGGTACATGTATGTGACTTTTTCACGGATGAAAGCATCAAATGAAATTTCTCTTGGAAATTCTTTTGGCAAAAAAGTGGACAGATTATATACATCAGTGCAGTAGAAGGTGTTAAGGGTTAGAGGTATGGTTTTTAAAGCCACTTTCAACAATATTTCAGTTATATCGTGTCAGTCAGTTTAATTGGTGGAGCAACCTCCGGAGAAAAACCACTTTATTACATAATGTTGTATCGAGTACACCTTGCCATGAACGGGATTTGAACTCACAACTTTAGTGGTGATTGACACTAATTACACAGGTAGGTGTAAATCAAACTACCATACGATCACGGCCACGACGGCCCCCAAATCTGAAAATGTTGTAAGTATAAAGATCAAGGTCAAATTTGAATTTAGTTCTTTCTATTTGACTGTTGTATTCCAGGAAAGAATATATCTTTTAATATTTTCATGCCCCTGCGAATAAAAGTCGGGGGCATATTGTTTTACCCCCGTTCGTCCACATATAGGGTACATGTTTTGTCTGCCATACTCCTCTTACAGTTTTTCAAGGTTGAAGCTTTTTATTTCACCTGGATATATGTACATATCAATTATCACAGCAACTGTATGGGTAACAAATCACTGTTTTGTACTTAAACCTCCAGTGTGCAAGTGCTCTTCAGGAGCATGCATCTGTCTAGTCTAGGTCACATGAAATCTTGTAAACTCATTGAAGAATTATCTGCAGACAAAACACAAGGTGCACTATGACTAGTAATTAAACAGCAAGATTCAAACCTTGTTCTCTATACTAAATAATAACAAATGCCAATTTTTGAATAATTGATAACAATTTATTATGTATTTAATTGTTTATATTACAGCAAAATGTTAAGCGGACGTTAACTCCAAGTTATTTATCAGACGTCAATAGCAACAGTAGTGGTAAACAAGGTGAGAAGTCATTTTACTCCAGTAGAATACATTTATTATCGAAATTAAGGTTTTGTTCATTCACCTTCTTAATAAATAAACAAATTACTGCAATTTTACTTTTAAATTGATGTAACAATCTTTATTAATAAGTAAGGATTTAGATGTACCTGAGTATGAAAGGAAATCAATCTTAAGTCCATGTACCAGTACAAATCAAAAGTTAAAGAAGGACTGGTTTGCACAAACCTCATTTAGATTTAAGTCTCAATTAAACCTTAAGTGTAAATTAATTTCATGTACATTCCAAGTAAATTTAAGTCTCAATTTCAATTTAATCGAGGTTTGTGCAACCCATTCCAATACTCTGTCTTATTGATTGATTGATTGATGTTTAACATCAAGTGATCATTATTATATCAACTATAAATGATGAGAACTTTAGTTTACAGCAATAAATCTGTATGTAGAATTTAAGTGGCAAGTACGAGTGGTCTGTGGAGCCCCAGCCCTGAAGGTACAAAATTTTAGCGGTAATATGTTTGTACCATGCTTGTTGCAGGGATGATTTTTTCAGTTATTAAACTGATTTCAGCTATTTTCCTCTGAAAATTGTTTTACGAAAGTTGCTGGACATAGTCAGAACAGGTACAAAATGACCATTTTGAAAGGGGGTGTAGATGGTTTCAGCTATTTTTCATGGATTTCAGTTATTTTATTTTCTAACCAGGATCATCCCTATTGTTGCTTAATAGTAGATATTATCTTGTGTAAAAGATCAAACGGAAAATTTTCAAATCATGGATAATATTCTTTTCTAGGTCATCATTCTCATCCGCACATTCCTAGTCCAGCAACCTCATCATTATCTCAGGTTCCAGACCATATACAGGAAATTCTGCAGTACGAGAATACCTGGGAATTTGATGTTATAGAACTTGAAAGAGTTACTAATAAAAGGTTTGTGTTTTATGAAATTGTTTGTCAAGTGTCACTGGTTTGGTTGGTATATGGTGTTTAATGCCACTTTCAACAATATTTCAGTAATATTGTGGTGGTCAGTTTCATTGGTGAAGGAAACCGGAGTACCCGGAGAAAACCACAGACCTGTCGCAAGTCGTGAACAAACTTTATCACATAATGTTGTATCGAGTATACCTCGTCATGAACGGGGTTTGAACTCACAACTTTAGTGGTGATAGACACTTGATGAAATTTTAAATTATATTTTATCAGTTGATATATTTCAATGATAAATATGTATTTTATTATTCAAATGAAGTTGTTTTAATTGTATACATATACCATGAAACAAGAAGTTTTAGATCATCATGCTGTTATATATCTGGCATTTAACTATCATCTTGTTGACCTTTGACTTTCATCAAGATCAAACAGAATTTCAGTATTATATTTTGTGACTTAAACAGGGTTTTTTTAACATCAAATTTTTTTTATATAGGCTCTGCAAATGAAAACTCAAAGTTTTGTTAAAACTCTGCCAAGGAAAACTCAAAAGTTTTGTTAAAGACTCTGCCAAGGAAAACTCAAAAGTTTTATTATAGACTCCACATATTGATGCTTGTTTTTATTTGTGTTTGATTTTAACATACTTTTATCTTCTTCTTTTTTCAGGCCACTTTTATATTTAGGATTAAAGACTTTAAATAGATTTGGAATTTGTGAATTTCTTCAAATAGAAGAGAGTATATTAGCTAACTGGTTAAAGTTAGTAGAGGGCAGATATCATGGTAGTAACACATATCACAATTCTACACATGCAGCTGATGTCATGCATGCCTCGTCGTACTTCCTAGAGAGGGAACGAACCAAGGTATGATTATAAGTGAGAACAATGTAGTTATGTTGTCAGTCATTTTTGTGATAGTATGTGGTCTTTTTGAGTGGAAGCAAATCTGCAGGATTTTTATCATTTGCTTACATATGCATTGCCGTTGGAGATCCAATTATCAAGAGGGGAGAGCTGGGGTCCCATTAAATGGTTTAACCCTGCCACATGTGTGTGCCTGTCCCAAGCTAATAAATTAAGAAGAGTTTGAAGATACCAAAGGGGCAATCAGAAACCGTATATCGAAGAAGAACACACAACACAATGGCCAAAAGAAAAAGTACAAAAGGACAAACAACGATCGACAAAACATATAAAACTAAAGATCGAGTAACACGAACCCCACTAAAACGGGGGGTGAACTCAGGTGCTCCGGAAGGGTAGGCAATTCCTGCTCCACTAGTGGCATCCGTCGTGTTAATCTAGTTACAAACCCGGTAATAAGTCGTGAATGAGGAAAGGACCGGGAAGTGTTTCGACAAGTGGAACATATCCGTGGTCATTTGTGACACAGATATTCCATAACGGTCAACCAAGTCATGGTGACGACCGTAAAATTTTCAAAGTGATGACTTCAACTTTACCAAAAGGAACCCTCGGTTCAGTAGCTTCCTTGTTAGCAACAACCCCCTATCAAGGAAATCCTGATAGGAACCACAAGCTCTGGAATATCATATCATCTGAGAAATATATACTCCATGCTGCTGGAATGTTGCTACATATAAATGGAAAGTTCACAATGGGAAAATTGAAATCATCTCTTTTGTCGTAAAGTTTCGTTCTTATCCGACCCTCACTGTCGATTTCGAGGTGTAGATCAAGGTATGAAGCAGACCTATCTGTATCTGTGGTATCCTTTATTTTCAAGCTCAATGGGATAGATGCGATCAACAAAATTACCAAACCTAAAATTATTTAGTGAAAGGACATCATCTATATAGCAAAACATGAAATTAAAGGATCGGGCTAGTTTCTTTTCGTTTTTCTTGAGAAGCTCCTGTATGAAGTCTGCCTCATACGAATAAAGGAACAAGTCAGCGAGAAGAGGAGCACAGTTTGTACCCATAGGTATGCTGACTGTCTGTTGAAAAACACGTCCACCAAGCATAACAAATATGTTGTCTATCAAAAACTCGAGCATGTTGAAGATATCAGTTTCAGAGAACTTTTTGGTAGAATCAGAGTGGTGTTTTACAAAATAATTTTTTATGAAACACAGTTGGACCAACTCCCTTAATTTGCCCTTCAGCTTAAAGTGAGGAATAGTAGTGTAAAGGTGAGAGATGAGTGTTTGTTTCGTTGATAATGGTGGAAGTGTTGACCATCTTTTTAGCTCACCTGGCCATAGGCCATGTGAGCTTTTGTCATGGGTAAGCGTCCGTCATCCGTCCGTCCGTCCGTTAGCTTTTCACATTTAAATCTTCTTCTCTGAAACCGCTGAACAGAAATCAGCCAAACTTGCCAGAAATGTTCACTGGATGGTCCTCTACCAGATTTGTGTTTTTGGTGCTGATTTGAAATCCAACATGGCTGCCAGGGTCCATAATGTGTTCTCATTGGCTGAAATTTTAAAAATCTTCTTGTCAGAAATCAGTAAGTCAATTGAATTGTGACTTTGCAGGAATGATCATTGGGTGGTCCTGTACTAAAATTGTGAATCGTTTGCCGATCGGAAATTCAAGATGGCCGCCATGACTCAACTTAGTTTAACATTGGACCCTATGGGAATTTCACATTTTCATCTTTTTGTCTGAAACCACAAAACAGATTTGAACCAAACTTGGCAGAAATGTTCATTGGATGATCATATACAAGATGTTTGTTTTTGGCACTGATCGGAAATCCAACATGGCTGCCAGGGCCCATAATGTGTTCTGATTGGTCGAAATTTAAAAAAATCTTCTTGTTAGAAACCACTAAGCCAATTGAATTGTGACTTTGCAGGAATGATCATTGGGTGGTCCTGTACTAAATATGTGAATCGTTTGCCGATCGGAAATTCAAGATGGCCGCCATGACTCGACTTAGTTTAACATTGGACCCTATGGGAATTTCACATTTTCATCTTTTTTTCTGAAACCACAAAACAGATTTGAACCAAACTTGGCAGAAATGTTCATTGGATGGTCATATACAAGATTTTTGTTTTTGGCGCTGATCGGAAATCCAACATGGCTGCCAGGGCCCATAATGTGTTCTGATTGGTCGAAATTTAAAAAAATCTTCTTGTTAGAAACCACTAAGCCAATTGAATTGTGACTTTGCAGGAATGATCATTGGGTGGTCCTGTACTAAACTTGTGAATCGTTTGCCAATCGGAAATTCAAGATGGCCGCCATGACTCGACTTAGTTTAACATTGGACCCTATGGGAATTTCACATTTTCATCTTTTTGTCTGAAACCACAAAACAGATTTGAACCAAACTTGGCAGAAATGTTCATTGGATGGTCATATACAAGATTTGTGTTTTTGGTGCTGATCGGAAATCCAACATGGCTGCCAGGGCCTATAATGTGTTCTGATTGGTCGAAATTTTAAAAATCTTCTTGTTAGAAACCACTAAGCCAATTGAATTGTGGCTTTGCAGGAATGATCATTGGGTGGTCCTGTACTAAACTTGTGAATCGTTTGCTGATCGGAAATTCAAGATGGTCACCATGACTCGACTTAATTTTAACATTGGACCCTATGGAAAAAATGTTTAAAAGTCTTCTCCTCTGAAACCAGTAAGTCAGTTTAAAGCAAACATGGGATGAATGGTCCTTAGGTGGTCAACTTTCAAAATTATGTCCTGTGACCCCGACCTCCATCCAAGATGGCAACCATCAGCGAACATAGTTTTAACATAGGACCCTATGGGAAATATATTTAAAAATCTTCTTCTCTGAAACCAGTAAGCCAATTTAAAGCAAACATGGCATGGATGGTCCTTAAGTGGTCAATTTTCAAAATTGTGTCCAGTGACCCTGACCTCCATCCAAGATGGCCACCTTCAGCAGACATACTGTAGTTATAACATAGGACCCTATGGGAAAAAATGTTTTAAAATCTTCTCCTCTGAAACTAGTAAGCCAATATAGCAAACATGTCATCGATGGTCCTTAGGTGGTCAACTTCCAAAATTGTGTTCAGTGATCCCGATCTCGGTTCAAAATGGCCACCGTCAGCAGACATAGTTTTAACATAGGACCCTATGGGAAAATTGTTTAAAAGTCTTCTCTTCTGAAACCAGTCAGCCAATTTAAAGCAAACATGGCATGGATGGTCCTTGGGTAGTATACTTTCAAAATTGTGTCCGGTGACCACGACCTCCATCCAAGATGGCTGCTATGAGCAGACATAGTTTTAACATAGAACCCTATGGCAGTATGGGATTTGAATAGTAACTTAGATGTATTCAGCATGCAGACATTCTTAAGAGGACTTATTTATGTCAGGTGAGCGATACAGGTTCACCTGAGCCTCTAGTTTTTCATATTTGTCTAAAAGAAACAACATTAACTATGTTTATACAGTCACACACCTTAAAAAATGAGGTTCCATACTGATTATTTATACATAATAAATGTTTTACTGAAAATTTTTCGTAGAAAGAGAAATTGACAATCACAGAAATTTCACAGATGGACCAGTATTACCGCATATATATATTATATAGATTACAGTGAAGCCTGTCTAAACTGAACGCTGAATAACTGAAATGAATGTAGGAAATCTTTGTTAATTTAACCGGTATAGACCAAACACCTGTCTATTCCCAACACAAATTCTGGTCCAAAGGAAGTTTGGTTTAGACAGGTTTCACTGTAGTGTTATCGATCATTTTTTACGATATCTAGGCTGTGTTTGACCAAATGGACGAGATTGCTTGTTTGATAGCTGCAATAATCCACGACATTGACCATCCAGGCAGAACCAATGCCTTCCTTTGCAATGAACGAAATGAACTAGCTATACTGTACAATGATCAGTAAGTTAAAGTCAGCTTGTCATTAGCAGTACATGTAATCTTGTCATTAAAAAATCTTGGCCCATTTTAAATTTTGTTGATTTTTAGTTAGTACAAGTAAAAAAAAAAATTGCAAAATAATATCAGAAAAATCCATTTATAATTTGTTGATTTTCAGCTACCGTAATGCAAGTAAAAAAAATATAATTGCAAAATATTGGTTGTTAAAATTCATTTTACACCAAGATTTATATGGCAAGTACATCACAATTCTTGGCTATACTCTGTGCCACCCTTTCTAAAGTCAGATAAAATTGTCGGGAAATGAAAACTAGTTTCCTCGTTGTGTCAAACTAAAGTGCATTTGAAAGATTGAATGCGGTTCAATGAAATTCAACAATGCCTTATCCTTTTTTTTTTTTATCGTTTTGCATATAGGGGGCTCTATTCATTTGTCACGTGTGATTTAACATTGACTTTTTGACCACTGTTTGTACCGGAAGTGTAACCCGGGAGATTTCAATCTGATGTTATAGGAATTGCTATTTATGTCAACTGGTAGGTAAAAAGGAAGACAAAGCATTGGCAGACAACGTAAGACAAATTTGTCATATTCAAGTCACAAGCAAACCTCAGATATGCCTAAGCAAATGTGGAGGAAATATTAACAAATCGAGGTAATTTGGAGACCCACTAGAAACAAAGATGGCGACAATGTTAAATCTCTAGAGAAAAAGTCAAAGCATTTATTCATTCTACTCATCAAGGGGGAATATAAAACATGGACCATTTACCTTGTGATAGGGTATATATATATATAGTACTGAATTTTCAATGCAAAACCCACTTAGTTACCTTACATGGTGTCAAAGATATTTGAATACAAGAAAAATGGCAAAAGTATTGAAAGTACAATTTTTCCATTGGCACTGTCATGTTAGATTTTATAATGTTTCAAGATTTTGTAGGTTGTCACTGATTGGTCAGTTGAAATATGACCCCTGACAAGATCCAACAAACATCCAATCAGATTGTTTTATCTACAATCAATACCAACAACTCATATATCCTCCACATCAAAGACTTATAGTAATTTCTTCTTGTTTCAGGGCAGTTTTAGAGAATCATCACGCTGCATTGGCTTTTCAGTTAACATGGAAAGAAGACTCTGTAAATATCTTCAAAAATTTAATTATGTAAGTATGATGCAATAGTCATCTGTAAAATTTCTGCTTAAATTGAAATAAAATGCTTTAATTAAAAGATAATAAACGCTAGAGAAATTGATGAGGCAATCCAGATTGGACACTCCAGAGAGACTGGTAACATCAGGCACACAAGACGCAGGAAGAAAACAACAACAAAAAAACACAGCAAAACTGTAGTTATCAACTATTGATTAGATAGATGCTTATGAAATACTGAGATTTCAAAGTGAAATAAAAACTGATATTTCACCCAGTGAAATAAAAGAGTGACTTATATATTCCTCATTTATTTAATCATGATCAGACAAAAATCCTTTTTTTTTTGGTGCTATTTGTAAACCAATGAGTGATACAGGCCCTTTGGAGCCTCTGGTTTAAGTTTGTCAATGTATTTGTTCTGAATTTCCCATGAATATTAGTGATGTGATATTTTTATGACAACAACCTATCTGTTAACAATGATTATTAGGAACTACTTTTACCATCAATCTGATTAAAATCACATCTCTCACTTGTTCATCTTTATTGATATGTTGCATTGTGGGAGATCTGAGGAAACCTCATTACAGGGGTCACATGCAAGTGACCTTATATCATAAATATACATGTAATGATATGATTAATAAGGTTATCACCCTTTTCGGCCATGCAAAGCACTTTAGTAACACTTTTATAGTCTTGCAGTCAGTGTTTGCCCATTTTCATTGCATGATGCATAGGGTCACTGGCATATGTGGCCCATAATGAGGTTTCCTCAAGCCACACACACTATGCATATCAGTAAAGGCAAGCAAGTGAGAGATCTGATTTTACTCAGATTGCTTCAACCATCAAACTAGATTGATTGATTAGTGTTTAATGCCAAATTTAGCAGTATTTCAGCTATATCGTGGTTTATCAGACTAGAATTACCCTCTTGCAGCTAAATGTTTTACATGCAATTACACGTCAAGGGTTAAAAAATCCGCTGATCCGAGATCCGGGACCGCCGATTTGTGGGTTTGGGCCTAACATTTTCTAATCCTGTAAAGACCGACTGACCAGTTGAAACTGTCCAATTACGGACTTGAATTAAATGGGTGGTTAAAAGTCAGAGTGACAGATGTTACTGCATAATTTTAATCCAACATTGATTGCCTCTTTTAATATTGTTAACATTGGATTACGTAATCTGAAATAATTCAAGATCGTTATAGTGCTTTATGAAGTGTGTTTTGTTCTGTATGAACCTCCAGTAATTAACGGAGCACACACACCCAGGATAGTTGTAACAGAATAGCTTAAGATCAGTTTTGCGCTTTACGGAAGCAGTAATTCTTTCGATGATACTCAAGCGTATTAGTGAAGCAGTTCAAACATAAAAATGGCCCGAGTCATTGACAGTTTGTTTTTTAATGTTACATAGCGGCTCATGATACTGACAACAATAAATTACATAATGAAAAAACACCACAACCAACAAAAGGACAAAGATACGATAGGCTAAAACGGAAGAGAATATTTCAAACATCTTGGAAGGAAAACATTTCTTGGGTTGAGGCAAGTGGTAGGCTGATAATTCCAGCGATCTCATCTCGTTGAAATTAAACTTCCGAAGACATTTTCTGCTGTATCTCCAGAGATTATACTTACGAAGACATTTTCTGCTCTGTATCTTTGGAAGTCTAATCTCAACAAGATTACCGGCGATCATGTTAATGAGAATTATGAAGTAAATATGTGGGGTAACTACTGTAAAATATCCAGAATTTGCAACAACAACAAAAAAACAGTGCTTTCTTAAAAGGTACAACCAATATGCGAAAACTAACTATTTGATAGCCCAAGACAAAATGAAAAGCAACATCTGATCAGGTATTAAGTTGCCAACCTAAAATAGTCATTTTAAATAAATAATATAATTATGTCACTCAGTTACTACTACCGGGAGGGGGGAGGGGGATAAGTTAATTTTGTGTTCAACAAATTTTATTTCCTCCATTCCGATATTCAGAACCAGTAGAAAAATTTTCAGGACCAGTAGATTCCTGGTGCTTACTGGTCCTGGACCAGTGCACTTTTTGAAAAATTTTTAACCCCTGCACATATATCGGGATCCTATGGTTTCGTGGTAGTTGAATTTAAAAAATGGCGAAAATTGGTTGAAATAGCATGTGAATAATGGTACCATAGAACCATGCAGTACCATAGCATCGGACTATGCATCCAATCTTTGTCAAAATACATATATATTATATACATTTCTGTTTACAGTGACGACTACAAGGTCATCAGACAAATGATTATTGACATGGTCTTGGCCACAGAAATGAAACAACATTTTCAACATCTTAATAAATTTATTAATAGTGTCAACAAAGGTTGTCTCAAAATGGATGAAACTTCATCTATGGTAAGTCTACAGGATGTTTTCTGATACTGGTACAATAGTACCTCTCTTGTAATGCCACTCCTTCTGCAATGCAGAAATGGCCTTATTAGGGGAGTGACTTCTTTTTTTTGGGAGAGGGGTGGGCAATTAAGTAGTATTTTACATTCTCAGTGCATCTGAAATAATGTCCTGATAATACAGGTGGACTTTGGTGGGAGTGTCCTTATAAAAGAGGGACTTCTGTTCTGATCAAATGTTGTATAATGTCATCTAGGTTAAAGCTAGAGAGAGTGGTTTCATACCTTGTTATGTCAAAATCAAATATGCCATCATTTTATTTGGAATTAGCTAAACAATGTTCATGGTGTAATGATTAGCATGCTTGCCTCGAGTGTGGAAGATCATGGATTCAAGCCTCGTTTGGATCTAACAAATGACTATAAAATTAGTATTTACCACTTCTCCAGTATTATAGAGTAAGAACAAAGACTGGTAGGCTCGGAATCAGAATTTTGTGTCTTTGTAGAGCGAAATGTCTACCCGCAGACTTTTGTTTCAATGAGCTAACATTATAAAAATTCAACTTAGCGTCAAAGCGACATCATCATCATCTTCTCAAACAAATGTAACTTGGTTCTCCCAATGATATAGCTGAAAAATGACTCATTTAGCATTAAACAATAATGATTCACTCACTCGAATGGAAGGGGTGGGTATACATTTGTGATCATTGGCTTACAGTAGACTTTTGTTTCAGTGATCTAACACTATAAAAATTCAACTTAAGAGTGTTGGTCTAGCACAAAGCAGACATCATCATCACATCAAAAGGCAAATTGTTCTCGCCATGATATCACTGAAAATTGGTTACTTGGAGTTAAGCACACTCACTCACTCACACGAGTAAACTGAATAATAAAGTTATTATACTAACAAGTACATACTTTTGCCATATTTCGAGTTGGCTACACAAAGAGAAAACGAAGAGACACATATATACTATCAGAAAAGAGCAGGATATCTTAAAATATGCTAAAGATAATCCAAGAGCAATACAGCAGCAGGTTGCCGTTCATTTCATTACTTCTCAGGAATTTGTTTTTGCATTGAATGATGATAATATGCTAATGATCCTCAAAGACCTTTACATTGATCCTGATATTCGATTGATTATAAGTGAGTTTGTCAAAACTTAAAATGCAGCTATATTTTAGTTAGTTACCAATACTAAACATGTATATTTGGAAATTTCTGTGAAATTTTTTTGCTTTTTACTGGTTTCAACAAATTTTGTCTATTTGAAAAAAATCTACTTTACATTGGATGTAAGTGTATCAACTTTAAAATCAGACACACAAAATGTAACATGATCTCGAAAGAAATATCCCTTGTCTAAGGCTGACAAGTCAATATAAATAAGAATGCGGGTGGACTTACTGACATTGCCATTATCACACTTCATTTTAGTATATTTTCATGTGGTTGTATTTATTCATGTGCAGTTAACTAAAATAAAATATATTTTCTTTTCAGAGTGGGAATGGTTCTCCAGACAGTACAATGATTCTCAACCAGTTGTCTACCCCTGAGAACAAGATTTTCATAAAACGTGTTTTAATTAAATGTGCTGATGTGGCTAACCCTTGCCGTCCATTAAATCTTTGTAAAGAATGGGGGAAAAGGATAGCAGAGGAATATTTTCTACAGGTTAGTTTTTAGTTCTATGCATAATACACATCTATCTATATCTAGGGTTAGGGTTATAGTGCTTAACACCACTTTCAACAATATTTCAGCTATATCGTGGCGGTCAGTATTATTGGTGGATAAAATCGGAGTACCCGGAGAAAACCACCGATCTGCCACAAGTCACTGAGATAGTTTTTCACATAATTATCTGAGGAAGTAGTTTCAATTCCTTTAAAGAATACTTCAAAATATTGATATGACCAGCACTTAAATATTCAAATTAAGCTTTTAAATAAACGGTGACTTTTCTAATTGTTTAACAATAAATATTTTTTTTCTGATTAATTTGATCAACATAATCAATTTGTATGTTTAAGATTCATGACTCCTTTTTGAACTACATTATACTACTTGTGTCATAATACAGACCCTCTTCCATTTTTTACCCTAATGACATTTAGGAGATATAACAAAGTGTATTGTGTTTAAAGATTTTTCAAATACAATACAGATACCTTTTGACCGAACGTATACTATTTGATTTAAGCATTTCTATATTGTTACATTCCAAACAGACAAGTTCTATGCCAGCTATCATCATTGTGACAATCAGCTTGAAAGTAAATATGACCAAAAAGTGGGGTATTCCTACTATGACACCATGTGCTAAGATGGTTTTTATCTGTAGAAAGTTGTGTTGATAATTAAAGAGGAATAACTCTGTTTTTCTGCAACAAATTTTCTGTTATACTGTATGTAAAAATCATTAAAAAAAATTGTTGATTCAGAGAAAGAAAATTATGTCTTTTGAAAATATTTGTTGCAGAACAACTATTTATTGTATAGCATAGAAATCAACTAAAACGTTTAACAGATGACAGCAACCACAGGATTTACCTTAAAATGGGACCCTAAATTGTTCACCTCAAGAGAGGCCACCCTTCTTATAAGACCACTTTTTCATTGCAGAAGGAGTGGCTTTATAAGAGAGAGACTTACTATTAACAATTTTAATATTTAAGTCTCCCAAACAACGTTTGGAGACTTATTGTTTTTGCTCCGTTTCTTATTATTATTATTATTATTATTTTTGTTCTTGTTATTCTCCTTTCTTTCCGCGCACCATCAAAATTTGATATGTGGGTAGATAGTGTCAGTGGCCGGTTTGGGAGACTTCATAATCGTTAGATTATAATCATATCTTGTTATTATTATTATTCTTATTCTCCTTTCTTTCCGCGGACCATGAACTTGTCCACGGCAGATCTCAGTAACTACTGGACAGAATTTCGTGAAACTTGGTGGAGTTATAGATATATGTTTCTAGTTGGTCCTAAAGTTTTCAGATTTGTGGTAAAGGGGGTAAAAGCCATATTTTTGGGGGTTCAAAGGGGGTGGGGGTTACTATAGAATCTTATGGGAAACTTGAAATTTCGTACATTAATGTTGATAACTTCTAACTGGATAATGATAGAGACATAAAATTTGACATAGTGATAGGTCACCATTAGAGGAGCAATTTTGCGTTTTCAAAATTTTCAAGATGTCTGCCATTTTCAAAATGACTGCCAAAACACGGCATAAAAATGGGGGGGGGGGGGGAATTCAACATTGTCCGATATCATCAAAATTTGATATGTGGGTAGATAGTGTCAGTGTCCGGTTTGGGAGACTTCATAATCGTTAGATTATAATCATATCTTGTTATTTTTAGCATTAGATGAGGTCGAAAATTTTAATTGTATAAAAGATGCAAAGAAATCAGATATTATGCTGGGTTCAAGCGGAAACCATTTTGTGATACATTTAGGCTGAAGCTAAAGTTTGAAATGTTTCAGAATGCAACCTGTGTTCAGAAGTCAAAACTAAGACGTTTTGGGAATTGTTTTGAAAAATAAAATGTATTGCGTCCACTTGCAAAATGGTTAAAAATTTTGTTTTATTATGATTTGTTGATATTTTGCATTCACACGACAATACAATGCAATTCAAAAGTTGAATCATTTCAAAAACGAATAGGTAATGCGTATTTGATAAAACATTCTGAAACAGCAATTAACACCGGAAATATTGTGGACGTATGAACTTACATTGCATTTTAGAAGTGATTTTGATGCATTTTTAGAAACGTTTTAAAGTCACATTTGAACTAACCATTAACTTCATATCGACATAGATGGTAATATATTTATATTTTGAGCTTTATCCACTATCATTTGTTTTTTGTAGACGGATGAAGAAAAAGCTAGAGGATTGCCTGTAGTAATGCCGGTGTTTGACAGAAAGTCAATTAGAATACCCAAGTGCCAACTTAGTTTTATTGATGTCTTCATCAACGAAATGTTTGAAGCTTGGGATGGTAAGTATTCATGATAAAATAATTCTCTCTGAAAATCAATTTACATATCTGTTCCAAGTCAGGAGAGTGAGCAGTCTGTTCCAAGTCAGGAGAGTGAGCAGTCTGTTCCAAGTCAGGAGAGTGAGCAGTCTGTTCCAAGTCAGGAGAGTGAGCAGTCTGTTTCAAACACATTTTGACAAACTAGATCGAAAGGCATTTTAAAAGAATTTTTTTTATTTGATTAAGCAAATTTGGCCCATCCTTTACTAGACTTGAGTTTAGAACTATTAGCTTTAGACAGAGGGAGCAGTTATGTGTGTTAGTTGTACCGATTTTGTTGCAGCTTCTTTGATTTTTAGTGTGGTATTTTTTGTTTTTCATTTTATCTGCATTGAAGTCAGTTCTTGACATGGCAAAAGTAGAAATATCCCTTATACATCTCATGACTTATATGGACAAACATGATGGGATCTTCAATCCAACAGCTTATCCATGTTCTGAGCAATGTTCACAAATTATAGTAAAATCATGAATATCTTCACAAAAAATATGTACTCAAAATGAAGCATAGATATAAGAAATAGCTTGATTAATTAATCAAATTAACAAATGTTGAGACTATTCCAAGATTAGGAATCATAGTGAGGAATTCTGGGAATTGGTTCATAATCTCAGATTTGTCACATTGCATTAAAAGAGAATTATGCACCAATTATATATATTATTTAACTGACAAATGACAGATTATTTGAAAGTTTTTACCCTAGCATAATATGGATAGCTTGATCTTATAATTGTTGAAATGCTGTATCACTTCCTAATTAGTTTGCATACATGTGATAGAGTTGCTATGCTACAACTGGAGATTTGCAAATTTTTGGCTGGAGATTTAGTCTCATAACTGGAGATTTTTTTATCGACGTATTTGATGCATGTTTTTATTGTTTATTGATGTTTTCCTTTTGTTTGTTTCAGTATTGAACCAACTGCATCCCATTTCAATATATATTGTTTACATTTCTGTCTTATTAGTAGTGTTTCATATGATGAATGAAGGATAACAACTGTATTTATAATTTATTCATAATCATAAGGTTATAACAAAGCAATAACAATGAAGACAGAATGTTCTGAACAATAAAGTCATAGAGCACTAAAATTAAAAAGTCACTTTGCTGCTGGTGCGTTGGGTGATAGCATACATTTCGGCATTTTTGTGGTTTATCAATTCCGTCCTGGAACTTAGTCCTTAAATAATACTTTGATCGGCTTTGGTCCCAAACAAGCCATAACAACTCAATCCGAGATGAATTCATTGCACGTTTGATCGAAATAAGAAGTTTTCCTCGGCATCAAAGGTTGTCCGACTCCTGTTTGCACCACGTTTTATAACTATTTTTAATTGCTGCTATCACACTTCTAATCATCTAAGCGTGTGCCACAAACCCACTTCCTTATCCCCAATTAACTGTCAATCAGTGGATAATTGTTGTATAATCATCAACACCTTAATTAATCACCATGACCCAATTTACCTGTAAAGGTGTCAAACAGATCAATAACCGGATATCATTAAATATGACATTCACCTTTACCATTCATATCTCTCGGCGTTTTTTGTCAGCGCGGGAGTTCCAAATGGGGAATTTCCAGAAATATTGATCGCAAAATGTAGGTCAAGATTTTATTGTACTTTATTTTTTTCACGGGCGGAAGATTTTGAAAGTTGATGGGAGGGACGGAAGGGACCCTCAAAATTGGGAGAAAAATGCTCCTGCCGGAAGGTTCACATTTATGAGTTTGAATCTTGTTCAATTTAGAGTTGTCTTTCTTTGGTCGTTGTCTTTATTGTTATGTTGCTGGGCTGATATATATAGGGATGGCTAGCTGTCTTCTTACATTATCATCACTGTCTATGAGTGAGTGAGTGATTGTTCTTTAAGACCAAGTGAGCAAATGTATTGCTATAACATGATGATGCTATCCTCTTTGTACTAGACCAACACACTTAATTGAATTTATTGGTGCTAGCTCACTGAAACAACAGCCTATGGTTAGTCATGTCATTTCACACACATGCATTATGCTGATTCTGAGTCAACCAGTCTTTGCTCTTACTCCTTAATGATTTGTGCATAGTGGAGGAGCAACAAATACCTATGTTATAAACTTTTAGTTTGAGATTATGTAACTTCACTATTTTACTTTTACTTTTTTAGAGAGAAAAAAACTTGGTATTTATTAAAATCAGAAAATCTTAGTATTATACATGTAGAATGTGAGTTTGGTTTGTTTTGGTTTTTTTTAAGCCAGATTTTATTATATTTTTCAGACTATTGTGACGTCCCTGAATTGATAACACAGCTGCAGACAAATTATCAATATTGGAAAGAACGAGATGAAGAAATAGGTGAACAAAATGAACAAGAAAACTTACCAAATGGCACGACAGACGATGACACGTAGCAAGACGTCTGCTCATTAGTTCACAACGTTTCGGTCATCAATACCTCATTCACATTTTGTTCATGTCATAAAGACCGAGTTGTGGTGAAAATTTCTCCCAGAAGGCTATGAAACATTGGGTTTTTTTCAAGAGGAAACATTGGATTCATCAGGAACATGAGCAATAAAGCATCCATTGTATACGTGCATTTTACTAAAAAAAAATATCAGAAAATGTAGTACAAAATATTATTCCTTTGGACAGAGTGAATGAATCGGTAATTGTGAAGCACTCGGTTTGTCGGGAGAAATTACAACTAACCATACTACGTAATTTGGTGTTAATCCAAAGTGTTTGCTGTAGAATTGTTAGGATATAATTATGTGTGGGCGAAAGCCCCAGCATCAGGTGGTGCTTAATGTGAAACTGGTTCCCTTTCTGGTAACAAATGTAAATAACAGCTAGTTGTGAACAGCTTATTATTTTACACTTTCATGACAAGACATGGTCTATTCCCTCCAAAAATTACTGTAAATGGGGACCAGTATTGCTATTGCTGACCTTGTTCTAGTATGTATGTGTTTAGGGAACCAGCAAGATTGTTGAATTTCAGCATTTACTTATGAAAATGTCATGTTTGTACTTTTTAGAGATACCTTTATTTATTAGTGATAGATATATTATTATCTTTGATCGATACTCTTTATCATTTTCATAAATATTACAGGGGTTTTTTGTTCTTTACAAGATCGGCCCTCAAACAGATCATTAATATGATTCACATGATAAACATTATGGTAGTAAACACAGTATTTTTTACATTTTGAAAATGGCAAATTTCACCAAAGTTCTTTTTTTTTCTTTGTAAATTTGATTGAAAATGAAATGTTTGGATTTTTCTCAACCGCCAAAAATTAACAAGTTCATAAACACACAGGATAAGATAAATCAGTGTATTTGTGTGGTTATAATTTCTTGGTATTTTAAAGTGCTATAATTCAAAATAGGTTTCATCATATGAAATAAATTGTCAAGAATATTTTTAGAAGGGAGAGGGGGGCGTGGCGATTCTAACCTTCAAATAATGAATGGGATATTTTTGTTGCTGTAATTTTATTGTTATCTTTCTGACAAAGAAATTATTAACATTTGACCTTTACCTATTCAATAACATAACTTCTCACATCTCCATCCATCGGACATTTTATTGTCATAAATCATTTCTGTATAGATAAGTATGATTTTTTTAATATCATCATTTGTATTACAACCATGGGGATGGGGGCATGGTCTGTCAAGTGGTTCAAGTCCTTGACATCCGACCACAAAACTTACACCAACGACATGATGTAAAATCCTGATACTCTCCCCTCTAGTGTGTAGGTTACCAGACACCTAGTGAACTACGTGGATACCCATGGACTGGCCATGGGGTTTCACCGGTTACCGGTAGTATGTTCTGTCGGTTTTCCTCACCCATTGTGTCTGATAGTCATGATAATCACCAATAACCTAAACCTATTACTATAAAACCATCACGTACACATATACATTTTGTCAACTAATCTCCGTAGAAAGAATTTATCGGTTGTAGGAACAAATTTATTTTTCATATTTCACTAGTTTTGGTCGCATTTGCCATACTGAATATTTTTTCATTTGTACCCTGAAATCATAAATACTGCTGATGTTACCATGCCAACAGAAATACTGTGATCCACTGATAAGTGTCTAGTTCCTACCTCTGCAAATTTTATTTTTACTGATTTAAAAAAAATGGTGTGTCGTTGCCATACTGGTTAATTTAAATAAAACAAATATTGTATAAATTCATTATGCCAAAACTGTTTATAAAACCTGATGTGTTAAATATAACTCATTTGAATTGTGGTGATTGTTTCAGTATTAGGTTAGCACAAGGTCAGTTATTGTAGAGCCTCAATATGACAGTTCTGCTGGGAATACACATACAAATTATTATCTAACTATATACAGTTTGTAATATATTATTCTAATACATGATATTCATGTATATTGAAGAAAAGAAATTATTTTTTTCACCACTACTGTAATATCGTGTTAACGATTTTAATTGGATAGCAGTTTTGTCACATGAAGACAATATTTTCCCATACTTTTTTTAATGATTTTCTTGATATGATTTTTGTTCAAAATCCTGTCAAATTGAATTTTATCGTTTTGAACCTTATTCTTTCGCAAACAATGAGAGTAACAAAGAGCAAAATTCATTTATTGTGAAGTGAAGTGAAGTGGCTATTGTTCACATAACTCATATTAATATAATATTCAGACATCTTGGCTATGAAATTTATATTAACAAATACAATGGACTTTGTTATTGAATCAGAAGATGGCCTAATTGTATTGCGCAATAACTGACCTTTGACCTTCAGAGTATAAAATCTGATCTCTAGTCCTATATTTTGTGATATAAGTGTGTATATAATGGCAGTCATCAGGTACCTTTGATACAGGGTAGTAAATATCCCTTAAAAGGGCAAACTAATCTCGCAGATGAGATATATCGTATTAAAGTCTTACATTGTATTCTGACGAGCAATTCAGTTGAATACTGAAGTCAGTCAGGGTTTCATAAAAATCATGATCATTTTTGTACCGGTAATTTTAATGACCTTTGACATTTGGTTAGAAAACATTTCCAACAAATGAATGGTCCCTTTGATGTATTCACTGATTATCAGTATTTACAATATAAATATATGATCAATATTTTGTAGCAGATGATTTTTCATCAATATTAACATTTCCCATTATTTTTTACGTGAATTTTTACTTATCAAATAATACCGGTAATTAACGCTAAGGTACCATGTGACTGTAGTTTTTAACAAAATTGATGTATATTCCTTCCTATTGTATTGTAATATATTTGTTCTAGAGAACTATTGCTATACTATTTATATATATAAAATTTATATATATTATACATACTTACTTATATATAGATATATATATATATTAAGCTTCTAAATTTTTAATTGTATAAGAATAACTGGCTCAACATGATCAATCTGTTGTTATTATTCAATCCATGGTTCATCCTATTTAACTCAGGCTACCAAATACCACGAGAGCTTTTACCGTCACTTGATTTTGGTTGCATATCATTGGCTTTTCACTTGAAAATCTTCTCTGGAACCACTGGTCCAATGTTAATAAAACTTGGCTGGATGGTATTTGTGTGATCTAGTTTCAAAGTTATCCGAAGACACCTCTCCGTTGTGTCCAAAACAAATGTAGACATTTTGGCAAATGGCCACATACTTTACTTTTTCTTAGTGAAAATTGGATGAAATTTGAATTAATTATGCAAAATAGGCCTATTTTGAACCACCCCCATCCCCATCCCCCTAATAAAAGCCCTAACATTAAACTCTTCCCTGAAACTATTGGACCAGTTTTACCCTAACTTGGTTCTTGTTTGGTTTTCTTCAAAACAGTTGTTACTAACATTAGTCTGTTTTGCAAGTGACCATATATTCTACACTTCTGCTGAATTTGGCTTTAGTTTGAGTAGGTTGTATTAGTTGGATAGGCACCATTTAAAATATTAACCTACGGTTCCACTCTCCATCCAAAATTGATGCTATTGTTTAAAGTAGACATTCCTTCACATTTCCACAATGCCTAGAATTTTAGTGCAATTAGCCAAAATGGGTAAGCATGGTCATTTGAGGACTTCCTTTTATACATTTTCTGACAAAACCCTAACTTCCATACAAGAGGGCCGTTTTAAATAAATATATTGAAATTTGTTCATCTGACCATGACGTCTCCATTTTATGCAGGAATAGAAAATATTGCCATTTGTAATAAGTAGATATACATGAGACAAGATTGTGCATTATTTAATCAAAATTGAACCAAATTTGAATTTCAGAATGGGATTATATAAATCGTATGTTTTGATAAGATTACCCTTTTGCACCATCTGAGCCAATTTTAAACCATCCAAATCAGTTTTAAACCATTCGAGTCAATGTTAATATTGTTATAAACCAGATTAGTAGGTAAAATTCTCTTGAGACCATCTGATTTTTTGATTGACCCCACAAACAATTCAGCATATAACATCACATTTTCAAAAATTGTAAATTTTTACTTTGAAGATTTTCGTTGCTGGTTTTCTAGTGCTGTGTTTTTTCTGTCTTCTATTTTACCATGAATTAAAGATTTACTCTCTTTTATATAAATTTGTGATACATTTGTAAAACATTCTTTTTTCTTTTTGTTTTGAATTTGTGTGAAAAATAGTTTCATATTTCAATTATGAATATTTGGTCTATAATTCTTGACAATAAAGGGAGACAAGTCAAAAAGGGAGGTAACCATGTTCTTGATTGTTTTTTTTGTTTGTTTGATTATAGTTATTTTTTAGATTGATTAATCATTTACTCTGTGATAATAGTTTTGTTTTAAATGGCATCATGTCTTGATTAATATAAATTATTATATATAATATATTATGTTAAAATACTGTGATTATGTTAATTAAAAGAAATAAGGACTTGCCAACTTATTGTCATTTCAGTTTTGGCTCTTTTTACTAAATATTTGTAAGAAAAAAAATATTACAGTAGAATATGTCACAATAAATGGCATATTGTCAAATATTGTACAAAGATGTTATATATTAATGCATGTTAAAATAAGTTTAAGAAGCTCCACAGACTTTCTGAATGTTACTTAATATGTTAAAATTAATTTTTAAAAGCTCTACAGAATTTCTAATAGTTACTTAACCCTTAGACTGCTACATTACTTTAAATCTGTTTGGCTACAACTCCTAAATTATTTTTAGCTATTTTAAAAATTCTTTGTATGTATTTAAGGAAACAGTAAGCTTAATCCAAGTATTATTGATAGATAAAATAATCTTAGTTTACAAAAATTGATATACATGTACAGCAAAACTTGTCTAAACTGTACCTACTTGAGACCATCTGTTGTGTTCGCAATAGAGAGGTGTTCGTTTTATACAGGTTAAATTAACAAAAATGTTTTCTACATTTAGACTTTATTTAAAGTTTGGTTTATACAGGATTCTGTTTTATTCAGGGTTCAGTTTAGACAGGTTTTCGCTGTGGATGTGGTCGAGGGCGCTGGACGTAAGGCTAAGCGAATGGTGCTGCAGTGTTTCAATGGTGTGGGTTCAAATCCCGTCGAGGGAAGAACAAAAATTTGACAGCTCTAAAATCTAATTCTAACACTGGTTTATTTTTCAGGCGTATTTAAGAATTGAATGCATTCTTTTGAAGTTTCGTTGGGGTATGAAAGCGTTGACCGAAGTACATTTTCAATGAAGCGCGGTAGCGCTTCTTGTTGAAAATGTAGTTCGATCAACGCTTTCATACCCCAATGAAACTTCAAAAGAATGCATTCAATTCTTATAATTATATTTAAATCACACCAATATTTAATATAGTTGAATTTTTCGTTGTGAATTTTATTTGTGTTAGATTATTTGCTGTTGGAAATTACTATGCCATTGATTGTTTACATCTGACGTCGTCGTGGAGGCACGTGCAAGTTCGGATTTGAGTTTCATTGGGATATGAAACATCACTTTTATAATCATGTGACCACTTCATAACCAATCATATTGTAACATTTCAATGAAAAACTGAAGTAATGTAATTATATATAATTGAGATATATACTGTCTTAACCTGTACTATCTGTACTAGAAAGTTGAAATACACATTTAATGATTATTTTATCTGTCTTTGAAAACAAAGTATAAATCTGTAAATATTTGCCATTGTACATTTTGTATTAAGTTGTGGTCGTGATTGTATAGTAGTTGGATTTACAACTACCTGTGCAATCAGTGCCTATCACCAATAAAGTTTTGAGTTCAAACCCCGTTCATGGTGAGGTGTACTCAATGCAATATTATGTGATAAAGTTTGTCATTGACTTGCGACAGGTCAGTGGTTTTCTCTGGGTACTCTGGTTTCCTCCACCAATATCACTGAAATATTGTTGAAAGTAGCATTAAAAACCACAAACCAAACCAAACCTAATACTAATTATAGAATTCCCATCTAAACTTGATTGACATTATTAGTCAATAAAATACAACAAATTTTCTGCCATGCTGGTCATCTTTAAAATTGTTGCATTCAAAACACATGTTTCAAAGCTTTCTGAAGAAACTTCCCAAGAAGTCAAAACAAAAATGGTGATCATCCATTCAAATAATTAGCTTCAGATGGGTTTCAGTCAGTGTTAATCCATTCATGATGGAAAGGATAACACTAGACCAGGTCAGTATTATAAATAGAACAATCATGATCCACATTGATGGATGACATGTACACCAGCACAAACATAAAGTCACGATCGGCAGTCTAAGGGTTAACATTAAAAAATATACTATTCAATTTACTTTTGTCTATCAGAGGTAGTATTTAAGCCATTTATTTTCATAAGTATCAGAAATTTAAACAATTTTATACAATATTCTGAAAATCAGTTTTCTCTTTATTTATATTTTACTGATGAAAATTCATTTGTACCATGTAAATAGGAAATATCAATTCAAGCAAAATATTTTATAGTACGAGTATTTCACAAGAATTAAAAGTTACGTTATTTTTTTTTATTATTATTATTTGTTAACATGCTGTTTTTGCTTTAGTCAGGAGTGAAATTTTACTACATGCAAAAAATGTATTGTTTTGTCTATATTATTTAATTATCATGGCTCCCGTAAAAAGCCTTGTATAACCTTTAACCTCATTATGCATTACCAAGTCTCTCGAGACATTTTTAATCTTATCTTTTATAAAGATTAGATGAGACATCTTATAATTTAATTTGATATTCAAACAAAACCCTTAAGTTTCCATTATTCTATTTAAATATTTTTATTTTATTTATAAAATGTTTCCATTTCTGGTCTAGATAGATAGATACAGAACTTATAATGCTAGAACCCATTGGGAGCCCCATTATCACCAATATATAGTTGAACATGTCAGAACCCATTGGGAGCCCCATTATCATCAATGTATAGTTGATAATGTTAGAACCCATTGGGAGCCCCATTATCATCAATGTATAGTTGATAATGTTAGAACCCATTGGGAGCCCCATTATCATCAATGTATAGTTGAATTACAGAATAGTGTTTGACTAGTTGTGACTTTGTGATGAATCAGTTGTTATAACGTTGTTTATTATGAATGGTATATTGTGTATTAATCCATTCAAAAAGTCTACAAAACTTTTAATAAAATGTTAGAAATATGCTCAGTTAGATATTATTTCTTACTTTGCCAAGGCTGCTGTTGTTGGATTTACAACTACCTATGCAATCATTGTAATTCACCACTAACGTTGCGAGTTCGAACACTGTTCTTGGCGAGGTGTACTCGATACAGCATTATGTGATAAAGTTTGTCAGTGACTTGCAGCAGATACTCCAGTTTCCTCCACCAATAAAACTGTCCGCCACAATATATCTGAAATATTGTTAAAAGTGGTGTCAAACACCATAACCCTAACCCTTACTGTGCCATTCATCAACTCTCAGTTAGATATTATTTCTTACTTTGCCACTCGTCAACTCTCAGTTAGATATTGTTTCTTACTTTACCACTCATCAATGCTCATTTGGATAATATTTCTTACTGTATCACTCGTCAACGCTCAGTTAGATATTATTTCTTACTTTACCACTTGTCAATGCTCAGTTAGATATTATTTCTTCCTTTGCCACTCGTCAACACTCAGTCAGATATTGTTTCTTACTTTACCACTTGTCAATGCTCAGTTAGATATTATTTCTTACTGTGCCACTCGTTAACGCTCAGTTAGATATTGTTTCTTACTTTACCACTTGTCAATGTGCAGTTAGATATTGTTTCTTACTTTACCACTCATCAATGCTCAGTTAGATATTATTTCTTACTGTGCCACTCGTCAATGCTCAGTTAGATATTATTTCTTACTGTGCCACTCGTCAACGCTCAGTTAGATATTGTTTCTTACTTTACCACTCATCAACGCTCAGTTAAATATTATTTCTTCCTTTGCCACTCGTCAACGCTCAGTTAGATATTATTTCTTACTTTACCACTCGTCAACGCTCAGTTAGATATTATTTCTTACTTTGCCACTCGTCATTGCTCAATTTATTTCTTACTTTGCCACTCGTCAACGCTCAGTTAGATATTATTTCTTACTTTACCACTCGTCATTGCTCAGTTAGATATTATTTCTTACTTTACCACTCGTCATTGCTCAGTTAGATATTATTTCTTACTTTGCCACTCGTCATTGCTCAGTTAGATATTATTTCTTACTTTACCACTCGTCATTGCTCAGTTAGATATTATTTCTTACTTTGCCACTCGTCATTGCTCAGTTAGATATTATTTCTTACTTTACCACTCGTCAATGCTCAGTTAGATATTATTTCTTACTTTACCACTCGTCAATGCTCAGTTAGATATTATTTCTTACTTTGCCACTCATCAACGCTCAGTTAGATATTATTTCTTACTTTGCCACTCGTCATTGCTCAGTTAGATATTATTTCTTACTTTACCACTCATCATTGCTCAGTTAGATATTATTTCTTATTTATCCACTCGTCATTGCTCAGTTAGATATTATTTCTTACTTTGCCACTCGTCATTGCTCAGTTAGATATTATTTCTTACTTTACCACTCGTCATTGCTCAGTTAGATATTATTTCTTACTTTGCCACTCGTCATTGCTCAGTTAGATATTATTTCTTACTTTACCACTCGTCATTGCTCGGTTAGATATTATTTCTTACTTTGCCACTCGTCATTGCTCAGTTAGATATTATTTCTTACTTTACCACTCGTCATTGCTCAGTTAGATATTATTTCTTACTTTGCCACTCGTCATTGCTCAGTTAGATATTATTTCTTACTTTACCACTCGTCAATGCTCAGTTAGATATTATTTCTTACTTTACCACTCGTCAATGCTCAGTTAGATATTATTTCTTACTTTGCCACTCATCAACGCTCAGTTAGATATTATTTCTTACTTTACCACTCGTCATTGCTCAGTTAGATATTATTTCTTACTTTACTTTGACACTCGTCAACGCTCAGTTAGATATTATTTTTTACTTTACCACTTATATTGCAGGTCTTTGAGGTGACATTTATCAAAAAGATTTGTTTTCTTTTCCAATAAAACTTTACTATGCAAAAGTAAATGCTTGGCCATATAGCTGATCCTTTACAGAAATTGTTCTAAGCAAAGTTTCCTTATTTTGTTTTGATCTGATATTCAGTGTGGTCAAGTGACTAAATAGTTTTTCTCAGAAACAATTCAGCCATTTGAACTGAAACTACTTTTTTTTTTTATCTATGACCGGAACTACTTCTTTAGAGCCCCAAGAGGAACATTTACCGGTATGTCATATCTGGTGACTTCAAATGAAGCAGTTTTGGAAGAAAAAGACAAGAAAGTCTCATCCAATCAGAGGTCAGGGTGGCCAGGTTGGGTTTCGAATCACTCTGAAAAACAACGACACCTCTTGAGGACCTCTAGGGGATTATTTCTGCCAAGTCTGGTGACTTCACATGTAGCGGTTCTGGAGAAGAAGTCGAAAATATCTCTGCCAATCAGAAGCCAGGAGGCCAAGGACAGCAATTTTGGATTTCTAATAGCTTTAAAAAAAGATACATACAACTCTTCTTCAGAACCTCTAGAGGAACAATTGTGGCAAGTTTGGAGGCTGGGCATGAAAATATAAAAAAGTCTATGACATACAGATGCAGGAAACTATTCCAACAGAAAAACTCAACCAAGCCTCTGCTTCCGGTGAGCTAAATATACAAATTCCTTAAAATAGAAGTTCCACTGTTATCACTGGATCAGGTTGAAATTTAAACTGGAGTTGTAATATTTATTCCAGGTTTTTCTGTAAAAGATATATTTTTCTACTGGTGTTGGGAGATTCAAGCATAAGCTTACATGTAATGATTTTATCATATAATGGTATAGCTCTTTCTTTGTTCACTACTGGCCTCTGCACTCTTCTTCCAGTTTCCTTGACAGATCATTTGAAAAGAGATTTTATAATTATTTGATATTTATTTGGTTCTTGTTGACACTAAATATGATCTCTATTTTTGATTTTTTTTTAATATTCTACATGACAGGTTTATTTTAAAATTGTGAAAATATAATTCACATTTTCCACTGAAATAGAGATAAAATCTCAAGGATACCTGATAGATTCATCATCTTCGATTATAAAATGTCAGGTTGTCCGAATAAGAGTATATGACATTTGACAGTAGAATTCAACCTTGATACTTGTAATAATTTGAAGTCTTGTCGATCCATTTAGAAAGAAAAAGGGGAATGAAAACCAACATGATTTTCTCTGGATACTCCGGTTTCCTCCAACAATAAATCTGAACGCCACGAAATATTGTTGAAAGTGGCATTAAATACCAAAACCACACCCTCTAAACCAATATCTAAATAAAAAAGTAAACTAGTATATTCTTTTAAGAGGATGTGTTGGTTGACCACAGACAAAATCAGTAATACACATGTAAGTTTTAATTGTATACTATTCACAGACCAATTATTGTCACAAAATAATAATAAATATCACATATATCTGTAAATAAATGATAAATACTGTCATATTGGCAGTCAAATTGTTTGTCTCCTACAAGTTATTATACCACATCAAGATCACTGCTTAAATTTATACAACTCTTGTCTTGAAAACTAATTTTGACATGGGAAATAAGTTACATTGTAAAATCTGTCTTCACTAACTCAGAATAAAACATCCTGGAGTCCTATAAATAAGTTTACAGAAAAATCTGTTTAACCCAGAATAAAAAAAAAAATGGAATCCTATGGTCTTTAAAGCCAATGTTGACATGAGAAATAAGGATACTGTAAAATCTGACTCAACCTAACCCGGTGTCATATGGTATTTCGAACCCCTGAAAAATTGACCCCAGGTTCAAAATACCATATGGTATTTTGACCCAAGGGTCAAATTTCAGTCATAGTATTTTGAACCTCATCATGGTAAATTGAACCTCCTCATTCTTGCCAAAAGAGGGGGTTCACAATACCATAAGAAGGGGGTTCAATATACCATGGGTTGGAGGGTTAATATATCATAGGGGTTCGATAATACCATGGGTAGGGGATCAAAATATCATAGGCAGGGGGTTTGATATAGCATGGAAAAACCCAGGAATCCTGGGTAAACAGACCATCATATTTAGCCCCAATGTCTGTCAATTACTGTCCTTGTACAAGAACTTTTTACCTTCTAGATTGTGTATAGGCTAATTTTGTTTTACCAAACTGCAGTATGTATTTCTATATCAATCTTGTCTGTTGGTAAATATTTCCAACCAAAAGTACCAGAGGAGGGAGGGGGGTTGGTGTTTAACGTTACTTTCAGCAATATTTCAGTTATATCGTGGTGGCGGTCAGTTTTATTGGTGGAGGAAACCGAAGAAAACCACAGACCTGCCTCAAGTCACTGACAAACTTTATCGCATAAAGTTGTATCGAGTACACTTCGCCATGAATGGGATTCAAACTCACAACATTAGTAGTGATAGGAACAGGAAGTTGTTGCTAAAAAGATGTTAGTAAAGATAGTAACATGTCTCCAGAACAAAAGAACAGACACAATAGATATTTGGTTTAAACATGTTTCACTATATCAACAAAATAAAACATGTAATAGTATTTGATAGTTATAAATAAATTTAATTGATATGAATGAAATGTTGATGATTTTATTCTTGTTAATATTCAAATATTAATCCAACATTTAAACAAAATAAAGGACTACACTGGGTGCAACATGATATGTCCGTGCAAGTCAACAAGGGTTTGACCTCTGAGTATTGTGGTCAAAAACATTGTGTAACAATTTTAAAACATTTGGTCGAGGGAAACTAAAGTTAGAGAAAGGAAACCAAAACAGGATGGATAGATTGATTGATTGGTGTTTAATGCCAACTTGTGCAGTATTTCAGCTATATCATGGCATAGGGTGGATAGAAAGACAGAACAACAGATGAAAAGATAGGAAGATGCACAAGGGTAACACTTAATGCTACCGTAACCTTTCGGTGGGGTGATAGAGAAATCGTCAAGTTGACCATTATATAATAAATAACAACAGTTAAAATATCTTAAAACAACCAGTTGACAAAACTGTTTAGGGAGGTACTACAGGTAAATCTTGTCCAAAAATAAACATTTTACTGTGTGGAAAGGAAACAATCTGCAGCAATATGTAAACTTTTTTTAATACTACATTCAAGGAAGGAACATTAAGTCATGGCACAATAAAGTATAATTTGATAATTAATAACAAAATAAACAAGAATATATCAGTGAATAAAAATAATATTGATACTACATGTATAACATGTCTTGTCATAGATCTGTGTAATTGGGTATAATTCAGCATAGCATAAAATAACACAAGTTACATTAACACTGTTTTGGGGTATAATTCAGCATAGCATAAAATAACACAAGTTACACTAACACTGTTTTGGGGTATAATTCAGCATAGCATAAAATAACACAAGTTACACTAACACTGTTTTGGGGTATAATTCAGCATAGCATAAAATAACACAAGTTACATTAACACTGTTTTGGGGTGTAATTCAGCATAGCATAAAATAACACAAGTTACATTAACACTGTTTTGGGGTGTAATTCAGCATAGCATAAAATAACACAAGTTACATTAACACTGTTTTGGGGTGTAATTCAGCATAGCATAAAATAACACAAGTTACATTAACACTGTTTTGGGGTGTAATTCAGCATAGCATAAAATAACACAAGTTACACTAACACTGTTTTGGGGTATAATTCAGCATAGCATAAAATAACACAAGTTACACTAACACTGTTTTGGGGTATAATTCAGCATAGCATAAAATAACACAAGTTACACTAACACTGTTTTGGGGTATAATTCAGCATAGCATAAATTAACACAAGTTACATTAACACTGTTTTGGGATGTAATTCAGCATAGCATAAAATAACACAAGTTACATTAACACTGTTTTGGGGTGTAATTCAGCATAGCATAAAATAACACAAGTTACATTAACACTGTTTTGGGGTGTAATTCAGCATAGCATAAAATAACACAAGTTACACTAACACTGTTTTGGGGTGTAATTCAGCATAGCATAAAATAACAAGTTACATTAACACTGTTTTGGGGTGTAATTCAGCATAGCATAAAATAACACAAGTTACACTAACACTGTTTTGGGGTGTAATTCAGCATAGCATAAAATAACACAAGTTACATTAACTGTTTTGGGGTGTAATTCAGCATAGCATAAAATAACACAAGTTACACTAACACTGTTTTGGGGTGTAATTCAGCATAGCATAAAATAACACAAGTTACATTAACACTGTTTTGGGGTGTAATTCAGCATAGCATAAAATAACACAAGTTACACTAACACTGTTTTGGGGTGTAATTCAGCATAGCATAAAATAACACAAGTTACACTAACACTGTTTTGGGGTGTAATTCAGCATAGCATAAAATAACACAAGTTAATTAACACTGTTTTGGGGTGTAATTCAGCATAGCATAAAATAACACAAGTTACACTAACACTGTTTTGGGGTGTAATTCAGCATAGCATAAAATAACACAAGTTACATTAACACTGTTTTGGGGTGTAATTCAGCATAGCATAAAATAACACAAGTTACATTAACACTGTTTTGGGGTGTAATTCAGCATAGCATAAAATAACAAGTTACATTAACACTGTTTTGGGGTGTAATTCAGCATAGCATAAAATAACACAAGTTACATTAACACTGTTTTGGGGTGTAATTCAGCATAACATAAAATAACACAAGCTACATTAACACTGTTTTGGGGTGTAATTCAGCATAGCATAAAATAACACAAGTTACATTAACACTGTTTTGGGGTGTAATTCAGCATAACATAAAATAACACAAGCTACATTAACACTGTTTTGGGGTGTAATTCAGCATAACATAAAATAACACAAGCTACATTAACACTGTTTTGGGGTGTAATTCAGCATAACATAAAATAACACAAGTTACATTAACACTGTTTTGAGGTGTAATTCAGCATAACATAAAATAACACAAGTTACATTAACACTGTTTTGGGGTGTAATTCAGCATATCATAAAATAACACAAGTTACATTAACACTGTTTTGGAGTGTAAAATTCAGTATAACATAAAATAACACAAGTTACATTAACACTGTTTTGGGGTGTAATTCAGCATATCATAAAATAACACAAGTTACATTAACACTGTTTTGGAGTGTAAAATTCAGCATAACATAAAATAACACCATTCACATTTACAGTTTTTTTGTTTTTTTTTCGGAAATAAGAAATTCCAATTTGTACAGTGAAACCTGTTTGAAACCAAACCTCCTTAGGACCATCTTTTATGTTCATATTAGACAGGTGTTTGATTAATACAGGTTATTTTAACAAAGATTTCTTGTATTGGGACTTTATTAAAAATTCAATAAAATACAGGATTGTTTTATTCAGGGTTCGATTTAGACAGTGTTCACTGTATTTGTATTGCTATCAGTTTATTTTGTACAATGGTTTACTAAAATAACTTCAATTTAAACCCCCACAAAAAGAGTCTTATAACCCCCAGAAGAATTTCCAGTCAAATATTGCAAAGGTACAAAAATCTATACAAAATAATTTCCTGTGAAATTCTTAATTAACTAGCTTACAGTCATCTCCTTCTTAGACCAGAAGTTAAGATCATTAAAATTGAAACAAACTATACAATTATCATGATATCTGAAATGTCAGTCTTCTCAAAGTAGACAAGTTAGATAATATATCTAAATGTCACAATTGTTAGTATATACAGAAATTTGTCTAATCAATAAAAAAAACCTTGATGTAAATCTCCAATAAAATAAGTTTCTGATAAGCAATGCTTTATATAATGCTACAATACCAACAACTGGAAATTTTGTCGAAAGTAGTGTTAAATACCATACCCCCCCCCCCATACAATACCAACATAGAGAATGGCACAAAAGGTGATCATTCAGAGGATACTTTCTCAGTTGAAATTATCACCCGTCATACGATTCCAAAAAGTATTTAGCTGTGTACAATTGGAACTGGGAAAACCTTTGCCAAAATGGTGCTAAATAACAATTTTTTTCACAACCACACTCATTTAATTTCAGTGTAAATTCACAGAAATGGAAATCAGGGACTGATATGGGTCAGGGATGAAAAGAGGGATTTATTCTATGGGGGTTTCTATTCTATTTATTTAACTAAGAGTACAGTAATTTAATTAAGAGTCTTTGGGAGCAAGGGCCTAAACAGGATAGCTAAAATTGGCTAAAGTTACCCATGTCTGAGGGAGATTGAATAGATTTAATAAATTACATTACCTGTATTTACACTGGGGTAAAGCTGATGACCGTAACTGTAATTACAAACATCCCAAGATGGCGGACGTGGAATCGGGTAAGAATCTTTTTTGTCGATTAAATTGTTTCTATAATGTATTTTAAATGGCACATGCATTGGTACGATAGTAATCTATGAACTTATCACAAGGAAATCACAAATTACGACTGAAAAATGTATATGAAAAAGAAAATCCGGTTTTAAAAAATCGCTAAGATGACCGTAACTGAAAACTGAGATGACCGTAATTGCACAGCCGAATTATGATCAGTTATGGTTATCTTAGCTATTTTTTAAAATCGGATTTTCTCTTTCATATACATTTTTCAGTCGTAATTTGTGATTTCTTTGTAAAAAGTTCATAGATTACTATCGTACTAATACATGTGTCATTTAAAATACATATATAGAAACAATTTAATCGACAAAAAAGATTCTTACCTAATTTCATGTCTGCCATCTTGGGATGACCGTAATTACAGTTACGGTCATCAGCTTTACCCCAGTGATTTAGGAACAGTAAATTTCAAGCATAAATATATCTAATACCCCATGTGATGTCAGTGTTGAAGCATTGTCTACTGGGTGGAAATAAATAAAATTTGATTATTTGAAGTAACATTGTTATTTAAAAATGTGTAATTACATTTTTTGGAAAGTTAACACTGATATTCTTGTAATACAATATTTCGTTCTACATAAACATTCTATTTAGAAAAGGCCTTGTAGATATTCAACATTCTAAGAGTTAATCAATTAACTTCTATAGATTTTCTATTTCTGGAACTATAAAAAGCTTTATATCTGATTGAAAATTGCTCAGCTCCAATTTTATTTTATTGCCATTCAAAAATAAAAGATGTTAAATATCATCAATAATGTAACAGATTGAGGATGGAGTCTGCTTGTAATGGAATCTACATGTAATAGATAAATGTTTGTACCTTAGTAACATTTAATCATTCACAGCAGCCAATGTCACTACAATGCACACTTTAATCTATTTAAATAATGCAAGAAAAGGGGACATAACAATTTCAATTAGTTTATCGAATCCCATATATGTCCAAAATACCTACTCACTGGTATTGTAAACACATATTCCCCATGGTAAGTACAATAGTCCCTTTTTATAAGGCACCTCCCACCAATTGCCACCCCTCTTATCAGGCTGAATTTCATATATACACTGATATTGTAAAATACTACTAAATTGTCCCTCTCAAGAAAGACTACCCCTCTTATAAGGCCACTTTGTCATTGCAGAAAGGATGGTCTTATAAGAAGGGGGCTACTGTACCTGTATCACAAATAAGGGCATAAAGAGAAACAACAACTGAATCAATGATTCCAATGCTGAACAAACAAAACAATATAAACCCTATTAACAAAACAAAAAACACAATAGCCAAATACAGTCTTTTGATATATTTGAGAAAACATTTATTAGTTGAAATATTTACTTTAAAAATCCATAAGTTTAGAGCCACATAGATGGCTAAAAAATGTGCTAAATATGAACATGATGAAATACATGTGTAAAAAAACTAAATGTTACAGCAGTGCATATTTACATGAAAGTTTGATAAGGTTATATTATAAATAATTTTCTACATTTCAATATTTTGCATTGATTAAGATTAAAGTCTTAATTAGTTTTGCATGATTAGATTTTACTTAGTAGTTCTAGACAAACAGATGGTGGTCAGTTAGATTTATTTGTTGTTTATCTCTCATTAGGGATGTCAGGCATTTGATGATAAATTTGTTCAGTCTGTTAAAATGGTCTGCAGTAGTAATTAAAAAGGTCGAAAGTTTAAGTCAAGAGAAATTAAAAGAAATGTTATGTCTTAATGTGTATTGGTCAGTTGAGAAAGTTTATTCAATGTGTAAACATCTATTTGAAACATTTGAATATGTAACATTCTACAAATAGTGAAGTAAGTAAGTGGATGCAAAGTGTATGCTGAGTTGTATTTGCGAAATAAACAATGAATACTGAATTGGAGTGCATTATTAAATACACCTCAAACGTTCCCTCTTATAGCTTCACCAACATTAAAGTAAATAATATTATTTGGGGTTGTAATGTTTAACGCCATTTACAACAATATTTCAGCTATATAGTGGCGGTCAGTTTTATTGGTGGAGGAAACCGAAGTAACCAGAAAAAACCAATGACTTGCCGCAGGTCACTGACAAACTTAATCACATAATGTTGTATCGAGTACACCTCGCCATGAACAGGGTTCGAACTCACAACGTTAGTGGTGATAGACACTGATTGCTCACATGATTTAACCAGATAACTGGTTCATGTAGTCACAAATTAAACTCCTGTGTTTTTATTCACTAATGAATGAATCTCTTCAATTTTGATCGTACAATTTTAAAGCTAGTTTAAAAAAAATAATAAATTCAATTTGATTTCAACAATCAATATGACTAATAAATAATAAACAAACAAATTTGCTCTTTAATATTATTATAATAAAATAAACATATTTGATTCTGAAAAATTACAAAATAATATTCAAAACTAAAATATTGAACACATGAACAGTGATAATAAATTATATATGACTTGGTGAATCAATGATTTTTGTTTTCAAGTTTGATATTTATTTGTTCTACTACAAAGCGATACTTCAAGCAGACAGTCAACAAAGACAGATTGCTAACCATCTTTCTATGATATAATTTTCCCATCCTCCTTCAGAGCAGCTTTTAGACTACTGAAGAACTCTGTCATTGACCCTGGAATGGCAGAATCTACCAGGTTCTTGGGGACCATACCTTTAATGTCAGGCTGTATCAAACTCACCAGTTTACATTTGTTTGGATTACTGTAAAGAGATAAATGAAAAATAATTACATGTATGTACAACTAACAAACATTTATAGCTATCAATTACCATACAAGACTGTGTACAGTATACATCTCACATTAACAATTATGTACAACTAACCAACATTTATAGCTATCAATTACCATACAAGACTGTGTACAGTACACATCTCACATTAACAATTATGTACAACTAACCAACATTTATAGCTATCAATTACCATACAAGACTGTGTACAGAACACATCTCACATTAACAATTATGTACAACTAACCAACATTTATAGCTATCAATTACCATACAAGACTGTGTACAGTACACATCTCACATTAACAATTATGTACAACTAACAAACATTTATAGCTATCAATTACCACACAAGACTGTGTACAGTACACATCTCACATTAACATAGTGAGAACATTTAAGCTTTAGAAGATGAATTCATATCATGTCCAATTAATTGATTAACATATTAACTCTCCCTCCAAACAATTCTGTCCTCGCAATCCCTTTCCATGACCACTACAGGACAGATTATCCCCCCTTCAAACAATTTTTGGATTGTCATTATGTAGAGTATAAATCTTTCTGTTGTTTCACACATTTGGTCAACTGTTTCTTTAAACAGGTATTTAATTACACAGAAGTGATAGAATGAATATCAGTTCCAATAATTAGTTTCACACCTTTAAAAAGAAACAAAGTAAATTTCCTCAATCTAGTATATGTCCCTTGATCATCTAACAAAACTTTAATCTACTTATACTGGTAACAACAGAAACCTTTCCCTCTAATATGAAGAAATCACTCCAAACCTCTAACATTGAGGAGAAACACTTCTAGCCGTTGATTGTCAGCAATCCTTCTTAAATGATCAAATTAAACACTAACATTTAATTAGACTATTGGTTTAATTAAAGTTACGTGATAAGCAGTACAGTTAGGCTAACATTCAAATATTTTTTTTTATTAAATTGTATTCTGGTGTAGTAAAAGGGAAATGAACAAGTTTGTAATTTAAAAATAGATTTATACATATATTTTTTATGTAATGAGTGAAAACCATACTAATTTGACTACTAGCACAGTTTTGATCTGCAAATTAATAATTGACTGATATCATATAGTAAAATTTAGGGTTAGGGTTAGGATGTTTAACACCACTTTCAACAATATTTCAGTTATATTGTGGCGGTCAATTTTATTGGTGGAGGAAACCGGAGTCCCTGGAGAAAACCACTGACCTGCCGCAAGTCACTGACAAACGTTATCATATAATGTTGTATCGAGTACACCTCGCCAGGAGCAGGATTCAAACTCACAACTTTAGTTAGTAAAATCTAAACAAGACATTAAACTATTTATTCTGAACCATACAAAAATGTACATACAGATGACCTTATATTTAGCTCTGTATCCAATCAGAAACAGTATCAGAAAAGTGATTTATGAGGTTGCCAAAGTCTCATACACTAATATTTGGAAAGATTCTATCTTTTAACACCATGTAATATATTTTTTGTGGGATAGCTAGGAAGGTCAGATTGTACTTGTCCTTAATCTATAAGATCACAGACTGACCACCAATAAACACTACAATCACTTGTCATAATAACTCTTGACATTTAGACATAAAATTTGTTCATATCCATACATGTACTAAGACACCTACAGAATAAGATGAAAACCCACCTCATAAATATGAATTAGATCAGCAATACCTTCTTATTCATAAACATGGAGGTGGGTTTCAACACTTACAAAACAGCATTGAATAGATTTCTTAATAAACATGAGGTACTCAAGGGTTTCCTCCACCAATAAAACTGACCACCACAATATAACCAAAATACTGATCATAAAAATTAGAATGTTGTTGAGAGTCCCTTGTCTGGTATAAATTTGGTGAGAAGAAAAAATTCAATCAATGAAGAATTCTTATTTAAAATGTTTTAAATAAACCTGGCACAATTCTCCTAAAATATTTAAAAGTTTCTGAAATATCATAGGAGTCTGAAATTATATCCATTGGATTATTGTGTAATATCGCTAGGCAATGTGAAGATCACTGATCGATGTTTGTATTCCAGTTACCCCCAGTGATCTTCATATTGCACAGTGATCTTACACAATAACCCAATGTATATAATTTCAGAGTCATGTAGAAATATTAAGCTAATGAATCTTGGCTCACATTGGAACCCCCATATTACTAAGGATATTGTCAATGCATTTTGTCTAACCTCAAATAATTGTGGTGTAAATAATAACAGACATAAGTATCCGTATCATTAAAAGAATATTAATGAGATGAATAAATTAATTAATGTAATCCAAGATAATTAGTGTTATGACAACAATTATATACGATACATGCTGACTACATCAAGATTACAACATTAATTTTTTTTCTTTGCTTGAACAAACATGTGTATGTGCATGCTACATTTTGTGTATAATAAAACTGTTATACATTATCTAAGGGCATTTTATCATCAGTGTTCACACACAAAAACAATTCTGGGTCTAACATTACAGTCTCTAGTTCACATTTAGGACTTGTCCTTCACAAATAATGGATCAAATGTAAAAAGGTATCAAATGTTTAAAAAATAGGTTCAACTCAAGGAACACTAGGATTAGGATGATGAATGTTTAACACCACTTTTTAACAATATTTCTGTTGGATAGTTTTGTTTGTGGAGGAATCCAAGCTATCTGGAGAAAAAAGACCTTCCTATACATTTCAGCCCAAAAAGTAGACCCTACTATTTAGCACATGTGTACCTATTTATACCTATCAAAATAGAGGAAGTTACCCTCACTACCACCACCCTACAGGCTGCTGTGGTGATGATCGTATGGTAGCTGGATTTCCAACTACATGTGCAATTAGTGCCTATCACCACTAAAGTAGTGAGTTCGAACCCCGCTCAGGCGAGGTGTACTCGATACAACATAATGTGATAAAGTTTGTTAGTGTCTTGCGACAAGTCGGTGGTTTTCTCCTGGCACTCCTGTTTCGTCCACCAATAAAACTAACCACCATGATATAACTGAAATATTGTTGAAAGTGGCATTAAACACCATAAACCCAAACCCCCAAAAGTGTTCCATTAGTTCCTCTATAAGATAATGGTTACTAGTAACAAAAGTGTTCCATTAGTTCCTCTATAAGATAATGGTTACTAGTAACAAAAGTGTTCCATTAGTTCCTCTATAAGATAATGGTTACTAGTAACAAAAGTGTTCCATTAGTTCATAAGACATTTAACTATTTATTCTGGACCATACAAAAATGTACATACAGATGACCTTATATTTAGCTCTGTATCCAATCAGAAACAGTATCAGAAAAGTGATTTATGAGGTTGCCAAAGTCTCATACACTAATATTTGGAAAGATTCTATCTTTTAACACCATGTAATATATTTTTTGTGGGATAGCTAGGAAGGTCAGATTGTACTTGTCCTTAATCTATAAGATCACAGACTGACCACCAATAAACACTATAATCACTTGTCATAATAACTCTTCACATTTAGACATAAAATTTGTTCATATCCATACATGTACTAAGACACCTACAGAATAAGATGAAAACCCACCTCATAAATATGAATTAGATCGGCAATACCTTCTTATTCATAAACATGGAGGTGGGTTTCAACACTTACAAAACAGCATTGAATAGATTTCTTAATAAACATGAGGTACTCAAGGGTTTCCTCCACCAATAAAACTGACCACCACAATATAACCAAAATACTGATCATAAAAATTAGAATGTTGTTGAGAGTCCCTTGTCTGGTATAAATTTGGTGAGAAGAAAAAATTCAATCAATGAAGAATTCTTATTTAAAATGTTTTAAATAAATCTGGCACAATTCTCCTAAAATATTTAAAAGTTTCTGAAATATCATAGGAGTCTGAAATTATATCCATTGGATTATTGTGTAATATCGCTAGGCAATGTGAAGATCACTGATCGATGTTTGTATTCCAGTTACCCCCAGTGATCTTCATATTGCACAGTGATCTTACACAATAACCCAATGTATATAATTTCAGAGTCATGTAGAAATATTAAGCTAAGGAATCTTGGCTCACATTGGAACCCCCATATTACTAAGGATATTGTCAATGCATTTTGTCTAACCTCAAATAATTGTGGTGTAAATAATAACAGACATAAGTATCCGTATCATTAAAAGAATATTAATGAGATGAATAAATTAATCCAAGATAATTAGTGTTATGACAACAATTATATACGATACATGCTGACTACATCAAGATTACAACATTGATTTTTTTTCTTTGCTTGAACAAACATGTGTATGTGCATGCTACATTTTGTGTATAATAAAACTGTTATACATTATCTAAGGGCATTTTATCATCAGTGTTCACACACAAAAACAATTCTGGGTCTAACATTACAGTCTCTAGTTCACATTTAGGACTTGTCCTTCACAAATAATGGATCAAATGTAAAAAGGTATCAAATGTTTAAAAAATAGGTTCAACTCAAGGAACACTAGGATTAGGATGATGAATGTTTAACACCACTTTTTAACAATATTTCTGTTGGATAGTTTTGTTTGTGGAGGAATCCAAGCTATCTGGAGAAAAAAGACCTTTCTATACATTTCAGCCCAAAAAGTAGACCCTACTATTTAGCACATGTGTACCTATTTATACCTATCAAAATAGAGGAAGTTACCCTCACTACCACCACCCTACAGGCTGCCGTGGTGATGATCGTATGGTAGCTGGATTTCCAACTACATGTGCAATTAGTGCCTATCACCACTAAAGTAGTGAGTTCGAACCCCGCTCAGGTGAGGTGTACTCGATACAACATAATGTGATAAAGTTTGTTAGTGTCTTGCGACAAGTCGGTGGTTTTCTCCTGGCACTCCTGTTTCGTCCACCAATAAAACTTACCACCATGATATAACTGAAATATTGTTGAAAGTGGCATTAAACACCATAAACCCAAACCCCCAAAAGTGTTCCATTAGTTCCTCTATAAGATAATGGTTACTAGTAACAAAAGTGTTCCATTAGTTCCTCTATAAGATAATGGTTACTAGTAACAAAAGTGTTCCATTAGTTCCTCTATAAGATAATGGTTACTAGTAACAAAAGTGTTCCATTAGTTCCTCTATAAGATCATGGTTACTAGTAACAAAAGTGTTCCATTAGTTCCTCTATAAGATAATGGTTACTAGTAACAAAAGTGTTCCATTAGTTCCTCTATAAGATAATGGTTACTAGTAACAAAAGTGTTCCATTAGTTCCTCTATAAGATAATGGTTACTAGTAACAAAAGTGTTCCATTAGTTCCTCTATAAGATAATGGTTACTAGTAACAAAAGTGTTCCATTAGTTCCTCTATAAGATAATGGTTACTAGTAACAAAAGTGTTCCATTAGTTCCTCTATAAGATAATGGTTACTAGTAACAAATAGTGTTCCATTAGTTCCTCTATAAGATAATGGTTACTAGTAACAAAAGTGTTCCATTAGTTCCTCTATAAGATAATGGTTACTAGTAACAAAAGTGTTCCATTAGTTCCTCTATAAGATAATGGTTACTAGTAACAAAAGTGTTCCATTAGTTCCTCTATAAGATAATGGTTACTAGTAACAAAAGTGTTCCATTAGTTCCTCTATAAGATAATGGTTACTAGTAACAAAAGTGTTCCATTAGTTCCTCTATAAGATAATGGTTACTAGTAACAAATAGTGTTCCATTAGTTCCTCTATAAGATAATGGTTACTAGTAACAAAAGTGTTCCATTAGTTCCGCTATAAGATAATGGTTACTAGTAACAAAAGTGTTCCATTAGTTCCTCTATAAGATAATGGTTACTATTAACAAAAGTGTTCCATTAGTTCCTCTATAAGATAATGGTTACTAGTAACAAATAGTGTTCCATTAGTTCCTCTATAAGATAATGGTTACTAGTAACAAAAGTGTTCCATTAGTTCCTCTATAAGATAATGGTTACTAGTAACAAAAGTGTTCCATTAGTTCCTCTATAAGATAATGGTTACTAGTAACAAAAGTGTTCCATTAGTTCCTCTATAAGATAATGGTTACTAGTAACAAATAGTGTTCCATTAGTTCCTCTATAAGATAATGGTTACTAGTAACAAAAGTGTTCCATTAGTTCCTCTATAAGATAATGGTTACTAGTAACAATAGTGTTCCATTAGTTCCTCTATAAGATAATGGTTACTAGTAACAAAAGTGTTCCATTAGTTCCTCTATAAGATAATGGTTACTAGTAACAAAAGTGTTCCATTAGTTCCTCTATAAGATAATGGTTACTAGTAACAAAAGTGTTCCATTAGTTCCTCTATCAGATAATGGTTACTAGTAACAAAAGTGTTCCATTAGTTCCTCTATCAGATAATGGTTACTAGTAACAAAAGTGTTCCATCAGTTCCTCTATCAGATAATGGTTACTAGTAACAAAAGTGTTCCATTAGTTCCTCTATCAGATAATGGTTACTAGTAACAAAAGTGTTCCATTAGTTCCTCTATCAGATAATGGTTACTAGTAACAAAAGTGTTCCATTAGTTCCTCTATCAGATAATGGTTACTAGTAACAAAAGTGTTCCATTAGTTCCTCTATCAGATAATGGTTACTAGTAACAACAGTGTTCCATTAGTTCCTCTATCAGATAATGGTTACTAGTAACAACAGTGTTCCATTAGTTCCTCTATCAGATAATGGTTACTAGTAACAAAAGTGTTCCATTAGTTCCTCTATCAGATAATGGTTACTAGTAACAAAAGTGTTCCATTAGTTCCTCTATAAGATAATGGTTACTAGTAACAAAAGTGTTCCATTAGTTCCTCTATAAGATAATGGTTACTAGTAACAAAAGTGTTCCATTAGTTCCTCTATAAGATAATGGTTACTAGTAACAAAAGTGTTCCATTAGTTCCTCTATAAGATAATGGTTACTAGTAACAAAAGTGTTCCATTAGTTCCTCTATAAGATAATGGTTACTAGTAACAAAAGTGTTCCATTAGTTCCTCTATAAGATAATGGTTACTAGTAACAAAAGTGTTCCATTAGTTCCTCTATAAGATAATGGTTACTAGTAACAAAAGTGTTCCATTAGTTCCTCTATAAGATAATGGTTACTAGTAACAAAAGTGTTCCATTAGTTCCTCTATAAGATAATGGTTACTAGTAACAAAAGTGTTCCATTAGTTCCTCTATAAGATAATGGTTACTAGTAACAAAAGTGTTCCATTAGTTCCTCTATAAGATAATGGTTACTAGTAACAAAAGTGTTCCATTAGTTCCTCTATAAGATAATGGTTACTAGTAATAAAAGTGTTCCATTAGTTCCTCTATAAGATAATGGTTACTAGTAACAAAAGTGTTCCATCAGTTCCTCTATAAGATAATGGTTACTAGTAACAAAAGTGTTCCTTCAGTTCCTCTATAAGATAATGGTTACTAGTAACAAAAGTGTTCCATTAGTTCCTCTATAAGATAATGGTTACTAGTAACAAAAGTGTTCCATTAGTTCCTCTATAAGATAATGGTTACTAGTAACAAAAGTGTTCCATTAGTTCCTCTATAAGATAATGGTTACTAGTAACAAAAGTGTTCCATTAGTTCCTCTATAAGATAATGGTTACTAGTAACAAAAGTGTTCCATTAGTTCCTCTATAAGATAATGGTTACTAGTAACAAATAGTGTTACAGGCCTTTAGGGTTATGGTGTTTAACGCCACTTTCAACTATATTTCAGTTATATCATTGTGGTCAGTTTTATTGGTAGAGGAACCTGTCGTAAATCCAACCACCATATGATCATGACCATGACAGCCCCTTAAATAGTGGTACAATGTAAGGTACTGTGGCTAATATCTAGTACTATATCTAGTAACCGCCATTCAGCTAATACAACATTACAAGTTGGGAATTAAGAATGTTAATATCTAATTTGAATCAGTTTAAAATTATTTCATTATAACTGTTGGTGTTATGTTAATAATAATTTGGCTATCTCTTCTTAACTATAACTATTATGTTTATTATAAATTATTTTACTTAATTTGAAACTGAAGAAACTCTCTCATAATTTAAAGGCATCATTATCAAGAAAAACTTGAATCAAAGAAACTTGTTTTAACAAGATATATAGACTTGCTACAAGTCCTTTTTCTTATTTATAACCCCTTTAAATAAATTGTTGCTATGAAAGTTGAAATATTTACGATCCACATGTTGAGAAAGGGATTTTGTCTACATTGCTTCAGTATAAAACAAATCACCAACATAACGTCACTTTCAATAATATTTCAGTTATATTGTGGTGGTCAGTTTCATTGATGGACAAAAGAGGAGTACCTGGAGAAAACCACAGTCTTGTCGCAAGTCACTGACAAACTTTATCACATAATGTTGCATCGAGTACACCTCGCCATCAGCAGGATTCAAACTCACAACTTTAGTGGTGAAAGGAACTGATTGCACATACGACCACGACCACAATGGCCCACATAACCCATGTAAGCAGTAAAGAAATGTTGTTATTAAATACAAGGGGACAGTCAAGATATGAACTGTCATAGCAACAATTTGCTATAGGGATTATTAATAAGAAAAGGACTTGTAGCAAGTCTAAAGAATATATTCAAGATTTAATGTTACATAACAGCAAGGTTTTAATAGACTTACGTAGATAATTTTAATACTACTGCACCACAGCAATAATTCCAACCTCTTACATATTTCTTCTCCTCAGGAAATTCTTTATATTCACAACTTATAGCTACAATATATAAGCAATGCTACACCATAGCAATAATTCAAAAGCCAGTCAATTTATCCTCAAACATCAATGGTTGTATTTCAGTAAATATTTTTTTTTTATTTATTTATTTATTTTTTGCACCCAAGGCAGAATAGATCTTTTGCACATTCCTGAATTGATTCTAAAATTATATGTTTTTTAATATTTTTTTTATACAAGTTATTTCCCTTACAACTGACAAAATGGTACCAGGTCTAGCAGGAGAAATGTAAAGGACAATGAATTTGAGTTTAATTTTCACATAATTTTTTAATATTTCAACATGTAATAAATCATAGGATAATTTTATAGCAAATAGAAAATCATTAAAATTTTGAGTAGATTATGGGAAAAAAAACATTATTTTCATTGAAATTTGCATGAAAGAGGACCCTTTTGCCCACCTTAAAGGGAAGTAACTCCTGCAAAAGATAAAATATTAGAATCAAAGTTTGAAATGTGCAAAGGGTTTATTTAGTAAATTTCAATTTCTAAATATCATTAAAAATTTACCAACCACCTAGAACAACATGTTCAATACTAAATTTACCTCATAAATTAATGTGAGGTTAATTTATATGGTGTTTGAAGTAATTAATTCATAATTCCCTCATCAACCTGATATGGTATTTCATTTACAAGGATGGGAAAATATCCAAAACTTGCAAAAATTTCTGTGATAAATTTGACTGGCTATTTATTTAGTGATTGCCAGGCAACTCATGCTGTATACTGAATAAACTGAATAAAAAGCCAAACATGGTTAGCAGCTATTACAAATTAGCACTCTCAACTCATAACAAATATACAATATACAATAAAATATATAATCCTTTTTCTTTTCACTTCAATATCAGTTCCAAAATAATGATAAAATACTGGCTTTTGTCTGTATGTCAGTATACGACCATAGCATGTCCCATGTACTATTCCAAAAATATTAGGTCTGAGTGTCTTCTGAGATATTTACCAAAGTTGTGTTTCAAATATTATGAAGTCCATTTTTTTCATGTCACATCTGGTTCCATAAAAGTATGGTCACTAGATACTTTTCCAAAATATAATAGGTTTTGAGAATGTTCATGCAATAGAATTCAAATATTTTGAAATCCAATGGTTCCATGTCACAAATTTTGCTTTTCTAGTTACAGAAAGGTATAGGTCCTTTAAAAAAAATAGATCTGAGAGTTTTTCAGGATATTTACCAATGATGAATCCAATTGTTTCATGTCACAGCTATTGGTCTTCTGATTACAGAAATGTGGGATTGGTAGGTATATTTACAAACATAAATAACAAATAAAACCTTTACACTACTACACATTGCCATGTTTTGTGGCAGTATAAAAAAATGAAATTGATATGAAAGTGAAATAGATTGTTATTTTGTGAGTTGAAAGTGCTTAACTAATATGGGGGTAAAAATTATTACTTTCTGCTGCCTGTGCAAGTAATTTGATATTTCAGAGAGGAAATTCAGACATTGAATTGATTAAACATGCAACAAAAATCTAGTATTTTCATGCAGAGTACAATAGTAATAAAATCAGTAGTGGTACATGCATACTAAATAGTGTGTTTGTGTAAAAAGAGGGGGGGGGGGGCAATTATTTAAAGTATTAGAGAACAAAAATGTACATTGATCAACTGAAAATGAAAAACCATTCTAAGCCAGCACAAGAACACATTTTTCTAACAGATGTACATGAATTCTTACTAAAAATATTTTAAGAATTCAAACAAACAAAAACCATCCGTTAAGATATTTTACAAGACTTTCAAATGATCACAGTAAGATATATTCTGCTTATCCTAATGAGCAACTGAATACATGTTTTTTTTAAAGTAGAGAAGAGTAAATGACTTATTCCTGCTAATGGTTTGTACGACATACATGTTTTTGTAATACAAAAATGTACTTGAGAAAGTGGCAAAGTAGACACTTTTTTTGTAGTAGAGAGCATACATAGTAGCAGACATATGCTGGCCAATATCATGCATACAGGGTACATATACTGTTATGGTAGTTAGAGGTTTAAATTTGTCCACAATAATAACCTCCCATATATTAACAGCTGTGAAACCATGACAACAGAATGACAGACATTCTAGACTAGAACAATCAGAGGTAAGTTTCCAAAGGTAATACAATGTTAAAGTTAAGCTCTGTTTTCGCTAAAGGAAAAGCAAACAGTTTCTAAACAAGCCCAAGATTACTTTGCACAGGCATGCAGGCAATAAGAACTTACTCCTTAACTTTGTAAACAATCATCCCGCATGGCCAATTCCAGCCTCGAACATGGCCGTTTTCTTGACCACCTTCATGATCTATACTTGTGGCTGTTAAAACAAGATAATTGACTGACTAACAAGTATAACTAAGACAACAAAAAAAGATACAGTCAAACCTGCTTTAGTGACCACCTCTGTTGAGCAATAACTTGTATTATGTGGCCATATTTCACTGTTCCCTTGGTTACATAAGACAGGTTTGACTGTATGCTGTTTACAAAATATATATAGTACATTGTATTTCTTCATAGAAATCTCTAATGGAAATGAAATGAGGCATCCTCCTCACCTTTTTTGCACAGGTGCTTGTGGCATGGAATTACCCTCCCCATTATAAACATAAAATTAAATATCAAAAGAGGGATAATCCCATGCCACAGGCAATTGTGAATACACGAACAATATTTTTTTTCCTGTTTGATACACTGATAAAAAAATACATTCAATTTGTTGCCACCTGTCAATTACAACACTTCTACAGGATCATTAGTGGAACATTTCTAGCAAGTCTAGTGACTTCAAATACAGTAGTTCTGGAGAAGTTGAAAGTGTGAAAAGTTTATATTTATTGGACAGACAAGACATTTTTCAATCAGAAAAGCTCAATTGAGCTAATGTAAGCTTAAAATAAAGAAGAAAAATGCCTTTGTGTCGGTAATTCAGTCATGATATTACTTGGAAGATAATATAAGCATAAAGCAAAGTTTCAATTCTCTGATTATTAGACAGTAAGTTTATATTTATTGGACAGACGACAGACATTTTTCGATCAGAAAAGCTCAATTGAGCTAATGGAAGCTTCAAAATAGAAAGATAAATGATTCAGTAGTGTCATTACCGGTACTTGGAAGATAGTATAAACTTCAAGCAAAGTTTCAATTCTCTGATTATTATACAGATGTAACTATCACATATTTGTGCTAAACCAGCACAATATTTGAAAGAAAACTGTTTTAGCCTTAGTAATATATTTAAAGCATTTTCAGTTGCTTATAGTGCTATTTATAAATATATATATAATGCAATTATTTTTAGACCTTAGAATTTGTATGACATTTTTTTCATAGATTTTTTTCAAATTGTAGATTTATGGTCATGTTACATAAAACCTATGTATATACAGAAATGATTTCCAAGAAAAAAAATCAATTTCATAATTCTAAATCAATTGTTTCAATGAAGTCAAAGTGAGCTTTATGGTATTTTTTCTCATCAAAATTGTACCGTAATAAAAAATATATTATTGTTATATTTGAAAATTTATTGAATACCGGTATTTCCAATCACAGCAAGTTTGTGATATACAAGAAATTTCTCTTGCATTCTTCTATTATGTATAATATCACTGAAAAAGGAGCAATGACTAGTATTGACTTTTAACTTAATGACAGGAGCAAAAACAAAGTCCAATTATGTTTCCCACACAGTAACTTATTTGACATTTTAATATTGGTAAATATCAGTTTCGAGTTGAAAACAAAAACATACTAGAGGCTCAGCCCACTGAGCTTGTATCGCTCACCTGACAATAGAATGATACTGAAGCAAATTTCAAAGGGAGATAATCATTACCTTAAAAAACAGCAGCCATCTTGAATGGAGGGTGGGGCTGTCGGACACAATTTTAAAAGGGACACACCCAGGGACCATCTATGCCAAGTTTGGCTCCATTTGGCCAAGCTGTTTCAGAGGAGAAGATTTTTTTAACATTAGCCAATCAGAAAAAAGAATTATTCTTGGCGGCCATGTTTATAGGCCAAATGGAACGAAATGGAGAAACTTTATAGAGGACTTTACATAGATGCTTACTGCCAAGTTTGGTTCCATTTGGCCAAGTTGTTTCAGAGGAGAAGATTAAAATATGAAAAAGTTAACGGACGGACGATGGACGCCAAGTGATGGCAATACCTCACATGGCCCTTTGGGTCAGGTGAGCTAAAAAATGATGAAAAAAGGGGAATAACTCCTAGACGGGTAATCAGATTTACTTCAAAATTGCAGGGCATGTAGATCTTGACAAGCTGAACATGTTTTCAGTTTACACTCAACATCTATCTCTTATAGTTTTTGAAATAAAGGATGAAAAGTATTAACATTTTAAAAATTTGATGAAAAAAGGGCAATAACTTCAAGATGGGTAATCAGATTTACTTTAAAATTGTAGGCTATGTTGATCTTGACATGCTGAACATGTTTGCTGTTTAAACTTAACATCTATCGCTTATAGTTTTTGAAATAAAGGACAAAAGGTATTAACATTTTGAAAATTTGACGGAAAAAAGGGCAATAACTCCAAATTGGGTACTCAAATTAACTTCAAAATTACAGGGTAGGTAGATCTTAATATGCTGCACATGTTTGCAATTTAAACTTAACCTTTATCTCTAATAGTTTTTGAAATATCAGACAAAAATGTTTAAATTAAAAAAATAAAAAATAAAAAAGGGCAATAACTCCTAGACGGGTAATCAGATTTACTTCAAAATTGCAGGGCATGTAGATCTTGACATGCTGCACATGTTTGCTGTTTAAACTTAACGTCTATCTCTTATAGTTTTTGAAATAAAAAACGAAAAGTATTAAAATTTTGAAAATTTGACTAAAAAAGGGCAATAACTCCAAGATAGGTAATCAGATTTTCTTCAAAATTTCAGGGTAGTTAGATCTTCCTGTGCTGATCATTTTTGCCCAGTCAGATTTCTGATATTATTGACGGTTTTTGAGTTGTTACCAAAAACGTGCAATTTTACCCTATGTTCTATTTTTAGTAACAGCGGCCATGTTTGTTGGCCGAATGGAATTAAATGAAGAAGTTTTATAGAGGATCTTACATAGATGCTTCCTGCCAAGTTTGGCTCCATTTGGCCAAGCAGTTTCAGAGGAGAAGATTTTTTTAACATTAGCCAATCAGAAACAAGAATTGCCCTTGGCGGCCATATTTGTTGGCGGAATGGGACGAAATGAAGAAACTTTATAGAGGACCTTATATAGATGCTTTCTGCCAAGTTTGGTTCAATTTGGTCCAGTTGTTTCAGAGGAGTAGATTAAAATATGAAAAGTTAACGGACGGACGACGGACGCCAAGTGATGGCAATACCTCACATGACCCTTTGGGTCAGGTGAGCTAAAAAGGGCCTTACACCATGTATAATATGTGGGTATATCTTGTTACAGGAACTAGAACTAAGCTTCCTGTATTTTTTGTCCAAAGTGAATAATTTGGATTAAAATTATTGTCTATGAACTGTAGATGTCCTGTTAGGTCTGTCAAAATTCAATTTTTTTGGTTTTTGGTCCAAAGGTTTCGGTTTTTTCTAAAGTTGAATACTTTCATCAAACTGTCATATAATCTTTTGAATTTTAATTATCAATTACAAAGTGTTCAATGTTCTATGAATGCAGGGATAACTGTTGATAGCTGTTGTTTATAAACAACACTTGCTACTAGTTTGGTATATAAAAACTAAAGGCTCAGGTGAGCCTGTATCGCTCACCTGACATAAATAAGCCCTCTTAAGAATGTCTGCATGCCGAATACATCTAAGTTTTACCATTCAAATCCCATAGGATTCTATGTTAAAACTATGTCTGCTCATGGCAGCCATCTTGGATGGAGGTCGTGGTCACCAGACACAATTTTGAAAGTATACTACCCAAGGACCATCCATGCCATGTTTGCTTTAAATTGGCTGACTGGTTTCAGAGGAGAAGACTTTTAAACAATTTTCCCATAGGTCCTATATTAAAATACGTCTGCTGACGGCGGCCATTTTGGACCGAGATCGGGGTCACTGAACACAATTTTGGCAGTTGACTACCTAAGGACCATCGATGACATGTTTGCTATATTGGCTTACTGGTTTCAGAGGAGAAGATTTTAAAAAAAAATTTCCCCATAGGGTTCTATGTTAAAACTATGTCCGCTGAAGGCGGCCATCTTGGATGGAGGTCAGGGTCACCGGACACAATTTTGAAAATTGACCACTTAAGGACCATCCATGCCATGTTTGCTTTAAATTGGCTTACTGGTTTCAGAGGAGAAGATTTTTAAACATATTTCCCATAGCGCCCTATGTTAAAACTATGTCCGCTGATGGTGGCCATCTTGGACCGAGATCGGGGTCACTGGATATAATTTTGAAAGTTAACCGTTTAAGGACCCTTCCAGCCATGTTTGCTTTAAATTGGCTTACTGGTTTCAGAGGAAAAAAATTTAAACATTTTTCCCATTGGGTCCTATGTTAAAATTATGTCTGCTGACGGCGGCCATCTTGGATGGAGGTCTGGGTCACAGGACATAATTTTGAAAGTTGACCACCTAAGGACCATTCATGCCATGTTTGCTTTAAATTGACTTACTGGTTTCAGAGGAGAAGACTTTTAAACATTTTTTCCATAGGGTCCTATGTTAAAACTAGGTCGAGTCATGGCGGCCATCTTAAATTTCCGATCGGCAAACGATTCACAAGTTTAGTACAGGACCACCCAATGATCATTCCTGCAAAGTCACAATTCAATTGGCTTGGTGGTTTCTGACAAGAAGATTTTTAAAATTTCAGCCAATGAGAACACATTATGGACCCTGGCAGCCATGTTGGATTTCAAATCAGCACCAAAAACACAAATACGGTAGAGGACCATCCAATGAACATTTCTGGCAAGTTTGGTTGAAATCTGTTCAGCGGTTTCAGAGAAGAAGAGTTAAATGTGAAAAGCTAACGGACGGACGACAGACGCTTACCCATGACGAAAGCTCACAGTGGGCTGAGCCTGTTTCACTCACCTTTCATTCTGATTTGAGGAAACTTAATACAGAACTTTCCATAGGTGGTTCCTACCAAATTTCGGTTCATTTGGCTCTTCAGTTTCTGAGGAGACTTTTTAGAAATCGACCAACCAGAAACAAGAATTGCCTGTGGCAGCCATGTTTGTTCATGGATCGGGACAAAATGTGCAACTTTTATAGAGGACCTTTCATAGATGCTTCCTACCAAGTTTCAGTTCATTTTGCCGGGTTTCAAAAGAGAAGATTAAAATGTAAAAAGTTAACGGACGACGGATGCCAAGTGATGGCAAAAGCTCACATTGCCTTTGGCAAGGTGAGATAAAAAAAAAACAATTATCTCCCTTTAATGAGTTTTCAACATGATTGTGAAATCACCATATATACTATCATACCAGGTGGATGACTGAAACTCATATCTATCATAAGAAAGCTAGATCATATTTAATAACATTTATTATTATACTTCGTGTAAGTTTCTGTAGTGATATTTGGTACTGAAATATTTTGGCATATTACCTGGGTAATATTTTGGCATATTACCTGGACAATTAGACAATTAGTCACAATTAATATAATAATGATATTAATGTGGTCCTTCGGTCGGCTAATATGTCTCTCAGACCAGGGTAATATTTTGGCATATTACCTGAACAAGACCACATTATTATATAAATATCTTATAATTGAAGAGATTATAGCAGAAACAGGAATTTTTAAATATCTACCACTCATTTTCTTATGTATCAGTTTGCTCACTCTATTTACTAACTAAGGTTTCATGGGTGATATAATATAACTATTTCTGGATATAATGAGTTAGACATGACAGTTTGTCTACCAGAAGAGGGCAGTCACCTGAGTGTGATATTGTCTTTCAAGGGTAGACAACTGATCATGTCTACAGCCACATTGGGAGATATGTTTTATTCTACTGAACATTCTTACTAATCATAAAATTCGAATTGTCAGTTCACTATTTTTACCATGGGAAAATTATGTTCCAAACCCTGAAAAAGCCATTTAATGGTTTTACAAGTGTGAACAGCATACATTGTATATCCTAATTTATAGCATGACTAATGAAAATAATTGCATATAGGTTTGTCCCACAGTACCGGTATGACCCATCAAATAGCCCATTTTGGTGAATTTGCAGTTAAAATGGTTCAATGATGTGTTGTTTTTATATTTCAGCCAATCAGAATTAATTCTGCTATGTGAAGCAATATTGAGCACTTGATCATACAAAATATGAATTTTTTTTATGGATATTACAGCAGTTTCAGTTCATATAAATATGTTTGTTTCTGAGTACCCTGGTAGATTTTTCATATTTCAACTGATTAGAAACTATTACGCTTCAAGGTATTGCCATATTGGATTTTGTTTATCCGAGCAAAATGAAGAAAATATGCTAAGAATCATCCACTGATCATTCTTGCAGAGGCTATATTCAAATGGTCATGTACCAATAAGTTTCTAAGAAGAAGACATTTCCATACTTTGAACATTATTTGAGACTATCAAATTTTACACTTAGACAAAAATTAAAGTAAAGGAACAGTACTTTTACTGATGTTGTACATTTCACAGAAACAGAATATCATTTCCCATATGCAGGGTTATTAACAAGAAAAAAAATATGAGTGAAGTAATCTCACAAATACTTTCATCGTTGTGCCAGACATCACATTACGAAGCTACAAATACAAACAAAAAACAACCACAAGACTCCCATCATATAAATAGTAAGAAAACTAGACAGTTTGATATAGTTTGAAGTGTACTGTCTAATTTGATGGACTGTATATATTCTTAAGAAATTAAAATCTGAAGATGGAATTGTTTTTATTTAAATACACCAGTGTTTTCTACGGTAAAATATAGTAACATAACATATTTCATAACATTTTTGCAACCTAGTTACATGATGACTTGGTGTGATCTTTAATGTAAATGCATTTGAATTAAGTGCTCACTTTTTCATGTTAGAAAGAAGAAGGGTTATGTTTCGTTTGAAATTGAAAGGTAAAGCTTTTTGTGACTACTGGAAGTATATATGTCTTTAGAAGTTACAAGAATAATAGTTTTTTGTGACTACTGAAGTATATGACTTTATAAGTTACAAGACTAATAGTTTTTTGTTCGTTTTTAGCATTGAGCAACAACGATTAATAGAAACAACATATTATAATGTCTTCTCCTCTGAAGGATGGTACAATGGGATAGAAAAAAAATGTTGAGTGTAATGTGTCTTCATCTAAAAAGCCAATTAATAACTATACTGAAGCATGCCCCCGCACAACACTTGGACTTTGGAGGTTTAAGTGCAAATAATAATTTGTTACTTGTATAAATAGTCAGAAAAACACATATGTTTCCCCCACAAAAAACTGAAGGTATCTTTGGTATATGTACAAATATCTTGTATTAAAACTAGAGGCTCCCAGGAGCCTGTAATCGCTCACCTGGTTTTCAATTTGACATCTAAAGTTGATAGAAAATGGGGGTGTTACACATAAATTTGAAAGTGGGCCACCCAAAGATCATTTCAACTCAAATTTCTGAGCAAAAGATTTTGATGTGATTTTTATCTCATAATATTCCTAATTGGAATAAACTGGCTGAACAAATCTCACAGAAAACCCCAGAATATATGTTAAACTACTCATTGCCATATAGCTGCAGTTAAAATTTGAGTTCATTTTGATTTGTAATAAAGCGGAAATTGACAACTAAAGAAATTTCTATTTTTAGTAACAGCAGCCATTTTGAATGGAGGGCGGGGCTGTCGGACACATTATTGAAAGGGGACCATCCAAGGACCATCCCAGCCAAATTTGCTTTAATTTGGTTCAGCGGTTTCAGAGAAGATTTAAATGTGATCTTTTATCAAAATATGTCTAATTTGTATAATCAGTATAAATCGGTTGAAAGAAAAAATTCACAGAAAAATCCAGAATATATGTTAATCTACTCATTGTCATGTAGCTGCAGTTAAAATTTGAGCTCATTTTGATTTATAATAAAGCAGCAATGGACAATAGAAGAAATTTCTATTTTTAGTAACAGCAGCCATCTTGAATGGAGGGTGGAGCTGTCGGACACAATTTTGAAATAGGACTACCCAAGGACTATCCCTGCCATGTTTGGTTTAATTTGGTTCAGCGGTTTCAGAGGAAAAGATTTAAATGTGATCTTTTATCAAAATATGCATAATTTGCATAATCGGTATAAATCGGCTGAAAGAAAAATTTCACAGAAAAATCCAGAATATATGTTAAACTACTCCTTGCCATGTAGCTGTAGTTAAAATTTGAGCTCATTTTGACTTATACGAAAGCAGCAATGGACAATTGAAGAAATTTCTATTTTTAGTAACAGCAGCCATCTTGAATGGAGGGCGGGGCTGTCGGACACAGTTTTGAAATGGACCCACCCAAGGACCATCCCTGCCAGGTTTAGTGTAATTTGGTTGAGCGGTTTCAGAGGAGAAGATTTAAATGTGATCTTTTATCAAAATATGCATAATTTGCATAATCGGTATAAATCGGCTGAAAGAAAAATTTCCCAGAAAAACGCGGAATATATGTTAAACTACTCCTTACCATGTAGCTGCAGTTAAAATTTAAGCTCATTTTGACTTATGCTAAAGCAGCAATGGACAATTGAAGAAATTTCTATTTTTAGTAACAGCAGCCATCTTGAATGGAGGGCGGGGCTGTCGGACACAATTTTGAAAGGGACCCACCCAGGGACCATCCCTGCCAGGTTTGGTTTAATTTGGTTCAGCGGTTTCAGAGGAGAAGATTTAAATGTGATCTTTTATCAAAATATGCCTAATTTGCATAATCGGTATATATCGGCTGAAAGAAAAATTTCACAGAAAAACCCGGAATATATGTTAAACTACTCCTTGCCATGTAGCTGCAGTTAAATTTGAGCTCATTTTGACTTATACTAAAGCAGCAATCAACAATTAAAATTTCATCCCCCCTTTTTTCTATTTTTAGCTTGGTGGCCATCTTGGTTGGAAGTCTGGATCACCAGACACAATTTTGGAAGGGGGTCATCCAAGGACCATTCCACCAAAGTTTAGTTCAAAGTGGCCCAGTGGCTTCAGAGGAGTTGATTAAAATGTGAAAAGTTAACAGACGGATGGACGACAGACGACGGACGTGCAGTGGTGACAAGTTTTATCAGTAAAACTGTAAGAGGAGTTAGATGGACAAATCATATGCAGACATGTGAAATTTCACCAAAATTTACGAAGTTCAACAACTTGTAATTTTGTGAAATATTGAAGAATATAAAAAAACATGATACTATGCACATATTTGGTATATGGTGCATGTATCCTGTTAAAAAATGCTTCAAGCTTGAAAACTGTCACAGAAGTTAAAACAGACAATGCATTTGCATAAATGCAAAATTTCACAAAAATAGAACCACACTAGTAATTTTGGTAGAAATTAAAGAAATTAAAATGACAAAACCAGGAACTTACATCACGAACAGTCAAACTGCTTTAGAGAAAACCTGACATATGACTTTAATTTCAATTAATTTTTGTCATGTTTGATAGGAAATTAATGTGAATACAAGGAATCCTTAGGACATAGGAGTGGGTTCAGTGTATTTATGTTCCTTTACAGCATCTGACAGAACCTAGTTATTATGATATATTTACAGGAAGGGATCAATTTACCACCTTTAAATGTGAGAGTTGTAATTATTTATAGATGAACATTGATCGTATTGAAATGACGTGAGTGATCGATTTCATGTGTAATGATAATACAGAACAATATTTAACTTAGAGGCAAGACATACTTAGTACCATAAAAAACATAGATATCTAATTTAGTGTGCATGCATGACAACGCACGACGCAATATATACCTACCATTTGTGGAATAATATGTATCTGTTTCTTTTGTTAATATAAGATCTACAAAATCTCTAGGTGATATAAGACCCATACAGGCACTAGATGTACAGGCATGATTTATCCTCAAAACCTGTAAATAAAAAAAATATCTATATCTGTGTTGTTCATCTTTCTAATTTCCTATGTTGTGTTTTTTGTTCTGTGTCTGCTGCTCAATGTTCCCTGAAAACATTTATTATTAGTAATAACCAACAGATTAAAAATAATGAACACCCATATCTGATTCATTATCAAGGGTTTTATTTTGGTACTATCTTAACATAAATCTTTTAGAAATATTCTGGACAGGAATTATTCATTAATAATTGTCTTCTGTCAGACATAAATAGAAAAAAACCCTACATACATACAAGCTAGCTACATGACACCATTCTAGATTTGAACTAGCATTCAACGAGTGGCCAATTTGTACCTACAGTAATAAAGCAATAATGGCCTCTGCCAATCTGATTAAAATAACATCTCTCATTTGCTCCCTTTTACTGATATGTGGCGTCGTGGGAGATCTGTAGAAACCACATTACCGGTGGCACACGGGTCACTCTATGTCATGAATATTTAATGATATGATAAATATGAGTCATGATCTTTTTCTATCAATCGGATTGCTCGTAGCAAACAAAGCAGTTTAATTTTAAATTATGACACTTTCATAGTCACCAAAGTGCCATTTTCGTTGGACAGTATAGGACACGACTTATGGTCATGCCCGTGTGACCCATAATGGAATTTCGTAATATCTTCCACGCTGTGATATATCAGTTAAGGGGAGAGATGGGATTTTAATCAGATTGAGCTTCTGCTTTTGCAGTTTCGTCCAGCACATTAGAATGAGGACTTAAAATAAAAGTGTACACAAACAATCCACTGGCTTGTGACCGAATTCAGACAGAACTAGCACAATGCATAAAACAAATTGAATACAAAGCATTAATATCATTTCCAGATACTTATTTCTGATTAGTTAGGTGTTAATCTTCAATATTACAGTATTGAGTTCTATATTCCAATGAGAGTAATTAGTGTAATCTCAATTATATTAAACAGAAAGCAATTAGCACCTTGGCAATACTATTAGGCAGGAGACTAATAAGTAATCAGCCAATAAGCCAATAGTACTGTGTATTTTATCTTCCTGTCATAGGGAACAGCCTTTCTATCATATTATTTTTCATTCTGACCTATTACTATATTATCCCAGTCTTTGCCTTAATTTTTTTCACCTGTTTGCCCGAAAGCCAAATTTAGACAAATTTTCTATCTATTGAAACAAATTCTTTCATATTTTTCACTTGTCCGAATCCAGTTTTACTTGTCCCGGTCTTCGGGCAAGTGGGTTGGTGCAAAGACTGATTATCCCCATCGAACAACCATTCCTCTTAAAAGGCAGCTCTGATTGGTTGGGGACCTAAATCATCCCTTGATTTTTGTTTTCAATCATTGATGAAGGATTCTTTTTTTTGTGTGAGGCTTACTAACTGTAAACTGATAATATTAAAATATCTCATAAAATATTTTAAATTAAAGTAAACTGAAAAATCCTGGTTCAAACAATATAATTAGGATTAAATGTTTGTTGTATCTTTTTTCACATTGACCGTCCAATCATAGGCAAGACAGCTAAATTATTGACCAATTGCACAACAGCTCTTGGCCTACACTTGGTTTTAAAAAGTAGGTGCATAATGTGATTGGTCGATTAAAAATATGAACCCTGACATGACCCAAAATGTGATGTTGTTATATGATTGGTTTGCTTTGGTTTATGGCATTTAACGCCACTTTCTAAAATATTTCAGTTATATTGTGGTGGTCAGTTTTATTGGTGGAGGAAACCGGAGTACCCGGAGAAAACCTCTGACCTGCCGCAAGTCACTGACAAACTTTATCACATAATGTTGTATCGAGCACACCTCGCCTGAGTGGGATTCAACCTCACAACGTTAGTGGTGATAGGCACTGATTGCACAGGTAGTTATAAATCCAACTACCATACAATGAGATGTTGTTAGTAAGTTGCAAAAAAAAAGAAACAATTTTAAAAAGATACAACGAACATCTAAGTTTAATTAGATTGTGGTTCAAATTGTATGATTCAAGATATCTCTCATAACATAAATTGACTGTATTTTGCCTCTTTAATTAATAGGCTGTGTGTTATAATGTTGAACAAAAAGGCTTTATAGCTACTAGGGATCAGCTATCAATTCTATAAAGTCTTCACAGGTGTTACTGTTAATAATAAGTATTTACTATAAAGATTTATTTTTTGTGTGATCCAAAATGATGTGGAATAGCAAAAAGCTTGAAGAAAAAAAAAGAAAAAAAACCTTGATGATGAACTGCAGAGCAAGTATTGGTATTACAGTAAATATTTAATAGGTTTATTTTTTGTATGATCCAAAATGACGCAGTACAGTAAAAGGCTTGAAGAAAATATTTTAAAAAACCTTGACGATGAACTGCAGAGCAAATATTGGTATTACAGTAAATATTTAATAGGTTTATTTTTTGTATGATCCAAAATGATGCGGTACAGTAAAAGGCTTGAAGAAAATATTTTAAAAAACCTTGACGATGAACTGCAGAGCAAATATGATTTTGTTAACAGCTTAGAAAGAGCAAATAAAAAAAAGTGAGCTTAATGAAAATAATAGATATTGGACAAGAAACATTTTATACACCAAGAAACCAAGAAACAAGATTAATTATGTACTTAATTCTAACACAAAAGGCATTGCTAGGGTCCTTTAATCAAATACTAAGGACAAAGAATTCCTGATCTCATGTAAATTTTCCTTTAATGTCTGGCAGGCCAGTAACCATGATTGTTCAAGGTTATCCCTTTTCTCAAAATATCTAAATACTAAACTGAAGGATCAAAAAATGAAAATAAATTACCATTCTTAACCAGGTGACGCTGGTTGATATTATTGTATATAAAATAAGCAGATCTTGATGGGGGTGGGGCTTCTAGACTTGCTACAAGTCCCCACTACAAGTCTCTTTCTTTTTAATAATCCCTTTAAAAATGCTGCTATAAAAGCCAAAATCTTGACTGACTACTTATATTTTTTAACAACATTTCTTTAACATGTGGATAGTACATAAAAGTGGTCAATCAAGAATTCAACTTTCATAGCAACAATTTATTTAAAGGGATTATTAATAAGACATGGATTTGCAGCAAGCCTATGGGGCTTCTTATAATAAGAATCTGACAGAGAGTACTTGTGTGCATAATGTATCCTACATAGTAAAGAGTTTAATGTGAAGTGGTGCCATTTAAGATAAGGCAATTCCAACAAAAACATTAATGATATTTCTTCATTTGAAAATAAAAACATAAAACATGTTTTTTTTATTATTGGTTAATGAGTCAGTATAAATAATAAGTAGAAATATATAGCTCTTTGATCTTGTTTCATTATGATAAATGTTACAGACTGCCAATATAAACTGACCCCTTGTGGTTTTGGTAGATTCTGCATACCTACATGTTTTGTAGTTATCTTTTAGGCCTTCTATACATAAAACACTATTGATCAGACAGACAAGTACACAAAAAAAACTTGCTAATCATATTTCGCATATTACACAATACTGTAGGGGTCTATCAACCATGCATAACAATTAATTCTCCCTTTCAAATTCACCAGGCTATTGTATGCATATTACATAATGTATTGAGGAGACAATATTGTAGGGGACTACTATCTAGACACAATAAATAAATTCTCACCATAAAAACCCACCCGGCTATTGTATTTTTTGCTTTATCACAGGTAATTATCACTTGTGAAAACATTAACATTAAACACAAATGTCAAAACAAACTTGTTAAATAGGGTTAGGTTTATGGTCTTTAATGCCACTTTCAACAATATTTCAGTTATATCATGGCGGTCAGTATTATTGGTGGAGGAAAATGGAATACCCGGAGAAAAACACAGACCTGCCGCAAATCACTGACAAACTTTATCACATAATGTTGTATCGAGTACACCTCGCCTGAGTGGGATACGAACTCACAACATTATTGGTGATAGGTACTGATTGCATAGGTAGTTATAAATCCAACTACCATATGATCACGACCATGACAGCCCCCCTTGTTAAGTACAACATATAAATTAATTTTATTTCACATTTTACTCAGTGGTACCTGTATATGCAGGGCTTAAATTTGTCTTCAAATATATCAATCTTTTTTAAAACTTAAAACTTAAAATCCTTTCTCTGAAATTCTCTAACAGCTTTTTACATTTTAAACATTTCCACAGAAATGTTTACTAGTATGTCTAACAACATTAACCAGATGTACATGTGTAGAATAAAAGAATACCATTCCTCAACTGCAGACTTGTTCAGAGATGATCCTGGTTAGAAAATAAAATAACTGAAAAGAATGAAAAATAGCTGAAACCATCTACACCCCATTTCAAAATGGTCATTTTTTACCTGTTCTGACCATGTCCAGCGACTTTCGGAAAACAATTTTCAGAGGGAAATAGCAGAAATCAGTTAAATAACTAAAGAGAATCATCCCTGAGACTAAGGCAGTAACCCTGTTTAACACTCACTTCTGGGTATGATAAAAAATAAAGAAGTGTTAGGGACGGACCATTTAACTCTCTAAAAATATATTCTGATTCCCAATGTTGCTGAAAAAATATTCTGATTTTGGTGGAGAAAAAAAAAATCTGATTCAGAGTTTTTGTCATATAACCTAATGTTAAATTCTGAGGAAAAAATTCACACTTTGCGCAACAATAAAATTAATATTCTAACTCTCGTGTTGTCCGGAAAAAAAAATTCTGAACGAAAAAAAACCCCTGCAAGTTAAATGGTCGGTCCCTTACGATACAGAGTTTCTTTTATATATCATCTACCTTCTTGTGAAGCATGTCATTTCAGTGTTTAGAAGTTTGGGGTTATATTGTTGACCATTAAGCTTTAATTTTCAATGGAATATGAACAGATATTAATGTGTTCAACCATTTTTAATATTTAACATCAATCTGACTACCAGTACATACCAGTATTTAATTATCAAGGTAGGAGTATTGGGATCCCATTAACCAGTTTATTCCTGTCCCAATCCAGGACCTGAATTTTAAATGTCATATGTCATGGTCTTTTCTTGTGTTAAATGAGATGAGGTTAAACGTGGTATTTCATTTTGTTGTAGTTGGTGGAATTTTTTACCATCACTGTTATTGCTCTATTATTTTCTTTTGACAAAAAGTGCATAAAAAACAGATTATCTCGATTTTTTTCTCATTTTTTTCTAACACAGGAGACTGAGCATTTAATTAAACCAATATGTCTCGGTGAATATAAAAAAAATAAAACTGATATCTTCATCAAATTTTTTCATTTCATTTTAACTTCATTTTGCCTTCTTTCAGACCTCCCTGTTTCATTACTGCATATTAAAAACATATTTGAGGGTACCCTTACTCCATACATACAAAAAACAGCATCCACAATCAATCAGAACGTATCAGAAATTGACAGTTTAGACAGGCTGAAGTAGAAAGGATTTTTTAATGTCTTTTTAACATGGTAATACAGTAATACAGTATACTTATAATATCATTAATTGTTGATAGCTACCATTTATGATTTAATATACAGATAAATATGTGATGATTAAAGTTGTATTCTTGTAGATGAAAAAAAAACATAACTCTGAAGTTGAATAGAAAGCCATATTCTACCAGGAAAGTTTGACTTTCATGTTAGGTTTATGGTGTTTAACGCCACTTTCAACAATATTTCAGTTATATCTTTGCGGTCAGTTTAATTGGTAGAGGAAACCGGAGTACCCAGAGAAAACCACAGACCTGTCACAAGTCTCTGACAAACTTTATCACATATTGTTGTATCGAGTACACCTCGCCATGAAGGAAGTTCGAACTCACATCTGACTTTCATGTTTTTCATTTCAAACAAATTACAAACAAAATATAGTATGCATACTCTGCATAGTTATGGCCTAATTTTTTTTGTTAATAAATTATTATATAACCTTCATGCAGTTTACTGAGATCAGGATATAAAGACTTCAAAGATCATGTTCAAGAAAATTGGTTACTCATAATAAGTGTTATCAATTTCACCAGAGGAACAGTTTTTGTCATCGCTTGCCATTGAGCTTGTACCTGAAGTAATTTTAAGGTACTTTGTGACATATTCTCAAAGCTTTATCATAATATACACTGTCTTGTATAGATACACAAAGATATATATTTTTCTCAAATAATTCAAATTTAGTATTTAACTTTACTTACTAGTAAATTAAAATATAATTTGGAGTTGTAAATATTACAAAAATATTTTGCAAAATATTCTGCAAATGTTCTCATTTTGAAAATATCAAAATGAAATTTACAGTTCCTAAATAATGTAATTAATAACAACTAAGATCAGTCTTCTTCAATTTTTGGCTATCCCGTTTACGTTCTTTGGTTTTATTGCTCCCAAAAACTTTAAAATTAATTAGTTTTCTAATCTTTTGGCTATGAGAGTACCTGATGAAGGTTATTCCAGAAACATGATGTGCTGTTTTCTGTGCACTAAATTAGATATCTTAAACAGTTCTGTAAATATATAACCTATACCGGTACATTAATAAGTATCAAGAGACATGAATCAAATACCTCCGTATCTTCCGTAACAGTAGACATCTATTTTTCATGTAATTATAAGTTATCCACAAGGATCAGATCCAGAAGGATAATAAGTGCCTTGCATTACCTAACATCTAATTAATCTGATATTTATTACATCTAACATGTTTTTACCTCATTTATATCTTAATAAAAATTCCTATATATGTTTTTTAATCTTCAAATTGCCAGGTTACTGTTACACAAAATAGCATAAAGTCAGTTACTGCCAAATGATAAACAGGTGCTCTCTTACAGGTAAATGAGAAAACATTCAAACTTTATGGTGCATATGGTGCATCTTTGAAAGAGAGATTTGTTTAAAACATGAAAAATATGAGAGAGAAAAATTTCAACAATTCAATGGCCCCTTATCTTTGCAGATAATTTTCTTTCATGAGAACACCATGTTAAATTTTAATGATCACACTTAAGTGGATGATAGTGCTATTATGAGAGTATTCCAATATATTATCTTCCAAAATTATATGAATAAAAGACCCCAATTTCTACCTCTGCCATAAATTAAGTCAAAATATCAAAAGGACTGTATGAATGGGAAAACACTACTGTTTTAATGTTACACATAGAGGTCTTCATAATGACTGTTTCCTTTGGTAGTGTGTTAATTTATTTATTTATTCAAATTGCATATTACACCCATATGGGTCAAGCAATTACAATACAAAAGCATGCAAACATATAAAAAAAAACAAAACAAAAAAACACAAACATAATATATATCTAAATGTAGGAGAAATCTTTGACCGGCACGGAACGTATCATCTCAAGTCTAGTGATTGTTTTATGAAGGTCCAAACAACCGATAAAAGATCTGAAGTTGGATTGAGTATGTAATCAAGTCTATTCATGGGTGACATATTAGTAAAAGAAGGACATTTATTATCAATAGTATTTATTAGTAAATTTCTTGGTCTTTTAAATGACAATTTAAAAAGAAGTGATATTCATCTTCTAAGATATTACAAGTAGTGCAAAGTCTTTGTTGACGGGGTATATTATTATATCGACCAGTTTCAATTTGCAAACAATGGTCACTTGTCCAAAATTTAGCTATGAGTTGTCTATTTTTAAAGTTTTTTTCCTGTATCAAATACTCTTCCAAAACAATATCATGTTTTATTTTATTATACAAATAAAGTTTTGAATTATCTGTTAATTTTTAAAGTTTGTCTTTAGTTTTCTGAATGTAATTATTATAGTCAGGTCCAATTTGCTGAAAAGGTGAAGTCTAGCGGCATTTTATTAGTATTTAGTCCAACATAGTTGTTTATCCTAATTTGGGTATGAGGAATTCAAACAAATATGTTGGCCATTCGTAAAAGGTCATTTAGGGGTCGAACATTTCAAATTAAGATGGCACCCCTAAAATCGCGAATGTTTTCGATCGATAATAATTCAGAATGGCTCAAATTTTCTTTTATACATTGAAATCGGTATAAATCTACTGGTATAGCATGAATAGGTTTAAATACAACAGAATTGTAACTTTAATATATATAAACCTTGTTTGCGCATGCGTAAATCACTATTTCGTGCGTTTTCGGCTGTAACTAAATCCTAGAATTAACACATTGCTCATGTTTACTCTGATGACATTTACAGAGGTCTGTGCATGGCAATTTGGCTTTTTTACAGCTGCATCGTAACGTTATACAACCAGTGGAGCACTGACACGATATCATTTCAAGACATGATTGTGGGACCGGATCAAGTGTCATAAGAAGTGGTATTAAACGATCACCATCCAAGCTCCAACCCATGGTTACAGGAGAAGGCAAAACCGGCTTGACAACATTCGCTTGTTTCCACACACTTGCTTGAAAGTGAGCTCTCTCAATGTGCAATTTCAATGCATCACTAGTAGGGGGAAGACTTTCTGGACTCGTCGATTTTCCAAACATCAGATCCCGAGCTTCATCAGATGTATCAGTCACTTGATTGTAAAGTTTGCATATGAAAACCTCGGCTAATTTTATCTTCTCGTCAGTTAGTTCTGCTTCTCCAATTCCTTCAAGAAGATTGGCATCTTGCTCATAAACCTTATACGCCTTTTTCTTCGAAATCCCATAGAAGAAGGACGTAGTATCACAGCCGGTAATTGAGTGAAATGCCAATAGATTTTGGGCCATACGTCTTGTAGGCAAATTCGTCCCTAAAACAGAGTGTATTGGTATAATCTTTAGGTTTTTAGACGTTCCTGCCATCATCCATATCTTGATATCCATTCTGTAAGCATGATGCAGTAAAAGCAAAAAGACATCGGTATCGGTTGCAGATACAGTGATAGTTCGGCAGTTAGATACATTTTTACAATGAAGCATGTGGAGAATCATGCGCAACGTCTGCCTCTTCATGTGTTGACTTCAAGTTATCTAAATTCAGGCTCTTGTCATTGCTGTCTGCCTGGTCCTCGGAAATAAACCCCCCTCCAGTGACCACAACTTTGCCTTCAGGAGCTTGCCGGATGAGTTCTGTTGCCAAAAAGAAGGCCAAGTCTTCTTTATTTGCAACCAAATGGTCGTATCTGAAAAACTACGGAAGCTTACATCGAAAAGCATATAAGTATAAGTCTCAAATACCGTCTTTCTCTGCATGAGTGAACATCAACAATGTAGAGACCATATCTAGATAACTCATCCAGAAAACTAAACGTGGGTCCCTATTACTAGTAGCTTTGAATTCTGCTATCTTCTGTCGTACTGCATCAGTCTGCAGCATTTCTACTGCCAATTCTATCAAAACGTGATCTGTCTTTATAGCAATAATTTCGTCATATATTTCTCTGTCACTATCTTTCAAGAATTCTAACAATGGCGGAAGAAGCAATCTCCAGAGAGCCTGGGAAGTAATTTTGTGTGCTCGCATTCCCCTGTTATAGTGTTTTCCATATAGCACTTGCTCCGCTGCAATGGGACCAAAAGGTCTGATTCTACCCAAATTTCGTGTAAACCGGATCCATTCATGTGATCGCCTATGCACTTCATGAAATTCATGGCAATATGTAAACCTCCCAATCTTGGGAAAACTGAATCCTTATACCTTGGTACAGACCACTTCAAATCCATTAGTTTGAAATACAGAGCTTGGTTCACAGTAATAACTGTGTATTTTTTACCAAGCTTTTCTGATATGTGCATACATCGCTGAACGACTGTACAGTCAAACCTGCCCATGTGGTCACCTCTATTAAGCAGTCACCTGTATTGAAAGGTCAACCTTTACTTTTCCTGTCATAGAAAATTTCATATGAATTGAACCTCTTTTAAGTGATCACCTGTCTTATAAGGCCACTTTTTCTTTGTCCTTAAGGTGACCTTTTAATACAGGTTTGACTGTATTTAGAGTATCAAAATCCTGTGCAGGGGCTTGAATCAATGGCATATACCCAACAGTTGTTAAATCAGGATCACATTTGCTTAAAGCCTGGTTGAAAGCCGACCATGTTTGTGGACATTCCTTACCATTTTTGATTATTTGAAAAGCCATGTCTGTGGCTGCAGCAACTCTTGCATCTTCTTCGTCATCTTCTTTTGTATTGAATGTTTCTATTTCCACATTTTCATCGAACAATGGAACCGATTTACCTTCTGGAACATTTGTTGGTACAATCATATCTAATTCAGGGGGAATTTGAAGAATTTCACGAGAAGAAGGCAGCAATTTATCTAATTGCAAACCATTTCCAATTCCACGTTGCTAATCCGCCATTTGCGTGGCATGAACAATATTTTTTCCATCCAAAGTGGAGTCATTTATGTCAATATTGTCAGCCGTAAGATGAGTGAACACCTTATCCTTTAAATTATGTGGCATAAAACATCCGGTATTCACGTCCAGTGATTCTAGCGACTTCTCTGCCAGTCCAGTATCTATCTTGAGCACATCATGGTAATTCAATGTATGCCCAGCACTGTGAAACAGGTTTACCAACTGTTTAGATCTGGTCATCTGGTGTAATGTGCAAGACAGGCCAATATGTTTTGGTATCCATTTTCTATCCTCACTGACACTGTATACTATGTCTTGACAAACGCTGAGGATTTTGGTTTGTTTTGTACTCTTTGAATCTTCATGATTACCGTCCTGGTTCCAAATATCCTGACCACCATACACGAGATTCAGGAACGTAAATAAACGGGGACACAATTGATTGCATCATCTTCGCTAACACTGAGACCTACATGACCGTCCATTCCTATCAAATCCCCTCTGATCTTTAGTGCAACATGAACAAGCTGTAGGAAGAAATTGTCTTTTGGATCATAATTTGGCATAGTAAGCCCTTCATCTTCCTCCAACGGAGTTGCTCCTTGGTAATGAAGTTCTCCCAAAACATGTTGCGAGTATGTATGAGGAATCAGCAGGGTTTTCCTTTCAAAAATCGACCGATGAAGTGGGTGTAAAAATTGATATTCGTCACTGAGTCTGTTTTGTAAGTATTCTTTAAATGTTGTTCTGCGGGAGATAAATGACTGAGAGATATCTCCGTTGGTCTGTGCTACTAGTGAGCACTATCTTTCCCAAACATCAGACAGTTAGAGTATTTGATTCTTAGAGGCAGCATATCCAAGTTCTTGGACTAAAAAAATCATTGCAAGATCTATTATTTCACATTCCTTTTTCGTTTTCTGTGTATCATATTTGAACGCATTGAGACATTTGTTATGATATTTCCCTTCTGCAGCTATTAAATCGTTAATCCCTGCTAAACGTAAACGCATTTTTGAATCTTGCAAGATCTTATTGCTGGCAGAAAACGTTGAAATATTGAACAACTTATCTTTGTTGGAAGTCTGACAAAAAATGCATAGATTCCAATCGACTGGTTTTACAGATTTTCTACTCGAATATTTGGACGTCAACGGAGCCATCGAATCCAAACATGTAACTCCATGTTCCTGCTTTGGCGATTCAACATCTGCCTTTTGCCCTTCAACTCTGGCTTCAAAGATTTTGATTTGTTTCTGATGAGTGAACTCATTTAGAATAACATTTTCTATGGCAAAAGACTTCGTCTGATGTATGAAGCTTTTCTAGTCGATCAATAGCCTCATAATATCGTACGTCTCTTGTCTTTTGTCTTTGAGATGCATGTTCTTTCAGGGTCTGAATTCCCCTTTGCTTTTTATGTTCTAGGGCATCTGTTTTATTTTCCTGACAAATAACACACTTGTTAACATCATATTGACCAGAAAAAGATCGTTTTCTAATATTTAAGCTTATATCCATTTTGAACTATCGATGGCTTAACATGTGTCGACTAAAGCAAATACACAGAAAGCATCAATAATTTTTCGAGTATTAGGTAATCTTGATCTTTATACTTTTAAAAAAATATTAGAATTAAGTAGCAATGCATGTCAATTGTCATTTCACTGACAGGGTTTGGGATCCGAATCATAGGGAAATGCATTAGAACGGGTTATTATCCTACATATTGGTGATACAATAGATACTTGCCCCTGACACCGCCACCCCCCACCCTTAAGGGGGGGGTGATACCATGTGATATAGACAAAAAAATAGCTGATACCTAAAATATAGCTTTATTCCAACATTCCTACTCACATAGGGTCCATTAAAAAACAGTGCGGAATATGGTTTGTTCCAAAATGTTGTTTTTTGGGTAGTCATTTTGTCCGCCATTTTGTGACGTTAAATGACATTTTTCGTATGGCCAACATAGATTTTTGGATTCAGCGTCCCTGAAATAGGGTGAAAAGGTATGTTGGACTAAATACTAATAAAATGCTGCTAGACTCTTTAAACGACGACTTTTTCAAAAATCCGACCTGACTATTATGGACAACCTTATTAAATTCTTTTTTAAATGGAACTTTTATCTTATGGAAACACTTATCCATATTAGAAAAATCTTCAGCATCCAAATCAAATTCTTGAAAGACATTTATTTAATGCCAAAGTATACCATGTGTAGAAGCCTTATTGCTTTTAAGAATATTAATGCACTGTTTTATTTCAGAGATAGTAAATGGTTTATCAGTAATGGAAATGTCTGTTAGTAAATTTTTATATTGAATTATATGATTTTCAAATTTTCTTTTTACTTCTAAAATTTTGAGGGGTCGTCGTGGTTGAGATCATATGGTAGTTGAATTTACAACTATCTGTGCAATCAATGCCTATCACCACTAACGTTGTGAATTTGAACCCCGTTCATGGCGAGGTGTTCTCGATACAACATTGTGATAAAGTTTCTCAGTGACTTGCGACAGGTTGGTGGTTTTCTCCGGATACTAAGGTTTCCTCCACCAATAAAACTGACTGCCACGATATAACTGAAATATTGTTGAAAGTAGCGTAAAATACCATAAACTTGAACATATCATTCTACATTGCTTATCAGCTGAAATCTTCCTAAATACTGAAATGTTGTTATCACCTTCAAAAACAATACCAGGTATAGAGAAGCCTTAATCAATAGTTGTCTAGCATTTTATTATCACATCATACATAGACCAGTTCAATTAGCATGTAAGACAAGTTTGAAAACACCAATGGTGATAATAGAAGCCATAAATCAGAAAAGGATTGACAATAAAAATTCAAGATTTTTTGGTATTGGTCCTTTCGGCATCCTCATATTCTTGATACAGTATAAACATGTGATGACAATACCTCACACAACTCTTTGTGTCAGGTGAGCCAAAAAGGACAAAATGAAAAACAATAGTATATAAAACACTACACAGAGAAGCAATGACCGAGCGACAAGATTCCCACCAAAAACAGTGGGCAAACTCAGATACTTAGTTCCTGCTCCACTTGTGGCACCCATGGTCTTCAAGGAGTCTGGCATTTTCCAAACAAGGGATCCACTATGGTACCACCTTGGGACGTGCTGGGCATGCTGGGGTATAGAAATGGGACCGAGAGCTTCTTCGGCTTGAAGGGGCGTCCGTCGGTTGTGCGGGATGTAGAAATTCACAACCAACCCGTCCTGCGGATGAGACGTAAATAAAACCGAGGTCCCATGTTGAGAGATTGCCACCCTCTCCACACATTAAAGAACCCAGTGTTACAGCTCATTATGAGCATTATGCTCATGATGAGTGGTCCATAAGAGACCTGTTGCACTGGCAAAATTATCCGTCCATACCCATCACCTTTCCTTGTTTCGAGTCCCGTGGCGTTTAAATTTTTAAATGTTCTCGTCCTGAATATAGCTGAAAAATTGCTCCCTGGACGTTAAACACCAACCAATCAATCAATCAATCAATCTGGGCATGCTGTAGGTTGAGCCCTGGGAACCTTCACCAGTACCTAATTTTTAATATAGCTTAAAATTTGTAATTTTAAATTGTCCAATCAGACAGTACTTGTTATGAATTTTTTATACATTACACAAATTCACTTACCGGTTCATCAAACCATTTTAAGATTTCTAAAAACACTTACCGGTTCATCAATCCATTTTAAGATTTCTATCTTTTTCATATTTTTGTCCCATTTCGGTCTAGGTCCGTTTGGTAAAGGTTCTACATATTCAAATACTGTTTTAGGTGGTGCATTGTACTCAGCTTCACCTTTATATCTGCAAAAATAAATTGCAACCGTACAAGTCAGTGTAACAATAGTAAGACATGTGGGATACAAACATTATTGCACTTTTATAAAAAAAAATTGTATCTTGCTCCATTTTTAAATTTTTGGGGATTTCTTCTTCCACACTGATAGTGATACTTGTTTTGTTTTGATTTCATCTTCCATACTTATATTTTTGGGGGTTTCTTCTTCCACACTGATAGTGATACTTGTTTTGTTTTTATTTCATCTTTCATACTTATATTTTTGTTTGTTTCTTCCTCTATACTTCTACTTGTTATTTGTTTCTTCCTCTATACTTCTACTTGTTATTTGTTTCTTCCTCTATACTTCTACTTGTTATTTGTTTCTTCCTCTATACTTCTACTTGTTATTTGTTTCTTCCTCTATACTTCTACTTGTTATTTGTTTCTTCCTCTATACTTCTACTTGTTATTTGTTTCTTCCTCTATACTTCTACTTGTTATTTGTTTCTTCCTCTATACTTCTACTTGTTATTTGTTTCTTCCTCTATACTTCTACTTGTTATTTGTTTCCTCCTCTATACTTCTACTTGTTATTTGTTTCTTCCTCTATACTTCTACTTGTTATTTGTTTCTTCCTCTATACTTCTACTTGTTATTTGTTTCTTCCTCTATACTTCTACTTGTTATTTGTTTCTTCCTCTATACTTCTACTTGTTATTTGTTTCTTCCTCTATACTTCTACTTGTTATTTGTTTCTTCCTCTATACTTCTACTTGTTATTTGTTTCTTCCTCTATACTTCTACTTGTTATTTGTTTCTTCCTCTATACTTCTACTTGTTATTTGTTTCTTCCTCTATACTTCTACTTGTTATTTGTTTCTTCCTCTATACTTCTACTTGTTATTTGTTTCTTCCTCTATACTTCTACTTGTTATTTGTTTCTTCCTCTATACTTCTACTTGTTATTTGTTTCTTCCTCTATACTTCTACTTGTTATTTGTTTCTTCCTCTATACTTCTACTTGTTATTTGTTTCTTCCTCTATACTTCTACTTGTTATTTGTTTCTTCCTCTATACTTCTACTTGTTATTTGTTTCTTCCTCTATACTTCTACTTGTTATTTGTTTCTTCCTCTATACTTCTACTTGTTATTTGTTTCTTCCTCTATACTTCTACTTGTTATTTGTTTCCTCCTCTATACTTCTACTTGTTATTTGTTTCTTCCTCTATACTTCTACTTGTTATTTGTTTCTTCCTCTATACTTCTACTTGTTATTTGTTTCTTCCTCTATACTTCTACTTGTTATTTGTTTCTTCCTCTATACTTCTACTTGTTATTTGTTTCTTCCTCTAAACTCGTACTTGTTTTTCTTTCTTCCTCCATACCAATACTTTTTTTTCTTCATCCATACTGATTCTTGTTTTTGTACAAAAGAAGCTCACTGTCACATCAGATACTTTTACATATTTTTATAATTGTTTGGCATTCATCACAAATTGTTTGAAAAATCTGATAAATTATACATGTCTAAGGGTTGATGCTTTTCAATTAATTTTTCTAAACAATGTCAGTTTTTATAAAGGACAATATGACTAATACACACATATATTACTTAACTGTACTCTAAAAGTGTGTATGACATGCTTCAAGTCTAAAGACTGAAAATATAATATTAATTCTTACCAGGTTATATCAAAAACAACAAAATAATAAACTGGAGAGGAATCCTAATCTTCCAATGAAACATTGTCATCAGCAAACGACACAATACAAACAAAAATAAGCAAAAACACTCATTATCTTATTTGTGAGAACATATGATGACATAAACTTGCTACAAGTCCCTTTATCAGTAATAATCGCTTTAAAAAATCTGCTGCTATGAAAGTTGAAATCTTGACTAACCATTTATATTTACAAACAAGCTTGTTCTCGCCATGATATAGCTGAAAATTTGCTGAGTTGGCATTAAACAACAATCACTCACTCACTCTATATTTACATACAACATTTATCATCATGCAGATATTAAATATTTAGTCAAGATATCTACTTTCATAGAAACAATTTATTTAAAGGAAATTAATAACAAAATATGATTATAATCTAATGATAATGGAGTCTCCCAAACCGGCCACTGACAACAGGTTTAAAAAATAAATCAAAAGCTACCTTTGAAATTGAACAATGTTGAATTTTTGCAGTATTGTGGTGGCCATTTTGAAAATGGAGACCTGGTAGAAATTTTTCGATGTCCGGAATCAATTCAGGACGTTGAAATCGAACAATGTTGAATTTGTGCGGTATTGTGGTGGCCATTTTGAAAATGGCGACCGATAGAAATGTTTTGATATCAGGAATCAATTCGGGACATCATAATCTACCCACATATGAAATATCGTTGAAATTGGACAATGTTGAATTTGTGCGGTATTGTGCCGGCCATTTTGAAAATGGCGACTGGTAGAAATTTTTCGATGTCAGGAATCAATTCGGGACATCATAATCTACCCACATATGAAATGGCGTTGAAATCGGACAATGTTGAATTTGTGCGGTATTGTGGTGGCCATTTTGAAAATGGCGACCGGTAGGAATTTTTCAATGTCTGGAATCAATTCGGGACATCATTACCTACCCACATATAAAATTTTGATGATATCGGACAATGTTGAATTTTTACCGCCCATTTTTTATGCCATGTTTTGGCAGACATCTCGAAAATTTTGAAAACGCAGAATTGCTCCTCTAATGGTGACCTATCACTAAGTCAAATTTTATTTCTCTATCATTATCCATTTAGAAGTTATCAATATTAATGTACGAAATTTCAACTTTCCCATAGGATTCTATAGTAACCTCCACCCCCTTTGAACCCCTCAAAATATGATTTTGACCCCCTTTACCACAAAGCTGAAAACTTTAGGACCAAATAGAAACATATATCTATAACTCCACCAAGTTTCATGAAATTCTGTCCAGTAGTTCCTGAGATCTGCCATGGACAAGTTCATGGTCCACAGAATGAAAGAAAGAAAGAAAGAAAGAAAGAAAGAAAGAAAGAAAGAAAGAAAGAAAGAAAGAAAGAGAAAGAGGAGAATAATAATAATAATAATAATAATAATAATAATAAGAAACGGAGCAAAAACAATAAGTCTCTAAACGTTGTTTGGGAGACTTAATAAGAAAGGGACTTTAAGCAATTCTGGTGATGGTAATGGTTTAGCAACAATTTATTTAAACGAAGATAATAATAAGGAAGGGATTTTTAGCAAGTGATGGCAAATCAGTTTACTACATGTACTAGAAATATAAACAGGATGATCAAAGATTGAAGGAGTGGCAGCTATAATACTATTATATTCATTAAACTACATCTCGTTTCCAATAGTAACCTGTATACAAGTAGATCAAACAATCCTTACTTCAAAGGGGAGGTAAAAACATAGGAAAGGGAGGTAATAATCACTTGTCTTGGTTGGCCGTTAATTAATGGCATAGCTGAAATAATGCTGAAGTATCATAGAACTCAAAGTGATTAATGAAAAATGACCATAAATAAAGTCCCTGAAAGTTAATTTATATAACTGCAGAACTTTACAAGAATATAGCCTTAACATTGCTACTTAAGCATAGAAAAGTCAAAATATAAAATGTTTTTCAAGAAGAGGGGGGAGGGGTTCATACCCATTCTGCAAAATTAGCTTAATTTTGTTACAATTCAGACTAAATAATACCACTATGATGTCAAGAACACTAAAGTGACAATCATATGACAATTCAAGGTTGGTTGCACAAAAGCTGTAATTCACTTGATCATCAGTGTATTTAAGTGCATATGCACTAATTATAAATAAATTACACCAAAAAAAAATTCTTGAAAACTTGCAGGAATTACATCACTTCACATTATGTAATTAAAACTGTCTGCTTCAACTCACTCTTGGGTCTGTGCAATTCATCACTTTGATCATTAACATGTAAGGGACATAACCAGAGCAGATTAGAGTACCTTAGAAATTACTATATTTATTTTTTTAGTTGGCAATGTTACATAATCCTTGTTAAGTTACGATTCACACAAATTGTCACGACTGTGTAATTCATTAGTATATAGAGTACAACAGGAAATTGAATTTTAAAAATATCAAAAACCTATTACATATCAACCTAGGTATGCTAAAATTTCCTTCCGATCCTTAATTTAAATCATGCATATAAAATTAATTGTCCATTATAAAAATCCATGCAATAAAAATTGAAATAAGTATTGGTCAATCTAAAAATGTAACTAAGGTAAATTTCAGTTGGAAAGTATCTCTTTTATGCATATCTAACATTGTTCTGCTATTATTTAAACAAATGGGTACTGTAAACCAGTTTTAACAAATGTATACCATCCCCTTCATATGAAGTGAAAACTTTTATACAATTAGAAATGTATAAGATGAGGGGTGATTGTTTGTTTTGTTGATATTGGTGGAACTGATGACCATCACTGTAATTTCTTTTCATAATAATACATTATAATATAGGTGGTACACAAATACTTCATACAGTATACTTCTACTAGCCTAGGTAAATCTTGTTATTATACTTCTACTAGCCTAGGTAAATCTTGTTATTATGCATAAATATAAAGAAGAGTGGACTTTTTTCTACTTTTGCATAAAATTCAAAGCAAAATCATTTACATACATGTACACTAGCAATTTGTCTGTAAACTTAATGCACAACACAGTTATATATCAGGGACAGATCCAGGGGGGGGGGGGGGGCGTGCAATTGGTAAAAATATGATTTTTTGGCATAAAATCGTGATATTTCACACGAAATACCCCAAAAGTTTTCGCACCTCCCTCCGCTCTACGCAATTTTTTTAAGTGTGCTCCCCCCCCCCCCCCTCTAACTTGAAATCCTGGATCCGCCCCTGTATATATATCTACATATATATACTTGGTATCAAATTGTAGTTCTTAGGAAATTTAAACAAAATGCAAATTGCAGTTCTTAGGAAAAAAATGTTTTTAATCCACTTCTGTATAAAGTAGAGAAGAGAAGTACAGTGTGCAGTGAGTCTGTAAATACAACACATAGTACATCAACTATAATATACAGTCAAAACTTCCTTAATGGACACCTCTAACAACTGTCTATAAAGGGCAGTACATCAACTATAATATACAGTCAAAACTTCCTTAATGGACACCTCTAACAACTGTCTATAAAGGGCAGTACATCAACTATAATATACAGTCAAAACTTACTTAAAGGACACCTCTAACAACTGTCTATAAAGGGCAGTACATCAACTATAATATACAGTCAAAACTTCCTTAATGGACACCTCTAACAACTGTCTATAAAGGGCAGTACATCAACTATAATATACAGTCAAAACTTCCTTAATGGACACCTCTAACAACTGTCTATAAAGGGCAGTACATCAACTATAATATACAGTCAAAACTTACTTAAAGGACACCTCTAACAACTGTCTATAAAGGGCAGTACATCAACTATAATATACAGTCAAAACTTCCTTAATGGACACCTCTAACAACTGTCTATAAAGGGCAGTACATCAACTATAATATACAGTCAAAACTTCCTTAATGGACACCTCTAACAACTGTCTATAAAGGGCAGTACATCAACTATAATATACAGTCAAAACTTACTTAAAGGACACCTCTTACAACTGTCTATAAAGGGGAGTACATCAACTATAATATAGTCAAAACTTACTTAAAGGACACCTCTAACAACTGTCTATAAAGGGCAGTACATCAACTATAATATACAGTCAAAACTTCCTTAATGGACACCTCTAACAACTGTCTATAAAGGGCAGTACATCAACTATATAGTCAAAACTTACTTAATGGACACCTCTAACAACTGTCTATAAAAGGGAAGTCTCATTTTCCCATAAATGAATAGTGCATATATATTTTTGAAAAAATAAAAAGTATCTTAGGTGAAGTAAATCAAAATGTTTTCAATAAATGTCAAATGATACTTGATAGCCCTACTGAACAGCAATTCACCAAAACTTCTCAATATCATTGTGATTTTGTCAATTTTATGAATAAATGCATGTCCAAGAGAAATGCATCCTAGTCAACATTTATATAACAAATAAAATGAGTACATTTTCATTCTATATATATATTTATATATGTATGTATGCAAGCTGATGCCACTGTCACTCCCACATGTATTGATATTATATATATTTTACATGTATATCTTTCTTTATGTGTCATAACCGGGTAATTAATTTTTTTAATTTTTTCCTTTATACTTTAATATATCTAATATCACCATCAATATAAAAAAATGTATAGAAAAAACCAACATTTTACTTTTCATCATTATTGGGGGGCTTTTGTCCAGGTTTTTTTTGTCCTGTTCCCGTCATAACCATATATTGTAAATGTGTTAGTACCAATAAATATTGTCTATTGTCTATAATTCTAATCTGTATACAAAAGACAACTACTCAGGTTTTACTGTATAACTATAAAGTTCAGATTTAATGGTGTTTTAACACCAGTTTCAACAATATTTCGGTTCTATCTTGGAGGTCAATTTTATTGGAAAACGATTTACCATAATACCTGGAGAAAACCATCAAAGTGCCACAAGAAACATAAAGATAATTGAGAAAAACCTTGCCACAGGCAAGAAACAAACTCACAGATTTAGTACTGATAGTATATGTAGATATATATTTGACTACCATATGTTGGGGTCATGTCCGTCCATAATACAGTAGTACACCTCCCCCTCTCTTAAAAATACATTCCCTTTTGCAAAGAAAAAGTGGCCTTATAAATAGCATCTCTCAAGGGGCACAATTTACCGGTAATAGTATATCACCATCTAAAAGCATTATTGGAAATCTAGCATTATAAGAAGGAAGGCCTTTGGTGGGAGTTGTGCATTATATTACTATAGTTATATTTTAGCTTGGTTCAATATTTTTACATACATGTATAGCAAGAAATTTTAACTATATTTAGGTTTGATTGTTTGCTTGATAGTGTTTAATGCCACTTTCAACATATTACAGTTTTATCGTGGCGGTAACTATATCTAGGCAACCTTGATAAAGCTTGGTAAAATATCATAAAGTACACAAACAACCTGTAGTTGATGAGAAAGTGCTATGAAAAATAGCAATTGTTGAATGAAAGTACATGTAGTTGATATACAGGTACAGTGTATTAGATCAGCACTGTGTATGAAAATGTATCTTGCAAAAAAGTTTAGTAGATAAAACTCTGTACAAAAAATTAAGAAGCTCCTTTGAAGTAACATTTGTAGTTGAAAACATAACTAACAGCAACAGTATAAAAGTGAGAGCATGGATGGGGAAGTATATGGTACTTCACAATTCTTTCAGAGCAGGGAAATAATAATAATAATGATTTCCTTTATTTAGACATGATAAAACAATTAGTATTTATACACGGTTTTCCGAGTTAAAAGGTTACACAATCGAAGCGTGAGATTGTTTAACTGTTTCACTCGGAAAACCGTGGTATATATGATTTGTAGCATGAAGCCATGCAATATCACATCTAGGTCGTTGATTATTGCATGGCTCTCTGAGAGTAATAAAACTACAGCACAGTTTTAAAGTGTGCAATATCTCATATCTGGTTGTATTATCTCATTGATCTTAGCTGTTGCTTACATTCTGGTACATAAACCATAAAAAGATCAAAAGAAAAGAATGCATTCATGTTACAAAGAATGCATTCATGTTACAAAACTAGTTTTCATAGTGGTCCTGTAATATTTACAATATTCTACAAACAATAAAATATAGGGTTATTTAATTTAATTAATAAGATCAACTTATTTGACATAAAAACAAACACACACATTAGTCATTCAAATTAATTATAAATTTTGAAGTAACAAAGAACTTAAAATCAATTGAACCTATAAAATCATATACCAGTAAATATGATTTTAATATTTATAAATAAAATACACTGTATAATATAAACAACAAATTAAGCTTCTAAAATCCTAAAATATGTAAACAGTTCTTGAGGAAGGAGTGTACAAATAAGTACATGTATTATCCCAACTAGAGGCTCAGGTGAGCCTGTATCGCTCACCTGACATAAATAAGTCCTCTTAAGAATGTCTGCATGCTAAATACATCTAAGTTACTATTCAAATCCCATACTGCCATAGGGTTCTATGTTAAAACTATGTCTGCTCATGGCAGCCATCTTGGATGGAGGTCGTGGTCACCGGACACAATTTTGAAAGTATACTACCCAAGGACCATCCATGCCATGTTTGCTTTAAATTGGCTGACTGGTTTCAGAAGAGAAGACTTTTAAACAATTTTCCCATAGGGTCCTATGTTAAAACTATGTCTGCTGACGGTGGCCATTTTGAACCGAGATCGGGATCACTGAACACAATTTTGGAAGTTGACCACCTAAGGACCATCGATGACATGTTTGCTATATTGGCTTACTAGTTTCAGAGGAGAAGATTTTAAAACATTTTTTCCCATAGGGTCCTATGTTAAAACTACAGTATGTCTGCTGAAGGTGGCCATCTTGGATGGAGGTCAGGGTCACTGGACACAATTTTGAAAATTGACCACTTAAGGACCATCCATGCCATGTTTGCTTTAAATTGGCTTACTGGTTTCAGAGAAGAAGATTTTTAAATATATTTCCCATAGGGTCCTATGTTAAAACTATGTTCGCTGATGGTTGCCATCTTGGATGGAGGTCGGGATCACAGAACATAATTTTGAAAGTTGACCACCTAAGGACCATTCATCCCATGTTTGCTTTAAACTGACTTACTGGTTTCAGAGGAGAAGACTTTTAAACATTTTTTCCATAGGGTTCTATGTTAAAATTAAGTCGAGTCATGATGGCCATCTTGAATTTCCGATCAGCAAACGATTCACAAGTTTAGTACAGGACCACCCAATGATCATTCCTGCAAAGCCACAATTCAATTGGCTTAGTGGTTTCTAACAAGAAGATTTTTAAAATTTCGACCAATCAGAACACATTATAGGCCCTGGCAGCCATGTTGGATTTCCGATCAGCACCAAAAACACAAATCTTGTATATGACCATCCAATGAACATTTCTGCCAAGTTTGGTTCAAATCTGTTTTGTGGTTTCAGAAAAAAAGATGAAAATGTGAAATTCCCATAGGGTCCAATGTTAAACTAAGTCGAGTCATGGCGGCCATCTTGAATTTCCGATCGGCAAACGATTCACAATTTTAGTACAGGACCACCCAATGATCATTCCTGCAAAGTCACAATTCAATTGACTTAGTGGTTTCTGACAAGAAGATTTTTAAAATTTCAGCCAATGAGAACACATTATGGACCCTGGCAGCCATGTTGGATTTCAAATCAGCACCAAAAACACAAATCTGGCAGAGGACCATCCAGTGAACATTTCTGGCAAGTTTGGCTGATTTCTGTTCAGCGGTTTCAGAGAAGAAGATTTAAATGTGAAAAGCTAATGGACGGACGGACGGACGCTTACCCATGACAAAAGCTCACATGGCCTATGGCCAGGTGAGCTAAAAATAAACTGTACATGCATCATACAATGTAATTCATAAAATTGTGCACTTGTTTCACCTGAATTTAAACCTACATTTTGTAAAATGCACTTTAAATCAAAATTACATCATAAAGATATTAAAAATTAGTTACTTTGATGTATTGGTTTGCAGTTCACTTGCGAACTATTTGGGGGAAAATATGCAAAATATTTGCATCTTCCGGTACATGTACTTGTAAATGTTTGTGTAAATGTCATGTTCCTATGCATTTTTACTCTTATTGCATTGCTACACCACGCACAGCACATGATACAACTACAACACGTTGAAAAGGGCTTTGTGAATGTGATAAATATAACAACAATTAGAAAGTTGTTCCTTAACGATTCATTTCATCTGAGCTTCAGATGAATTTACTTTTATTTTTGAATAGATCCACATCTTTTGGTGTTAAATTTGTAAAATAGCAACAACCACAAATAAAAATGCAAACTTCAGAGTGGAAAACTCAGCACGAAAAGTCAAAATTGTTAAACAAAAAAAAAACAAAAACAAAAAAAACATATCCAAATCTAATTTTTTTTTATAGAAATTAGTAGAAGGAAACATAAAAAAAAACATACAACAAACATCAAGATGTTTGGATTCCATTAAAAAGTTTGACCCAGACACATTTTTGTGCCAGTCCCAAAGCCAGAACAAGCATGGTGTTCAATGGTTTGAGGCGAGAGATAATTGTATGTTTTGTTGATATAGGTGAAAATTGTTGACCATCACTTTTTAAACTTCCTTTTCACAATAATAGATGGATGCATGAATGGCTAGATGGACATACAGCTGTTATTTACCATAACACATATTTTAAATTTTGAGACAAACTGGGACCTGACAACCCGTATCTGAACTTAATCTGTATTTTATTATAATTTTTTTTTCTAAATCTGTCAAGTAACACTTAAATCATTGAACTTCAACAATTTTGTGGTGTTGGATCTCTGTTTCAGATATGTTATGGGTCAAATAAAACACCCAATGAACCTATAAGAGTTATATATATGTAAAGTTACAGTTTACAACTTAATATACTGCCTGGTAGTTATTTTCTAGTCTATAAGATATAACTGACTGCCACCATAAAACTGAAATATGTGGAGTATTGCATTTAAAACACATAAAACAAGCACTGTTGGAGATCCAGGAATCAAGAGGGGGGATCCCATTAATAGGTTTAACTCCACCACATTGTTGTGCCTGTCCCAAGCCAGAACCTGGATTTCCAAGATCACATTTAGCAGTTTTTTTGTGTTCAGTGAGTTCAGTTAAGATGAGAGAAGATTGTTCGTTTTGTTGATATTGGTGAAATTGATGACTATCACTGCTTAAAATTTTTGTTCATAACTGTATATAAATCTGTTATGTTTTAATCTAACGTACTTTAAAATGCAATCCCTATTAATTTTGTGCAATTTTTTTTTAATCAATGCAGGAATTTGTTAGTACATTGTACATATATTCCATATATACTTTTTAACACTTTTATACATAAATTTATTTACTAGTAATTTCAACATTTTTATGATATACCAGTAATTTGTTTTTATGTCTGGCCTCTCACAGAGACCATTTATTTATTTCAATGATTAGGACTAACTGATTGTAAATCTATCAGAATTATCTACAGTATCTTTATTCTCAGTATAATGGTCTACAACCAATATATTTTTATCTTCTATGCTTTTCATGAGAGGTACCTGATGAAGTTAATCCAGAGGTATGCACACTAAATTAGAAACTTGTATTTACGTTTAATATACATTACTAGCGTTCACCTTTTTATACTGTCCATGTTAAATGTTGTCATTTTTGTGAAAGTATTTGATCTTTTGAGATGAAGTGAATCATTGCATATTTTTTTTTATTGCTTGTACATTGGAGATTGAGATTATCAAGAGGAAAGAGCTAGGGTCATCATCTCTATCTAAAAAGACTTAAATTTGTAGAACTATACTTACAAATGGCCACTGAAATACTCTGATTTGACATAGGAAATTTTGAAATCTTTCTGAAAAATAAAGAGAGAAGAATATAACAAAATATGCATCGTAAAAATAATATTAAAATAAAAACCTATAACAATAGAGACATGTAAAAAGTATTCATCACTGGCCGTTTTTGAGTGCCACCCTTCAAATGTACTATGATAATAGTGTTTTTGATGTCCGAAATTCAATTTTTTATTTAACCTCTTTAAGATTCTGCATGTGTTGATAAAAAATTATCTAAATTACAAGTTACAACAAGGATTAGTGAAGGAATAATCTTGAAAATTTGTGACTTGTACGATATCGTAAAGATAATCTCAGTGACGATACATATATTTGCACTCTCTGTACATGCATATGAGCAACTTTAAATCTGTATCAATAAGATAAATTATGCTTAATTGTTTATGATGACCAAAGTTCACATTGTAGAATTGAGGTACCCTTTCTCTATTTGGGAGTTTTAATTAGGGAACAGGTCTTTATATACCTATATACAGTACTTTCATTTGTCAGTAAAAAAAAACACCAATGGCAAAAAAACACCAACAAATCTAAAGCAATCTACCGTACATTTTTTTGCAATTAAAAATCAAATGGTTTTATTTATTTTGATGATCCACAAACATGTTAATTGACTGAATAATACATGTACTAGAAGCTCAAATGAGAATGTATCCCTTGCCTGGTAAAGAAGACTTATCTAACCATATTGCCTGTAAAATTTTGACCCTCAAGGACTTGTACCCATTAACCCATGGGGCATTCATTGGTATAAAATTAAATTTTCATATCACAATGCTCCATGCAAAATACAATTTCCATTCCTGGTTCTAAAGATGAGGTTGTTTTGGGTTTTTTCCCCCACTGAAGCCTACTTGAAACTGGAACACAAACTGCAATGAGATCAGGGGAGGTAAAAATTAAGTGTCAATTTTAATTTAAAATATCACGAGGAATCTCTTTGTAATTTAATTCCAATATTATTTTTTTGTAATCTTTCTTTATAATCCTGACAAACTAAATGTTTGACATATCCTATACTAATGATAAGAAATGATGTACTAACACAGACTGATATCAATCATTTTTGACAGATCAGATTTATATACAACACTGACACCCAAATAGCACCCATAGTATAACCTTTTTATTGCACTTAATGTACTAAACGAACCAAAAATATCTGTGCATCTCTAAATATGAGGATTTCAAATTTTTATATTAGAGACTAGGTGATAAAGTTCTCAAGGTTTAAAAGTTTGGTTACTCCTAAAACAATCAAATTCCAGGAGTTCGAATACTTTGACATAGTTCCCGACACCCATTTTGGGTACAATATAATCTTTTGATAAATTTAAATGTACATTGTACTTACTCAATTGTAAAGATACTATAATCTCAGATTTTGTAAATAGATTATACATTGTACTTGAATCATACTTGAAACTACAAATTTAGAATAATTTGATCCATTTTGGGTGTTGTGTCAGTTTCACCTTTTACAGTTCAAATATTGTTAGAGGGATTGTCTTTCAATGAAAATCAACTTATAAACAGGAACTCAAAATATTATGGTGTTTAATACCACTTTCAACACTATTTCAGCTATATCGTGGCAGACAGTTTTATTGGTGGAGGAAACCAGAGTACCAGGGAAAAACCACCAAACTGCCATAAGTCACTGACAAACTTCATCACATAATTATGTTGTAACGAGTACACCTGGCCATGAGCAGGATTCAAACTCACAACTTTAGTGGTGACAGGCACTGATTGCATTGGTAGTTGTAAATCCAACTACCATATGGTGAAGACTATGACCCCCCCCCCCCTCTCCCACTCATCTATTACAGGTACTTTATAATGTTTATTGATATTTTCTTGCTTGAATAAATACTTCCTTGCTTATTTGTTCATTACCATTCTGTTGGACTGATGGTGATAAAATTTTTAATTCTCGATTCTTTTTTATAAAAAGGGAAATGGGTACAGTCTACAATAGGTCTATTTCTTATTTTGCCATTTAAGATGTCATAACCTAGTACAAACTTAATAACCAGTGATTGGGAAAGGCAGGGGCCATGGGCCATTTGATACATACAGTTTTGTAATTCTGTGTACCGGGTAGATGCCCCATACAAAAATTAAAAGGCCCATAAAATATTTTAGTTTATACAAAGACTACACTGAAATGGCCCATTGAATGTTGTGATGATTGGGCCACAATGGCCCATAATCATTTCCTCTTATCTGATCACTGAATAACCAACATGAATGTTATATTGTAGTCATAACTATTGGATAACTGTGGTTATATTAATCAAAAGGTATGATTAAATTAATTGGTAAATGTGTTGTTGTTACAGAATTGTATTGGTGCTTTGTTCTCTCTGGGAGAGATCAATGCAATACCCCCTGTAGTAATAAATAATCTATTATTTTCAATAATGTTGGATTTGATTTCTGTTTTGGAAATAATGTATTTTAATCCCCCCACTCAAGTTGTAAATGATACATTAAATTACATTAGGAAATCAATTATTTTATGTGTTTTATCACAAAATCTTTAAAACCATCAGCGTAATTTTCTATAAATACCTTTAATAAATTGTTCAATATTTCCCCCACACAAAATCTATCATTTGCAATTCAAAAAAAGAATTTAATTTATTATAGTATATAAATGTAGGCTGCAGTTTTATGTAGAATATATGATATAATCTATGAGGGGCCTCAATGGCTGTTAATCAGTATGGGTAAATGAACACCTATCAATAAATGCTAAGGATTGTGAATGCTTTGGACCACCCAAATTTCAAGAGGATGTGGTCCACTCAAGTGGTTCAGCATAATTTCAAACACAGCTGATTCCTACCAGTGGCAATTGGTGAACCCCAGTTTTTAGTTTCTGTGTAGTTTTCTGTAGATCCTTGTTTGTCTTTTTTCTTTTGACCATTGTAATGTCTATCCTTCTTCGATTTACGGCTTCTGATTACCCCTTTGATATCTTCAAACTTTCCTTTTTCACTACTTGATTCAACCATACATGATCAAGCTTGTCTATGGCATTCTAAACAGTGACTTAATACTGAAAGTTTCTGTTCTTCTTTTCTCCAGCAATAATAATGACTTCCAATACAACAGATATGTTTTTGAATGCGACTAATGTCACACATAATGTTTTCGATGTCATTAATGGCATGAATTATGACAATAACCAAGGTTACACATAACTTTTGCAGGATGTAAAAATATGTTGTATTATATGAAGTGTGCCATGCAGTGATTGATCAACCTATATTATAATGCCAATGGCAACTATTAGGTTAATTAGCAGTAATTATAATTTTTTAGCAGGTCTTTCACATAAGACCATGATATATAGATTTGATTTATTATATATATATGTCTGACTACCTAACTGTGAACACTGTCAGCAATTTTTCAGTTACCTGTATACATTATAGTGAGCTAGTTTTGAGTGTTGGAGGGATGCTGGAGAAAATTGCCATTTAACCTTGATAATTCTCGCTTACATTGAGGTCAAAAACAAATTAAAAAAATGTTTTAAATTTCCGCTTACCCTACTAACCCTAATTGTTAGTGCCTTAGTACCCTAAAGTTTTTAATTGAAATTTTTTAACAATCACTGTTTAAAGAGTAGATTCTTGTTCTGTATAACCTAAATAAAAAATAAATAAAAAGTTTTGCCTATCAATGTACCCTATATTTCTTTCCTTCAATAATGTTAGTAGAAACACAGATATTTTGTTTACCTTGGCCTAAAAGTCAAGCACTTTTTGTGGTGACAAGACATTGGTTCAAATCTTTACCTCATTGGTTAACTTATAAATTATAAACGATCAATCATCTATTTCACTGTTGAAAACTTAATTTTCTCCTCTCTCTCTCTCTCTCTTCCAAATTCTTGTTAAAACAGACATTATAACAGTGATTTATTTATGAAATCATTATCACTTAAAGGTACATTGAGTTCTAATGAACTAGAACAGTAATGAAAATGCCAATCTTCCCCCAAGATACCACTTAATCATGATTTTGTAGATTAAATACATATAAATTTTTATCTATCACCTGAAACATCTTAAGATCTTCAAGTTAAGGTAGTTAGATCATTGATTTACTCATAAGCAGGCATTAAAACTTTAGTCAATAAAAATCCCTGTGTTTCGATAACCATTGCTACCAACCCTAATTTTTTGTGTCTACCCTAAAGTTTTTATTGCTATTTTTATACAGGCAAGTTATGAAAAGTCAGAACCTCAGGTATTTTTTCCCTTGACCTTAGGGAGTTGAGGAGGTGGAGTTTGGTCATAATTGATGTATTTCAATACATTTGTTGGTTTTTTTCATAAGATATTGGAAAGCTGATCAACATTTGAAACTAATCATTGGTCAAGTTGTGTATTAAAAATTTAATGAACAGCTAAAAGGTACAACAACTACCAGTCCTCATGATATGTGCCAGATGACTGGCACAAGACCAATAAAACTTTGTTCAGACCAGTATATTTTTCAGTTTTTATTTAGAAATATATTCAAATAAAATCAAGAATTTGATTCGGACCAGTAAATACAAATTTTCATTTCAAGGACTGACTACACTGCATGATAGTAGTTTTTAATATAAAGAAAAAAAATAGATGTCTAAGTTTGACCAATGCAATTTAAAGAGATGATTAATTTATCAACTGAAGACTGAAGACTGAAGACGGAACAAATACTTCTTCATTTTAAAATAATTCATGAAACCTTTCAGACTGAACGTCTGTGCAGATGAATCAATATGAAAAAAGATCTTTTCATCTCATGATTCTTGCTCTTATCATAATTTGGAATCTAGAATGTCCAAACGATTTGTTAACAAAAATAACTGAAATATTGTTGAAAGTGGCATTAAACACCAAACACCCAAAAATATATTTATAAATCACACTTCAATTTATTGTGACAACATAAATGTCTTTATATTGGCCATTTAATTTTGGACAAATTTCCAAATTTATAGCTTTCTGCTCTTTTACCATGAAAGGTTATTTTCATATTTTCATGTTTTCTAATTCTAATGAGGAAAAGGTTATCAATTTCACTGTGCAATTTACACCAAAAAGATTAGATACACCAAGACAACATAACCTGTCTAGACTGACTAATGCGTTATAAATTTATCTTTAAACAGGCAATATTCCATTCATGCGAATATCTAATGCTTTTTTTATGTTTCGTAAAGAATAACTCATGCATGTAACTTATACATGACAAAGACCATCAAAATGAAACACTTTGTGTCCTCTTAAACACATAAGATGTTAATTAAATGAGTGGGAGGAGATGCTTACACAAAAACATATTTCACTACTGTCTGTAAATTTACTGAATTAGAGGAGGAAATAGTAATGTAAAGAATGTCAAGCATTCGATACTTGAAACATACTGCACAATATGTTTGTTATGTAAAATAAAATCCTTCGATAACTTGAAACAAATTTCATGTTAAAAATAAAATCCTTTAAATGTGTTATACAAGAGCATTAAATTTTTTATTTCAGAATTATCTATTTAAGATTTTGTTTGTCATTTACCGATTTAGGAAACTTAATTAACCATTAACATTTAAATTAATAATAGGGCCGATACCCTCATTTTCAAATAAATACCTGAACAAATTAAAAGTGTGTAGCCTTTATCAGTATCTATGCACATGTTAATATTTAGAAGTAAACACAGACTGCTAATTTGTCCTATATTTGTATCAACAAAAATAAATAAAGAAGAAAATATAGATAATTCAACCTGCATTTTTGATAATTTAAAAACATGATAATAATTAATAATGCTTATGGTCACTGAACCTGGCTAATCTTTTAAACTACATGTATATACCCCCAGTAATTTTATGTCAAACAACATTTTGTCATTGTGATTTGCAAATTATTTTACAGGTATGTAGGTATAGCTTCGGAAATGATTTCTGAAAAATAATTCAATTTTAGGTTATGATGTTTAATGCCACTTTCAACAATATTTCAGTATATTGTGGCAGTCAGTATTATTGGCGGAGGAAACCGGAGTACCCGGAGAAAACCATCAACCTGCCATAAGTCACTGACAAACTTTATCACATAATGTTGTATCGAGTACACCTCGCCTGAGCGGGATTCGAACTCACAACGTTATTGGTGATAAGCACTGATTGCATAGGTAGTTTTAAATCCAACTACCATACTATCACGATCACGACGGCCCCTTCTATTTAAATTTCATGGTTCTTTCATGAATGACATGTACAATGAAAAAGCTGAAAAGGCTTTAATTCATATGAGGATGTGGAAACCTAGAAACTTAAAACAAATAATTTCAGTGAAATTAATTTGGAAGAGCACATTAATAGATCATGACAAGATTTGCTGAAGAAAATCAGCTCTAATTGGTCTTCTTTTTTTACAGCTATGGTTCCATGGCTAATGAAAAGGGGGTTGGGTAAAAAAAAATTAACTTCCACCAAGAACGGTTAGAGGGGTTGAGCAACGGGCTGGATGACATACAGGAAGACGAGGGATAGAAAAAATGTCAAGTTGTCAACTTTATCACATACTAGTAATGTTGTATCGAGTACACCTTGTCATGAACAGGGTTCGAACTCACAACTTTAGTGGTAATAGGCACTGATTGCACAGGTAGTTGTAAATCCAACTACCATACGATCACGAATATGACGGCCCCACTATAAATATAACTGAAATATTAAAAAAGAGGTGTTAAACACCAACAAACCAAATGTTATCATTAAATCTTGTGTTTTAAAAAAAAAAAAAAATATCTAGCCAATGTGTCAAGTTAGCTATCAAAAAATTTTGAGTTGAAAATTTTCCATACCCTAAATATATTTTTCTAAAAAAGAAAGCTTAATCTTTGCCATTATTTATTGCAGCCCTCTTTTTCGTCACTAATATACATGAATTTCTAATAACAGTAAAAATGTTTGCTTTTTGTGGATAAATATTAAAATGATAACCTGGAAGGAAAGTATCAGGGAGGAGGGGGGCATAAAAAGATAAATCATGAGTCTGGTCTATCTTCAAATTTAAAGTTTGTTAAATCTATATTATATATTCTTAATTTATCAACAATAACCCCAAAAAAATGATTATCTATTCATATTTATCACTTTTTAATCAAGTTTAAAGGCCTAGGTTACCCAATCAGTTCATAAATTCTACTTTTTTCTATCACAGGTTCTGTCTTAAGTTAAAAATAGGAATATAATATTTTATCAAAGACTTATTCCCTTACCCCTAGAGTTTTTTTATTATTCTACTTTAAGGGTGTTTATTGCACCTTTTAAATGCAAATAAATGGTAATTTTCACACACTTTGCTGAAAGAAACACGTACCCTAATGATATTTTTGGGTTTGAAAATTATCATTTTATTTGGCCTGCAGCATTCAATTTGAGGATTTATTCATTTCAAAATTTTAGGTAAAGTAGATATCCAAGTTTATTTTGAATGAAACTATATTTTATCAAATCAAATTTCAACCCTCAAAAAATGTATATACATGACATCCTCCAGTTGTTTTAAAAAAAACTGCATTTAACATGTTTAATTAATATAATAAAAATAAAACCATGATTCTAGCATTTCATACATTAAAAATTTAGTATGTTTGAGATAAAATTTAGAAATTTTAAACATAACAGTAGAAAAACCCTTGATAACAAGAGAATGGAAAAGGGTACTTTATGTAAAAATAACATATTAACAGACATATTAAACATGTATGTCTCTCATAAAATAATGAAGTTCACTTATTAAAATTAAAATCATTATTAATTCAAATTCTTAAATTGGCAAAGATCAATGTCCAAAGTCAAAAAAAGTAAATAGTTTAAAGACAATAAATCAACTGAAAGTTAATGCTTTTTTTACCTTTGTTATGCATAAAAAAAAATGTTACAGTGACATGCAGAACTGAACAGAACAGAACAGAATTTGTATTGGTCTGAAATCCATATACAAAGGATTGTTACCAAAACAACACATTAAATACAAAACAAAGAAACTGTTAACTACAATCAAACTACATTGAAACACATGACTCCCTAATGACATTTAGTATGAGGAGGTGGTACATTTTAAATATGATTTAAATATCAATCAAAATATAACATATAATAGTGATCTATATTTTCATGAAATTGTCACATTAAGCAATGAGTTGCCATCATTTTTTAAACAATACACAAATATATATTTTACAGAAATCTTTAAAAAAAAAAAAATTATAAAATTATAAAAAAAAAAATTAAAAATGTTAAAAAAAATTTTTTAAATATTAAAAAAAAAAAATTGCAAGATAAAAAAAAACTGACAGTTCATACCGTTTCTTTACACACTTCCCATTTATATTTTTCAGAATTATTCAAATACTCTTGAAGTTCGTCTGCAACCTGTGTAGCTTTCGCGCGGTAGTCCATTCTCAAATATGTGTTGATTTTGATTAATTAATGTATTGTTTCAATTCAAACACACTTCACCGTCTATCACATGTCTTTCAAGCCGTCATATAAATAGACTATATCAAAAGTCATGTGACTTCACAGTCATTTAGTCAATGGGTCAAGAGTCGATTTGTAATGAGCACTTTAAAATTTCTTTATAGACAGTTTTTTTTTTCATTAATTACATAAAATCGGCTAAATATTTAGCCGATCTTCGGAAAGAATAATTTGAAAAAAAGATAATAATTTCTCCCAAACCGGAAGCTACTAAAAATAAATAAAACATAACGCAATATCCGGACAGATTCGGCTAAATTAAAGAAGGACGAAAATTAAACATGAATTTTAACGATTTTTTCAAGCATTTCTTTGGTTTCGACAAAAGAGACAAGAGAACAACACCTCCAGGAACATTGTATGTTAACAGAAATATAAATATCTTGTATAGTTTAATATTCCCGATTAAATAATTATGTAACTTGTATCACTGTCCATGTCATTAACGTGTCAGTGAATGAATTTAATTTGCATCTAGACGTTTTAAATATTTACCATGTAAATGTTGTAAATATTCGATTTCAAGAAAAATATAGTACTTGAAATTGTGACTTTTCGACTGTTTATAATTCATGGGATGTCTCTGTACATACACCACAATGATTGTCAATATCCTCATTAAGACATTATTGCATCATAAATATAATTTTTCATGCATATGTCTGTCAACAGTTGCAGGAGATATGTAGTTGAGAAAATTCCATGATTATGGTGGCATAGTCAAGTGACAGTGTGAGTTTCCACTGAGTTTGTCAAGATAATTATCAAGTTGAATCATCTCTAAAAGTCACCTGTGGCCATGCTTGTATGGTAGTTGGATTTACAACTATCTATGCTCAGTTCCTATCACCACTGATGTTGTGAGTTTCGAATCTCGATCAGGGCGAGGTGTACAACATTATGTGATAAAATTTGTCAGTGATTTGCGACAGGTTGGTGGTTTTCTCTGGGTCCTCCAGTTTCCTCCACCAATAAAACTGACCGCTGCGATATACATGTAACTGAAATATTGTTGAAAGTGATATTAAACACCATTAAACAAACAAACAAACATCAAGTTGAATCATCTCTAAAAGACCTTCAGTCATGATGATATGAATGCCCAGTTTTGCTGTCATGTTAATAATTGTTGTGCTTATTACATTTGTATCTGGACTTTATATTAGTTGAGTTATCATCAAGTCAGAGGTGTATACAGGTTCCTGACTTCAGATAGATATAGAATATGGCAGGGTTCAGCTAGTTGCATGTAGCTTATCACCTGGAACTCTGTTGAAACTTGCAAAAGATGACATACTGATGATCTATTATTGTCCCTAAAATAGTTTACAGCACTATTCCAGTAAACATGGGGGCATGACATATATTTAGAAATAAAATGTTTTTTCTGAAATCAGTACTCATACTTTAAAATAGGTTTGTGAAAAGTAGAATTGCAAACACTACAAAAAACCTTGCTTGACCATACCTAAATTTGAAACTTGTCAGTTTATGCTTTAATGAATTTGAAGTTGGGAGGTTTGTGGTTTTGTTTTGTATAATACCCTGTAATTCGAAATAGAAAATATATGATAAATAGTAAAATTTAAAAGTTCCCTGATATCTTTTTCTCATCAGATATAGGGACTATACAGAGTGCCTTGCAACTCACCTAAACGAGTCCTATACACAACATTTTCAGTTGGAACTCAGTTTAAATTCTTACAATGGTGGGACTCACCAGAATTTTCAGAAATATCTTCTGGACTCATTAAATTGCTACAAGTATCCCTGACCATAGGAATCACTTGATTATACTTTTTTTTTTCTTCTTCAAGTTTTGAGGATGAAGATGATATCATTGATGGTGATCAACATGATGAGAGAGACGTTATTTTGCACTTTGATATGTTTGATATACAAAGACAGATGGAAAGCATGACCAGAGAAATGGAAGACATGTTTAAAAATTTTGGAGGTGTTGAATTTTTTCCAGGTATTTTATTTGATCATTTAAACAATGATGAGTCAAAGACATTATTGGAGACAACCAATGAACATAACCTTTAAAATGTCCTTTGTTGTTTGTTTGTTTGTTTGATGGTGTTTAATGGCAATATTTCATTTATCGTGGCGGTCAGTTTTATTGGTGGAAGAAACCAGAGGACCCTGAAAAAATCACAGAATTGTCGCAAGCCATTGACAAACTTCATCACATAATGTTGTACATCTCGCCCTGATCGAGATTCAAGCTCACAACATCAGTGGTGATAGGCACTGATTGCATAGGTATTTGTAAATCCAACTACCATAAGATCACAGCCAAGATGGCCCCAAAATGTCCTTTTCTTTTCATATGAAATAGATGTGAAACCTGTATTAAGAGGTCACCTTTGGGACAAAGAAAAAGTGGTCTTTTCAGACAGGTGACCTCATAATTAGATGTTCAATTCATATGAAATGTTCTATGACAGGACAATAAATAGGTGACCTTTTAATACAGGTGATTTCTTAACAGAGCATGGGCAGACTGTATTAATTGTCATTTTTTTCAACAATGTCACATGATATCCTGACAAAAGATTTTATTCACTGACAAAGTTTGTGACAAATTTTTATCATGTTGATCTGAATAGTGCCTGCTTGATGTACATGTATGGATAAAATATGCAACTCCATTCTGTATTAACAGCCATTCAGCAACCAGAATCAAGAGCACCACAGAATCCAAGAGATCAAATGTTAAAAGATGAAGATCAAAAGGATTCTAAACCTTCATTTATACAACCGCATCAGCCAAATTGGACACCGGTAAGTGTACAAGGGTTAGGGTTATGGTGTTTAATGCCACTTTCAATAATATTTCATTTATATCGTGGCGGTCAGTTTTATTGGTGGAGGAAACCAGAGTAGCAGGAGAAGACCACAGATCTGCCGCAAGTCACTGAGAAACTTTATCACATAATGTTGCCTCAAGTACACCTCGCCTGAATGGGATTCGAACTCACAACGTTAGTGGTGATAGGCACTGATTGCATTGGTAGTATTAAATCCAACTACCATATGATCATGACCACGACGACCCCCATATGTACAAAGTAAAATCCAGCCAGTTAAAATGACATCCTTCTATTTATTGTAATGGATACTTATTAGGCCAAGAAAAAGAAAACTTGTGTTTCCTCTAACATTCTTGAAAAAAAGGGTTCGTGGGTAGATCAGCAAAACATTAAACAAAAAAATAATTTTACCTTCAAAATGTAGGGTTATCATATGCAGTACAAGGATCTTACTTAAACAGTGCTTGTCCAATAAAGGCAATACAATCTTTAAAGGAAGCACTAAAAAGTAGGGTTGATAGGGTTAGTGGAAACAGAAGTAATTTTTGTTTGGCCTTAACTATACAATGATAGATCAGGTGACATTGTTTTTTGCCTTAGAGACAGATACTATATAGTTTATATTAGAATATAGAAGTGAATGGGCATAACCATAATTTATAGGATGGGTTACCACTGTTAACAATATTTCAGTTATATCATGACAGACAATGTTGTGATCTAAGGTAGTTGGATTTTCAACTACATGTGCAATCAGTGCCTATCAGTGTGATAAAGTTTGTCAATGACTTGCTGCAGGTTGATGGTTTTCTCCGGTTTCCTCCACCAATAAAACTGACCACCACGATATTAATGAAATATAGTTGAAAGTGGCATTAAACACCATAACTCTAACCCCAGTGATCGTTAATCATGTCACAATTAACTAATAAACTTTATTTGATACAATTCATCAAGTACACCTTGTTACCGACAGGAATCAATTTCACGAACTTTATCTGAGTTATGGTCCTTAATTGAAAAATGGCAAATTTTTGGTTTTCCTTGATCAAATGCTTTACACCATGTTTTTAACCACAATACACAGGTCAAGTTCATTTTTGATTATTATATACATGTTCTTGAGTTATGCCCTTCTTTACTTAAGCTGGAGGTAGAGGCATGCTTGTCCTTTCGCCATTGAATGTTATCATGCCTAATTTCAGCTTTGAACTCTTTTTCAGTTTAGTGGACCATTTTCTCCCAGGGTGCCTATGATTGAAAAGAAAGTGGATTCAGGTATACAAATACAATTCTTTTGTTTTCACTATGATTCAGTATTGTAGACTTTTCTGTTTGTTTGTTTGATGGTGTTTAACGCCACTTTCAATATTATTTCAGTTATATCGTGGTGGTCAGTTTTATTGTTGGAGGAAACCGGAGGACCAGGAGAAAACCGCCAACCTGTCGCAAGTTACTGACAAACTATCACATAATGTTGTACACCTCGCCCTGATCGAGATTCAAATTCACAACATCAGTGGTGATATGATGACGGCCCCCTTTCAACTTCCATGTGAAGTGCATACCAAAAAATGTATTTTTATGCCAATAATAATACAGTAAATTCTTTATTTTAAGAGGATTACACAGTTAACATAAAACTAATCTTCCCCCGAAGAATGAAAACAAATGCAATAATACAAATGTCAATAAATTATAAGTACGTTCAAACCACACACACACACAACATGTTTTATATGGTCTACACATACACACATGTTTTATATGGTCTACACATGCACATACACACATGTTTTATATGGTCTACACATGCATATACACACATGTTTTATATGGTCTACACATGCACATACACACATGTTTTATATGGTCTACACATGCACATACACACATGTTTTATATGGTCTACACATGCACATACACACATGTTTTATATGGTCTACACACACACACACAGCATGTTTTATATGGTCTACACACACACGTTTATATGGTCTACACATGCACATACACACATGTTTTATATGGTCTACACATACACACATGTTTTATATGGTCTACACATGCACATACACACATGTTTTATATGGTCTACACATGCACATAAACACATGTTTTATATGGTCTACACATGCACATACACACATGTTTTATATGGTCTACACATGCACATACACGCATGTTTTATATGGTCTACACATGCACATACACACATGTTTTATATGGTCTACACATGCACATACACACATGTTTTATATGGTCTACACATGCACATACACACATGTTTTATATGGTCTACACATGCACATACACACATGTTTTATATGGTCTACACATGCACATACACACATGTTTTATATGGTCTACACATGCACATACACACGTTTTATATGGTCTACACATGCACATAAACACATGTTTTATATGGTCTACACATGCACATACACATGTTTTATATGGTCTACACATGCACATACACACATGTTTTATATGGTCTACACATGCACATACACACATGTTTTATATGGTCTACACATGCACATACACACATGTTTTATATGGTCTACACATGCACATACACACATGTTTTATATGGTCTACACATGCACATACACACATGTTTTATATGGTCTACACATGCACATACACACATGTTTTATATGGTCTACACATGCACATACACACATTTTATATGGTTTACACATGCACATACACACATGTTTTATATGGTCTACACACACACACACAGCATGTTTTATATGGTTTACACACACACACACACACGTTTATATGGTTTACACATGCACATACACACGTTTTATATGGTCTACACACACACACACACAGCATGTTTTATATGGTCTACACACACACACACACACGTTTATATGGTCTACACATGCACATACACACATGTTTTATATGGTCTACACATGCACATGCACATGTTTTATATGGTCTACACATGCACATACACACATGTTTTATATGGTCTACACATGCACATACACGCATGTTTTATATGGTCTACACATGCACATACACACATGTTTTATATGGTCTACACATGCACATACACACATGTTTTATATGGTCTACACATACACACATGTTTTATATGGTCTACACATGCACATACACACATGTTTTATATGGTCTACACATGCACATACACACATGTTTTATATGGTCTACACATACACACATGTTTTATATGGTCTACACATGCACATACACACGTTTTATATGGTCTACACATGCACATACACACGTTTTATATGGTTTACACATGCACATACACACATGTTTTATATGGTCTACACACACACAGCATGTTTTATATGGTCTACACACACACACACATGTTTATATGGTCTACACATGCACACATGTTTTATATGGTCTACACACACACGTTTATATGGTCTACACATGCACATACACACATGTTTTATATGGTCTACACATACACACATGTTTTATATGGTCTACACACACATAGCATGTTTTATATGGTCTACACACACACACACACACACACGTTTATATGGTCTACACATGCACATACACATGTTTTATATGGTCTACACACACACACAGCATGTTTTATATGGTCTACTCACACACACATGCACATACACACATGTTTTATATGGTCTACACACACACACACAGCATGTTTTATATGGTCTACACACACACAACATGTTTTATATGGTCTGATTTACTAAAAGAAATTTAACCATGTTCTTGTTGTATTAACAAATATTCAGAATATTTCTCTTTGAAAATGTCCACATTTTTACTGTCTTTAAGTTTGAAGGTAAGACATTCCATAAAATACTAACAGAATAATGCAATTTTCTTTTTCATAAAATTTTAAGTTGGTCTAGACACAAATAAATTGCTAGTTCATTTCCAAGATGAAACTATTAAAATGCTTCGTTGTTTCATCAACATTAATTTTGTTTCTTGATTTTTCATCCATTTTTAAGTTGGTTTTTTTATTGGTTGGTTTATGATTTATGGTGCCTAACCCCACTTTCAACAATATTTCAGTTGTATCATGGTGGTCAGTTTTATTGGTGGAGGAAACCAGAGTACCTGGAGAAAACCACCGACCTTTATCACATAATGTTGTATCGAGTACACCTCGACTGAAGCATACAATCATTGTATGATAAGAAGAACCTTTTTCAACTTTTATGTTTTACATAATAAGATGTATTATTTCATTGCATTATACTATTGAATTATTTATACGTGGTTTTTTTTAGACGTTGATGGAAAGTTGGAAGTAGATGATGTTGCCAAACTTTTTGATCGTCCAGCCTCTCGACCTCAACCAAAAATGAGAGTAGAAAGTGTAATAGAATCAAGATTTGGAGGCCCTAATGGGGTATGAATTTATTAATACATGAAAATATCTAAGCAATATATACATAATATACCAGTTGTATTTGTATGGAGGTAAATTCAATTGTTGTGAGTTTTTGTAGTTTAATGTATAAAAATATATTATATGTGTAAAGTCTGCTAAACGTTTTGTGAAAGTATTGTAGAAAATAAATTGAGTCGGTCAATTAACAATAGGCTAATTTCATATATATGCACATACATTGTTTGATTTAGGAGTAAAGTCACATAACTGCATGAATGATTTTGACTTTTTATTTTTTATATGACCACAAACATTTTGTGGTAGTATTATGTTATGGTTCGGTTATCATATACCGGTACACAATTGATTATGTGCAATAACTAGTTTGAGTTGACTATTCTTGCAAGAAATTTTAACACAACGATTCTTGGCACAGAATATATGTTGCGATTGATTTGGGGGATAGCACCCATACCCATTTAAAAATAAGAGGCCCCAATGTACAAATAAGGGTGTTTTCCATTTTTTGCCATTAACATTTTTTTTTATTTGGAAATGGGTCCAAATGCAGATATTTTACATATTTGGAAGGTAGATGTTATAGAATTTTTAGTTTTCATCCAATTTTGATGTGTTTCTTTTTCTTTGAATTTATTGTGTTAAGAGCTTAAGATGGTATGCCTTTCCTTTATCTCTATGATTTCCAAGACAAGTTCCAAATTCCAAAATTTGAACTTTATTTTTCAATCAGTTTTAATGCTTTTTTTTTGCAAAGTGCTCATCTTTATTGACGAGTCAATAATTAAAGAAAATGAAATATTTTTTAAGAGCAAGGAGGCTAAAAGGGGGACCAACTTCCCAAATTATTTTATATTTGGAAGGTATACAGAATGTTTTGCATTAAATTTTAATGTGTTTTTTTTTCTTTTCTTTGAACTGATTGTGGCAAGTTCTGTAGGTTGTACTCCAGCAGATTACCTCAATCAGTGATGGTTTTCGAGTTAATTGCAGTAAAATTGGTATCCTGTCGACCCAATGCTTCCAGCATAAAAAAAGTACTTTAATTTCATTATTTATTTTACAACAGCGAATGGAACACAAGAAAACAGTGAGAAATGCAGATGGTTCATCAGAGGTCACAGTTACAAGATCTAAAGGACACCAGTCACACACAGTTGTAATTAAAAAAGATAATACTGGGACCGAGGAAAAGATTGAAAACTTTAAAAATATAGATAAAGGTATAATTATTACTTGTAAATGTTCAGTCAATTTCACAATGTGAATGTCACATAAAGTGGGCATGATGGTGGTTGAAAATAGGTCTCTGGATGTTCCCTGTACAACTACATGTGCTTATCACCACTAAAGTTGTGAGTTCGAACCACGTTCATGGCAAGGTGTACTCGATACAACATTATGTGATACAGTTTGTCAGTGACTTGCGACAGGTCCATGGTTTTCTTTGGGTACTCCGGTTTCCTCCCCCAATAAACCTGAAAGCTACGCTATAACATAGATATTGTTGAAATTGGTGTTAAACACCAGAAATCATCTTCTTTGTGAACAATTGATCTTTAGATGGTCCTTATTTTTTCTTGCTTGATAGAAATGTGAAATAGCCACCAGGGCTCACGTTGGAGGGCGATTCGGGCGAAGAAGTCGCCTTGTGGCTGCTCACTTCGCTTTGTACTAGTGCCAAAAGAGAAGTGGAAGTCGCCCTGTAATTTTACCAAGTCGCTTTGCTAATTTTAACTGTTTTAACAGTAAAACATCGGTATATTTTTACTACAAAATTTCCGTTTTTCAAACCGTCATTGTAAAGGGACGTAATCGAAACAGTTACGAATATAAAAACTGTATTACGGATCCGTACTCGGAAAAATAACGTCGGTATTGTTTCATTTCATTTATTTGGGGTTTGATGGCAGCTATCCAAAGGGATTGTTAACTTTGTGGATATGATTAGTTTCTTAATTAATATCAATCAGTGATTAAAGAGAAGCAATGTAAATAATATACACTCATTAAAATTTAATTAAATAATTAGCGATTTCACAGCTTGTGTTGGTTTTTTATGGCATATATTTATCTTATCTAATGTTTTGTCATTTTATCTATGTGTGACTTGTTTGAAACAATGCTGATGTCAAAATAAATTTTATTATTCAATTTTATTTATTTATTATTTATTGGACAATAGTTGACTATCATATATGTGCCTTTATCATCTATGCAAGACAAAACAAAGAATCTGAAAAGGGTTTACTTAATACAAACAAACAAAAAACAAATACAAGGACATATGTAAATCAGAGAGATGATATGCTAACAAAAACAAGGAATTAAACAACTACTGAATATACGAATGCCACGATAATGCCCCGCAAATGTGAAAGTGGTACAATTAGAGAAATATTTTGACTTCTCCCTGTACTCTCACCACTTCTCCCTGTTGTCTCTCACTTCTCTTTTGTCAGCACCTGAAAGAGAAGTCACTTCTCCCTCTGATTTCAAAGTAGTGGGAGTCCTGAGCCACTATTCTGTGAAAATGTAAAAAATCTTTGAAATCTATGAAACTATACTATAGATGGTTGGTTATTGGATAACAAGTCTTCTGAAAACATTCCTTGTTCTTGAAATGATAGAACCAGAAATGAAAAATAACGAGTGTAACCATTTCTTCTGTGTAATTAGTTAATTAATGGTAGTTTTATAGTAGTACTATAGCAAAAATTATATTTCAAAATTTTCTTTTAACATTCTCACCTCTGACTTTCAATCACATTGACTCATTTTTGCTTTTCATTCTTTCAGGTGATATCGGTAATTTCAACAAGTCCTGGAATATACCACAACAACCGTCATTACCATCATCTCGTCCAGATCAATTACTTAGGGACAATGATCCAGTTATAAGAGACAACACTGATGCCTCCTTGTTTAATCAGTTTTTTGGAAATTGGTTTAAACCAAAGCCATGATATAATTAAACCAGCATTCATGTGTTCGAAGTCATAGTATGGCTACTTATCATAATCTTTGACATGTGATTAAACGTGACCGAAATATCATCATCATCAACGTTGCGGATTCTTCAAAATCAGGATCCTGGTATAAATTGATTGTGTTTGTCAGTACCAAAAACTGTGTTAGTGGTGGATATGGTCCGGTATTTGTGATCATGCTTTAGACAATGTCTTTCATTTAAAGATGCATCATTCATAAAATTTATTTTTAGAAATGTTGGTGTGGATTAAGGTACCGTACTCATTATCAGTAACAGGCAAATTCATTTCGTTAATGTGCATATTGTGATACATGTATTTTGTTTTGTTTATAACTCGCAAACTAAAATAAAAATTTATTGCAAATTTATATGTTTATATATTTAAGTTCATTTTCTTTCTACTGAACTTTTACTATAATAGCATAATTCATATTTACAGGTGGGGCCGTCATGATCGTATGGTAGTTGGATTTATAGCTACCTATGCAATCAGTGCCCATCACCACTAACGTGAGTTCGAATCCCATTCAGGCGAGGTGTACTCAATACAACATTATGTGATAAAGTTTGTCAGTGACTTAAGACATGTTGGTGGTTTTCACTGGGTACTCTGGTTTCCTTCATCAATAAAACTGACCGCCACTATTATATATATAACTGAAATATTGTTGAAAGTGGGGTTAAACACCATAACCCTAACTCTATATTTAAATTCATTTTCTTCCCATTGAATTTTTACTATAAAAGCATAATTCATATTTACAGGTCAATGTGTAGGGCAGTATTTTTTCATACTGTCAGCTGGGTGTGCTAAAGGCATCCTTATCATATTTACTTGTACGTAAAAGTTCTAAATGAAATAAACCACATTGTTCGTAAATATAAAGAATATTAAATTGGTATTTGTTGCTTCTCCGCTAAGCATACAGTATTAAGGAGTTAAAAGCAATGACCGGTTGGCTTGGAATCGAGATATTGCATCAAAGTGGTTTCAGTGAGCTAGCACTATAAAAATCCTTCTAAGTGTATAGGTCCAGTACAAAGCATACATCATCATCTCGTCGAACTGTAACATGTATTAGCCATAATACAGCTGAAAAATTGCTTACTTGGCATTTAACAACAATCGCTCCCTCAATGAAATATTACATTTTGTTGATTGCCTATCTGACACCACTCCTGCAAACATTGTATAACATAAGAGCCTATGTGTAAACCTGTTCAATCTTATTTTGAGACAATAGTAGAATAACAGAACACAAACTGTTATGGTCATATACCAAGATAATGATTGCACTGATTTATTTAACATAGCATATGAACACCTTGGTTTAAAATTTGGTATATAGCTTGTCAACAACTTTCATATAGAAATTGTAAATGAATGTGAAGGTGTGTCTTATTCTGTTCATACTGAAACGTATATGTTGGTCATCCACTTGTTATCTGACCTTAAAATTCATTTTTATCCTTCTCCGACTTGAATAATGCTCCATTACTTTTCTCAGTTAGTCAATACATTGCGAGTCATACATATTTAGTCTACACATAAATTATACAGCAATCCTGTTGCTTGTATATGTCATGTCACCCTGACCTCAGTCACACATACCCATATGCTATTCTTTATTGTCGATCGAGGGACCTGTCGCACACGTACCCATATACTATTCTTTATTGTCGATCGAGGGACCTCAGTCACACACGTACCCATATACTATTCTTCATTGTCGATCGAGGGACCTCAGTCAGACATGTACCCATATGCTATTCTTTATTGCAGGTGTAGGGACCTCTAGTCACACGCGTACCCATATACTATTCTTTATTGTCGGTGGAGGAACCTCAGTCACAGAACATACCCATATACTATTCTTTATTGTCGATGGAGGTTCTGATGAGGCATCTTTGTGAAACACATTTGTCATTTGTTCTGGCATCACAGGTCCACACATGTATCCTATAATTTACATGTCACCAATGAACATATTGTCTGACCTTGACCTCATTTACACATTTTCATAAGTTTATTCTTTGTATATGCAGAAATTGTAAAAGATCTAACAATTGAAACACAAGCCAGGTGATGACTTGTACAAATACACGTCAAATCATACATAAATACATGTTAAATCACAGACAAAAATAGTGAATGTGCCCTTCTTTGTTTGGAACATGACAAATCTAAAGTTGTCACATACAATATCAGACAAGAAACAATTTCCTGGACAGCTGTACCGGTAATTAACGTTTTGATTTCTTTCGTAGTTTAGTCATCAAATTTTATCTTCTTTCCTTGAAAGGCTTGTATAGTTGTATGTTCTTTCCTCTTTTTACTGGCCTCCCATGATGGATGAATCTTTTCTGGTGTCTTAGATAAATCTTGAAATAAAACAAATTTTAATAAACATTCAGTACTTCGTTTTTCTTTTAAAAAAAGAAAAAGAGAATATATTACAATAGATGAAGTGACATGCTAGTATGAATGATGTTACTCTTTAATTTAACTTATTGGTTTTCTCCACCAGTAAAATTGACTGCCATATTAGTCTGCACCAAAAACCATTAGCCTTATATGCCCCAGTCTAGTAAAAATTGGTTCAGGCTAATAAAAATTGCATAAAATTTGTTTAATAAAATGAAAAAATTCTTCTAAAATATGGTTCAGGCTAGTTTGTCAAAATGATTGTGGCACAAACTTCGTTATAATGGAAATATTGTTGAAAGTGGCATTAAACTCCATAACCCTAATCCTTTATTTAATATCCATAAAATTTGAAAACATTAATGGTTGTCGGCAAGGAAACATATTAATAAAATCATTTTTGTCCACCTTTTAAAACGAAGAATAATTGACTTCTCACTGAGACATTTGAAATTCCCATTGAATGAACTCCACAAAGGACAATAGGTATTGTATTTATTAAAGGGAAAGTTCATCATCGAAAAAAAATATCTACCTTAAAAGGAACACCAAATGATACACAGGAAAGGTTTTATTTCCCTTGCAATAATACAATATTATTACCACGCAACAGCTTTGAAATCAAGATAATATTTAAAACTCTTTATTTGGCAGTTTCTGCTTTTTTAAGAACTATCATTTGGTTTCTCAGATGTACAATAATAATAACTATACCATCTATAATCTTAATCATCATGTACATCTCTGAAATACTGCTCATTTGATGTTTAAACAACAATTAATTAATCTATAATCTTAATCATCATGTACATCTCTGAAATACTGCTCATTTGATGTTTAAACAACAATTAATTAATCTATAATCTTGAGATAAACACTTCATTTTGGTGTAATATATGTGTGGTACCTTTAGATCCTGCTGATGTCTTCATGTACTCTTTACTTGGTCTTTGGATACCAGATCTGAAAAAGTTGTAATTAAAATTTTAAAGCTGCTAAAGATCAATTTAATTTTTAAAAGTTCTGTTTATTAATATAATCAATCAGACCAACAAATTGTCTTTCTAACCTTAGGCTCATCATGGAGATTATACATTGACAGTACTCTGACTCCTGTGAGGGAACTTCCATGATCTAGAAATAAGATGTAATTCTCGACTGCAGAGTAACAACACCTTTGAAAGGGGCACCTGCTAATTGTACTAGAAAAATCAAATACACAACCAACCCTAATGACTGGACATGAATAAGTGGCCTGTAAACAAGAATTTAGTGAAGCAAAAGCTTGCATTGTATTTAGACATTCCAGCTGCAGGTCAACAATTTTTTTACTGTGAAAATAAGTAATATATTTATAGTTTTAAAACTTTTGGTTTGGAATAGCATAGGCTCACTTGAGCATGTAACATTCATGTGTGTTATCAGTTTTTCTTTTGTATTGAAACATCCCATAATCTATAGCATAGATTACTACATAGTACCTTACAATAAACCACCAGTCACCACTGTCAAACTGAAAGTAGTGATAATTTATAATACATGTAGCCACTTTGGCATTAGCTGTAGTGAAAAAATTCCTATCAAGAAAAGCAGACTGAAAACAAAAAAAGCATTTGAATGATTTAAATGATATAAGCTAAATATAACATATGCAATTTATATACAACCAAGTAAAAAGGCAGATATGTTCTATGGTGGCAGTCCTATTGCAATTCAACACAAAATAAACTTTGAAAGAGACACCAAATGATCGCTCATGTACAGTTTGGGTTCAATTGGTTTTGTAGTTTCAGAGAAACACCCTGTCGGACCAACCAGAAACAAGAATTGCGTATGGCGGCCATGTTTTTTAACAGATTGGGACGAAATGAGCAATATTTATAGAGGACCTTCCATAGTTGCTTCCGACTAATTTTCAGTTCATTTGGCCTAGTGGTTTCACAGTAGTAGATTTTTAGAAATTGACCAACCAGAAACAAGAATTGCCTATGGCGACCATGTTTGTAAACCGATCGGTACGAAATGAGCAACCTTCCATAGATGCTTCCTACCAAGTTTTGGTTCATTTGGCCAGACTTTCAGAGGAGAAGATTTTTTAGAAATCAACCAACCAGAAACAAGAATTGCCTATGGCAGCTATGTTTGTTAAAGGATCGGGATGAAATTAGCAATCTTTATAAAGTACATTCCATAGATGCTTCCTACCAAGTTTCGGTTCATTGAGCAAAGCGGTTTCAGAGGAGAAGATTAAAATGTGAAAAATTAAAGGATGACGGATGCCAAGTGATGGCAAAAGCTCACATTGCCTTTGGCAAGGTGACCTAAAAATGAGTTGTACAAATAAATAAGTCAACTAATATTTACTGAAATTTCTGGTTGTCGAAAAATCTTGGATTTCCTCTTCCTCTTCCTTCAAACTTTTGAAATCCTCCTCTTCCCCCTCTTTCATAATTTTGAAATCGTCCCCTTTCCCCTCTTTCATAATTTTGAAATCCTCCTCTTCCCCTTCTTTCAAAATTTTGAAATCCTCCTCTTCCCCCTCTTTCATAATTTTGAAATCCTCCTCTTCCCCCTTTTTCATAATTTTGAAATCGTCCCCTTCCCCCTCTTTCATAATTTTGAAACCCTCCCCTCCCCCCTCTTTCATAATTTTGAAATCCTCCTCTATTTTGACTAAATCTATTGAATTGTCCTCTACCCCTTCCCCGTCTATCCATCTCGTCAAAGTCTCTATATTTTGGCTTTTCCTCGTTCAAAGAACCAATGAAGGAACTTTTCATAGCATTCCGTTTTGATACAAATTGGTCATTATCACTTTCCTCTGATTCACTATCACTGTTATTAAAATGTGACTTATCATTATCACTGTTTTCATCTTCACCATGTTCAGACATAAAGAATGAATCTTTTGTTTTTTTATTTTGCCGACTATTTTCTTCGACTGAATGACTAATAAGAAAATCTGGCACATGAACATCTTTGCTATTCTTCAAGTCATCCATATTAAGTTTCTTAACAACCATTTCTCTGCTTCTTTTAATATCACTCTCATTTTCACTTTCCTCCGATTCAACATGATCAACAATATCACTCTCTTCATCTAAATTACTATCATCATCATCATCATCTGAATTATCATCATCTTTTTCATCATATTCTGAATTGTCATCACTATCTTTATTTTCAATGTCAAGGTCTAAATTGTGTTCATTTAAATCATTGTCATCTGAATCATCAGTATGTTTTGAAAAATTAACTTCACAATCTAAGTTTTTTTCTTTTGATAATGTTGGTACAGTTTTTACATTTTTTGCTACCAATTTGTCAGTCATTCTTTCCTTTTTTACAGTTAATCTTTCATGATCAACATCATTATCATCATCTTCGTCATTATCATCGTCATCACCATTTTCATTGTCATCATCATTATCATTGTCATCATCATTATCATTGTCATCATCATTATCATTGTCATCATCATTATCATTGTCATCATCATTTTCATTGTCATCACCATTTTCATTGTCATCATCATTATCATCGTCCTTGCCCTCATCTACATCATCTTCATTCTTTTTACCAGTTTCTGTAACTTTACTTTCTATGTAAGATTTTATCAACTGGTTTCCCACTTTAGTATTAGATACCATTTTGAACTTTGGACCTTTGTATTTATTTTTGTAGAAACGTCTAGCAACATGACTCAGTAAAAATTCAGTCAATGACTTCCAATCTGAATGCTCCTCCCTAAATTTTACAACTTCAGCTTGCATAGCTTTGTGTTTAGCAACTCTGGCTAATCCTCTTGTTTCTGCACAAGCATCTGGCTGTAATTAGACAATATTAAAAGGTTTTTTGACAAATTAAATTAACTTCTATAGGCCTTTCAATAAGGAGTGGCACCGGATACTTTTACCTTCCTAATATGGTTTTTGGTACCTCCTCATTTTAAAGTGTTGCATAAGATATTCATGAAAAGTGTTCAAATTTGTAATAAAAAGAACCACCTGTAAATAATGAAGTAGTGGTACAATTGAAAAATATTGAAAGCCCTGCTTCTGAATTTACAGTTTGGTATCTTTCTGTAAATTTCATTGTTATATATTTTAAAGATTCATATGAATTTACCATTGAAATTGTACTATAAAACACTACACATAAAGATTTCATAAATAATGGTATATGTATTATATATGTATGCAAATACCTCATAATATGCAGAGAAAATATGGCTACCGGTATATAAAAATTTATAATAATAATAATTTTTAAGTTTTCTTTCTATTCATTCATACGATATATAGTGAAATGTGTAGTTGTATGATAGACTAAAGGGTTGTTAATCACCAATAACACTGATAACATTTTGCATGGGCTGGGTTCAAAACATGGAGACTGTAAATGTAAGCCAAAATCAAATTCTTACCTTTTTGCAGATTTGATCAAATGTTAAAGTATTTGATAGAGCGAACTTTGAAACTTTGTTTGCTCTTAATGTCTGAAAATAAACGAAAACAATTCAAATATTTATTTACTATTTCAACAGATATTTCAAATATATCATATATAAATGCAACATTTTATGCATCTTTCATAAATGATGAGTGTTGTCTGTCCTCTATTGACACATATGAATCAAAGAATCAACATAAACATGTTGATGAAAAAACTGGAAGAATGCACTCATAGGACATTGATGCCCCAACTTCCAGCTAAAGTAAACATAGACATGATTCCAGATTGAAAAAAGCGGTAAAGTTCTAAAATCAAACTCTGCCTTCCATTTATGGTACCTGACTTTGTGAATCAATTTCAAATGATTTGCTAAATGTACAGACATTGGTAAAACTTAATAATGCCCATGATGTCTAGCGACGGGGGCATAAAAACAGTGTTGTATAATTCCATGAAGTGTGGTCAGAGAAGCTTGTAAATATGCACAATGTAGTTTAAATCTTAATTGCTATTTGTAAGTAAAATCATATGAGTGTAGTATAAATAGTTGTATTTCTGTAGTACAAAAGGTACATAATCTTACTGATTGCGTCATTAAAGGGATATTAAAGCTCGTTTTAACATATATTTGTTCAACTCGTGACAAAGGTTGTTTCTTTTCAATTTAATTGTAAAAACAATCCAAATATACTTTGCACGCCCATATAATCCCTAATATCGTTAAAATATCACTTAAAAGGGTCGAAATGAATTTTTGTCCAGGAAGCAAAATTTCAATTCAAGGCAAAGACCGCAAGATATGACAGAATTATCAACGAATTATGTCACTTTTACAAAGTTTCATTGATAAAAACTGGGTTAATCTTTCATAAATATCATTTATTGAACCAATTGCAAGTTTTCATGAGATACAAAAAATTACCAAAATGAGCTTTAATATCCCTTTAAGTCAATCCATAAAATAAAAGTCCAAAGTATATATTCAATCCCTTTCTTATAATGTATGCAGAGGTAAAGGTTTGGTCTAAAATGTTTGTCTGTATATACAATTAGCTATATATATCCTATCACTAATGAGATACCTGTTTGAGATTCCACGAGGTCAAGGTCTGTTTGACTTGTAACTCAATTTGAGCATTGTCTGTCATTCTTGGTTATAGTGAGGGCTGTTAAATATATTTTTGAAAGGTACATTCCAAAGAATCATCCCCGTCAAGTTGTGCTTAGACATTCCTTTATGTTTCAGAGGAGATTAATTAAATACAAAATCTACACTGATAGATGAATGATGCATGTAGGTAAGTGATGTCCAAGGTTCAATCAATATAAAAATTATGTACCTTGATAGCTTGAATGTCCTCAATTAGTCTGTTAATTTTTCTTTTATTTTGTTCCAACTGTTCTTCCGTACCTCTAAAAGTAAATTATCATATTTTTAAATAATTATATTATTAAAGTTTTCATGGGAATGATTATTCCATATATCAAGTTTTCTTAATTAGCAAATATCAAGGCATCTATGTTTTGCTGTAATTTTTTTTAGTTTTTAAATCATTCCCCATGAAAAAAATGAATTATTCCTAATTCTCATTTTCTATCATCTTCTGTTTATCATTTTGAGAGAAAAAAAAGCATACTATCTACAATTACTAATATTTTAAATCATCTTGACTGCTTTATTTAGAATTTACTCTTTATTTAGAATTTACTATAGAATGTTTCTATAGAAGCACATTCTACATATTACTCAAACTACATCAGTAATGTAATGGTTAACGTGCTTACCACGAGTCGATTAGATCGTGGGTTCAAGCCCTGGTAGGGTAAAACCAACGACATATAAAATTGGTATATGCTGCTTCTCTGATAACCATGCACTATAAAGAAGTAAGAGCAAAGACTAGTACTGGTTGGCTCAGAATCAAGATAATATGTCCAAGTGAAGCATTCAAGACAAAAACAACTTACTTTTTTTTCTTCAGAGCTTGTATACTTCTCACCATCTTTTGTACTGTCTGGTATGTGGCTTTTTTAACAATAGGTCTCATTTTAACAACCTATAATCAAAAATTATATATATATAAAAATAAGTATGACTTCTTGAAAGATATCAAATTAATGGCAAAATTGATCAAATATCTCACCCCTAAATGTTTAATCAGTAAGGACCAGGCCTTTTTATTCTTTGACATTTAACATGTTTCTATTGGTAACCTCTTTATAAGAAATCTGGTGTATAATTTATCACTGCAACAGATTTGTTACAATGAAACCTGTCTAAAGTAAACACTGTCTTGGAATAGACAGGTGTTCATATAAGACAGGTTGAATTTGCTGTTCAATGTACACAAGATGTACAGCCAATATCAGGTCAGTTTTCTTAGCAATTTTTATTGAAATATATTTATAATTAAAAATGTGCTCCTATCCCTTAAAATCATGAGCTTTGCATAGTTTTTGTTCTGTTAAGTATAAATAAAGGTCTTTTAACTGGACATTTTAGGCAATTGGTTATGATGAACCTTAACTTGGAAATGCTGGTCAGACCTGCGACATACAGTCTATTTCAGTGTCCATACATTACCTAGACATTACATTTTAGTTTGATCTAAATGGAAATCTTATGACACTATGACTGGCTGTCAAATGCTTCTCAAGGCGTACCTGTGCTTAATAAATCAATCAATTTTTTTAATGACCGCAAGCACACTTGCCCCATTACTCAACTAATTGATTGGAGAAAAAAAAGAAAAAAAAAGGACTCCATTAATTAGCACACATGAGTTAAACACTTTAGGATTGCATGAACACCTTACATATATTAATTATGTATAAATCATGGATCAAATACCCATTATTTTAGAGGGGCTATCATAGTCATGACCGTATGGTAGTTGGATTTACAACTACCTATGCAATCAGTGCCTATCACCACTAAAGCTGCGAGCTGGAATCCTGTGAGGTGTACTTGATACAAGTTTGTCAGTGACTTGATGCAGGGTAATCTCGTAGAGATTAGGATTCTGAAGAAATTTTCTGTCTGTATCTTCATCCTATGACCTATGAAGATACGGGTGCGTCTTTATACCACAGAACACCACAGAACACTATAGAATTAGCACAGAACACTTAAAATTCTATTAAATCTTATCAAATATGTTACAAAAAATGTTTATTTGTTTAAATAGTTTTAATGTATTTTCACCTTTGAAATAACAGTGTGACTGTCATTAAACAAAACATAAATTAAAAAAAAACTTATATCTTAAAGATGACAATATGTAATATCAAGTTGTCTTTGATAAAAATTAAAATTAAAAAAATTAAACTGTTAACAGGATTTTGTCAAAATTGGGTTTTGTTGTCCATTAATTCAAAGTTTAATTTTTTATACATTGTATTTTCGCGGCTACATAATTTCTTTTAAATACATGCTTGTAAAATTATTTTTAGTTGCTGAAGTATTAAGATATTTTTAATTATTTATTTAAAATTCGGTTCATTAATTTTCTAATTTTATTTTTGTTTTGATAATCATTTTATCCACAACTAGGATTTTTTGTTGGAAAGTTCCCTTGAAAAGATCATCAGTTGAAACATTAGTTATTGTTGTCATTATAATTAACTCATGTTTTATTACCAATTTAATACACATCTACTAATGGGGTACATTTGTTGAAAAATAGCAACAACCAGATGGCCACTATTGCTCAATTATACAGACAGGAAACACAAAAATTCAAAAGAAGTCATACCACACTTTTTGTGTTTTTAAAGATTTCTCAAGTTTTCCTATAGGAGTAGACAGAACATTTAATTTAGGAACCTTTTTAGCTACAACACTTGTATACAAAAACTAGAGAGTAACACGAAAAGAAACCAAAGACCATTCAATTTTTGCTGGACCTATGCTTCTCCATAAAGATGCCTCGTATCAGACTTATAGTGCGTTTTTCTCTCACCTGTGTGCAGAATTAGAGCATAGTATAGACAACATAGAGCTAAGACTTCACGAAAGCATTGAATTTGGTAGCGAGGACGAATTCACAAAAGCAATTGAGAATTCCTTCCCCAATGCAAAAAGACGTCTCTGCACAAAGCATCTTAAGGACAATGTTATTAAGCATTATTTACAAAAACCGTGTTGGTGTGAACACAACAGAAAGAAACAATATTATGTCAGCAATCTTCGGTGATGATGGACTAGTTAGTGCCGACAATACCTTCAACTTCGAAGCAAAATCATTGCAAGTGAAAGAGGTACATTTGTAGCCGAAAATTTACAAACAATTCGTCGAATATTATGACCGTCACCTGAAACCAAGAATTTCCAGCTTTGTAACTGAAACAAACAGAAGAATAAATACGAAGAAATTATGGACAAACAATAATGCGGAATCAATGAACAGAGTTATGAAAGTTGCAGTCAATTGAAAGCCACAGAGTACACCCGAATTGATCCAGAAGTTATACAACATGGTAGACTTTCAGTTTATAAATCTCTGCAGTGCATTACATTCAACCAGTGAATACGAATTAACTTCCAGGTACAAAATTTATGTTGTTGCTGATATGGTTTGGAGCACAGGGGCTCGCAGTTATATTTTCACATCACCAGGTATGTGTTAAAAGAAGAAGGGAAGACAATTTTTTTGCTGCCCAAAGTGAAAGTAGAATTTCGGCACCTTTTTTCGCTTCAAAAACAGTTTAGTCTTTGTTCTTCCCATAAAATTAATGCAAATATCGTTGTTTTTTGCTGATTGACTGGTTTACAGTGGAATAACACTCGTTTTTAAATTCCAAGCGGTCTGGACAACTTATTATCATACTCAATTCCGGTTTATACGGACTTAATATTAAGGTGGCTTGGGGCAGGCACAAAAATGTGAGGAGATTAAATTGGTTATGGATGTTTTACACCACTTTTATCACTATTTCAATTATGTTGTGGTGATTTGATTTTATTGGTGGAGAAAATTGCTGACTTGCTGTAAGTCACTGCCAAACTTGATTACATAATGTTGTATTTACATCTTGATAGGTATCAAAAGTGAGAGGCAATCGGAAAGCAACAGTAAGCGGGAAATACAAATCGAAAGCAACATATATAAGAAGAATTTCTAGCATTTTAACCAAGGATGGCTCAAGCAAAGATTAAACACAATGTTTCATGGTAATTATACAATGTGAAGTTAAAATGTCTTAAAAATAGAGTAGTATTTCCAAAAATAAGACCCTAATTTTAAATTTTCCAAAAATTCTTCAACCAATGAAAACTCACCTTAATATTAAGTCTGTATAAACCGGAATTGAATATGATAAGAAGTTGTCCAGACCGCTTGGAATTTAAAAACGAGTGTTATTCCACTGTAAACCAGTCAATCAGCAAAAAACAACGATATTTGCATTAATTTTATGGGAAGAACAAAGACTAAACCGTTTTTGAAGCGAAAAAAGGTGTCGAAATTCTTCTTTCACTTTGGGCAGCAAAAAAAGTGTCCTCCCTTCTTCTTTTAACACATACCTGGTGATGAAAATATAACTGCAAGCCCCTGTGGTTTGGAAGACAAAAAACCAGGAAGAAAAAGACAAACTGTTCAAAAACTTTTTAAAAAACAGCTAGAAGAGGACCATCAATAATGTTGTAATAACTAATATCTTCAAATGGACTATACAAAGTGCCCATTAAAGCTCAGAAAATCGCAAGGAAGCCTGGGCAAGTAAAACGATCCAGGAGTGAGAAAACAAAATAAGAACTTTTTCCTAATTACAATCTATTCATAGAGAGACACTGAGGAGTAAACGTGTTGTACCGTATGTATATATGTAAATATAATTGTAAATATGTAAAAAATGTAAATATGTAAAAAAAAAATTGTCAATATGTAAAAAAAATGTAAATATGTAAAAAAAAAATGAATATAAGTAAATTTGATGTCAAATGGTTGCATGAATAAACATGTTAATGATAAATTATATATCTTGTAATTATTTGATACAAACAATCGAACAATTAAAAAAAAAACCACAAGAGGAATACATATACAAAACATATCAATGACAAAAGGAAAAAATCTGAAAAACAGAAAAAAGACAAAAAAAAAAAAAAAAAAAAATGAACCAAACAAAACAAAAAACGAAAAAAGAAAGAAAGAAAAAAAGCATACAAACAAAACAAACAAAAAACAACCCCCAACATATATATTGCCAATGTATCAGTTTCGGAGCCGCCGATATGCATATTCATTACTCATGAACTAGTGACCCGTATGACGTCAGAGGCGTATGTTTACATTTTCGATACAGTTGACAGTTCACCATACAAAGCAATGTCCCGACAGCTTTCAGTTAACGTTAGTATTTTATACGTTATAAAACACCTATAGAATATCACTGTATTTCCTAGGGTCCATTTTTTACGCCCCAAATTTCCTTAAAAAAGTACCCATTGTTGCAGCTGCAAGTCATTCCAATGTTGTTTATACTTTTGTCGTCTTCCCATTGAACACATTTCAAGTGTGGAAAGGGGGACAACTCTTAACAAACAAAAAATCTATGGAAAGCTGTAAGTATCATTTCTTATTGTCTGAAATCTTCATTTCTACAATTTTACAGATTAGACAGGAATGAGAAATGGTTCAAAAGTCATTCATTTCAACTTTTTTTTGGGTCTGTTTATTTGAGATAAGGATATCAACTATTGAAATTGAAAACAAATATTTTTTTTTCAATTAAAAATTATTAAAAAAAATAAAAAACAAAATTTAATTAATTTCATTTTCAGCGTTGGATCGTTATTACATTAAATTGTTTGAAGTTAATTTGGATTTGTTTTTTTGTTTTTTTATTGTTAAAAAACGTTTGAACAATATGGCAAGGCAGCACACCATACCTTGGAACAAAGTGTGTACTGTTCCATCCATTTTACATACAGTAGGAGTGAATTGGAATAGCCGCTCCGAAATTGATACCGCCTACACAGGTAAGTGTGACGTAGCACTCAATAATAAACAAGTTTTGCGTAAGTGTTTGAAGGCTCTAGATAAAGTTCATTTTAAAACATTTTAAAGGAGACTTGTATCTAGATATTTCCAATATTTAATATTTCTTTCAACGCCATGAAAGAAAATAATTTACTATTTTCCCTTAAGGGCACCGAAACCGATACCGCGAGGATATAAATAGTGCCAGGAGTGGGACTGAAAGACTTTAATTTCCTCCCGAAAATAGTCTGTAAAGAGAGATAACTCTAGTTAAACTAATCCATTTCTATCAAAAAACACGAAAATATATTTAAACTATTTAATCAAATAACATTTTTTTTTACATATTTAATCAGATTTAATAGAATTTTAAGTGTTCTGTGCTAATTCTATAGTGTTCTGTGGTATTCTGTGGTGTTCTGTGATAAAAAGATGCACCGATGAAGATACAGACAGAAAATTTCTTCGCCGAGATTTGACTTCAGAAGAAATTAATCTGCTTTGAATCTCTAGTCTAGGCTACTCTAGATCTCATCACAAGCACAAACAATTGTAAATTTCCAGAATACCATTGATAGTGCTTATGACGAGTTTAAGCTGAAGATACAGACCAGAAACTTTCTTCGGAAGTCTAAAACTAAAAGTAAAAGTCGTGTAAAACTAAAAGACTAAACTAAACGAAATTATGAAATAAACACATTAAACGAAACATGTCAATATAAAAAGGGAAGAAAACCTTGTTGTTCAAAGATATGATATCAATACTCGCTGATTCAGCTACATCAAGTTTTCGTGGTTTTCTATCCGTCTCCATATTCATTTTGCACAGATTTCAATACACGTTTTGGGGATTTTATAGTCTCGGGGAAATGCACGTTTTATTTTTTTTCAATGTCAAAAAGTTTCTTGACAATAAAATCCATTCATTTCAACCTGCAGTATGTTTTAAACGCAGAAAAGATGCTATCGTTTCTTGTCACAAAATTATTCCCCTTTGTATTAAAATTTGATGTGATCGTTCTGCAATCTAATTTTCAACCTTTCGAGCTTCTCTGACAATATCCATATTTTAAACGAATAAATCCGACAACGCGTGTTTACTTGAAAATGGCGGACGTTTTAGATCTACAAGAAGAGGGAATCGGCGATGAATTTGAAGTTGACGACGAGGGAGATCGTAAGAAACAATAATTTATATAATAGTTGAATTATCCGTAAGAAAGAATGACTGAGTTTTTCAAAATATTGTTCAATACCCTTGTTTGAAGACATTCATGCGCTGCCGGTGGCTGCAAAAATATCCATTATTTTCCTTATTGACTATTGTATCCATTTGAGATACATAGATTTTTGGTACCGGGTCGTTTCGCCCCGAATCCCGTTCGCCCCCTGAGTCGTTTCGCCCTCATTTATTAATAGTGCTTTAAAAAATGAAATATGGAAAATACCATTACAAATATTCGTATTTTGGATGTTGTAAGGCTTGTTCATGGGTACTTTATTTTTGTCTTCCTCATAATTAACATGCTTTCTTGACGTGTTTAATATTATGTGTTGCTTCACTCTTTGTTTGACATCTGATTAAATTTATACTATTTTAGCATTTGATGCGTAATTCATTAAAAAAGAGGTTATTTGCACACTTGTACAGCATCTTAGTCATTTCATGCACTTTTGCGTTGGTACAAAAAAAAACCAACCTTTTGACTGTTCTTGTGTGTTGTTTTTGTAAATTTTGCAAGAAAAGTTTCACTTGAGATCTTTGACAAAAATAGACCAAAATGAATGAATTATTTTTTTTTTGTATGTACAACTAATAAATAAATATTTAAAGTAGACCAAAATGAATGAATTATTATATTTTTTGCATACAACTAATAAATAAATAATTTCCCAAAAATAGTCGAAAAAGACTTCATCTTTTATAATATAATAGCGATTAAGTGGGGCGAATCGACTCACTTTCCGCGGCGAAACGACCGGGGGCGAAACGACCCGGATTCAGATTTTTCAAGGGAAAAATATTGAATCCCTTTGTCTTTCCAAAGTTTAACAAATAACTATAGGTGCGATACGATATATTATATATATACTTGAGCATCAATAAGATATACAACAAGCCTTTTCAGAGGAAATGACTCAAACTTTTAAACTGAGAAAGAAAAAGAGTTTCGGCTTTCAATTTCGTCCAAAATATCTACATTTGTATCTGGAAGTGCAACTCAAGTATTAAGTATAATTATTAACTTCTATATGACTGAAACAAAACAACAAGAGGCCACATTTGTTAATAGGGTACCGGGTCGTTTCAACCCGATTACCTTTTTGCCCCGGAAAGTGAGTCGATTCTCCCCACTTAATCGCTATTATATAATAATAGATGAAGTCTTTTTCAAAATTTTTTTTGGTAATTATTGTATTCCAAAAAAAATAATAACATAAAAATATATGATAAACAACGGAGTTAACATCATCATAATGTTATATTATAATATTTAATAATTATTGGTCACTTATTACCAAGGATATATATACTATATAAATCCTTGTTATTACTAATTAAACTGCAAAAAAATAATAAAGAGAAATTAAAAAAAAATTGAAAATTGTAATTATTTTTATTCTTTGATCTGTCGATTACTAATTAATTGAAATAAAGTACCCATGAACAAGCCTTACAACATCCAAAATACGAATATTTGCAAAGGTATTTTCCATATTTCATTTTTTAAAGCACTTAATAAATGAGGGCGAAACGACCCGGATTCGTTAATAGCTGAACTGTTTTATGACCAAACCTCTTGAATTCGCTGACACAACCCATCCTTTATTGTGTTTAGTAATGAAATGTGTTTATCCAAACAAAATACTGCATATGAAAGAAATTAAATAATTTCATTGATATTTATTTTTCAGAGGGTCTTCAAAAACTGAAAGAAAAGGCAAAAAGGAGAAAAGGAAGAGGTTTTGGTTCAGGTAATTCCAAATTGAATAGCATAAATATGAATTTTTTAGAATAGAATTGTATACCATTTAAGTTTGTAAACATAATTCATTTCATCTAGAGTTCATAAATTTTTTCTTAATATATTTGGTTCAGTAATTTCTGTTCATTTTATTTTCATTAATATCACTTGCAATGTTTTGACAAATTCATTATTCAAAGTCGAAATTAATAGAAGCCTTGTTTTAGATATATATTGGTGATTTGTGTTCACTAAATATTTCTATAGCTTTGCTATCATACATTTATATGATTCAGTTATCCTCTGACTTCAACAAAATTAAGTGGAAAAGTATAAAGATGTCACAAAGATGAAAAATGGTCATAACTCCCATGAACTGGTCCATTTGGAGTGAGTCAGCGAGTGATTGTTGTTTTACTGCAAGTAAGCAATTTTACAGCTATATCTTGGTGACAACAAATTACATTTCAATGAGACGATGATTATATCTGCTTTGTAGTTTGTACTAGACCAACATGCATAGTTGGAATAGTACATTGGTAGACATATTGCTCCACTCCGAACCATTATCCTGATTCCAATCAAATTAATCTTTACTGAGACTCTTATAATTACTCCTTAATGCTGCATGCTTAGCAGAGAAATAACAGATACCAATTTTATAGACTTTGATTTCACCCGACCGAGGCTCGAATCGATGATTTACCGCACTGGAAGTGAGCACGCTAAGGCATTATACCACTGATGCGATTCACATAACTTTGAATAGAGAAACATCTCATCTCAATATATTTGTTCAAAAAGACTATGTTACAATTTATATATCAACAGAACATGCGTCCATTCAGCAGCTACATAGCAAATTAGGTTCATGTTAAAACTTCCTTTCATAAAATTAAAATTGGTATAAAGTGTTGATAGCAAAATATATTTTATATTGGAAGATTACTATTTTTTTTAGATGGCCCTACAAGGAGTGGTGTGGAAGAATATGAAGCAATGGATGTAGATGATTCAGATGGTGGTCCTGGCCCACAAAGATGTAAGATAATGTAACATTAAAAATCTTGTCCTAATTTCAATGTTTCCATCATGACACAATACAATTTTATTGTAGTACAGTATTGTTTTACAATTCTTGAACCTATGTAATCAATGCCTATCACCACTGATGTTGTAAGTTCGAATCTCGATCAGGGGTAGATGTACAACATTATGTGATAAAGTTTGTCAGTGACATGCGACAGATCAGTGGTTTTCTCCACCAATAAAACTGACCGCCACTATATAACTGAAATATTGTTGAAAGTGGTGTTAAACACCATCAAACAAACAAACAAACAATAGAATTCTTGAATGTTAAAAAAATATATATCGACATGTTAACTGAACCACTGTGGATGTAGAACCAAATTCCTTCAAACCATGCAGGCTTGCTTATTACCATGTGGAAAATGGCAGATCGTTATGGCTTATTGATTGGACCATTTTTAAAGGAGTTATTACCCTTTTGAAATATGTCATAAAAGACACAGAAACTGCCTTAGTACGGAAAACTTACATTTTAGATCAGTGTTTCATTGTGTCAGTCTGATATGTACATTTTTATACAGCTTCCAAAAGATGAAGAATGTGGGGTAGACCTACCTATATGTTTGTGTCAAAAACAACCTTTAATAATTATAAAGTTGTGATCTATATTTATTTCAGCTGTAGAAGGGTGGATTCTATTTGTTACTGGTGTACACGAAGAGGCACAAGAAGATGATATCCAGGATAAATTTGCAGATTATGGTGAAATAAAAAATCTACACATTAATTTAGACAGAAGGACAGGTTTTCTAAAAGTATGCATGTATTTACATTTAACAATGCACTAGTTACAAAAAAAATCTTTGATATCACTTGGCCAAAGGTCAAACATGTTGGTCTAGTACAAAGCGGACACTATCATCATCTCATCTAATGTATTTTGTTCACTATGATATAGCTGAAAAATTGCTCACATGGTGTTAAAACAACAATCACTCAATCACTCTTAATTTATTATCATGGGTACTATACAATAACAGATCAGATAGTGACATTTTTGGAGGGCTTTTGAGTGAGTGATTGTTGTTTAATGCCAATTCAGCAATTTTTTAGACAGATGCAACTAGTTATATATAAGGGTTCTAGTTTGAATGAGGTGCCATATTGAATTATTGAAATCCAACATGTTATTTATAACAATATGATAGAAAATAAAGACTTTTACCTTTCTTGTTAGATTTTTTTCTGAAATTGAAGCATACTGGTCGGGGAGTAGTTCTCGCCAAGAAGCAATTCTCGCCAACTGTCTCAATTAGCGCGAGTGCTTGCAAATTTTCGTCTGATTTTTCCCCCATCATTAAAGGACGCCGTTCCAATCCTCCGTATTAATTGTTATCGAATTTCATTGTGAAATATCGTTAAAATCGGGTAAAAACCCTACTGCACCCCACTTTCTGTCATAACATCAACAGGGGGTCACGTATGTTGGTACTCTTAAAATAGAAAAACACATGGAATGATCATCGGAGAATCTAGTGACACCATATTTCCAATTTATCTCTACAAATCTTTAAGATCTTTCTAAAAAGTGTCACACTTTGCCTTATTACTCATCCCTACAATCCAAAATACTCACGGTTGCAGAGTAAAAATAGATTCCATGTGAATGCAAATGGCCACCTGCGCATGCACTGTTTACGTCATCAATTACCTTGACCGCTAATTTAATACATGGATCCTATATTATCACATTGGGCATAAAACATGGACAAAATATTAATATTAATTCTAGGAAAACTGGATTTATTACTTTTCATCAATAAAATGAAAATTATCAGGTAAACCACTGTTGAAAAGGATGTATTCTACAGAATGGGGGAGCAGCGTGGGGATGGCATGACAGCCTTTACACAGCGATGAATAATTATCAGAGTTTTCTACAAACTGACACAAAAACCAGTAAACTTTTTAAGAAAGGGTTTTAATTTTCTAAAATGTCGTTTTTCTTTCCTTTTGATGCTTTAGCTTCACAAAAAAACAATATTTCTGAAAGTTGGCGAGAATTGCTTCTGTTGCAGCCATTTTCTGTTAAAAATCGCAACATCGTAATAATGGATCCCTGATCAGCGTGCACTCTCCTATTTTAAAATTCATTTCGTAGGTAAATCGTTATGGTTCATGCAAAATATTAATGGGGTGAAACAAAGGCTTCTCGACTGCTTCTTAAAAATATTGGATAAAAAACGTAAAAAATGGCGAGAACTACTCCCCGACCAGTAAATGCTGAGAAATAACATACAGTGTTTACGTTCTACGTGTGTACACTCACTCATTATTACTTACAACCAATATGGAAATTAAATGTATATTTTTCTACATATAATTGTAGGGTTATGCTTTAATTGAATATGAAACATTTAAAGAAGCACAAGCTGCAATGGATGCTCTAAATGGCTCAGACCTGTATGGACAGAAAATTAATGTTGATTGGTGCTTTGTACGAGGGCCTAGAAAACATAAGTAAGTGATATACAGATTCTATGATATGACAGCAGACATTTTGCTGCTATGAGATCATTTATCGACCAGCTTTCAAATGTGTAGAGAACAATTATAGAGAAAGAGGCCTGGTAATCCAAATTTTGTCAATACACTTTCAAATATGCAAAATCATGTAATTTTGTTTTGTATTTTAAGAAATTGGTGAACATTTTCCAAAGAGGAAGGAGAATATTGAAAAAAAAAAGTGCCTTTATTTGTTTCTTCTGTGCAGCAGGTGTCTTAGGTTTTTTATCAAAAAAAAGTTTAAACAGTGATGGTCAACAATTGCACAAATATCAACAATATGAACAACCAACTCTCACCTCAAATCACTGAACACAAAATGACCATGACATATGAAATCCAGTTCCTGGCTTGGGGAGAACACAAACATGTGGCAAGATTAAATTGGTTATGGATGTTTTACACCACTTTTATTACTATTTCAATTATGTTGTGGTGATTTGATTTTATTGGTGGAGAAAATTGCTGACTTGCTGTAAGTCACTGCCAAACTTGATTACATAATGTTATATTTAGTACATCTTGATAGGTATCAAAAGTGATAGGCAATTTTTGAATTGGTAGATGTAAAAGCAACTAAAAGCAAAATTGCCATGATAAAAACATATCCATTAGTGTGTAACATATCAAGTTAATGAGTAAATGTAGTTTTTTTAACCAATGTTATCACCATTAAATTTGATGGCATTAGGCACAATAACCATTACCACACAATATGAAACTGTACTGATGTTCAGCAGCCTCCATATCCAAACAAAAAGGATATTGTGATATAGATTTTATGTTTTAACGATGACCATTTGGTCTTTGTAAGTTAAAATTTTCCAGTTTCTTAATTTTGTTTTTTCAGGGGAAGAAGAGATGACAGACGGAAGAGATGAGAACAAATGATCTTAGTTGGGAATTTTATATTATTTTAAAACAAACTTTACATGATAAAGTGGACAAAGATATTTGCAATCATAATTTTACTCTGTCAGTCTGCATTGCAAGTTTAATTAAAGTGTTCATAAGGCCAAGTAAATTTGAAGTGTAGATTATCATGCATGGCCACCCCACCAAAATTTTCGTGCCAATTGTTTTATTCTCAATTTTTCTATCCATAATAAATGTTCCTTTTCCAAGTTAAATTATGCTTTTCAATGTCTCCTGTTTTAGTCATTTTCTAGTCTCCAATACAAATTTTAATTATGAAACATAGTTGAATACGGTACATACCGGTAATATTAGTTATCTGTTAAAATTGGTAAACAAAATGCTTTGGTAGTGTTACCAACAGAAATCCAAGGACATGTTATATTAAAAATAGAAGGTTACCAACAGCCCACCCATACAATGTGAACGGTGTAAAAGGTTACCTACATACCAAGTTTAACCAACCCACTCTGACAATGTGAGGGACAAAAGGTAGATGATAATCTACATACCAAGTTTAATTGGCCTCATTATGAACCATTGTAGACTAAGGTTGACTAATTGATTCGTCAGGTGTTCATTAATGATCATGTACATACTTCATTTCACATCATTATTAAAATGTAAATAAATTTATAGTTTTTCTTCTTCTCTAATCTATGTTTCTGAGTGGAAAAAATTGTGACTGCATGTAGTGTCGTGATAGTCATGCTAGGAATCTGAATACCCTCAAGTGTTGGTCATGTTTACTTTCGATATTTTTGTTGAATATTGCAGAACAAATGAAACAGGGACATAATTCTAATAAATCCTATGAACTGTTCCATTTGGACATGAAAGTTGAAAAGGGGCCATAAACTCCTTCATTATTGGTGTCTAAAAAATTGTTACTAAATATGAACAAGTTTCATCAAAAGATAAAGACTAAATGCCTACACTATCTAAGGGGTTGTAACTCTAGCTGCGGAACTGTAGCCCTATATGGTCTTTTTTTTTTTTTGGCAGACCGAAAGTTCAAGTTCTGTGGCTCTACGAAAGGATAATGTATATTTAAAACCAAATACACCAACAACATGTACCTACATCCAATAGAAAGAGGATACACTATTCTTTATACCAAACAAGTTAAGACTTGACAGCTAGACGACTTACAATTACACTAAAATTTGATTTCAATACAAGAAAGAAATTCATACTTGGAAAGTGACAGAAAAATACATCTACATAATTAACAAGAAAGAATACAGATGTAAATGAACATTGCAGGTTACATAGTAGTGGGTTATCTGTGTTTAACATCACATTCAACAATAGTTCAGTTATATTGGTGCAAAAAAACCCGGAGAAAACCAATCTGTCATAAGTCACAGACAAACTTAAATGTAGATAGGCCCCGATTCATAATAAATACAACTACCAAGACGATCCCCCAGATTACAGCTAAATTATGAGGCAATTCTTGTATAAAGAACAACAATAAATGTCAAAAATATTTTTTATTATTAAAGAGTTGCACTATTGACAACAAAACATTGCACTTTTTTCTCCAAAAACTACTCTCTTTCACACACAATCTTACAACAATTCTCTTTATATAAATATTTTTAGTCGAAATAACATCACATAACAAGTTCCTCTTGTCAAATCTTCATTTAGTGGTGATAGGCAGTGATTTCAAATTCTTAGAAACAGAGGCCATATATTACTTATAAAGAAATAGAAAAGAAAGCAGTATGGTATTTAACGCCACTTTCAACAATATTTCAGTTTTATTGGTGGAGGAAACCGGAGTACCCTGAGAAAACCACCGATCCATCACAAGTCACTGACAAACTTTATCAAAAGATGGAGATTATCCAAATAGGCAAAGGTGAATTTCTGACAAAGGAATAATGTAACCTCTCTTTCAGAGATTGCTGATTGCATAGCAAGATGTAAATCATAATCATCAAACAGAGCACACAACGTTCCCCAGTTTACATTATTAATATGATCCCATCATATTGAAACAACGTTCCCCAGTTTACATTATTAATATGATGCCATCATATTGAAACAACGTTCCCCAGTTTACATTATTAATATGATGCCATCATATTGAAACAACGTTCCCCAGTTTACATTATTAATATGATGCCATCATATTGAACACAAATAATTGTAAACAATAATTTAAAATTATTATCAAGATGCATTATTGACTACAAACATTGTGCATTTTACTCCAAAGATCTTTGGCAGATCACCTCGCAACCATTCTCTTTATTTCAATATTTTTAGTCAAAACAAGTTCCTCTTGCCAAACTTTATGAATGTTCAAGTCAAGAGTTTCAGATTTTAAAGTTTAGTAATTAAATAAATAGCTATCAATTTCACAGAAAAGCCTATAATATATAGTTCGATTGTCTTGCATTTTTGCCTCTTGTATTCTAATACTTATCAGCTATACAAATTTTCAGGTTAACATTTAGTATCTGTCAAGTACCTTTATACAAGTCCAATAATATGTAACAAACTTACTTCTAAATTATCTTTTTTACCCTTTTGGGGACCAGATCACTCACATATACAATTCTGTCATGTATTTTGCAAAATAGATAATATATTTGTGATATTTTTTGTAATAATAAGCCTAATAGATTTGTGATATTTTCTGTAATAATAAGCCTAAGTTGGAAAAATAAAATGCTTCCTGCCCTTTTTCCACCTTCACCTGTTTGAACCATTATTTTTTATTACATACAAATCACAGCAATACTATAAAGTTAAAACAAACATCTGCAATATATTTTTCGTCCAGCAAGTTTTTCTTATTTTTTACTTTCTTCGCATTTTCATTATTTTCACTTAACAATGCATTACACTAACTGTTTGATCCTTGTCCCCTTTTTACAAGAAATGCATTTTTATCTACTTGGATCAGTATCAATGATCTCACTTCACACAAGTTTCCATCTTGTACATATACAACATTATTTGGTCTATATCTCTCTTCATTACTTCTACTTTAATCATCCAGAGATTTTCTTATTCTAATGAATTTGTCTAGATTCCATGCCGTGTGCTTTAACATATGAGGTCCATTAAATACACATAAAACAGTCATATTGTCAGCATATTCTAAATCTGGTAAAAGCTAAAATGGAAAAAAATATGTCATTTTTATTGTTAGGGAAGACTTCCAATATGTCTAAATTATACAAAAAGAAACAAATATAATTGCTGCTAATTCGAATTCTTTTTTAAGAAATGATCATGTGCTTAAAAAAAAAAGAAGAAAAAATTCCGAAATATCAAACATTATTCCGATATCAACAAAATAGATTGTGAAAATAGTGAAAAAAATGTTTCTAGGAAAAGTATGAAGATAACAAAATGTGTATTCAGAAGCAGGCCATTTGAGAACTTTTTTTTTTATTTCTAAGAACCACTCTTGGGCATCAGTTGTTTATGATAGCATTATACAAATGTCCCTCATTGGAACCAGGTTTTTCTCTCTCTCTCTCAACTTACAGAACTTCGGTGGCACGAACTTCCGATAACTCGAACACATTTTGTCGTCAGTCCTTTCGAGTTTAATACTTCAATTCACAATATCAAAATTTCATACAAAAAAAAAACAGGATCAAAACTCATTATCCAATCCATGCAAATTGTTGTTGTGAAAAGTTCTAATTATATTAACAGTAACAATCTTGAATGGAGGAGTTGTCACAATACCCGATACATGCAAAACCCTTTAGTTACAGAGGAAATTAAAACACACAGTAGACATCAAGAGGAGGAATGTTCTATTAACCAATTTAACCACCACCCTGTTTTTGTGACTGTCCTAAGCCAGTGCATAAATTTTTAATGCCATATGTCATGGGTTTTATTTTTGTATTGGGTGGGGTGGGGTTTGAGGCAAGAGGTGTTTGTAGATATTGGTGGAATTATTGACCTTCACTGTTTAAACTTTCGTTTCATAATAAAGTGATGGTCAATTCTTATTTGGCCAAATGAAACAATAAACAAATGCGTAAAATATTGAATTCAATCTTTTGATATATCATATAAAAAAATATAAGACTACCATCGAGACAGAAAAACACTATTTATACAAATGCCATTATCTTATTACATGAATGTTTTTCTTCTACATTAGACTGAAGTGTGTTAAGCTATAATAAAGACAATACCAATTTATACCTTTGGTGTCAGTAAAAAATACTGTGAAGCTGATCTTCTACAAACTGTCTGTACAACCAACTCAAAAACTTTCCTTTCATTGAATGGATCCATACCCTATAAAACAATTCACTGATTAAACAATATAATTAATGTGAGCTTCAGGCAATTGTTGTTTTATAAACCTATTCAGGCAATCAGTTTAGTGGTTTAGTGAAATTCTGTTTAGTTTAAATAATATTTATTCGAGAAAAACATAAATGATGCATAATATACAATTACAGAATGTGGATTAAGTAACAAGATGAGAGCTTATGTTAATCCGTCTACAAATTCCATTTATGAGAATAAAATCTTTCATTCATTCACATTAAGATCTGTTGACATTAATAGGAACTAGAGGCTCAGCACTGAGCTGAGCCCGTGTCGCTCACCTTGCATTCTGCTCTGAAGAAACTTAATACAGAACATTCCATAGCCTATAGGTGCTTCCCACAGGCCTCTACATTAACATTTATTTTAACTTGTCCCTTCGGACAACTAACTAAAACGAGTTGCAAGTCAAAATCATTTGGTCTTGTTTTATACTCGGCTATAAAAAAAACTTCCGGTAGGGGATGGGGATGACCTCAGGCCTCAACTCTTGGGGCATTTCATTTGTAGGGGGTGGGTATGACCCCCAGGGCTTGAGCTATAAGGTATTTAATTTGACTAGTCACCCTGATCATAAATATATATGGCTTAGGGGTGGGGATCTCAACCATTAAAAAGTTCACTTCAGGTAGGGGTGGGGTATGACCCCCCAGGGCCTGAGCTATAAGGCATTTAATTTGCCTAGTCACCCTGATCATAAATATATATGGCTTAGGGGTGGGGATCTGAACCATTAAAAAGTTCACTTCAGGTATGGGGTGGGGTATGACCCCCGGGGCCTGAGCTATAAGGCATTTAATTTGCCTAGTCAACCTGATCATAAATATCTATGGCTTAGGGGTGGGGATCTCAAAAATTAAAAAGTTCACCTCAGGTAGGGGGTGGGGTATGACCCCCAGGACCTGAGCTATAAGGCATTTAATTTGCCTAGTCACCCTGATCATAAATATATATGGTTTAGAGGTGGGGATCTCAACCATTAAAAAGTTCACTTCAGGTAGGGGGTGGGGTATAACGTCCGGGACCTGAGCTATAAGGCATTTAATTTGCCTAGTCACCCTGATCATAAATATATATGGCTTAGGAGTGGGGATCTCAACCATTAAAAAGTTCACTTCAGGTAGGGGGTGGGGTATGAACCCCCACCCCCACCCCTGGGACTTAGCTATAAGGCATTTAATTTGCCTAGTCACCCTATCATAAATATATATGGTTTAGGGGAGGGGATCTCAACCATTAAAAAGTTCACTTCAGGTAGTGGGTGGGATATGACCCCGGGGCCTGAGCTATAATGCATTTAATTTGTCTAGTCACCCTGATCATAAATATATATGGTTTAGGGTGGGTATCTCGGTCACATTTGTTTATAGATTCATTTTAACTGTATTATACTAAAGTAAATGTCAATATTTAAATTAGAGTTATCTCTCTTTCCACAGAAAAATAGATTTTTTTAGAAAGCATACAATCATAAACATGAATTGCCTGTGGCGGCCATGTTTGTTAATGGATCGGGACGAAATGAGCAATCTTTATAGAGGACCTTCCATAGATGCTTCCTACCAGGTTTCAATTCATTTGGATCAGTAGTTTCAGAGGAGAAGATTAAAATGTGAAATGTTAATGGATGACAAGTGATGGCAAAAGCTCACCTTGCCAAAGGCAATGTGAGCTTTTGCCATCACTAAAAATTAAAAGGCACACACATGTGACCTGTAATTGTGCTTGGTTAGATCTCCAAAGCCGTGACGGGGGCCATCGTGGTCATGAACATATGGTAGTTGGATTTGGAAAGTTTGACAGTAACTTGCGACAGGTCTGAGGTTTTCTCCGGTTTCCTCCACCAATAAAACTGACCGTCACGATATAAAATGAGATATTGTTGAAAGTGGCATTCAACGCCATAACCCTAACACAAATTATATCTAATAATTCAATTCCAAGTTACAAAACATTTTAATTTCCTTCCTTTATTTGTTATTTTAAAAATCATCTTTACCTGATTTATTTCATCCACACATCTAAAAGGACATTTGGCCAATTCTTGTAATGCCATCATGTACAATACTGTTGCTACACTACGTTCTCCACCACTCTGATGATGAGGAGTTAACTCCCTTAGTGTCTCAGAATCACGGAATTTAACTTTGATCTTTATGCCATACTTTTCATAATCTTCCTACAAATAAAGGTTGTTGTTGCATTATTCAGAAATGTTGTTTTCCTGAAAGTACTTAGTAAATTAGGAACCAAACTGGGCCTTAAATTTTGACAGAAAAAAACACAACATTTACATGGCAAACTATTACAACATGATTTTAAGGCCAAAAGTACTCTTGATATCGCAAATAATTCTCATACTGCGGCAACGGGTAAATCTTGCCCACAACTTTTATATTATAACCTAATGTAGATGACAGACCCAACTGTATGACACACTACTGTTTGTAAATAAAATTTCATTCATAAATAAAATCTCAGTACGTGAGAACATCTGGGTAGTCTTCATATATTCAAAATGGCAGCTTACATGTATATATGCTTTAAACGACCTGATGAAATTTTGATATCTAATGTGTAAAATATGTCTCTCTCATTTAATAAAACGTATATATCTAATATAGTGTGCATTACTAAATGATAATGGTGTACTCGAAATAACATTATGTGAGAAAGTTTGTCAGTAACTTGCAACAGGTCAGGTCAGTGGTTTTCTCCAGGTACTCCTGTATCCTACACCAATAAAACTGACTGCCACGATATAACTGACATATTGTTGAAAATGGCATTAAACACCATAAACCTAAACCAAAGCCTATATACAATGTATGAATATGTAAAATATAAGACTGTAAATGGAATTAGTTGGACATTGAATTGAAGAGAAATTGATTTGTTTGAATTTTTTGTTGTTATCTGAGAGCTAATAACTGTGATAACATAACAATCGAAAACAAGATAATGTAAACATCATCACCATGCAACACTATTACACCTGTCTCCATCACCATAGCAACTATATATGTGATATAACTGAAATATTGTTGATAGTGGCATAAAACACCAGAACACCACCACCACAGCTAAATGATCACGACCAAATAATCTTACATTTGTATCATTTTACTTTTACTAAGATATAATTTTTTATTCAGGTCAAACATGACAAAATCATTTGAATCCTTTAATATTATTTTCCTATGAAAATTGGTTTACATTGCCATTTTCATTGTTTGCCTTTTTCCCCCCCCTTCTTTCCATAAATAATACTTACTGCATTGTCTGGTATGTTGAGATCCACTTCTCCAGCACAACTCATACAAGAGAAAAAATAACTGAAATTCTCATTTATTTTTTCTATCAGGTTTTGCAATGGTTCTAACCAATCTTTCTTTGCTTTTTCTATCTCTTCCTGGTGACCATCTAAAGCTTGCTGTCGATTGGCTAAGTCTTTTTCTAACTGACCTATTTCTTTTTTCCTTTGTCTGTATTCTCTCACAACCTTTGAACACAAAAAGACCTTTATATATGATGTTAGAAATCCAGGTTTTGGCTTGGGACAGATACAACCATGTGGTGGGTTTGACCGGTTAGTGGTTATTGCCATCCCCCCCCCCCTCCCCCCTCTCGATAATTGGATCTCCAACAGCTATACAGATATAAACAAACAATTAAAAAAAAATCTGTAATCTGTTTGACTTGCATAAATTTTCAGAAAAAAATTCTGAAAAATTTATTTTTCAAATAAACAATTTTTTTCTAGATGGATGTTAATATATGATATAAATCATATGAACTCTGACAACTAATTTCAAATTCTTTAATCAATTAATAAAAAAAAGCTACCCATTAGATCTCTGTGTTATTTCTATTTTCTGAAGAGTAAAAAACTGCATGGAGTGAGAAAAAAACCCCTTTTTATTAATACTTCCATAGTTAAACAATGTCCGGTCAAGTCAGCCAATTGGGATTCCGATCGACACAAAATTAAAAAAAAATGTAAGGGACCATTCAATGAATATTCATGAATCATTTGGGTTCAATGAAATTCCTAGTTTAAGAAAACAACTATTTTTTTCATTTCCCATATGGTTCTATTTTAAAACTTTGATTTGCAATGGTGGACATCTTGGATTTCTGACTGATAACGAGATAAAAAAAAATTAGAGAGCCATACAGGCCTCGACATTAACGTTTGTAAGATACCCGTTAAAACTGACGTCGGACAAGTAGATCTTGCATCATGGTTGTCCGACGGGACAAGTGAAAAAAATGATTGTTCTACCTTTTGGAGGTTATTTTCAATGATAAAAATGTGTTGCTTTGTCATTTTGACAGACAAAAACTTCGTAAATAATTATTTTAATGTGCTTAAAAATATCGGTTTCCATTGAAGTACACTATCGCTAATTATAACGGTGAACCAAGAGGTATTCCGAACATATACATGATCCGTATCTTTTCAGCGATTTGATTAAACGACAAATGGCATTAAGTAATTATAATGAAATAGAAATTGATTTGTTTATAGTGTTTCCTTCCCCTACACAATAATTCCCTGGAAACATAAATCAAATGTCCATCAGCATGGATCTATATCCCCTGATCTTAGAAAGTACGGATTTACAACAAGCGGCGGAGATCAATTCAACCATAAAATCTGATTTTAATTTTCCATTGAGGGACATTCAGTTGCTGATTTTGATACACAATTTGCATTCAATAGATAGTGAACAACGACGTTCAAAGCATCCTGGATTCTATCCACATTATACGATTACCGCTTAGATGGACCTGCTATTCGAGAACCAAACTTAGAAATTGACGATTAGACACTCATACCATGATGGCATCGTTTGATACCAATGACTTTATGACTTATGTCTAAGTGTATGTTAATTTGTTGATTAAAGATGTCATAATCATAATTTCTGTTAGTATTAATAATGACAGGATGTGATAATGTTTGTGAGACAATAACCAAAACATTTTACACAAATTGCTGATAATTATTATCTAGTTTTTGTAATTTTTATCAATTTTTTTGGACAACTAAAAGATTGAGTCGGACAAGTACTTTTTTTAGTTAGTTGTCCAAAGGGACAAGTTGAAAAATATGTTAATGTAGAGGCCTGCCATATAAGGATCATTCATACTAAGGAATCATTCCATTACACTTGCAGTTTCAGAAGATGCTTTTTAAAAAAATTTAATCAGAAAGCATATTTGGACATAGCAATCATGATAAATTTTTGAATGAAACGAAAATCACGTAAAATGTTGAGGACTACCAAAAAAGTAACATTTCTACCAATTGGGCCTGTGGTTAGTTAGAAATACATTGAAATTATAAAAGTTTACTGATGACAGATACAAAGTGATGGCAATACCCCCCATGACCCTTTAGGTCAGATGAGTAAAAAATCAATGGTAAAACTTGTCAACCATCCAAACATCTTTACTGGTATTTACCCTTTCATCTGTCTGAAACAGGGAATCAGCTCGAGCTTGTTGTTCATGAATTGCGGCATCAATTTCCTCCAATTTTGATGGACAGCTTTCAAAACTCTGAAAATGTAAAGAACAAAAATTCCCAATTTTTTTCTCTCAATATATTCATGTTACATTAAAGAACATTGCAAATAAAATTATATAGCTGGTTATTTCTGAAGGTGCAAAATTTCAAGAATTAATATATCATAATATTTTGTGTTTTATATTTTTATAGTGCTAGCTCACTGAAACAACAGTCCACGGGTAGACATGTCGCTCCACTCAGACACATTATTCTGATTCCTAACCAACCAGTCTTTGCTCTTACTCCTTAATGCTGCGTGCTTAGCGGAGAAGCAACAAATACCAATTTTCTAGTCTTTGGTTTGACCTGACCATGGCTCGAACCCACGATCTACTGCACTCGAGGCGAGCACACTAACCATTACGCCACTGATGTGGTTCTATCTATGTGTTTTAAAAGTGAGTGATTGTTGCTTAACGACAAGTGAGCAATTATTCAGCTGCACCATGGTGAGAACAAGTTATTTTAAAATGAGATAATGATGATGTTTGCTTTGTACTAGACCAACATGCTTAGTTTGATTTTTATAGCACTGAATTAATAGTTCACAGGTAGACATATCACTCCACTCACGACACATTATCCTGATTCAGAGCCAACAAAAATCTTTGATCTTACTCCTTAATGCTGCATGCTTAGTGGAAAAGTTGCAAATACAAATATTATATTCTTTGGTTTTCATCGACTAGGGCTCCAGCCCAGGATCTACCACACTCAAAGACAAGCATACCAACTATTACACCACTGATGCTGTTTTCAGGAATACAAATGTATAAATATACACAAAAATACAGTCTACTAATACAAATGTATAAATATACACAAAAATACAGTCTACTAATACAAATGTATAAATATACACAAAAATACAGTCTACTAATACAAATGTATAAATATACACAAAAATACAGTCTACTAATACAAATGTATAAATATACACAAAAATACAGTCTACTAATACAAATGTATAAATATACACAAAAATACAGTCTACTAATACAAATGTATAAATATACACAAAAATACAGTCTACTTGACACTTATCAGTGTACATTTGTTACCTGTCTAAGTTCAGGTGACAATTCACTGTCTACATCAGTGTTTGTAGCTTGTTTAGCATTCTGTAGTAATCTTTTGGCCATTTCTTTAGAGTGTTTTACTTTCTCTTTCACTTCTTCAAATGCTCTCTGCAATGGATAAATTAGTGAAATGACATAAATTTCTGAACTGAACTAGAAAATGTGTTCTCTTAGCCATCATAGGCTCTTGCTCACAACCATGATATGATTGTGATAAGTCAATACTAGTACATTATTAGCCCTGGATTAAGTAAATCAAGTTGCTAAGCGAGTATATAACATAATCAAATTAAAATCAAATCTGTATTTACAGTGATTTTGTTACCTTTTTTATTGGGAAAATTTAGCAACATTTTTGAAAATTAAGGGAAAAAATCTCTAATTATTACAAAATCAGATTAAAATCCAAAATTAAGGAAAAAAAATAAAGAAGAAGTGAGAAACTGAGTCACATTTATTATTTCATTTATAGATCCATCTTTCTTTCTTTCTTTCTTTTATTTCTTTAAACATGGTGACCAATTTCTCTAGATTCTCATTACTCTGAGGTTATTATTAGTGACAAATCATAATGGTTGAATCAAGATTATTTGTGTAAGTCTGTTCCTGTCTGGTTATTTATTTATTTATTTATTGTGCTTAACGCCACTTTCAGCAATATTTCAGCTATATCATGGCGACCAGTTTTAGTGGTGGAAGAAGTCAGAGTACCTGGAGAGAACCACCGACCATGAGCAAGCAACTGGTAAACTTTATCACTTGTGGCTGCCAGTCGAGCGCATTCCTTTTTGGAGTCAGAATGTTTGACATCATAGAAAACTTGAAACTAGATCAAGACTGAAGACGCTCCACTCAGACACATTATCTTGATTCCAAACCAATCAGTCTTTACTCCTTCTCCTTAATGTCGCTGCGGAGAAGCAACTAATAACAATTTCATAGTCTTTGGTCCTTGATTATACAGTATAATTCAGTATTTATTAATTTGTGCTGTGCTGATTAATGTTAAAAGATTACATAACTATGTCAATATTGATGCTACTGAGATCCAAGTAACCGGTAATAACTTTGTTGCATGTCCAAAGCCAGGGCCTGGATTTCCAACAATGTATGACGTAGTATTTATTTTACTGTTCCATGGTTTGAGGTGAGAGAGTGATTGTTGTTTAACGCCAACTCAGCAATTTGTCATCTATTTCATGGCGGTTTGAGATGTACATTTAGTTGATATTGGTGTAACTGTTTTGCTTCTTTTCATAATCGTAATTTAAGTTCCCCAATTATTTTCTTGATGTTGTTGGTTATAAAAGTGCTTTGTACCTCAAAGTTTTGTACCACTCCTGACTGCTCTCTTAACTGTTCTTCTAGTTGATCATGTTCACTGATGATCATGGCATGTTTTAATGCTAAACGTACTTTCTCTGTACTGAGTTCTATGCATTTCTATATAAAAATATAATATATTACAAAAACAAATTGTCACCATTGCAATATGCTGTAGGAAAGTCAATTTATGTAAGTAAACAGAAAGTAAATAAATATTCAGTCTAAAAATACATCAAATGTAAACAGAATGTAAATAAACACTCAGTCATAATTGGTATTTTTCAGCAAATCAAAGGACATAATTCACTGATGCAATGTAAAGTCCAAAATCAAACGAGAACATCCTGTTAAGGTCCTGTGGCTTTGTGTTTAAATTCCAAAATGTAAAATGTTTTGCTTTAATAAGGTGAACTCAAGTTGTTGAATAGTAACCTACTGTTGGACGCACAGATGTGTGTAAAACTTAATGCTCTCTGACGTCTAACAGCGGTTACATCAAAATACTTTCTTAAATTTATTATAAATATTTCGTTGTCACACAAGATAATGTAGAACAGTGGAACCTGTCTAATCTGACACACCAAGGGATCAGGTAAATGTATCTGTTTGTACATGATGTCCGAATACTCAGGTTTTATTTTAGTTAACAGAAATACTTTGGGACCATACATTTTTGTCAGATGTCACAGGATGTCAGAAAACTCAGGTGTCGGATTGCACAAGTTCCACTGTATAACTTGATACCTTATAAAATAGGAGACCTATGTGGCCAAAACATAAATGTCGTAGACTTCAGACAACTAAACAAGATTAGAGCCACTGACATGGGTTCAGGTCCTGATACCCACCTCAAGTGTTAAGTTTTCCCAACAGGTTACCCACGGTCATGGCTTTCACAGAGGAGTTCATTATAACTGTTAAGGTTTTCTTCTTTTAATAAATATGTTACCAGTAATGATATAGCAGAACAATTACAGTCAAACCTGTATTAAGAGATTGCCATTGGGACAAAGAAAAAGTGGCCTTATAAGACAGGTTACCTCTTAAAAGAGGTTCAATTCATATGAAATGTTCTATGACAGGGCAAGAAAAGGTGACCTTTAAATACAGGTGACTGTTTAATAGAAGTGTCCGCATGGGCAGGTTTATATACCAGTACTAAAAGTGATGATACATACCACCAATGCTTTCATTAAAAAAAAAAATACCATTTGATTTTTAATTAGAAGAATTGATATAAAACAAATTAATCATATTCAACATCACCAGTTCACAGTATAAAACATACCATCGTATTGACTTTCAACATCTGTAACGATTTACATTTTTTCATATTATGATCCCTTATTTTTTTTAATGCTCTCTCTTCTTCTGCTTGTAAATTCACTGCTTCTGCTTCTTCTGTTGTCATTCTGAAAAAAAAAAGCCAACACAATAATCAAACTTTACAAGACTGGGTTGATACCTCTGCTGGTGGACTATTATTCTCAGAGGGTATCATCTGCCCAGTATTCAGTGTTTCGGCACTGACATGGCTTATTAGATATATCTATTATTGAAATTTACAGTTCCCAAGTATTGTAATTATTAATCAAACTAAAGTTCTCTTCTCTTGGGCATAGGCATCTTCGCTAGCCAAGGGTTACGATTCGGGTCCCCCTTCTCTCCACCCTTGGCGGATCTAGAATACATTTTGAAATTCGCACGCAATGCCACCTGGTGGTTTATCGAAGTTGCGCCCCTTAGAAAGTCGTCATCGCCAGCCAATCATAATCGTTTTGTTATACGTATGTTGGAGAGTTGAAAATGGCAGCGCCCAGTGAAGAAAAACTTATTTGTGATAAATTTAATTTGGAAGCACTTACTGTCAATTGGCAGACGGGAAAGATGTTTTCATTGGAACCAAAACGGGAAGTGGCATCTTTGCTTACATTTCGTCGATAACATGTGCTCCGTGTAAAACATCTTCTGATTGGATACGTGTACTGGTAGCCGTAACCAATGAAATATTAAAGCGTGAATCCTCAAAATGTATTCTAGATCCGCCAAGGGTGACCCTAATCGTAACCCTTGGCTAGCGAAGATGGGGCATAGGTGACCTTAGCCAATTTTGGCTATCCTTTTCAGGCCCTTTGGTTTACTTGCTTCCAAAGGCTTTTACACTAATTGTCTTTCCAATCTTTTATTATGAGCGTACCTGATCAAAGTTATTTCAGAAACGTGTTGTGCACACTAAATTTGATATCTACATTTTTATTATAAAGTAAAGAACTCTGGGTTACAATATCGTAATATATCATAATCCTTTCGTTGATTAAACCAGTATATGTATCATAAATGGAAGGGGGGAGGGGGGGAATGATATGTTTACTATGTTCCAAACCTTTGATATTTAGCATCTATCTGTAATTGATGTCTCTTCTTGATATCTTTTTTCTGGCTCAATTTTTTCTGAAATAAGAAAAAATCTATAATTGCAAAACTAAAAGAAATAAGTTTTGTATTAACACTATTTTGTAGAAATTGTGTCAAATTTGTATCAAATTGTAAGTTCTTTAAGCCATAAAATAAATAGTTTGCTTATCAGGTCATACATGCCCACATCTGCAAAAAAAAATACTGTATATAACTTTTTTATTTCCATATTTAAGTATTTAACACTCATTTTTTTTTCAACAGTATATCATATAAGTATACATTCTCGAAAAAAAATATTTCCAACTTCCATGTTCCAATTTTGATCCAATAATATTAACTATGCACCTTAAAGAATCACAAAAGTACATACCTGACAATACTAGTGTAATATGTAGATGAACAAAACATGACCACTTTCATGATTTCTAGATTATATGCTAAAACATGTTTCCCTTTGATAATGTTGGTCTCGTGATTGTATTAGTGATAAAACTTGTCAGGGGCCCAGTCAGTAGCCCAAAACCATTAAAATGTCCCTGGACCCCTAAAAATTTGCACACAATAGCCCAGATGGCTACTGAGATTTTGAATATTTCAAGTGCTGATGATGGGCCCAAAATCTTTTGTCAGGCTTCAAAATTGTAATCTTAGGAAGTCCAGCTGGCAACTGCAGTAACAATACTAAATTTTGTCCCTGCATATGGTAGCTGGATTTACACGTACCTATGGAAACGGTGCCCATCACCACTAAAAATAGAAGTTGTGATTTTGATTTCCAGCCATAGGGAGGTGGAATCGATAAAACCTGTTGTCAGTTATTTGAGGCAGGTCAGTGGTTACCCTAGGCACCCTTTTTTCCTTCACCAATAAAACTGAGTCACCAACATATAGAAGTGTGTTGCCACTATGGCAAATGATGTATATCTCTAGGACATATAACCTCTAACATCACCATACAATATGTGTTGTGTGTATGTATTTTAAAGCATCTGTTAGATTAGAACGAAATTTATCTAACACAAGAAAAAAATAATAATAACTGACTCTTAGAAACTAAACAGTCAAACACTTGTGTGAAATTTAACCAAACATGCATTCCTACCTTGATGATTTTCATCAAAAATCCTTTGACACTTTTAATTATATCAAATGCTCAATCTTGTGTATCCTAAAATATTGTATTATTTTTCACATTCGATTGCTATTTTGCATGTATAACCTGGTCAAGTTTGTCTCTACTCAATTTTACCAAGACATCAGCCATTGTTTTTATTTGTGTGCAACTGTCGTAACCGGGTCGTAAAGTCGTAATCAGTGTATTGTACATCAACTCGTGGAAAACGTCATGTTTGAGTCTCACACAGCTATAAAAGAAGTGCAACGTGACAATTCCTTAGTTGTAGTCCAACTGGACATGGCAACATCACCAAAAGCCAACACAGCTGTTTAATAAAAACTAACTTACGACATTTAAGTCTCTTTGGAGTCTCTCTGACGTTTTCTATAGTCATACAAAGCTTTTGAAGGTTAGGTTTTTGAAAGACTCATTTAAATCTAAAAGACTCATTTAAGTCTAAAAGACTCATTTAAGTCTCAAAGACTAATTTAAGTGTTAAAGACTCATTTTTCAGAGCTTTGAAGTTGAATCAGAATTTCATTGAAAATGACAACTTGCACATTTTTCTAAAAAACACATTCTGACCTTTAGACTTCAAGACAAAAATTGTAAGTTAATTTCCAGTAAAATACTTGAATCTAATTTTTAGTTGACAGAACAGTGGATTCTAAGGACTAGTTATCACTTGTATTTTCATACATAGGCTAAACAAGATGAACTGTGAGCTAATGCTCACCTATGATACCCCCGCTCTTTGGCAAACAGGAAGTAGGAATCTGACGGGTCAAAAAATGCTTCCCACGATATGGGGTACCTATATGAAGCTTGTGACCAAATATCAGATTTCTGCCATCAATAGTTGCTGAGAAAAATGCGACGAAAAATGAGCATATATGTTCAATGTGTAGAAAAATCAACAAAGTCGGCAAACAGGAAGTAGGAATCCGACGGGTCCACAAACGCTTCCCACGATATGGGGTACCTATATGAAGCTTGTGACCAAATATCAGATCTCTGCCATCAATAGTTGCTGAGAAAAATGTGACAAAAAATGTGCATATATGTTCAATGTGTATAGAAACCAACTAAGTCAGCAAACAGGAAGTAGGAATCTGACGGGTCCAAAAACGCTTCCCACAATATGGCATACCTATATGAAGCTTGTGACCAAATATCAGATTCCTGTCATCAATAGTTGCTGAGAAAAATGTGACGAAAAATGAGCATATATGTTAAATGTGTATAAAAATCAATAAAATCGGCAAACAGGAAGTAGGAATCTGACGGGTCCAAAAACGCTTCCCACGATATGGGGTACCTATATGAAGCTTGTGACCAAATATCAGATTCCTGTCATCAATAGTTGCTGAGAAAAATGTGACGAAAAATGAGCATATATGTTAAATGTGTATAAAAATCAATAAAATCGGCAAACAGGAAGTAGGAATCTGACGGGTCCAAAAACGCTTCCCACGATATGGGGTACCTATATGAAGCTTGTGACCAAATATCAGATTTCTGCCATCAATAGTTGCTGAGAAAAATGTGACGAAAAATGAGCATATATGTTCAATGTGTATAAAAATCAACAAAGTCGGCAAACAGGAAGTAGGAATCCGATGGGTTCAAAAACGCTTCCCACGATATGGGGTACCTATATGAAGCTTGTGACCAAATATCACATTTCTGCCATCAATAGTTGCTGAGAAAAATGTGACGAAAAATGTGCATATATGTTCAATGTGTATAAAGACCAACTAAGTCGGCAAACAGGAAGTAGGAATCTGACGGGTCCAAAAACGCTACCCACAATATGGTATACCTATATGATGCTTGTGACCGAATATCAGATTTCTGCCATCAACAGTTACTGAGAAAAATGCGACGAAAAATATCTTGGACGGACGGAAGGACGGACAGAGGTAAAACAGTATACCCCCCTCCCCCTTCGGGGAGCGGGGGTATAATAATAATTAATTTGGTACGATTTAAAGGGCGCGGAAGCCAGGTTTTCTTTTTTCGATTTTTATCTTAAATATTCATATTCTAGAGAGATAGAATATGAAGAGGTGCATGTAATTCTGTATACCAAATAGTGACCAACTTGAATATAAAGATCTTTTTAACTTTCCTAAACATTTGTGTATTAACATGTATTTTGTTTATTATCATTTGACTGAGTATTACTTGTCCAAGGTTATCTACTATTTTGCTTGCTTATGTAAGGGTTGCAATTTTTACTTCGTGTATGCTAAATATTGTAAATCACTGAATTATTTTTTTTATGTTTTAAACGTATTGGGCATTATCAGACATATAACTTCTTACAGAATTAGTCATCTTACTTAAAACCTACTTTGACTTATTTTATTTTGCGTCTTTATCTGTCAGACACTTCTTAGAAATATATAAACAGTATACAGGGATACAATCGTGTATTTACAGCCTTTTTACTTCATTGCTTAACCATAGTCACCTGGTTATGGATTGGTTAGGTTTATGTTGCTTAACGCCACTTTCAACAATATTTCAGCTATATTGTGGAGGTCAGTTTTATTGGTGGAGGAAATCAGAGTACCATGAGGAAACCACTGGTCTGTCGCAAGCCACTGACAAACTTTATCACATAATGTTGTATCGAGTACACCTCGCCATGAACAGGGTTCGAACTCACGACATAAGTGGTGATAGGCACGGTTTGCACAGGTAATTGTAAATCCAACTACCATACGACCACGACCACGACGACCCCCACCTAGTTATGAAATGTAAGTCAAGGACCTGTTTTTTTTAACTGATTACCTTTTCTTCTCTCATCTGATTTAACTTTGCATCCAGTTCTTTAGAAATCTTCTGTTTTTTATTATATTCCTCTTCTTTTTCTTTCAGCTTTGTCTGTCGGTCCTGTACAAATGTAAAAGATCCTTGTATAACAATGTTATCTATTTGATACAAAATTATAACCCCAAATATACAAAACACAGTAAACCAAATCAAGATCTTGAATAAAATATTGACAAAAAATAGAAGAATGTGTCCATAGTACACAGATACCCCCTGCTTCCTTTTATAGTAAACTGAAATATTCAGAAAATTCCAAATTCCTCTGTGCATTGTGGTAAAAAAAAACATTGTGGAAAAATTTAATAGCACGTGGCAAAGGGAAACTAAAGTTCAAGCCTGGAAACCAAAAATGTACCTTACTTAATTTAAGGGGAATAACTCTGGAATCACAAAAGGAACAATAACCAAATTCAAGCATGACCTGTGTATTGTAGTCAAAATTGCTTAATAAATTTCAAATGATCTGCATAAAAAGATCTTAAGTTATTGAGCAGAAACCTGAGAAATAACTTGATTTTTTGGGGGAAAATCAAGGGTCATAATACTGGAATGAATACAGTAGTCAAGTCTGAAATCAAACTTGGGCTGCCTTTAATGGTCCTTGACTTAGTGTATAAATTTCTAATTATTTTCTGAAGGGGACCTTAAGCTATTGAACCTACAAAATTTGAATCTTAGGGCATAAGGGGAACTTAATTTATTGAGCAGAAACCAAATGTGGGACACAGACAGACGGGTGGACATGAGAAAAACTTGATGACTCTGAAGACTAGCAGAGGGAGCCAAAAAAAAATGTTCCAATGGCAGCCATTTTGGATGTCATATCAGCTAAATACTTATATTTGGTAAAAGAACAGACAGATGTCACGACAAGCTGATATAGTAGTCCTCTCTTGTAAGGGTCCTCCAACCAAAGGCCACCCCCTATATCAGGCCAGAATTCAGATGCACTGAGATTTGAAAATACTAGTAAAACTGTCTCCCTCAAGAGAGGCTATCCTCTTATAAGGCCATTTTTTCATTGCAGAGGGTGAGGCTTTATAAGAGGGGACTACTATATACACAGGTTTTTGACAAGCTTATGTCCTTTTCCTCCTTCAAATGTTTTAAATTTATTAACTTACTTTGATCTGTGTTTCTAGATAAACTTCTCTAGAATTGTCAGCAGAGGCAATCAACCATGACGGCTCTCTGAAATACATAAAATGTCTTATATAGATACAAAAAGAAATGGAAGGTGTAATGGTAGAGGGAGACATATTAATATTTCCTGTCCAACTTTATCAAACAAATCAGAGGATGTGGGCATGCATGATCAGAGAAACAAAAAATATATATTGCATCAGGTCAACAGGTTGAAAGAGCTAATAAAGCAAAGATTTCATTCAATATGTGTGTTTATACAACATCATATATATATAGATTTCCATCTGCATATGACATGGTCTTTTTTTGTATTATATGATTTGAGGTGACATATAGTTTTTTTTATATTGGTTGTATTGTCGACCTTCACAGTTTATATTTTATCTTCACATTTTTTGTAGCTGATTAAAGTTGTAAAAATGTGACAAAATGTTATAATTAACAATATTTACCTGATCTTTGAACTTCTAGAAGATGCTGATCCATCATATTTTGATCTTTTTATTTGATACTAAAAAAAAAATAGTGACTTATATTAAAACTATTAGTGAGTGAGCAATTGTTGTTTAATGCCATATTCAGCAATTTTTCAGCTTTGTCATGGCGAGAACAAGTTAATTTTCAATTAGATGATGATGAGGCCCACTTTGTACTAGACCAACACGCTTAATTGGATTTTTATAGTGAAACAACAGTCCATGGATAGACATGTCGCCCCACTCGGACACATTATCCTGACTCAAGAGTCAACCAATCTTTGCTCTTTCTCCTTAATGCCATGTGCTTAGTGGAGAAGCGACAAATATCAATTTTATAGTCTTTGGTTTGACCCGATCGAACATAAAACTTTTATCCTGCAGTGATGGCCATCATTGATTTCCGATTGACATAAAAAAACAAACACAAATTTTGTAAACCCATACAAGGATCATTCCAGCCGTGTTTGCTTTTGAACAAGTAGTTTAGTGATTTCAGAGAAAAAGATAGACATGTAAAAAGCTTACAGACGTAGATGATCACAACACCAAAGGTGATGGAAGCATAGTGATGACAATGACTCATGTGGTCCAGGTGAGCTGACAGTTAAATAATATCTCATTTGATTTAATGGGACTTTTAATCAGAAAAATATGGATTAATTTGTCAGAGTTCAGTTTTCTTATTCTGTAAAGATAACTTAGCAGAAGCTATGGAGTATCTGTCATTGTATTTGTATCTAGCTGGTCTTAGATGGCTCAAAAAGTCAAAAAGATTTCAAAACATCCTACTTTTCATAATAAGGTACTGAGTTAATCAAATGTTCTCATGAATTTTAAAACCCAGGAATATCAAAATTTGTGTTCAAAACAACCTTTTTTCTGGCACAATATGGTCTTTCAGGGCAGATGGTCTGTCAAACAATATTGAATTCATATACATGTAGCTAACGAAGATTTGTGGTCTCACCAACGAGGGTGGTCTCCCATAATATTTTGTGTGTTCACTTGTTTGAGGTAAGATGCGATTGTTTGCTTTGTTGATATTAAAGGAATTGTTGACTGAAAAACAGTTTAAACTTTCTTTTCATAGACAATAATTACCTGATATTCACTAGTGTAAAACATAGAAAAATCTTTACAGTTTTGTAAAATCTCTTCGACTTTGTCTTTACTTCTACGATCACCGACGGGTATGGCATAAACTCTATACTGCGCACACAGATATCTCATTACACCATCAGGACATGTGATAAAATCTTTTAAGTAACTATGGAAACCATAACATCTGAAATTTTAACCATATTATGCTTCATATATTAGTTGATATCAAAAAAAATTCTGAAAGTAAAAACATAACTCCTGAAAATTTTTACCACCATAAAGATACACGAGCTTTCTCAAAAGAAGTTCTTCATTTAATTATACATAGATAAGTCTAGTATATATTCTATGTAGTTCCTCAGAAATGGACATTATTGAAAAACTAGTAGAGCACAAACTGCTTATCCTTTTGGAACACCTGAGTTACTCTCCAGTTTTTTGTGTGGTTCATGTTGCTCAAACTTAAGTTTTCTGTGTAGTGTTATGTAGATCATTGTTTGTCCTTTTTCTTATGGCCATCATATTGTATGTTCTTCTTTGACTTATGGCTATCATATTGTATGTTCTTCTTTGACTTATGGCTATCATATTGTATGTTCTTCTTTGACTTATGGCTATCATATTGTATGTTCTTCTTTGACTTATGGCTTCTGGTATCTTCAAACTTTACTTATTAAATTATCTACATGTAACAAACAAACAGACAAAATGGTTCCCTAATTTATCAGAAAATACAACTATATATTTGGTTTGACCCCAACAGGAATAAAAAATTCATATCGAAGACAAGCAAACTATCCATTACAACACAGAGGCAGTAAATATCCACAAGAAAAAAAAACACTATAAAATGATGTAACAGTTAGTTGTATAAAAACTAAATCGGCACAGGTTACGACCTAGTAAATATTAATTTTCTGCACACCCATTAAAAATAGATACCAATCAAACAAAATATTTATACAGAGAAACTTGTCTCAATCGAACCTCCTGGAGACCAACTTTTGAATTCAGAATAGACAGGTGTTCGGTATATACAAGTTAAATTATCAAGAATTTCCTACCACGGTACTTTATTTAATATTCAGTTCATACAGAATTCTGTATTAATCCAGGTTTGGTTTAGATAGATATCACTTTAGTATATTTCTTACTCATAATTCCTAATATCTTGGTTTGGTTTATATTCATTAACTGGTTTAATTGGAGCTTTCACAGCATTAACTTTCAGACCTTGTTCATCTCTCATCGTGTTCATAAATAAGTTGTAGTCCTGAGTATTCTCAAATACAAAAGCTCGAAGATCATTAGCACTGATGTGCATCTCAATAAACTTTGCCAAGTCTCTGTCTTTTGGATTTATCTGTATGATAAAAAATAAATAATTGGTATTGTGACACACCTCTACAATGTGAAGTGTACAGCTATATTATGTGTGAAATCATAGAGTAAATTTTCAATGACCAGGGTTAAAAAATGTGGGTGTTGATTACACAAAATAGACAAGCTCTGTTGAAAATCTTTCCAAAAAATAACTACAAAAAATGTATCTCAAAATATGAAGAGATTGGGAATAATAATCCTACCATAATGTAAGGTGGACAGTTTTAATATGTCGGGAAACATTTTATATTTCAGAAATCTGTCTTGAGAACTGTCATGGGAGATCGCAACACAAAATAGGAATCCTCTATTAAACTAGAGGCTCCCAGGAGTCTGTAATCCCTCACCTGGTTTTCAATTCGACTTCTAAATTTTATAAACAATTTTCAGCCATTTAATGAAATCTCTGCTAATAGTAATACCAGTCATTTTGGATGAAGAATGGAAGGTGGGGGCATTACCTTTTTGTTAAAGTACACCAATAAGATCATTTCAGCTTAAAATTCAGAGCAGAATATTTTAATGTGATTTTTTTCCATTTTAATTTTGCTAAAAAGTTGCTGATGAAAGATGTGCATGAATTTAATGTAAACAGTCAAATTTCAAATAATTCTTGTTGAAAGCTGTACAAGTTTATTACAAAACAACTGAGTAAGGCTGTCAGTTGACAGCAAACCAGCTTTTCCTCTTTGATAATGAAATTATATATTTTCATAATAACCACTTTAGGAAATCTTCAAATTTTTAGAACCGCATCAGTGGCGTAATGATTAGCGTACTTGCCTCGAGTGCGGTAGATTGTGGGTTCGAGCCCTGGTCGGGTCAAATCAAAGACTATAAAATTGGTATTTGTTGCTTCTCCACTAACCATGCAGCATTAAGGAGTAGAGCAAAGACTGGTTGGCTCGGATTCAGAATAATGTGTCTGAGTGGAGCGACATGTCTACCCGCAGACTGTTATTTCAGTGGGCTAGCACTATAAAAATCCAACTCAGCGTGCTGGTCTAGTACATAGTGGACCTCATCATCATCTCATTGAAAATTAACTACTTGTTCTTGCCATGATATAGCTGAAAATTGCTGAGTTGGTGTTAAGAGCTTGTCTATGAGAAAACCATGCAAAATTTAAGATTTCGTCCAGAAGCAAGGTTGGAAAATCAGATTTATATCATATGTGTCCTGAAGGGTAACATGTAGCGACTCCATAAATACTATCAAAAGTGCAAATGGGTCGTTCTATTTTTAGAAATAGCCATTTCTATTTTTAGAACAAATTCAAATACCAGAGTAAGCATATTCAAGTGTAAAATTGACCATTTTGAATACCACCGTATTCTAGATTGAAGAGACAAATAATGTAGTTTTTATGTTTTAGATGCAAATGTGACATCTTAACAACCTTTTAAAGTCAATTTAATCATTAAAGCATACAAGTTGGAATCGTGCCAACTTTCCAAATAAGGAGAGGTAAAAAGGGAATGATTTAGTATGGTGTTCTAAAAAGTTAATAACTTGTAAGGCAACACCTAAATTTGTTTCTTTTTGTTATTTTTATAACAGACAGGGATACAATATTCAGTATGTAGAAGGTTTTGCTTTGCAAATGAGTATTATAGTACTTTTTGAACAAATGAAAAGTGGTGATTTTAAAGACAAAAGTGGGAAAATTTCTGACTGATAAAAGGATTTTTTCTGAAAATAATCCACCAATACTGACTGGAACTCACATATTTATATTGAATCAATTACATAAAAATACTTGATAAATAATATCTGTGTTGTAGTTGGTGCAAATATAATAAAAGAGGTGAAAAGTGGCCATAAGGAACTCCTTTTTCAACTACCAGAGTAAAATATTCCTATAATCACCAAAATATTCTTCATGTTATGCACCACATATACACTTTCCTCTCTAATTATGTAAACTGGCACTTACACTGCATTAGTTTTAGTCTTAATTAACAAATTATTACAAATTTAAACAAAACATCACTAAAATACCCTTCATGGTGCCCCATTTTTTATTTAGTTACCTCCCCTGAAATACTCTTCAATGTTTACATTGGAAATGCATGCTTGAATGAAAGGCGATAAATATGTCATTCCTGATGACCAAGGTTGGCTTAATGTGCTTTTTAGTATAAATCAGAGTGTGTCCCATCACAACATTATGCTTCTACTGCCATATGTGTCCCAGTTGTCCAATGTAACAAGCCAACTCAAAGACATTTACAGCCTAGGTGCCCAACTTCTTGTGATGATCATGATGACATGTGGTATTGACCTCCCAGAAGATCTTCTTATTCTATATAGAAGTGGAATATTTGCAATAGACACTTCAATAGTAAATTTTCAAACATGTCCAAGACATAGAGATGATTTGGAAGTCTATTGGAAACGACAGAAGAGGACCTACCGATCTCCTCATCCTGATAAGACTAGTAGTAGTAAGAGTTATATGCGAAATGTTCAAGACTAAGAGGCATACAGGCATCAACATGTACAGATTTTTGGCTGATATCCATAACATTTCTTACAGTTGCAGCAGGTAAAAATCTTATCAATTGCTAATCTATATATATTTTAAAAATGGGAAGAATCTAGATGTACATAAAATATTAAAAAAATAAATAACTTCAAAATGATTCTTGATTCGCTTATCATTACCCTAGGCCTTTTGCCTTTACTGAATATTAAAATTGAAGGGAGTTACTACAACCACACAGAAATGTACACAGGACTTGCAGTACAACCTTTTACATGATTTACATAATAACAATAAAGAAAATACATCGCCAGACTAGAGTAGCTGTAAGCTTGCAACAAGTAAAGCTCCATACAAAACCAACATTTTTCTAAATATTATTATGAAGATATGTATACTATAGACGGCAGTGATCACTGAGCCATTTTATCATCTTGGTAGATGTATGGTAGGTTATTACTGAACAGATTTTGATGGGGTTTATTTCATCAAATTCTGTATAAATCTAGCTCTCACTTTAGTATCAGTTGTTTTGATCTAGCTCTTATGCTTTTCAAGATACATGTATAAGGAACCAAAAGGGGGTCATTTTTTGAAATATCAAATAGAACTATAAAAATAACTACCCATGAACCATAACCATATATATTCTGACTCAGTATCATGTGAACAGTTGAAAGCTGTTGATATTATATCCAAAGAAGGTCATTTCTGCCCTACCAGCCCCCTAATCCCCCCCCCCCAAAAAAAATAAACAACAACAAACAAACGAAAAATATACAAATATTGTACAACCATGCGGTACCAGCAATAACACTTATTGAAATATTTGGGAATCCAGCACATTACTTATCGAATGTCTTTCAGTGTCCAGCTTATTAGTGTGTCAATCGACTCTGTATCTACACTGGCCTCAATGTTCCGAGTTGACTTGTTGCTGTCTCATTATTTTGTGCTATGCGAAGCTGTTTATTAAAAAGAATCTTCTCCTTACTATGTACTATAAACAGAACTTTATGTGGAATTCAATAATTGTTACCACTGTCAGATGGATTGCAATAAATCATTAAATGATTTAATATTGTATTTTTTTTTCAGATTCTGACATTCTGCAGTCATCACAATCTATAAAGGTATTTTCCCAGAGAACCCAAATACTGACTGAGAGGAAGACAATATGGCCCAAAAGTTCAATGTCATATTATTTGAAAATGATAACAGAAGCTTTTCAAGTTATTCTGAAATATGTTGCACCAGGTCAAGAAGACATAGTTATACAGAATGTTTATAAGAAGTTGTCATTTGCATTTAATGATTCTGAGGAAAAACTTGAAACAATGACTGAAGCACTGAATGAAGCTTAACAACAGCAAAATGACAGGATAAACCAGCTCCAAATTTTGTTTCTATTTGCACACTAACTCACAAAGGAAAAATTACTGAAATCAGTACCAGGACTGACTGTGCTTAAAATTGATGCAGAATGAAAACATGCAGCACTGACATCTCTAGGACAAATTTTAAATACCGTCCTTGTCAGTTCAATTCCTTCAATATTGTTCTGTGGATTTTACAAATTATTACACAATAGATGTTCATCATATGTAGATGCCCATGAATTAATTTGATTATAAATTGAACATTTTAAATTTTGATGTTATGTGAAGAAAACATTAATTTTTCTATTGATTTCTAAGCAAATTATCCCCCTTTGATTATATGAAATTTGGTTAAATCTAGAAATTATATTTATTTACTCAAACAAACTTTGTTATTTTATGTACATGTAAATGTCAAGAATGTGTACTTATCATTGAACATGTTGAATATGTCATTTTCAAAGCAATTTTATATTTTTGCAAGGATTTTGTTAGGACAATCCTGGCCATACTCCTGCACTACCAAAATCATATGTATTGGTATATTTCATGTAGTCATTTTATTTTGTGCCAAGTCCTAACTCAATCATCAGTGCAAATTGTACACCTTTGGCATAATTCGACAGTAAATACTTGTATGAGTAAAGATTGCATTTTCTCTCTCAAATTAGGCAATATTACAAAAAGGGGGGATTTTGATAGCTCATATTGCAGATGATATTCAAAAGCAAAGTAAAACATTTATATGCTATATATTTAGTCTCAGAATATTGCTTAACAACCAATTAAAACAAATTAAAGTGTTACCTTAGTAGATATAGCCATCAGAACATAGCCTATTTTTGCAAATTTGGAAATATTACAAAAAGGGAGGGGGTTTCGGTAGCTCATATTGCAGATGATATTCAAAAGCAAAGCAAAACAATTTATCTGCAATACATTTATTCTAAGAATATTGATTAACAACCAAAATAAAACAAATTAAAGTGCTACCTTCAGAGATATAACCCTCAGAACATAGCCTATTTTTTGCAAATTAGGCATTATTACAAAAAGGGGGGATTTCGATAGCTCATATTGCAGATGGTATTCAAAAGCAAAGCAAAACCTTTTATCAGCTATATATTTAGTCTGCCCTCAGAACATAGCCTATTTTTGCAATATCGAAAATTTGGAAATTTGCCAAGTTTTTGGAGTTATCTGTCCTTGAATGATAAAGAAAGAGGTCCATTTAAGTATTGAACATATAAAGTTCCTTATACATATATTTCATTACCACTAAGGTTTAATTAATAATATTGTGTTATAAGTAATAAAATAGGTTTCAAAACAGACCTTTTTTGGCTAGTTTCTTGTCATATTATTGGGAAAATTGTAGAAATATAGGTGGCGCCTCCTATGGTCATGATATTCAAAAATTTGAAAAAAAAAGTTGATGCATTTGTAAATGTTGTGTGGTGGTCTACCTGCCAACAAATTTTGAAAAGGACTGTTTTGCATGGTTTTCTCATAGACAAGCTCTTAAACAACAATCACTCACTCACTCAAATTTTTAGTTTTTAAACAACAGCAAAGATTTCTTGTGTGACTCAGGCTATTGTTCATAATTAGTAAGGTATTCATTTACTGAACAGCACGTAAAAATAATAGATGAAATTGATTCAATTGACATTGAACTTTATCCTAAAGTTTCTTTAATGCATGTCCAGTGGTTTCTCAGATGTAGCTGGCACCAATTACATTTTGAGAGCTTGCCCACTCCCATCTACCAGAGATTACCAATCTATTAAAACATGTTAAAAAAAATTACAAGTAAAACATTATTTTTGCTTAAGACCTTATACCGGGTATTACATTCTGCAAAGATTACATGAAAATAACCTTACCGACATCATCATAGGCATATGGACAACTCCTTCAAATCTTTCTTTGTTCTGTTTGTACCACATGACAGCATCATATGTATGTTTATGCTTCTGTCTTAGGATTTCTAGTTTCTGATTCTCAACATTACGTATTTCTTTCAACTCTTTCTGGTAATCTATTTTAATACAACAGAAGAAATTCCTTAGTATTCGCATGAATTCATTATTTTTACCCTATTAGTAAGAATTTTTAATTAGACACAATAATCTTGAACTGTTCTCTTACAGTATGAATGGTCCCATACAAATTATAATAAGAGAAAACTTTTTATAAAAAATTCAATTAATGGTGTTGGTCCAATTAGACCCCATTGTATCTTCAAAACAGCAAGTCATACAAAATCCATTAGAATACTACATAATGAGAATGCTATAAAACTTTGGTTGAAAAATAAACTCTCCACATACAAAAAAAAAACAAAAAAACTTTTTTGGCACCTAGGGCCTCTTGTTTCTGTAGTAGATTTCCAATCATAGGACAGTTTCTTTGTAGAGGACTAGAGGACCAGTCAGTGAACATTCCTTTCAAATTTGGTTCCAATTGACCAAATAGTTTCAGAGAATATTGCAATGTAAAATTTCCTGGCAACAACGACCATGTTTGCAAAGTGATGGCAATACCTCACATAACCCTTTGGTTCAGGTGAGCTAACAAATCAGCAATGAAAGCACATATCATTCCCATTGGAATGCTTCAAATAACTTGATAAAACACATACCTGTTAACCTCTGGGAACTGCTAGGGGGGAAATCTCCCCCCTACCAACTCTTCTAAGGGGGAGATTTTGTGCGTCGCCTTTAAACGCACAAAATTGTACCTTGTAGTTGCATACATGTGATAGAGTTGCTATGCTACAACTGGAAATTTGTAAATTTTTGGCTGGAGATTTGGTCTCATAACTGGAGATTTTTTATCGACGTATTTGGTGCATGTTTTTATTGTTAATTGATGTTTTCTTTTTGTTTGTTTCAGTATTGAACCAACTGCATCCCATTTCAATATATATTGTTTACATTTCTGTCTTATTAGTAGTGTTTCATATGATGAATGAAGGATAAAAACTGTATTTATAATTTATTCATAATCATTCATAATCATAAGGTTTATAACAAAGCAATAAAAATGAAGACAGAATGCTCTGAACAATAAAGTCATAGAGCACTAAAATTAAAAAGTCACTTTGCTGCTGGTGCGTTGGGTGATAGCATACGTTTTGGCATTTTTGTGGTTTATCAATTCCATCCTGGAACTTAGCCCTTAAATAATACTTTGATCGGCTTTGGTCCCAAACAAGCCATAACAACTCAATCCGAGATGAATTCATTGCACGTTTGATCGAAATAAGAAGTTTTCCTCGGCATCAAAGGTTGTCCGACTCCTGTTTGCATAACGGTTTATAACTATTTTCAATTGCCGCTATCACACTTCTAATCATCTAAGCGTGTGCCACAAACCCACTTCCTTATCCCCAATTAACTGTCAATCAGTGGATAATTGTTGTATAATCATCAACACCTTAATTAATCTCCATGACCCAATATACCTGTAAAGGTGTCAAACAGATCAATAACCGGATATCATTTACATTCGTATCTCTCGGCGTTTTTCATCAGCGTGGGAGTTCCAAATGGGGAATTTCCAGAAATATTGATCGCAAAATGTAGGTCAAGATTTTATTGTACTTGATTTTTTTGCTGGGGGGATATCGTGCGGGAGGAAAAGGTGTGTGCGGGAGATTAATGTCTCCCGCACATGAGATAAGGCTCTTTCGCGGGAGACTCCCGCGAAAAGGGGGAGGGTTAACAGGTATGAAAACACTTTATTATTGCCAAAACGAACAAAAATAATGAATTGTGAAACATAATCAGTGGGGGGCTATGGTATTTAACACCACTTTCAACAATATTTCAGTTATATCGTGGCGGTCAGTGTTATTGGTGGAGGAAACCGGAGTCTCTGGAGAAAACCTACATAATGAGAATTCTGTTTAAAATGCTGTAAAAATGAGCCAGTGTTGTACAGGGTAATGTCAGTCATCCTTGACTGTAAAGTCAATATTCAGTGAAAAACCCTCTATGTTTTATTTACTGTATTTAAATCTCTTGACAGTATTTTTAATATTGTATACCTACCACGTATTTCATTTGTGAGTGTCACAATATCTCTCCTAATTAAATCTCCATCTTGTGAAATCTGCTCCATTTCATACATAATCTGTCTCATATCTTGGGTTATCTTATCCAGTTGAGGCTAAAATATTCAATACATATAAAATAGAAGTCAATTGAAATAAAAAAGTAAAAAAGAGAAAAGAAAGGCACCATATTCAACAAGTACACAACAGCCAATCAACATTTTAGTATTTAGGTAGGTTTGGTTTGGTTATGGCACTTAACACCACTTTCAACAATATTTCAGTTATATCGTGGCAGTTAGTTTTATTGGAAGAGGAAACCGGAGTACCCAGAGAAAACCACCGACCTGTCGCAAATCACTGACAAATTTATCACATAATGTTGTATCGAGTACACCTCGCCAAAAACTGGGATCGAACTCACAACTTTAGTGGTGATAGGCATTGATTGCACAGTGTAGTTGTAAATCCAACTACCATACGATCACGACCATGACGGCCCCTTTTTAGTAAATATGTTAGATGGTCGGTTGAGTTGCCAGAAGAGACTTATCATATAACATTATCAGTCAACCAGACTAAGATGTAAAAGAAATTACTCTACTTCTATTTTCAGCCTACAGATTTACCATTATCCCTATGACTACTCAAATATTTCACAATCCAATACCGTTATGTTGTTTTATTATCATTAGAATTCAGCTATTTTGAAAATCCTTTAAATATTTGCCAGTCAGCAGTAAAATACAAATGTAGTTAATTTTGAAAACTTTAGAAGTTGTTACTCTTCAGTCGCTATCATAACTTTTAATAAGTTCACCTTTCATTACAACAAATTTTGAGAAATCACAGAAATTAGGGACTGACCAATCTAGATCATTCAGACTGACCAATCTAGATCATTCGAAATGGTATTTGGTACCTCCTAATTTCAAGAGTGCTGTATCAGAAATTCGAGTCTTGGTGCAGTTGAAATAGTGAAAGGTTTAAGTTTATGGTGTTTGACGCCACTTTCAACAATATTACAGTTACATCGTGGCGGTCAGTTTTATTGGTGGTGGAAACCAGTGTACTCGCAGAAAACCACCAACCTGTTGTAAGTCACTGACAAACTTTATCACATAATGTTGTATGGAGTACCCCTCGCTATGAACGGGGATCGAACTCAGGACTTTAGTGGTGATAGGCACTGATTGTACAGGTAGTTGTTAATCCAACTACCATACGATTACGATCATGAACATGGCAGCCCCTCAATTATTGGAAGTCATGCCAATGATGTAATTTTATTCAATTTGGTTTTTGTCACTTCAATCGTAAAGCTGATGTTCATATGCATTACTATAGATCTGTCATCTAATGGTCAAGATTCATATTAAAAGTAAATCAACACCATTCAATCAATTCAATGCTAGACATACAATGTAACTAATGTCAAGAAATGTATTTATCTTGTAAACTTTCCATCTTTTAAATTTAATTTGAATCTCTAATTCTAATTAAGTAATTTTCCAACTTTCTTCTCTACAATTTAATATTAATAAGTAATATACAGTCAAACTAGCCATAGGGACAACCTCTATTAAGCAAGGAACCGTATGGTAGTTGGATTTAATACTACCTATGCAATCATCACTAACATTGTTGAGTTCGAAACCCTTTCATGAAGAGGTGTACTTAATACAACATTATGTGATAAAGTTATATGATATATGACTTTATTATAATGGTCTTTGGACTGTCACATAAGAAAATGTATTTTGTTGTAAATTCCAAATTGTTTCCCAACATAACTAACACACCTGTATATCTTCTGCTTGAACTGATGTTGCCAATTCATTTTTTAACGTTTCTATCTGTCTCTTTAAATCTTGTATTCTGAAATATGTCAAATAAAAAATTTCCAAACAGATATTTTCATGCTTAGAGCTATTCCAGAAATAAAATGCATTGGGGGATGGGCATTTTTTCCCCAAGACCTAGCACCCATAACATTTTTAAATAGAAACTAAGATGCATTATATTGTCAAAAGTTGTTACGAAACCATCACCCATGCATTATCAACATAAAGTGCCTTCCAATGTCCCCATCCCACGATATAACTTTTCCTTGAACAGTCATGATGATTATGCATTACAGTGACTATTTTTTTTTAATAAAACTTTGTTCAAGTCAAATAATCCAATGATATATGTGTGTAGATGATATATGTCTCAACAGGAGCAGTAAAATATGGAAGTTCAGAAGAATCCACTGTTCTGTAGCACATGATCTACTCCTGGTTTTCGTGGGAATTAGGTTAGTCATGGATTTTGTCATTTGTTTTCATTTACGTTTGTGTGTGTGTTGTTGTTGGTTTTTTTTCTCTTTTGTATCCAGATCCTCCCTCACTGAACAATCTATTTTACTCCACGAGGAATGTTATTAGATGTTAAATCAATTTCCCTATATGATTCTATGTTAATCTTTTTCCTGTGGTGGCAGCCATCTTGGATTGCTGATCCACATACAAATTTATTTAAAACTTTGTAAGGGACCTTCTTGGCTAAGATGGCAGTGTCAATGTCTGATTAAATAGTCAAAATATAGCTAAAATATAAAAAGGTCCCCGAGGTTTATACTACAATTCATTTTTTTTTCTACCAAATATGATAACCACTGGAACCTTAAATCAAGCCATCAAATGGGTAAAGTATTTTAAGTTTCCACTGATTTCTATACAATTGAGCTTCACAAACATAAATGATTTTTTTTTAAAGTGTGGTTGGTTTTGGTTTATGGTGTTTATCGCCACTTTCAACAATATTTCAGTTATTTCGTGGCAGTCAGTTTTATTGGTGGAGAAAACAACAGACCTGTCCCAAGTGACCGACAAACTTTATCACATAATATTGTATCGGGTACACCTCTCCATGAACGGGGTTCAAACTCACAACTTTAGTAGTGATAGGCACTGATTGCACAGGTAGTTGTAAATCTAACTATCACATGATCAAGACTGCCCCTTTAAAAGTGTGAATTCACATGAACATGATATGAAATTAAATTGGAGGTGGAAATTCGAATTAGATGTATATATATATATATGACAATAATTACCCATCCATGTAATCAAGAAATTGTGCAATACTATCACAAAATTCTAGTATAAAATAAATATCTTTTAAAGTACCTCTTTTTTCTGCTACTTTCTTCATGTCTTTTAAAATCCAAATCTGACTGAACTTCTTGTGTCTGGAAAAATCATATATTTCTATATTTAGGCTATACAAATGTATATATGTATAAGATTCTTGTTGAAAATCCTGCTTCTGGGAAATAAATTCTACACAAGAAATAACATAAAAATGACAAAGATACCAAGATGTAGCGTTTATCGACATAAGTAAAGAGTATTGCTCAACTGCAGGCTAGGGTCTGTTTCACACTCAATTTATTCTTATTATTGAAGACCCTACTGTGACTGTGAAATGTAGAATAGTAATAAAGTGAGTGAGAGATTGCTGTTTAATGCCAATTCAGCAATTTTTCAGCTATATCATGGCGAGGACAAGATAATTTTCAATGAGATGATGATGAGGTCCACTTTGTACTAGACCAGCATGCTATGTTGGATTTTCATAGTGCTAGCTCACTGAACCAACGGTCCACGGATAGACATGTCGTCCCACTCTGGCACATTATCCTGATTCGGAGCCAACCAGTCTTTGGTCATTCTCCTTAATGCTGCGTGCTTAGCGGAGAAGCAATAAATACCAATTTTATATTCTTTGGTTTGACCCAATCGGGGCTCAAACCCACAATCTACTGCACTCGAGGCGAGCACGCTGACCATTACACCACCAATGCGAGAACAGCAATAAAAGCTTCTTTACTTTTAATTTGTGTCTAAGTGTAATGTTGAATAGTCACATTTACATCAATATCCATTCTAACTAAAATTACAAAAATTACCTTGTCTGTAAAAGCTTCTATATCTTTGCTATTTGTTTGAGCTTTTCTGGCATAATCTCTCAATGCATCTGTCTAAAAAAGGTAATATATATATTTGTATAAGTCTCTTAGAAATGTTTGGCATTCAATCTGACCGCAATGGCCATGATCCTATGGTAGTTGGATATAGTTAAACCTGCTATAGCGACAAACCTCTATTAAGCACTTACTTGTATTGTGTGACCTTAATATTTATTTCCCTACGCAGTGCATTTTATATTAACTAAGCTTACACTAAGTTACCACCAATCTTATGTGATCCTATTTCAAAGTTCCATTAGAAGGAATATTCCAGCCAAATTTACTTTCAATTGGTTCAGAGATTTCAGGAAAGAATAAATATTTAATTTTTTTTCCCATATTATCGATCCTGTTAAATTTGTGCTTTGGTGACAAAAATCTTGGATCATATATCAAAAGGTCAAAGGTATAATTCATTAAGGATAATATCATTATTTTATAATTTTGAATGAGACTGATAATTATTCATGTTCAGTTTGGATTCAAGCAAGGTCCTAGTTTCTGGGATATCGTATTTATTCAATTTCTCATATGGTCTACCATGTAACAATTCCATTTCAAATTTGGTGTTCGATATGATTTTTGAAATTTCAGCCAATCAGAAAGAATTACTGGTCTAGTAACCACGTTGATTCAGCCAATCAGAAAGCATTACTGGCTTAGTAACCACACTGAATTTCTGAATAAAACATGAATCCTATAAAATGCTGTAGACAATACATGTAGCATTTCTGTCAAGCTTGGTTCCATTTGTTTCAGGGATTTATGAGAAAAGGATTGAAATACGGAAAGTTAACAGACAAAGTGATCATAATATATCATGTGGATCACTGAAGCATTTTTACTCTTTATCTAAAGTGAAAATATCCTAGTCTAACATTAAAACTAGAGAATTTTTCCGTAAATAGATTATACAAACTTTTGTTTTCATTTCTTTATCAACATCTTCCTTCCTCTTTTTCATAGCATCAAGTTTTTTCTGTAGTGGAGCAAACATCTGTTTGGCTTGTTTATACTCTTCTGCTTTAGCTTCTCTTTCTCCTTTGTATCTCTCATACAACTTTCTTTTTTCATCATATTCCTGTTAATAATAGTCTCTCAGTAATTTGGATATTTTCCTCTGATTACGCCAAGCGATATTGTCACACAATCTGATACTGATAATTATCGATTGGTGTGACGTTAAACACAAAAACAACAAGATATGATTATAATCTAACGATTATGAAGTCTCCCAAACCGGCCACAGACAACCGGTTTAAAAAATAAATTAAAAGCTACCTTTGAAATCGAACAATGTTGAATTTTTGCGGTATTGTGGCGGCCATTTTGAAAATGGAGACCGGTAGAAATTTTTCAATGTCAGGAATCAATTCAGGACGTTGAAATCGAACAATGTTGAATTTGTGCGGTATTGTGGTGGCCATTTTGAAAATGGCGACCGGTAGAAATTTTTCAATGTCAGGAGTCATTTCGGGACATCATAATCTACCCACATATGAAATGTCATTGAAATCAGACAATGTTGAATTTGTGCGGTATTGTGGTGGCCATTTTGAAAATGGCGACCGGTAGAAAATTTTTCAATGTCAGGAATCATTTCGGGACATCACAATCTACCCACATATGAAATGGCGTTGAAATCGGACAATGTTGAATTTGTGTACGACCATTTTGAAAATGGCGACCGGTAGAAATTTTTCAATGTCGGGAATCAATTCGGGACATCATTATCTACCCACATATCAAATTTTGATGATATCGGACAATGTTGAATATTTGCGGTATTGTGGCGACCATTTTGAAAATGGCGACCGGTAGAAATTTTTCAATGTCAGCAATCAATTCGGGACATCATTATCTACCCACATATCAAATTTTGATGATATCGGGCAATGTTGAATTTTTACCGCCCATTTTTTATACTGTGTTTTTGCAGCCATTTTGAAAATGGCAGACATCTCGAAAATTTTGAAAACGCAGAATTGCTCCTCTAATGGTGACCTATCACTATGTCAAATTTTATGTCTCTATCGTTATTCATTTAGAAGTTATCAACATTAATGTACGAAATTTCAACTTTCCCATAGGATTCTATAGTAACCCCCACCCCCTTTGAACCCCTCAAAATATGACTTGGACCCCCTTTACCACAAATCTGAAAACTTTAGGACCAACTAGAAACATATATCTATAACTCTACAGAGTTTCATCAAATTCTGTCCAGTAGTTCCTAAGATCTGCCGTGGACAAGTTCATGGTGCACGGAAAGAAAGGAGAATAAGAATAAGAATAAGAATAAGAATAAGAATAATAATAATAAGAAACGGAGCAAAAACAATAAGTCTCCAAACGTTGTTTGGGAGACTTAATAATAATAAGAAACGGATGAAAAACAATAAGTCTCCAAACTTTGTTTGGGAGACTTAATAATGTCAGTTTTGAAGGTCTCGGCATACATTATCACTAGTATTACAGCTTGTCCTATTAGACTCGTTGAAATAATAGTGATAATGTCTGTCTCAACCTTCATAACTGACGTATACACTCAAAGAAAACAACAGTAGAATGTAATGGGAGTCCTGTTCTTGACTTGGCAAATAAAGCAATGAACTTATCACAGATTTTCAATGACAGGCATATTTTTTTTTATCGTGATTGAACTTGAGCATACAGTGGAAACTGACTTAATATATCATTAAATGGCACAAACTGTTGTTCATTTCTGGAAGATTTTGATGAATATGCTAGTGATGAAACCTACCACCCATGGTCTCTTCATCTGTAATATTTTTATCTTAGACAAGTGCCGCTCTCTTTCTTCATAGTTCTTCACATCCTGTTCTAATCTGGCATTCTTTTGCTTTTCTTGTTCGAGTCTTTCCTGCAGGTTACCAAATCCCTGTTCTAAATTTCTGGCTTCCACTCGTGCTTTCTTTAATTTTTGATGATTGTCAAAAAGGTTATTATCAATCTACGAAAAAAATAAACATAATCCACTAGCATTGCTTCAATTTATGATGCCCATGGGTTTTCATAAATTTCAATTGAAATGTTACTGTGATTAAAAACAAACATCTCTTTTACTTTGTATTTTCACTGTTGAAATGATCAACAAACGTATGGTAATTGGATTTACATCTCCCTATGCAATCAGTGTTAAGCAGTGACAAGGTATACGCCATACAATTTTATGCAATAAAGTTTGCTAGGGATTTGAGGCAGGTCTGAGATTAACTCCTTTTACTTTAGTTATCCCCACCGATAAAATAGACCACACGATATAACTGAAATATTGTTGAAAGTGGCGTTAAATACCCCATGATTACACTATGACAACATTATAAAAACCCTATCTGAAACTGATCAGAGGGAGGCAATGTGATGACAATATCTTACACATGAAACTTTAGACCAGGTAAACGGGAAAATTCCCATTTTCATGATATATGTTTGAAATACATACAGCCTTCTCTGTGTTTTCCAATAAATCTTCAGAGTTCAATTTCGCAAAGTCAGCAACTTTCTCCTGTGGTAAAAACTGGCAAAGATTACCAACTTGTATGTTCTTCTGGGCAACCAACTCATCAACCTTTAAAACAAATAATAGTCTTGTCAAGTACTTTGTAGTGACCAAAAAATTGGAAAATAATACCAAGAATAACAACAGATAAAGATTTGCATACATAGTTTTTTTTAGCTAAATTTTTTTCTCTTGCAAGATGATGATATCTAAAGTTTTGAAAAAAACTACTGGTAAAGAATTCCGTACAACACTTGATTGTTTATCATTACCCTTTATCCTGAATGACATTTATTCAGATAAACAACGTATCAACTGTGTTTTTGTAGATCTAAACATGTTTTCTTCCACTTCCCCTGAAATCTATACTTAATGCATGAATGTGTATAAATTTATTGCCCTCTGACATTTTTCTACAACACAATTTTCAAATCAACCCCACTCCCTTTATACTGACGTGCCTGCACCAAGCCAGGATAATGAACGTTCATATATATGTATGTTACGGCTACCGATCTTGTCTCTGTTTCTACAAGTTTTCTATTAAATTTTAGAACCGTTCCGACAGTGTAGTATTTTTTGCTTTATTATCATGATCCTTTTTCTGCATACATAATAAAATAATGGTATGTTTTTTCTGCATACATAATAAAATAATGGTATGTTTTTTCTGCATACATAATAAAATAATGGTATGTTTTTTCTCATAATAGATTTGTCATTATAATAATCAATTCTACAAAATTCTATATTCTGAAAAGAAAATAACATTGAAACACCATTTGATAGAATTACCATGAAAAACCTGAAATGTAGTACCTGATCATGTTTCACACAACATCTGACAGTAAAACATTAACTTACAGATCTATGTGTAGCAGGTCTGCCATTTATTGTCCACTCAGATTTGTTATTTTTGTGGATTTCTCTGTGAATAATGTAATTTTCCCCATCTTCATTATATCTGAAATCAAAAGACAGGATTATAACAAGTATTTATAGCAAATACAAGCATTTTTGCCTGTCAACAAACTTGTTGCAACCACATTGTAAACTAATCAATTAAAAATTGACTACTTTTTTTCAACCAGAGTGATCTCCCTTGGTCATGAAAAGTTCTAGTTATTTCAGCCTTTCCAATGCTACCAAGCTATAAAATTGTAAATCATGATTACAGTTTAAAAATTTTGGCCTATTTTAGACCCCTTTTCTTTTCAAGTTAAAATAGATATAAAAAAAATAATGGCCCATCAATAAATTAAGGGAACTTTTAAGTACTACGGTACATGCACAAACATATCAAATTTTACTTCAAGTTATCCAAGGAAATGGCTCAACAGAGTTAGAGATGAGGTTAACTACATTGCAATTATCCATTTTTTTTTTTTTTTTTTTGTGATAGTTAATTAGAGACTTAAGTCTGATACATGTTTAGTAGACAGGGATGTCATTAATTTTTTGAGTTGTAGGAGAAAAAATAAAAGTTATAGGAGAATTAATAGACTGGCGAAGCGAGTCTCCCAGGGGGTCTGGGGGTCACTCAAGGCCCCCAGAAGCTCTGGAGTAAATGGTACATAATCCTGCATTCTAGCCATCTCCTGGCATCAAATTTGCTGCCTAGAATACTAGTACTTGATTTTTTTATGGACATTTTTAACAAACACTCAAAACGTGAAGAAGATACATCCTCGGAGAGCCCTTCAGACACAGTTTGAACAGTAATCCAGACACTCATATAATTAAGAATAATTGAATAATAAAGATGTTATTTTCTAAATACACTGAAATGATGAATTAAGAGTAACATAGCTAACAAATCAGAAAATTCAGTAACATACCAACAATTGAAAAAATTCACAATGCATATAGCATACTAATGACTGAGAAAATACACAGTAGCATTATGCTATATTCCATATGGTGGCTATTGGAATAGAGAAATTAATTCATTAAAAATCATGTTTTAAATACAAATATACCAAAAATCACCATTTATTCATACATCTCTTGACTGAATTTACCCTGAGATAAGACCCATTTATTAAAAGATTCCAATTAATTTCGATAGTATCTTAATGCATTCAGAAGTGAAGTATGGTAAGTAGCAAGTAAATAATAACCTGTGGTGTTCTTCTGTTTATAAACAGAAGCATGTTGACATGCTTTTAACTGGACAATAAAGTTTGATGTTGAAACTTATCACAACACCTGTACAGATAAATAAAATTAAACCAAAACATGGGACAACTTATTTGCATGACAAACAAGTAATAAAGGTGAGGCTGTTCCCCTTAAAAAGTACATACCATGATGATACCTGAAGCAAATTATCATTTGAGTAAATGAAAAATCTATTATACTGAGAACAAATGATTATTATACATGTCCATACAGCCCACTCTTTCTCCAGTTTGAAAGTTAACAGGTGTCATAAAATGAAAAAAGCATAATGAATAGTGCAAGTTCACAAAAAATTATTTATATAAACAATGTGAGCATCTCAAATAAATAATTTATAACAATATGAGAATATTTCTCTTCTATGGTTTATGATCTTTGGTAAAGATCAAATCAATGTAAAATCAATCAAAACAAAATTTAGCTGACACCATGTAAAAATTTTATTTTTATAGTAGAACTGGTAACTCTTACAAATATCGTATAACCGGTAATTTCTGCGGTATTCTGCAGTCAACTCCGGACCGCAGAAATTAAAATCGCAGAATATTATGTAAAATAAATGTTTAATGCCCCGTACAAAATACGTTTTCAAACTCTAACTCCGATTCCGCCGTAAGTGTCAAATATTTAATTAGTCGTAATTACTATATCCAGATAAACAAAACCTGGTACTATATAAATGTTTACATAACAATTAAAGGTTATTTAGCTGTGGCATGATGATCTTAACCTGTTAATTACAATTACTCCAGATCAAGAAATATGATTGTACCAAGCTGACACCGACAATAATGGAAACAATCACCTGATTAAATGTTTACAATCATAATAAAGTTTATTAAAGCAATATTTAAAATTGTTATTTTATAAATTAACATTAGTTTTTTTAGTTTTTTTTTTAATTGTTGTAGTAGCTTCGATTGAATAATATCAAACTGCGTGATCTCAGGATTCATCTAAAAACCAAACAAATAGAAATGTACTGGTAGTAGAATTCCGGTTAACCTGAGTTTTTATGTCTACATTATACTAAAAGAATTGAATACAATTGCTTCTAATCATAATTCTTTTTAAAAAATTGTTATATGATACAGTTTGAAAATTCGACATTAAAAATATATTCCGAAATATATCAAAGTTTATACCGATATCGATCCAACTGTTGACTTCGTATTTCCTGTTAACAAAATAGATCGCGAAAACAGTGAAAAATTAGCTCCTCAAGACAAATTTGAAGTTAACCAAATGCGTATTCAGAAGTTGTAACGCTTGAAAACTTTCTAAAGAACTAAATATGTTTTTACTTCTAAGGATCACTGTAATGTGCACCAGTTGTTTATCGTATCATCGCTTCACTTGTTGCTTCCTGTAATACAAAATTTTTTTTTTTCGGTGCCAAGATTTACAATCCGCAGGAAAAAAAATCCGCAAAAATTAAATGTCTTCTTTTTAGACCAAAACCGCAGAAATTTCACACCGCAGAAATTACCGGTTATACGGTAATATATATGTAATATTTAAGCCAAACTTCATATATAATAATACATGTATGCAATGCAATTGGAAATTTACATTTATTTTGGATGAAAATAATACACCCCCCCTCCCCCAAAATCTACTTTCAATTCATATGTATTTTTGTTTTTAAACTGATAAATTATCATATGCACTCTTTGTTATACTGTATGTAAGTGTCTGTCTAGTATAATTTACTATGGTTTGTATATGCATAAAGTTGACAGTTTTTTATTTCAAAGTTAATTGTCAATCAATCAAAATCGATGTACACAAATGTATCAAGGTCAAGTGTCATCATGTTTATCTCCATGTTTATGTTGGAAATGTTAAATTAAAACTTTTGAAATTAATGTAAAATATATATAATCTAGTTGCCTGTTTCATTGTTTTCGTCCAATCTCGGTTTTTTAATGAATTTGAAGCCATACAGCGAAGCTTTATACATTTTTCAGGTGCCGTAGTCGATCTCTGTACCGAAGTTAGAGTGCTCCAAATGAAGGAGGAATGAATCGATAGATTTAAAATATTTTTCGGAACTCATCGCGTCATTTCATAAAAGAACACGATAGACACGAGAGTGACAATTTGTAAACAATTCCACGATGTCAATGGCCTGTGTAAATGCAAGATCAACGTGATAGATACATCATATCTTTCAAAGAAAATAATTTTAATTTAGGATTTAATGCATACACGATTTTCCTTCATTTAAAATTTTTGCCAATAATAAAGTTACCGACGACGACAGCTGAAATTACCAGAGATTTTCGCCGGTTGCCAGCTTCTAATGACATCACTGGTAGATAACCTTATTGTTTATCCAATTCACTAATCTGGCATGCAGTACAAAAATGTAACATTTAAAATAGTCGATTATTCTTGTACAGAAATGCAATTAAAAAAGATAAGCACACATAAAAAGATAGGGATGGTTACCAGATCATGTCTATCAATGTTTATTTTTGCCTTGTGAATACAAATAATCTTTCATCCATTAAAAACCCACAGGCCCCATGGATCCTTTCAATTGTTCACCTGGTAAACAGTTGCCTTCAATTTGTTAAGGAGACCACAGCTTCTTCGGGACAAATAAAATACCCATCTCGCCATGGGTGTATGGTGTTTAATGCCACTTTCAACAATATTTCAGTTATATCGTGGCAGTTCCATCTCGCCATAAAGACAGGAAGTAAATAAGTGTATCATATGTCCTGCCTTTATTAACTTTCGCCACAGGTAAGACAACAACTAGGCCACAATTAATAAATTATTTGTTTGTCCCCCACAGAACCTACAAGATAAAAGGTGCCCATTCAAATTCCTTTTTTCTTAAAAAAACAACAACAAATGTTTTAGTATTTTTTTCCACCTTCGATTTCTGGATATTTCCACGTTACTTTGCCATAAAATATTTTATTCCAAATTTTCAACACATTTTAAAGAAAAAACAATCGTCTCTACATACATGTACCTACCCATGTCTAACACTCATGGGGGCTGTCGTGGTCGTGATCGTATGGTAGTTGGATTTACATTACTTGATAAAGTTTGTCAGTGACTTGCGACAGGTCAGTGGTTTTCTTCAGGTACTTTGGTTTCCTCCACCAATAAAACTGACCACCACGATATAACTGAAATATTGTTGAAAGTGGCATTAAACACCATAAACCAACTAACAATCATGGGTCAAGTTTGGGCAAACAAACATTTTGTTAAGGAGGGCCCTATTCTTACTTACAATTCTAATTCAATCTTTCCTTTGTTACAACCATACTTGATGAAGTCTGCCACTTGTTGTGCTCTGCCTAATAAACTAAGCTTTCCCCCAAGACCTATACAGATTGCACATACAATTGTAGATTTTCCAGTTCCATTTGGTCCAATAATAACATTTAAATAAGGTCCTACTTTAAATTCTACAGAGTCATATGTTCTGAAAAGATATGAAAACACAATTTGCTATACGAGTGGTAGCAGTAATAATCAATAGAAAAAATTAGGAGATAACTGTATTGTATTTGAAAATTTCACAGCATCAATTGGAGATTTGATGGTCGTAAATTGATATTTGCAACCATCAAATCGACAGTTACTGTGTATCTCCATTCTAATGTAATCATGTGCATTGCCACATTATTGACAAGATGACGCAAGCGGTAATCGGCTAAAATTCTCATGGAATTGATACCGTGAAAATTACAGCATTGTCCAATCACAAACCAGGAATATTAAACAACTACATTAGAATGCTTTATATACACCTGTAGAATATTGTTTTCCATTATATTGTGACATATAGAATCACTTTGTCTGTCATACCCAGAAGTTAATATCTCCCCAAGCAGGGATCAAAATAAGCGGTGGCCCGAGGCTCCTAAATTTTCAAAAGGACTCTTTGGGATCAAATGTCGATATCCCGTCGGGCTCCTTGCTTTTTAGTATCTGTGCAAACCATAGACTAGAGGAAACATTTTATTGCCGAGATTTGTTGAGGATTTGTTACTTGTCTAACATTTATTTGCATGAAGCAATCTGATTGGTTTTGTACCAATCCGTTTCCGTTTTGCATTTTAGTTTTAAGCCTCATCGTATGCATTCGTCCCTTGAACCTTTCACCCCATGTCGGCACTTTTCAAACGTAAAACAGCATAGTTTCGTGATTGTTTTGCCGTAAATTCCACAACAAATGTCTTTCATATTTACTATTCGTATCTTTTTATACTACAGTATAGTATTACTTATTGTTGAAACCCAAACATTGCTGTTCAATATAAATAGTTCTTTAACGGGGCGAAGAAGTCATCGGATGTAATAAGGGCAGAATTATCCTTCGTATATTTTGTATTAATTTCCGGTAAAATAATGTCATGATCAGGAAACTGGATTGTAGTGTATATTATAACAACAGAACAGAAAAATTACTTAAATTAGAACCTAAAAAAATACAAAAATCTGATGAAAATTTAAGAGCTGAATTGACACATATTTTATTAACCAGACAACACAATGCTTAAGATTATTAAACAAAATATACAAACCAGTAATCCAACTGTGACAGTTTAAGGTAATGTCAATTATCACAATTAATGGTTTTAAGGTGATTGATTGTCTTGATCGGACAACACATGATAATGTCAAGATTTATTTTTTTTATAAAATTTGGAAAATGTACCTTATAAAATAGTGTTTTCAAGATGTCAAATTAGAGTTCAGGAAAGTGCCAGAATGCAGGATTTTGCACCATTTACCCCAGAGCTTCTGGGGGCCCCCAGATCGTATAGTAACTGCACTTTGCGCAGTTGGTCGCGGGTTGAAGGGCCACTTCATGTTGTGGAGGGCTACTAGGTTAAGAAACTTACTGACTACTTACTGACTTTTTCTTATTTCTACCCCTCCTCAAGTACAATTTAAAGGATATACATAAGAATTTGAGAATAATAGGATTTGATCAATTTAGTAGGGGCCGTCGTGGTCGTGATCGTATAGTACTTGGATTTTACAACTACCTGTGAAATCAGTGCCTATCACCACTAACATTGAGCGTTTGAATCCCACGTAAGGCGAGGTGTACTCAATACAACATTATGGGATAAAGTTTGTCAGTGATTTTCGGAAGGTCTGTGGTTTTCTCCATATACTCCAGTTTCCTACACCAATAAAACTGAAACATTGTTGAAAGTGGCTTTAAACACCATAACCACACCTCAATTAAGAAGGCTTTATTGACCCCCCCCCCCCCCCTCACTTTTTGTTGATTCATCTTCTAGCCCACTACAATATCAGAGTTTTTGAAATTCGTCGGAACTAGGAGACAGAAAATCATGAGGTCCGCCATTAACGTCGGTAATGCCGGTCCCCATGTCCGTCAAATATTTTTGAATGATGTGTTTACTTTTTAACGGAAGTCGGAAACGCAGATCACATTGTAAATACCGGAACAAGTTCAGTCAACTCGGAATTCGTAACCGCATTGAATACGTGATATTTTATGTTTTTGGTAACTGTCATGAAAATAAATATATTTGAATATATTGTGATGCGTAAGATGATCTTTTCGAGTGAAAAGCCCCCAAAAAATTAATAAAATAAAAAAAAACATGACGTCCCTGATTTGTATCGTTCCCTTCACCGAATCCGTTTCTGTTTAGAATTTTGCTTACAGTTCCGGCAACATGGCAATGTGTCGATCATAAAAATGTGGTCGTTCCTGAAGCATTACGACGGAGCTCAGCTGGACAGAGACTGCATAGGGAAATTGAACTGGAGATTGAGAGTCTAATGACTTTTAGAATATTGTTATTGTAATCTCAATAAATTTTTTAAAAATTATGTTTTAAATCTGGTAAATTTGAGGGTATCTCTAGCTGGATTTTGCTACTCTTTTTTGGTGCATGGTTTCAACTTTTTGGTTTATTCTGGATGGTGACTGGTCTTCCTATTTTTAATAATAACGGTATGACATTGCTTGGCTTTAAAACAATTTTACATAAAAAATGTAGGTTCGGCAAAAATTCAGAGGGTCCAGCAGAAAATTCCTGGGTGCTGTAGGTCCAGCAAAATGAAAACAAATTTCAAAAAGTCTGCAATATTAACACCTTGAATCAAGAAACCGGATATAAAATATCAGGGATGATATTACCCTTTTTCAAATGGGGCTCCCAACATCACAATTGGAAAATTTTATTTCATCAAATGCTGAATTTGGTCATGGGTATTTCCCTTAGAACTGTATACATTGTATTTGTATTGTAATTCATCATTATTATAAACAATTATTTAATTATCAAATATATGCAAGTAGAACCAAGACCAAGAGTTCATGGAAACTGACCCCCTGTAGGTTGTAATAAGCTATTAATTTACATTTGATCATCTTTGAACTACCACTGAAATCATTGCAGTCACTTAATTAAATTCATGTTGATTTCTCTGTCTGTAATGTAATGTACTCTTGTCTGACAAATAAAATTATTTGTATTTGTATAGTAACCTTAATTTTAATTTCTAATGATACAGACTATCATAAGTATTGATCACGGGTAGGGAGCATTGCATGAATTAAGTGGACCCAGAGACTCTATAACAATATATGTGTCCAGTTTTTCATTGCTAACATGATCTTAATGATGTATCAATGGAATGCTATTGCATAAAATAAGACACCATTTATCATATGAAAGGCAGCAGTAATACTGTTGTAGATTGCCTCTTGAAACAAGGGTTAAAATTTTTTGGACCACCTCACTAGCCCAGGGCTAGCATACTCCCAAATATTACTAGCCCAAATCTATGAACCACTAGTCCTGGTCAATACCGTGATTTCATGAATCCAACTTGCAGACTTGAACCCTTGTACATGTACAATGTATATTAGTTTAACTATCTTTCTTTTCAGATCTGGTATTGTGTTTTATTTTCACTTACTTTCCACCGTTCAGATCACTGTAAGGCCAGAAAAAAAAATATGTGTGTTTACGGTCACATTTCCAAAAAATCTAGGGTCGGTCGTCATTAATTTTTTTTTTTTTTTTACTATCGGCAAAACCGGAAAGTCGTTCCTGGTTCCGGAATCCGATTCCGGTATTTCTTTTTCGAAATTTCCGGTAAGCCGTCAATTGTTGACGCTGTGTTTTATGACGAGTTACACAGTTTTTCTACCTTCTTTGCTCTCAATTTCGACAAAAAGCTAGCGGTTGAATAAATAAAACATTGCTGCTGATTAAACAACATATATGAATATAAGTAGATACGCAAATATTGACAAGTTTGTCAATATCCAATATATATTTTTACTAGCCCGTCGGGCATACAACTGATTATTTCAGCTAGCCCAAATGGGGAAATTACTAGCCCCGGGCGTCGGGCTAGTGGATTTTTTAACCCCTGAGAAAGTGACAAAAGTTTTGAATTTATTTAATCTACTTTGTTATACATTCACATTGTATACAAACTGATAATCATCAAGTAAGAAGACAAATTAATTTTCAGTATGATAAAACACTGCATCACAACTGATATCATACAGAACATGGACATGAAAAAAAACAGTTTTCAAACGAAACTCATCATCATTAGAAATACTTTGGTCTTGGGGATTGAGGTCATTTGACAGCCCCAATCTATATTGTAGCATCATCCCTGAATATATTATTATTATATTAAGAGCAGGTGTGACCTGAGAAGCGACCAATTGATAGGCTAGTCACATTGTCATAAGACCTTCATTTAGACAGATAGTAAAGATATGTGCATATATACAAGGCTTGACATTAACTTTACCAACTTGTTCATTTGGACTAGTAGCCAAAGTTTTAGTTGTCCGAAAGCAGGAAATACTTGTCCAAACATTTTTATTGATAAAACAGCCAGTGATCCTTTTTCTAAAAACAATTTCTGATTGGTTAATAAAAACATCATAAACTATATTTTAATAGGAAACATCCACTATGTCTTTGATGAAATTTGTTGCTAAATGTTTCCAAGAACAAAATTTATGAATAAAAGGATAACCTGTTACCCATGAATTTTATAACATTTTGTAAATTTTAGCGTTTTTATTTATTTTGTGCACTTGTCCCATTGGACAAGTAACATACAACATTCACTAGCTCAAACCTAACTTTTACTTGTTTAGACTACCGTTCTACTTTGAAACTTTTATTACACTCTTAGCGCATACAATGTTTAAACAAGAGACAAGACAATAGAATACATGACGAACTGTATGAATGAAACACATTTATATGCCAGCAAACTGCCACTTATGTTAGAAATATCGAGAAAAAAATATATACTGATGTCCTAAAAGTCTTTCGTTCACAAGAACCACTTCCTGTATCCTTGGAGACACGCGTACAATATGGCGGCGGCGAGCATACCTGTTAACCCTCCCCCTTTGCGCGAGAGTCTCCTGCGTAAGAGCCTTATCTCCCGCATGGACTGGGTCTCCTGCGCTGGAGACATTAATCTCCTGCACGATCTCCCCCCCCAACAAAAAAATGTTCTCCCGATTTTGAGGGTCCCTTCGTCCCTCCCGTCAACTTTCAAAATCTTCCGCTCGTGAAAAAAATCAAGTACAATAAAATCTTGACCTACATTTTGCGATCAATATTTCTGGAAATTCCTCATTTGGAACTCCCGCGCTGACGAAAAACGCAGAGAGATACGAATGGTAAAGGTGAATGTCATATTTAATGATATCTGGTTATTGATCTGTTTGACACCTTTACAGGTAAATTGGGTCAATAGTTATAAACCGTTGTGCAAACAGGAGTCGGACAACCTTTGATGCAGAGGAAAACTTCTTATTTCGATCAAACGTGCAATGAATTCATCTCGCATTGAGTTGCTATGGCTTGTTTGGGACCAAAGCCGATCAAAGTATTATTTAAGGACTAAGTTCCAGGATGGAATTGATAAATCACAAAAATGCTGAAACGTATGCTATCACCCAACGCACCAGCAGCAAAGTGACTTTTTAATTTTAGTGCTTTATGACTTTATTGTTCAGAACATTCTGTCTTCATTGTTATTGCTTTGTTATAACCTTATGATTATGAATGATTATGAATAAATTATAGATAGTTTTTATCCTTCATTCATCATATGAAACACTACTAATAAGACAGAAATGTAAACAATATATATTGAAATGGGATGCAGTTGGTTCAATACTGAAACAAACAAAAGGAAAACATCAATAAACAATAAAAAACATGCATCAAATACATCGATAAAAAATCTTGTTATGAGACCAAATCTCCAGTTGTAGCATAGCAACTCTATCACACGTACATATGTATGCAACTACAAGGTACAATTTTGTGCGTTTAAAGGCGACGCACAAAATCTCCCCCTTAGAAGAGTTGGTAGGAGAGAGATCTCCCCCTTAGAAGAGTTGGTAGGAGAGAGATCTCCCCCTAGCAGTTCCCAGAGGTTAACAGGTATGGGCGAGATCACGAGAGTTCGATTGAATGAGACTAGATTCGACCCTAAAAAAAGTCATCCTCGATATATCGGCCCAAAAAATTTCTACACTATTTTGATGCACTGAATGAGTGTGAAATTGGCAGATAATTTTCAGATTCGCGAGCATTCATGGCCATGCCTGTTTCAATAGATGGAAAGAGCATCCTTACATTGAACTACAGTACACTCCAAAAAGTACACAAAAGTATCGTCACGGTATGTGTTTTCGTGCGTCATCTGTTTTCGTTTTATCCATTTTATTTTGATTTCCACAGCGCACGCATTATTTTTGACGTGTCTTCCGGTTTCTATTTATGGAACATAAACAAGACTACAGCGTGACATCTGTAAAAGATGTTAAAGTTTGCTTTTAAAGACGTAAGTACCAAGAACAGTGAACCTACCTACTGAACCATACTTTTTGTAATGCTAAAAATTTACTTAATTTATAAAGTAGCTGAAAAAAAATCCAGAAGGGCTATATAAAATTTAACTATGTCATCTGCCTCTCAGACACAGGCTCTTCCTGTCATGTAACTGTCATGGGGTCACTGATCATACTTGTAACCAAAAGAGCTGACTGAAATGTGCCTGTTTCTTATATAAAATACATGTCACTTTGCAGTGCATTGTGGTTTCAGCACTAAAAAAAACATCAAAAGTAAACACAATTTTGAAAGTGGTAATTTTCAAACATTCTGTTATTTTATTTAGGTGTAGTATGATTTGGTAGATGGCCAGAACCATGAAATTTTAAAACCAGCCATTTCCGGATTATATATTCGTTTCCATCCCGTATATCGGCCTTGTTTTTACCTCACACGAAAACAGATGACGCCATTTTACTGACAACAAAAGTTGCCAGATAATCGAGAGTAGCCCGGGGTTCTATGGTACCGAGGTACTTAATGTTTAACGTCTGTGTAACGTAACTAGTTTTCAGAATGAATCCAAAAATGTTATATTTTATTCCCCGATATAGAAACCTATTTTCCCCCACAATTCATTTTATTCTTTGAATTTGTTTAAAAATACGTCGCCACTTTTCTCTATGACAACGCTGATGTACCTCCCAGAAATGGTTTCCTATGATATCGCGGTAATTGCAAAATTAATGTTATGGGACACAATGTTTGATAAATCAAGACATCGTTTATAAATACTAAATCAAGGTGAATATCTGGCAAACTTATACCATAAAGAAAATCTTGATAATTTATCACATTTAATAAAGTAAAGTTTCTTTGAAATAACAAATGTAACGAAGTTGAGTCAATTTGATGTAACGTTATGTTGGTTAATATGTTTTCATAGCTTAATTTTTCCATCAACTTTGTCAGTCTAGAAAGTAACTAAAAATAGCACCAAAAATCCCAAATCGGGTTGAAATGAAACGTAAACAAACGGACGACATTTCTAAAGAATTAGCAGACGAATTATGACAACTATGGTTTAATTATTGGACATTTTACAAAGCATGGTATCAGGGTAAAATAAAAATGTCCGCTATTTCTAAGGAAAAGATAAAAATGCGTGTACTTACAAAAATTCAAGACATTTGGACAGAATGACCAGACGTTCCGATAAATGTGACTGTTGTGTTTATGAATATATAAATAGAAAAACCGGCGGGTGGCACTGCAGTGCATAGGAACAGACAAAATAAATACCGCGGTATCATAGAACCCGCGGTACCATAGGAAGGGAGTATATATTAAAATACAAAAATGGCTTTAAAAACAATCTTATGTACAAAGAAATATTTAACTAGCCATTCTTTGAAAATTCCAATCGTCATATGAATGAAGGGTTAACACTGTTAATCGCTATATCTGAAAATCGATAATAGCACGAAACACGATGCAAAGTTAAATTTATTTTTCAATCATCCCAAGGATTTACATGATTAGATAATGTTAATTTAGCTTCGCTGGCACTACAGGTAGCACCTGTCTCATATTATAATTATTACCCATAACAATATAAGTATCGGACTACTGTTATTGTCAAGCCCTAGCATTATTATTGATCAATTTCATACTTCCTGTGCGCGTGCAAGATTGCCAAGAACTTACAAAATATTCTCAAGTTTAATTCTGACAATGGCACCTTCTTTAAATGGAACCTCTTGATTATTGTTATTGTAGGTTAATTTCATTTGAGATTTATTCACGGAATTTGCCTGTTTTCTTTGTTTTATATTCATGTTTCATGGTTTTCAACTTTCACTTTGTTGACAAAATCGCGGCAAACAACAATATCAGGGGATGTCATAGGGAAAGGGGATGGAATCAGCAAATAATGATGCTAGAAAATGGCCGATTATACCATTCGATGTATCTCGGGATTTTATAATAAGTAAGGAAATTCTCGTCTAGTTCTCGTATATCGAGAAACTTTTCATTGGATAATTTTTTGACGTATTTGAAGTGTCTATGCAAATTTAGAATTGACCGAAATAAATCGGAAAATACCGAAGTATAATTGTAATATACGGTAAATATCGAAGGAAATTCGGCAATATATTTATAAGAAAGTGGGCGTTGATTATATAAATAAATCGAAAGTTCTTCAAGGTAGGTATATTTAATTTAAATAATTGCAACTATAATATTCATATAAATATGAACATAAAAAAAAATTATTGTTTAATCATGATAACAATTTCAAAATATAACAATTAAATGCAAAAAGTTGAATTAACAGTAATTATTGGGGAAAATGCTTTTTAAGGAATATATATAAAGGGAGATAAGCATAGTACTGTATATATAAAATTACTACTGAAAAACTTTTTGTAAAAATAAATTGAACCAATAGTGATTAAAAAAAAAATGAAATAAATATTTTACAATACTGTCTGTACTCCTCTAAATAGATCCTCTGTATTTAATAACAATTTATATTCATAAAATAAAATAATCAAAATGCATATGCTAAATAAAATTTGGATTAAGTGTTAACCACAGGGCCTTGTCACTATCCAGGTAAATATACTATCAATGTATAAACATATACAAGGGCGGACATCTTTTTTTACCCTCGCTCGTTTCAAGTCGTGTTTGTTTTTTAAATTCCTTCTAATATATTCAAAACCCTGTTTGGTTCAACTCACAAGACCTTATTCTTTTAAAAAAATATCATGACCTCCCCTCGACTACCTCTTGTGAAGGCGCAGCGGTCGTTTTTGTCAGGAATTCGCCAGAGTAGAGAACAACATGGACCCAAAGTGAAAGTAACAGCGCCACCTAAAAAAAACCGGAAGTTCGGAACTCTCGGGGTTTTAGCTTTGAGGTAAGGAAAATACCGTTAAGATTCAAACATCATTAAACGAGCGGGACGATTTGAAGTGAAAACTGAACATTTTTGACTTGTACATACAATGAATGATAAATGCCATTTTCAAGGCTTTTTCTTGATTGCTGTCCATTTTCTTTAATTTATTATTTCGTCTGTTATTTCCCGCGGTATCTTATACTTAGAAACACGATAACTAGCGAGAAAACCAAATATCGAATGGTAAAACCCCGAGAGTTCTGAACTTCCGGTTTTTTATAGGTGGCGCTGTTACTTTCACTTTGGGTCCATGTTGTAATAATAATAAATAATAAATAAATAAATAAGCTTTATTTAGAGTCGGCATGGTTAAAACAACATACAACATAAGCTCTGTTGAGCTTTTAACCGACATACACAGACACATAATAAATAACAAATAACAAGCATGCAACATACAGCTAAAATACAAGACTAAGTAAGCACTACATGTAAAATACTAACAGTTATAAGATAAGCAAAAAAGCAGATTAAAAGCTGATGTTATAAGCTAAGCATACCAAGAGCTAATGTAGCAAACTATGAACAACTAAAAGCTGATATTATGAGCAAAGCATAAAAATTTTATAAGCACAATAAATAAAAACTGGATATGACCTAGATGGTAGAAATTTAAACAAATTTAAAAGTCAGCACAAGCTGAACATTTACATACATTTCCATTCCAAGATTTTAAAATATTCTTAAACTGATTAAAATTGGAAATTTTTCTAAAATCATCAGGTAGGTCATTCCATAAAACAGCTGCTGCATATTTAAAACTATTCTTACCGTAGGTAGATGTTCGTACCCTAGGTATATCTACAATATTGGAATATCTAAAATTATATTTACAATCTTTAAAGACAACTAAATCATGTAAACAAGATGGTGAAAGTTTGTTTAAAATCTTAAAACATTGTTCTCTACTCAGGCGAATTCCTGACAAAAACGACCGCTGCGCCTTCACAAGAGGTAGTCGAGGGGGGGTCATGATATTTTTTGAAACTAATAAGGTCTTGGGAGTTGAACCAAACAGGGTTTTGAATATATTAGAAGGAATTTAAAAAACAAACACGACTTGAAGCGAGCGGGGGTAAAAAAAGATGTCCGCCCTTGTATATGTTTATACATTGATAGTATATTTACCTGGATAGTGACAAGGCCCTGTGTGTTAACTATGTACCATTAGTCGTTTACAAAATACACATATATATATAATTATTGTTTGTAAACAAACATCTGCTTTGCATATCATAAATCCTCGGATTTACCATATTCTAAGAAAACACATGTTTTTTTTAATTAATTTATTTTATAAAAATATATAACCAATATTTTCTGTATTTATATATAATTATTAAGGTAAAAATACCATACAAAAGAACAAAAAACCATTCAGAAAAATTTGTCAAACTAAAAATCTTTCTGATTCTGATCCTGATCTCACCAGCAGCTCGCTGCTAACATTTGACCCAAAATTTGATTACATTTTACTTCACATCTAAAATTTTACAAGAAGACGTAGGTTGAATGTAAAATAACACAAACCTCCTTGGGAAATATATATTTCAAACAATTACATCCATATTTTGTCACAATATATCCATAAATAAATGTCTGACAAACTCATTTACCTAACACGATACACACATTAGCACCCCCCTTTTGGTTGTAATGGGCTGAGTATATAGCCTAGGGAGATAATCGTTTCCATAACTGACCATATCACTTCCTGTTTAAGGGAGTACCTAAATTGCGGAGGTGTGCCGGGTCGTTTCGCCCCGAACCCGTTCGCCCCGTGAGTCGTTTCGCCCCTATTCCCGTTCGCTCCGGGTCGTTTCGCCCCGATTTCCTTTCGCCCCGGGTCGTTTCGCCCTCATTTATTAATAGTGCTTTAAAAGATGAAATATGGAAAATACCATTGCAAATATTCGTATTTTGGATGTTGTATGTTTTGGATGTTCATGGGTACTTTATTTTTGTCTTCCTCATAATTAATATGCTTTATTGACGTGTTTCAGTTATTATTATGTATGGCTTCACTTTCATTGTTTGACACCTAAAATTTCTTTGAACAATACAGTAATAAATTAGTATGTATGTATTGTTTGTTTTGCATGGTTTCAAATTACAGTATTCTGCCAAAAGCTTTGCAACATGTAAAAAAAATCCCTATATAATCAACCAAAACCATATTTGTTCAAAAAATTATTGTGAAGTCATTTCTGGATAGATTTTAACAAATTTTACACCAAAACATTCAGAATTGTTTATATTTTGATTGTTTATTTGCTCATTATGTTTATGACGCATTTTCTATTAACTGGTATTCTTTTAGAAAAAAAATCTTTCATTTCCATTCGTGCAATTTTCTAGACTGCATGCTGAACATAACTCGTTCAAAATACCATTGGTACATTAATATTCTTTTATTTGTCTTTGTTTGTTTTTATTTTTGTTTTTGTTTTATTTGTTTGTTTGTATATATTTTTTTTTAATTTTTTTTGTAAGTGTTCTTTTATTTATACATGAACGCTGGTGTAGGGTTTGCTTAGTGTTTTAAATATTCTGTACCAGTAGCTATTAGTCTTTTTTTTATATATAAAATGCGATACCAAGTCGGACCACAGGGCCTTGTCACTATCCAGGTAAATATACTATCAATGTATAAACATATACATATATGTTTATACATTGATAGTATATTTACCTGGATAGTGACAAGGCCCTATCAATGTATAAACATATACATATATGTTTATACATTGATAGTATATTTACCTGGATAGTGACAAGGCCCTGTGGTCGGACATAGCGTCTCTGAACCTTACAGTTTGTTGGATTTTACATATGATTTCTTGTGTGGTAGTGTGTGGTAAATCGTGCGGCCGAATTAGTAATCGACAGATCAAAGAATAAAAATAATTACAATTTTCAATTTTTATTATTTTTTTTTTTTTTTTTGCAGTTTAATTAGTAGTAATTGACCAATAATTATTAAATATTATAATATAACATCATGATGATGTTAACTCCGTTGTTTATCATATATTTCTATAATTTTAATTTATTTTTATGTTATAATTTTTTTTGCATACAACTAATAAATAAATAATTACCAAAAAATTGTCGAAAAAGACTTCATCTATTATTATATAATAGCGATTAAGTGGGGCGAATCGACACACTTTCCGGGGCGAAACGACCCGGGGCGAACAGGTAATCAGGGCGAAACGACCCGGTACCGAAAATTAGATATGAAAATTAATTGTTAAAGTTGAGTTCATGATCTAAATATTTTATAACAAATAATAATTATGATAATTAAGAAAATGGTTAGAAACTGATTGGAAACTTTACTTTTGATCTGTTAAAGATAAAACATTATGATTGCGTTCGGAATTCCACCAAAATCGTTGCGATATTTCCCCGGTAATTACCCGTGCCTTAAAATTAATCAAAGTCGTTATCCTCTGGTGAACTTTACTGTTCACACAATCAAATCTATTCAATAGTCTATAAAGAATTACTTCAAATGCTGATCTGCTCAATCGGAAGTTTGACTGAGAATCATCTGTATATTTAATACACGACTTTTGGTATGTTTTCCCTACTGTCATCGGAAAATAAATTCAGTAATTGATCTGTCTTTATCAGGTCCCATTATGTAATACCTAACAGAGAAAGGCATCATTCTTCCCTCGCACCATTGTAGACTGAAACAGCTTACCTCAGACTGCAGTTCTGAGTGACTCAGTCGAGTTCTTCAGGACTGCCATTACCTCATCTTTTCGGTTTTGTACATATTTGTAAACTTATTTTCTTATCGTTACTTTTTTCCTTTTCTTCTTCGCAACGCAAATTCCCTTGGCATAATTTTCAAACTGCTGAAGTAGGTCAATAATTGGTAGAGGAATTTCTTTGACTCATCTCCCAAAATGAGAAAAACAGCTGCATATTAACAATCATTGAGACTAATTGTGATTGCATTTCACTCTTTTCTACTGTCGCCATGTTCTTCCCTTAACATCCATATAATAATTTATATCATTGGGCAACCCAAATGTAAAAATCAATTCACACATAGTCTAAATATGAACCATGGGTGTACATTTTCATTTGATATTGTTGATCCCCAGGGTGAGTTTGGTGGAATTCCGAATGCACCCTTTATTTACGGTAAAATGCCAGATAGTCTCTACTTGTTCTTCTTCAGGTTTTCAGTAAACCATCAGCACATGATGATTATTATTTAATGTTGCATGCGTGGACAAGAGTAAATTTATAATACAATATTTACAACCAAATAATGAAATTAGTGAAGAGTTTGAAGATACCAAAGGGGCAATCAGAATCCGTATATCGAAGAAGAACAGACAACACAATGGCCAAAAGAAAAAGTACAAAAGGACAAACAACAATCAACAAAACATACCGGTACATATAAAACTAAAGATCGAGTAACACGAACCCCACTAAAAACCGGGGGTGAACTCAGGTGCTCCGGAAGTGTAGGCAGTTCCTGCTCCACTAGTGACACCCGTCGCGTTAATCTAGTTACAAACCCGGTGCAGCCGGGAAGCCAGTGACACAGGAGAGTTCACTTGACGTTTTTTGTCACGTGATTTTCGACGTAAATATTGACGTGATGGATGTCAGAGGACGTCCTCAGGAATTTGTTGCTTTGTAGCTTCGATTATGGTTATTTGTAATATTTTGTTGAAAGGATCATTTCTACGGACATTCGGGAACGTAAATGTTTAAATTTTGCATCGGTATTCTTACTTTCATACAAGTAATGACTCTCATAAAATGGACCTTCAAGATTTCTCAACCCTGTTCGACACCAGAAAACATCTTTTGTTTAATTTATTATTGAATATGCTGGTAAATTTCTTACTTTTAATACACAATTTATTATCGTGGGTGACATATATCCAGAAAGTTGCAAGGTTTATCACCGGGAATACGATTGTGTCAGTTATAATCAGCACCCGTCAAGATGAAAATTTCGACGAAGCGGCGTAAATGAAGTGCTTTTCGGGTACTCTCGGGATTTTCCTTTCCAGTTGACTAACATTACTGTAGTTTTAAGAACTCGAACATATATTTTTCAAGGCCGAAATGTAAATAAATATCTTTTAAAAAATATGGAAAGAATGTACAGACTGTGTAAAGAAAGTTTGTGGAAAAGGTCAGAATTAAGTGAAAATTGCTTCCATAGTGTTGTTGTCAAAATCATATTAATAAATTATGCTAAAAAAAAAAACTTATTCATGTCTGGACTGGTGTACGTGAAAGCACAAAATGGAGAAGTTGGAAAGAATTTGCTCAGACTGGGCGAGAAAAAGTTTGTGATAAAGTAAAAATTAACAAACTTGAGTGAAAATTAGTGTTGTCAAAATCATATTAATAAATTTTGTTTAAAAAAAAAACAACTTTTTTTAAACAAAAAATTAAAAAATTAAATTGCTTCCATAGTGTTTTTGTCAAAATCATATTAATAAATTTTGTTTAACAAAAAAAACTTTATTCATGCCTGGTGGGAAAGTACAGAATGGATAAGTTGGAAAGAATTTGCTCAGACTGGCAGGGTTCGTACGGGTCATGGAATCCTGGAAAAGTCATGGATTTTTATTTTGTAAAATAAAGGCCTTTAAAAGTCATGGAAAACTGTATTTTATCGAAAAGTCCTTGAATAGTCATGGAAAATTATTATTTGAGCTGTAATCTTTATTAAATGTATTCAAACATCTAAAATTAAGAGATTCTCCCGATTTATGTCGTAACTGTTTCCTTTAGACGTACTTGAAACAAGGCACCAGTTGCGGTAAATGTAAAATAAGGATTTTGAGTTCGTTTCTTTAAAATTATTTGTAAAAATATGCAACCGGATGTATAGACTGGTTTCCTAATGTACTACAGTTTCCTGCATTAAACGGTGTTGCAGTAGGAAACCAGATATGGTTCTCCTTTGAAGGGGGTAAAGATACAGAAGTTAAGTTAAGTTAAGATATTGGAAAACGTACTTTTGGCTTTTAAAATGTCAGGCAACTGCCATTTTCAGATCAAGTGGTTAGACAACCCTGAATATAAAGAGATGGTTGGATGTGGGAAGTAGTGAGAGCAAAGCAAAAGGCTCATTTGGTCAAAAGGAATTTTATTTTTCGAATATGGGTGAAACTGCCCTTGGCTTGAAGAAGAGCCCAGGGCCAGACTCCAGAGGAACACTAAACATTATGATTTTTCTAAAAATAAATCATCTACCAATTTTATAATATAGCTCGCTTATGAGGTGTGTATTTCCATATTTTAAAAATGACAGCTTCCACATACAAATACAGCATGTTGTAGTTTTTGCCACAAAATGGCTGGAAACTCTTCTTTTAAAATTAAATGGCTTGAAAAGCCAGAATATAAGTGTCTGTCTCAAATACAGAGCAAATTTAAAGCTGCATCATGTAATGTGTGTATAAAGGATATTAACATCAGTAATATAGGAGGAAGAGTGGACTTAAAAGTCACATTTAGTCAACAAAGCACTCTGAACATAAAAAAAAAGCAGTTTGAGACTGTCAATGTGGGTTAATAATCAAGTGGAACCAGCCAGTGTCCAGCCTACAAAAAAATTATTGGAGGAGTCTGTAGCAACAACAGATTTCATAAAAGTGGAGATTTAATTTTGACATTAAACATGGTAAAAAGCTACTTTTCTTTCACAAGTTATACAGACATTGTACAGATTTTTCAGAGTATGTTCTCAGCCGATATGATACATTATGTAGCAAACAAATGGCCCTTGGAGAACCGAATCATGCTCTTTGGCAGTCTTTGGAATCCGTCCATATTTGATGGAATCAATCGCAAGAATGATAAAAAAGAAGATATATATGTTCTCTTATTTGATGAATCTCTAATTCAACAACTTAAAAAAAAACCAGCTGGACATCCAAGCTATACTAGAATTAAGTTATAAATTTAAATAGAAAACTGAAAGGGTTGTAATTGTCTCATTGTCCAACGGGCCACTTCCATTTTGATGATAGTTCAGGTCACGTTGGCATAAATGACTACCAAGTGTACTGTTTATGATGGATAATTTCTTATATACTCATATACAAAGGTTAGAACATGATTTTGTTTACGTAGTTATGAAGCGCCACCTGTGCGTTGAATCGAGGTTGTCTGCCCTTTGCGCGGCAATATTGACATCCAATGGATTGATTGATCGATTCAGTCTATGGCTTCCCGGCTGGGTGATAAGTCATGAACGAGGAAAGTACCGGGAAGTGTTTACGACAAGTGGAACATATCCGTGGTCATTTGTGACACACATATTCCATAACGGACAACCAAGTCGTGGTGGCAACAGTAACACTTTCGAAGTGATGACTCCAACTTAACTAAGAGGAACCCTTGGTTCAGTAGCTTCCTTGTTAGCAGCAACCCTCTATCAAGGAAATCCTGATAGGAACCACAAGTTCTGGAATATTGTATCAACTGAGATATATGCAGGTGCAGGTGCTGCTGGATATATGCAGGTGCAGGTGCTGCTGCAGGTCCATATGCAGGTGCTGCTGGAATGTTGCTACATATGAATGGAAAGTTCACAATGAGAACATTGAAATCATCTCTTTTGTCGTAAAGTATCGTTCTTAACCGCCCCTCATTGTCAATTTCGAGGTGTAGGTCAAGGTATGAAACAGACGTATCTGTATTTGTGGTATCCTTTATTTCAAGTTCAATGGGGTAGATGCGATCAACGAAATCACCAAACCTAGAATTATTTAGTGAATAAGGGTAATAACAAAATTACCGAACTCCGAACATCTTCCAAAGGGAAAGTCAAAACTCTTAAGTATAAAAACAGACAAAATCAGTCAACAACCGGAAAACTGTGAAAACCGTAATGACCCTCACTTGGTACAGGCATTTCTAAAGAAATGGTGGGTTGAATCAGATTTTAAAGCGCCAAAACTACCGCTTTCATTACGGCTCAATGGTTCCGCCTGTCACTATAACAGTATTTATAACAATACTGGAACAAAATAGGTAAAATAGTTGTCAAAGCAGTACCAAATTCAGTGAGGAGGGTGGAACACCTATCATGAACCATCTCCATCAACAACCCCGAGTCACCTGAAGTATTTTAACTACGAAAGTAAATGTCAAAAACACTTTTACGTCACACATTGATAAAAAAATATTTTGACATTTTTGTTGACCTCCTTATCTTTATACATTTTCACTATATGAAAATCCATCGTTTATTATCGTCTCTGCAGAGACGGAATATATTTCGACAAGAATATAAACTTTTTAAGAGATCGAATAAGGCGAATCTTTGTATAGCCCTGGTCCAGTAGCCTGTTTCTCAGATAAAGATGACGTTTCAGGAATTCGGAATAATTGCTACTGGCCCTTGCATAACGAATCAATTGCGAGATGTAAACACCATATGCAGGAGAAGCTGGTATATTGCTGCACATATTTGGAAAATTCATGGAATGTTTAAAGAGGTTATGAAGGATCTGTGGTTAGCTAGGATTTCATCTTTGTCGAACGAAGTTGGTTTGTATGTGGTATTACTAGCGGTGTTGCTATTTATGCCTAATTCCTATGGAACGTGAAATTAAAGGATCGGGCTAGTTTCTTTTCGTTTTTCTTGAGAAGCCCCTGTATGAAGTTCGCCTCATACGAATCAAGGAACAAGTCGGCGAGAAGAGGAACACCACTTGTACCCATAGGTATGCCGACTCTCTGTTGAAAAACACGTCCACCAAAGATAACAAATATGTTGTCAATCAAAAACTCGAACATGTTGATGATACCAGTTTCAAAGAACTTTTTGGTAGAATCAGTGTTTTTTTACAAAATAAAATCTGTCCCTTCCTAGCACAAGGTATTTGTATCTAAGTTGACCATTCTTCTTTATGAAACACAGTTGGACCAAACTCCCTTAATTTGTTCTTCCGCTTAGAGTGAGGAATAGTTGTGTAGAGGGTAGAGAAGTCAAATGTTTTAATGCTATTGCAGGAGAGGGACCTAGATTGTATGTACTCTAACAGATCTTTAGAGTTCTTCAGAATCCACAGCTGATTAACACCACCCCTAGAGTAGCTAGTGTCACAGTAACTCTGAAGCCCGGTTTTGACCGCCGATAGAATACATGTTAATAATTTGGAAAGCGGTTTCGTGGAGCATTTGGCAGACCCAGTAAAATAGCGCTGTTTGAAAGGACACTTGTGTAATTTAGGAATCCAGTAGAGTGATGGTAGATCCAGTTCTTCATCTTTGGTGGAAATTCCAAAGGAATATAAAATAGACCTATGATTGTCCAGGATTTCCTCTTTCGTAATTGTCGTCGGGGTATATGTAGGGTTGCCAACTGAATTGTCAATACCCAATTCCTTTATCAAGCAGTCTATGTAATGTGATTTACACACAAATACAATATTGTTAGGGGCCTTGTCGGCGGAGACAATAACATATTTGTCATGAAGGAGATACAGGTGTTTAGCAACATTTGGGTCTTTAAAGATTGATTTAGAGCGAGTGCTCATAGACCCAATGAGTTTTTTAATTCTAATCTGTATGAACGACCTCACACTCTTCACCCATTCGGAAAGAGTATCTAAGTCCTCCTTTTCACGTTTTGCCCATTGTCTGGCATAATCCTCGAAGGAATCCATACGTATGTTAAAGTTATGTTTCCAGTTTATGGATTTAGGCTAACGATATTTAGGCCCTTTGGCGAACACCTCTCGTTGAGAGGTGTTGTTGATAATTTTAAGGTCACCAATTATAACGTGGCCAGTCGGATTATATATGAATGGGGAACTTGCACGGGTGCAATAAGGAGGTTTAAACTTGAAATCGTCAATATTGAGACCACGCAGCACATGTTTGTAATTAAATGTTTTTGACGCTATTGGTCTGGTATAAACAAACGAAATTATAAGCACAGACTGATCCTTAAAATATGGTGGAATTTTAGATGTGACGGATTTGTGATGAAGGATATTGTCTAAGTTAATGCCATCAAGACCTTTGTTGGCAAACGACATTTTCAGAAAGGAACGTTTGTCTATTTCAACTTTCTTAATACCAACAGGTTTGAAAAGTCTGTGACCGGCAATATCCAAGACGATTGCTGTAAGTTTGTATTCATTGGAATTCGGATTTGTAACATTGTTTATCAAGCATGGGTTGTACAAGGCATGTAGTTTTGAAAGTGGTAGTGAAAATAGTTTCGAGCGAATGTGATGCATACCCAACGGTTTCTGCATAAATGGTAGAAGGTCATTTAGTGAAACATCATGAAATATAGGGAATGTATAATGACAATGACCATGGCTTCGCTTACGCCGAGGAGCGGAGTTGAAAATATCCATCACATTCACTGATCTACAGGTAGGGCTAGATAGGATGCTTATACCATCAATTTTGTCATTACAACCATAGGGTGTTGCAGTCCCTGATTCTCGTATCCAGTAGTCTTCATTTTGTCTACGGAGAGGTGTTGCAAGGTTTGGATTGTTAGTCCTATGGTATATTTGTTCAATGATACGAACTCGCATTGAAAGGATCGAATGGTCAGGTTGATTAAAATGCTGGTAAACAATATCATTAACACTCTAATCCGTAAACCACATTAGCTGATTTACAATTCAGATCATCGTAACTCCTTGTAAAGTATTTTTTATTAGTTAAGTTGCTGGTGAAATGAGTATCTGTAATCAAATTATTGAAGGTCTTGCAGTTTTTGGTTCCACATTTAGAAATGAGACAATGTTGTTCAGTGTCATTAAAATCCAAAATATCATGTAACTGAACAGAACAAGGACGTATACGTAAATTTGAAATTTTGTCATAAGTGTGATGATCTGAATTTCGAATACCGAGTTGTTTGTCGTGTCTTGGGAAGAAGAAATGATGAAACACTAAAGGTGATTAAACCTATTAATATTTTCAATGTGATGTTTTAAATGAGTATGCAGAGAACAGCAAGTGTGGGCTGTTCTCTGAAAGTGTCTACTGTTTGAGCTTGTATGCAGGATTCTGATAGATTGTTCCATTGTGTAACTGTATATGGAAAGAAGGAATATTTATAATTTGCTCTAGAAGTAAATTATGGTTATTATAAGAAATAGGTCCGAGAGCTTTCTAGTATATTTACCAAAATTGAAAATCAAATATTTTCAAACCCAATAGTTCCATACTCGCAGCCATTGTTCTTTTAGTTCGACAAATCTATAGTTGCTATATACTTTTCCAAAATATAATTAGGTCTGATAGTCTTTAATGGTTATTACTAAAGTTGGAATTCTAATACATCGATATCTTGGAATAAAGATTCTATAAATATTTGGTGAAAATCCGCCAAAGAAGGAATTTGCTATATCACGTACAAGAATATGATACACACCCTGCCAACACGCCCTAAATCATCAAAACATATGCAGAGTACAACTTCGTTGCAACTCTGCTAGTTTATGATTCATTGTACTGTACAAAAAATCCGAATCGTTCCGATAAAATCTTTAGAACCTAGCACAAAATTGTGTTATATCTAGATCTTCTATTTTATTCATCACTGTGCACAAGCTGGTGTACACGCGAACAACACACGGGTACGAGAACACTGGAATAAGATGGAGGGTTAGGGCTATGGTGTTTAGCGCCATTTTCAGCAATATTGTGCATGGCGGTCAGTCTTATTGGTGGAGGAGACAATAGTACCCGGAGAAAACCATCGACCTGTCGCAAGTCACTGACAAACTTTATCACATAATGTTTTATCGAGTACACCTCGCCATGAACGGGATTCGTATTCGCAACTTTAGTGGTGATAGGCACTGATTGTACAGATAGTTGTAAATCCAACTACCATACGATCATGACCACGACGACCCCGACTAAACAAAATTGACAAGTATATAATGAGATATTATTGTTGTCATATCCATCAAAGACACATCGTCTTTATTAACCATGATAACAGGCGAGTAGTATTTCACACAGTGATAGCTGATCAATGTACTGGTTTTAATAGGGAGTCAAAGATTATGTATACTATGAAATAAATAAATTGATGTCTGGCTTTGCAGACAACATTTGGTCTACAACATAATCACATAATCTCGTACACCATATTATTTGTTTATTACTTCAAAGACATACCGAGCAGCAACGTGCGTTATGTAAATCTGTCGTGATCATTCATTCTACAATGTCTATTTATTTTATTGAATTTTATCTCAAAAGAGAAGGAAACGGGTAACCCGTGATGATATGTGAGAAATTGTAAGACAGTATGGTTAAAATATATAGAAAGCTATAAATAAAAATATTAAAAGCAGCAACTATAATTAAATTTAACACAGCATTACGAGAAATTTACAGAACCACACTGAGACAAGACTGAAACAAAATATACATTTCCAAGGTATTGTAAATTGTTTTCTGATGAATGATACGAAGACAATACCATACATGTTACAATTACAGCCGCCTTGGTGGAGTACTGGTAAATGTGTTGACCCCGAGTTTGTTAAAACGTCCCGGTTCGATTCCCGGTTACAATAAAATTGGGATTTGCTGTTTCTCAGCAAAACACGCCTCGTTAAAGAGCAAGGAGGATACTGGTTTACTCGAAGTCGGGATAATGTGTCCGAGTGTGATGACATAACTACCTGTGGGTGATCTAGCATTAAATCAACTCGATACAACATTATGTGATAAAGTTTGTCAGTGACTTGCGGCAGGTGGGTGGTCTTCTCCGGGTCCTCCAGTTTCCTCCACCAATAAAACTGACCGCCACGATATAGCTGAAATGTTGTTGAAAGTGGCGTTAAACACCATAGCCTTAACCTTCCATTAATTTTGTTTTGTACTTGTAATACTATACAGTCAAGCTGAGCTGTGTTGATGTCTAAGGGACCGACAATTTTACTTTGGAACAACCGAGTATTCGAATTACTACATGTAATTTATACGACGAGCTATTACGAACTGAACAATGCATTTACTTCGAGCTAACCAGAGGATCGAATTCGAGATAACAAGATTCGACTGTATTAATATATACTGAAATATAAAGAAAAAAACACGACGTATTAAACGTTTTATTGATCAACTGCTACATGTGGAAGCCGAGAGCGGCCATTTCGCGTCTTTGCCCTTTATTAACTGTTACAAAGCGAAAATGCGAACGTGAAAACACATCAATTTATTTTGCGTTTTCCCCTTCGCGTGTTCGCTTTTGTATTTTCGCTATGTAAAAATTAAAAGGAGAAAGCAGGGGATACGTGAAATGGCCGCAACTGACTTTCATAGCTGTAGCATTTTTTTAATCCGAAAATATAATTAAGTATTTTTTGCCAATACTTTCAAACATACCTGACGATTAAGCAAGACGTTTTATGACATCTTAAATATGTGTGGGAATGTTTTTTAATGGGATTGAAATGTGGTATCGTGTAAAACGATTCACTGCAAAATAAGATAATTCTTACGACATTGTTAGAAAGTAATCATGTATTTCTAAACAGACAATATAAAGTACACTGGGAATGCCTAATGATTTAAGGAAACCACTTTTCCAAGTGTTTTCCGGTAAGAGAAGAAAGCACGCTATTACCACAAATGTTGAATATCGAAGTTCGGGCGCAATACAAAACAAGCACACACCATCGACTTCGTTAAAAAAACAAGAATTTGGATACTCAGCGACCCAAGGAAAAAGTGGAATTGGTTCGATTTATCATGTATAGTACGTGTAGGGGTACGATTTATCATGTATAGTACGTGTAGGAGTACGATTTATCATGCATAGTACGTGTAGGGGTACGATTTATCATGTATAGTACGTGTAGGGGTACGATTAGCTGCAATAATGTAGCTCCTGTGACAAACTTGTGTCTCGGCAGAGCTACAACGCGGTCCCATTCGTCACAATGGAGCAAAAAAAAAGTTGCAGTTGAAACATAAAAACTCACTATTTACGCTTCAAACATTTCATTATAACTATTACTGATGATCCCAGTCCTTGTTAAATCGGTTTGGCTGAGAAATATATGCTTTTCAAAGGTAGCAACAACCTTGTTCAAATTTATCGATCGTTTTCCATAACCGAAACTACGGAAGGCGGAGCTTTTCTAAATATGGTATTTCTTACTACATACATTCACGCCTAAATCGCCAAATATGGTATCGACATCCAAATAGTGAGGCCGGAAATGACGAAATTCAAAATGTTCAGAGATAAGATTTTTATTTTGTGGGAATTACATTCTAAAATACTGGTAGGTGATAAAAACTTGTTATAATAATGGACAAAAGGAAAGGTTATGTCTTATTATTGATAAATGCAGGCGTCAGAAGCTCTGTAAGCGAGCGCAAAAAATCTCGGCGGCTGCTCCATTACGTGTAATGGCATCCCGTTATAACCCTTGCGAGTAAGCGAGCATTTAGGGTTTTATTATTAGAACTAGGGTACGATTTATCATGTCTAGTACGTGTAGGGGTACGATTTATCATGTATAGTACGTGTAGGGGTATACGCTCGATTTATCATGTATAGTACGTGTAGGGGTATACGCTCGATTTATCATGTATAGTACGTGTAGGGGTATACGCTCGATTTATCATGTATAGTACGTGTAGGGATATACGCTCGATTTATCATGTATAGTACGTGTAGGGGTATACGCTCGATTTATCATGTATAGTACGTGTAGGGGTATACGCTCGATTTATCATGTATAGTACATGTAGGGGTATACGATTTATCATGTATAGTACGTGTAGGGGTATACGCATGTAATTGAGCACTTATTTAACTGTAAAAAAACAACTTTGGTTTTTAAAAATATCTTGACAAAATTAAGAATTTTGAACAGAGGAGACCTTTGACTAGATTTAGAATCTCTGCTCATAAGTTAGCCATATTAACTGGCAGATACAAGAGAATTCCCCGACACGACAGAATTTGCACACGATGCACAGATAATACTGTAGAGGATGAGAGACACTTCCTATTTTCTTGTAACTATCACACTTAGGAAAGAGAAGCCTTAATGTCCATTATCAATGAAAATTGTAAAAACTTTTCATTACTTAATATAGATGTAAAACTTGTATGGCTTTTAAACAATGAACATATTGATATTCTTTGTGCTCTCTGTACTTTTTTAAAACATATTTAATCTTCTCTCCTGAAGTTTAATATCAAGTTGGGAGATGTTTCTCTCTTCTACAGCTGTTGCGAGGTCCACTGGGCACTTGATGCATTTAAGAATATAATGATGAAAATTGGTCCTAATGCACTTGCCCTTGATGGCCTCTGTATCTGGATGATGCAAATTTCCTCCATGTACATTGGCCATGAGGAGGACTTTAATTTCATTTTAATTTCATTTTGTTTAATCTTTTCCAGTCTAAATGTCCTTTAGGCACCGGCCCTTGATGGCCTCTGTATATGAATGGCATTGGCTATCATGCATGTACATTGGTCATGGTGAGGACGCTGGATCTGCCTTCTGTCACTGAATTAGACCCTTGTAAATATAAAAGGGTTTATTTCTATTTCGGTGTTCAGAAGAAGTTAATAACTTATTAAATATCAACAAAGGATATTTATTTTTTTTTTTTTTTTTTTTTTTGTAATTGCCCAGTGGACTCTTCCAAATATTATTCTCATCAGAGACATATATATGTTTAGTACTTATGTACCAATCTAATTTCTGCAAATTGCTTGTTTGTATACTGTTTATTACATTAATGTATTAGAATGTTTATTGTTTTTGTGTGTAATATAAATCACTGTAATGACTCTGCCCCTTGATGGGACAATAAGATCTTTTCTTATCTTATCTTATCTGTAACTACTTTTGTATTCCGAATTTTGAAAACCTAACTTTTTACTTAATGACATATTTCATTTTTAACATTCAATTTATGGACTACTCGGCGTCGGCTTTTAATGAGATTTAAACAAAACAGTTTCTCAAACAATAAATACTATTAGCAACTACAGACGGGGAAATTGTTCGAAAAAATAAACTATGATGGGCGTTCATATAAACAACATGAAGCCAATCTGATGAAGCAAAATCCTGAATACAGATCAAACAACTTTCAAAGGCCGTATTTCTGGTTCACAATAACGACATTTTGATTCTGTAGACATCTTTTTTACAATGAGAATTAATAAAATGTATGGAAGTACGGAAGCGCCATATTATTTTTAATTTTGCGATATTTTACATATGATAATTTGCGTCATTACCTTTAGCGTAATTTCACAAATACCACAGCCTGTGGCACATATTCTGTTAGTCGTAACACGTGGGGTCTTCGATTTATTAATATGTTCACTCGGTTTAAATATATCGTTCAAATAATTCGCTGTCGGTTTTTATATTCGTCAACCAGATTTATGTTATCCTTGTCGGTTTTACCTGTCCACTACAATCTTGGTTTCAGTATTCTAACTTTAGTTTCCCTCTGCCAAATGTTTTGAATGTGTGAGTGATTGTTGTTTAACGCCAACTCAGCAAGTTTTCCGTTATGCCATGGCGAGAACAATAAGTTAATTTTCAATGAGATGATGATGAGGTCCGCTTAGTTGGATTTTTATAGTACTAACTCACTGAAACAACAGTCCGCGGATAGACATGTCGTCCCACTCGGACACATTTTCCTGACTCCGAGACAACCAGTCTTTGCTCTTTCTCCTTAATCCTGTGTGCTCAGCAGAGAAGCAACAAATACCAATTTTTTTTTGTCTTGGGTTTGACACGATCGGTGCTCGAACCCACGATATACCACACTCGAGGCGAGCACGCTAACCATTACACCATCGATGTTGTTCCCAAATGTTTTGAAAGTTTTTGTTCATAATACTCAGGTCAAGTTTGTTTTGTTAATTAACCATTTTTGTTATTGAATTGGAAAAATGGCAAATTTGTGGTTTTCGTACTCTACTTGGGCAACAATTTTCTGCAATATGTCAATATGTCAATGAAACAAATAGTGGAAATCGGGTCAGTTTGATGTAGCAAGCTCTTTTTTTTTTTACTGTGGACAACTATATTGATCTGCCTTTAAATGTATAACCCGTTTAATATTCCTTCAACACTAATTATGTGTCGCACTATTCAAGAAAGCATAACCAACTGAAAGCTTGAGAAACCTTGTCTAACATTAACACCTGTTACGAACGTCGTATTGAAAGTGTAGATAAAGCTTTAAAAGACTTTAATCCTATAAATTACAAATCTACTTAGCTTTTGAAGTGGCATTAATTAGAGGTCGTTGGTGTTCTGATGCATCGTTAATTTTAAACAAATGCAATGATGTTTTTGGTTGAAAAAAGAATGTGTATATATTATCACAATTAACGAAATGTGTGTTTACAAAAATAGGAACAAATGCAGCTATTAAGTTAATTTTGACGGCATTTTAGTCTATAAATTCCCAGAACTTCTAAATTGTAAGTCGGAAACAGAATTATGTGTTCATGATCGGAAAATGGAATACGTTGGCGGATGCAGATTGTTCATTAGCATTGTTCTACTTATGGTAAGTTGAATATGTATAATAATTGTTACGGAGAAAATCACAAGAAAATGGGACAAATGGAAGTTTGGTGACCATACAATTGCAAGGAATAATTATTTTAAGTGGATGTCAATTTTTTAAACCATTGGCAATAATATTTTTGTGCACTGATAAAACGAAATTCTCACAATTCTCGGTTAGGGTTATGGTGTTTAACGCCACTTTCAACAATATTTCAGTTATATCATGGCGGGTCACAATTCTGAAACTATGTCGAATTTTGCCATTGAAGTTCAAAGAGTAAACTATATTTATTGTTCTGTTATGGAAATTTTTATGAGATTGTTTTTTTTATTTGTTTGTTATTTTTATATTTTAAATTATAGGTCTATAATCAGCCATATGAAATAATTATAATATCTAAGCGTTTGGAAAATGTGTGTGCGTTAGCCATGAACGCGCATTGAACCCCCTGGTTAAGACGATTTAAATTGATTTTAAACACATGTAGTGTCTTTTACCTAAATTCCCGGCGTTGTATATAGTTAAATCATAACGGACACGCATTATTAAAGGGAATCTAAAAAATAAGCATGAATTAAACAAATAAATTAACAACATATAAATTCAATGATTTTTTTAAAAAAGCTTTAAATTATGATACTCTTTTCTTAAAAAAGAAAAGAAAACGTAGATTTGTAATTTATTGTGCATGCTCATATGCAGAAGATAGGAACGTCTCGATAGTCCGAAGGTCCGGATAGTCCGATAGTCCGAAAGTCCAATAGTCCGAAGGTCCGATAGTCCGAAGGCCCGATAGTCCGAAGGTTTGATATCTGAATACAAGAGAGTGAACCGGGATTCATCGGAAACAAAACACATGACTCCATTTGTTGTTAACCGCCAACGCAATCTTACCTGGCACCACACAGACGCTGTTGTCGATGGTGTTAAGTGAAAGTTGGTACGATTTGCACTCATAGGCCGAATATTTACATTATAAAGCATCCTACGAATTGTTCATGCGTGCACTAACGGTGATTTTACCGGTCAAGTTTTGATCATTAGTCGTGGGTGTGGCTTGAGGCAACCAATCGGGGTAAGTAACGTAGACGAATAAACCTTGATATGTGACTTTGGTCACACAGAGTCGATCTCTTATCGAATAACTCTTCTGGAACTGACATTGGAGGTGATACAAAGTCAAATGTCTATAATATATAGCTCGTGTGACAGCGGTGACACCCATGCCTGTCTGGAACATAATTAAAGCTCTAGAAAGATGTAGTATATTCAGTTGAGTTTGATGCTGAATTTTCAGATGAACTTTATGTGAACTTTCTAATGATATAACAATTTGCAGGGGCCGTCGTGGCCGTCATCGTATGGTAGTTGGATTTACAACTACCTATGCAATCAGTGCTTATCACCACTGGTGTTGTGAGTTGGAATCTCGATCATGGCGATGTGTACAACATTATGTGATAAAGTTTGTCAGTGACTAGCAACAGGTCGGTGGTTTTCTCCGGGTCCTCCGGTTTACTTCACCAATCACACTGACCGCCACGATATAACTGAAATATTGTTGAAAGTGGTGTTAAACACCAACAAACAAACAAAACCAATCTTGTACACGGGAGAACAGTCAAAACGTTTAAATATCCACAACGTTAGACTGACAAATATGTAAAAAATCGATATGTGCATAGGAATATTAAAATAAAAATATCACAAAGAAATAATATTACGAAATTCAGTATAGATATAAGATAGTTATATAAAGATGCAAAATAACATTATGGATACCCTACCCCTGTAAGGTGTAAATCATTTGAAAATTGGATCTAGATTGAAAACAATTGCCACTTACATTTTTTTATATTTATATCACCCTTGGTTAAAGGTACCCAATAAAACCTTCTGTATGTGATAAAGTGTATCTAGTGACTTTAGAAAGGACGTTTGTTTTCTTGGAGTACTCCGGTTACCTCCATCAATAAAATTTACCATCTTAACACAACCGAAATGTTGTTGAAAGTGACGTTCAAAATTTCCATATTAAAATATAAAACTGATCAGCAATCCCGACCCCCCCCCCTGAAATTTTTAAATGTTCGTCGGTAGTCTAGGTTAAATTCATCGTTTATTTCACATACATGATTATCTATAATACTCTAGAGAAAATGAAACAACAAACAACAAACTCTTTTATTTTATCTATACAGGAAGTGAATGTATTTATCTACAGTTCATAAAGATTAATCTTTTTGAACCATTAGATTTAAAGCAAAACATATATGATTCTACTAATGAATTGCCGGTGAGGGACATTACATCTTCGGTGTGAAATCTGTAGTTGCATCAGTTTTCTATGTTGAAGATTATCATGATATAATGTACAATCATATTCTAAAAGTATTAACCCTTTCATGCTATACATATGTTGTATTAACCCTTTCATGCTATACATATGTTGTATTAACCCTTTCATGCTATACATATGTTGTATTAACCCTTTCATGCTATACATATGTTGTATTAACCCTTTCATGCTATACATATGTTGTATTAACCCTTTCATGCTATACATATGTAGTATTAACCCTTTCATGCTATACATATGTTGTATTAACCCTTTCATGCTATACATATGTTGTATTAACCCTTTCATGCTATACATATGTTGTATTAACCCTTTCATGCTATACATATGTTGTATTAACCCTTTCATGCTATACATATGTTGTATTAACCCTTTCATGCTATACATATGTTGTATTAACCCTTTCATGCTATACATATGTTGTATTAACCCTTTCATGCTATACATATGTTGTATTAACCCTTTCATGCTATACATATGTTGTATTAACCCTTTCATGCTATACATATGTTGTATTAACCCTTTCATGCTATACATATGTTGTATTAACCCTTTCATGCTATACATATGTTGTATTAACCCTTTCATGCTATACATATGTTGTATTAACCCTTTCATGCTATACATATGTTGTATTAACCCTTTCATGCTATACATATGTTGTATTAACCCTTTCATGCTATACATATGTTGTATTAACCCTTTCATGCTATACATATGTTGTATTAACCCTTTCATGCTATACATATGTTGTATTAACCCTTTCATGCTATACATATGTTGTATTAACCCTTTCATGCTATACATATGTTGTATTAACCCTTTCATGCTATACATATGTTGTATTAACCCTTTCATGCTATACATATGTTGTATTAACCCTTTCATGCTATACATATGTTGTATTAACCCTTTCATGCTATACATATGTTGTATTAACCCTTTCATGCTATACATATGTTGTATTAACCCTTTCATGCTATACATATGTTGTATTAACCCTTTCATGCTATACATATGTTGTATTAACCCTTTCATGCTATACATATGTTGTATTAACCCTTTCATGCTATACATATGTTGTATTAACCCTTTCATGCTATACATATGTTGTATTAACCCTTTCATGCTATACATATGTTGTATTAACCCTTTCATGCTATACATATGTTGTATTAACCCTTTCATGCTATACATATGTTGTATTAACCCTTTCATGCTATACATATGTTGTATTAACCCTTTCATGCTATACATATGTTGTATTAACCCTTTCATGCTATACATATGTTGTATTAACCCTTTCATGCTATACATATGTTGTATTAACCCTTTCATGCTATACATATGTTGTATTAACCCTTTCATGCTATACATATGTTGTATTAACCCTTTCATGCTATACATATGTTGTATTAACCCTTTCATGCTATACATATGTTGTATTAACCCTTTCATGCTATACATATGTTGTATTAACCCTTTCATGCTATACATATGTTGTATTAACCCTTTCATGCTATACATATGTTGTATTAACCCTTTCATGCTATACATATGTTGTATTAACCCTTTCATGCTATACATATGTTGTATTAACCCTTTCATGCTATACATATGTTGTATTAACCCTTTCATGCTATACATATGTTGTATTAACCCTTTCATGCTATACATATGTTGTATTAACCCTTTCATGTTATACATATGTTGTATTAACCCTTTCATGCTATACATATGTTGTATTAACCCTTTCATGCTATACATATGTTGTATTAACCCTTTCATGCTATACATATGTTGTATTAACCCTTTCATGCTATACATATGTTGTATTAACCCTTTCATGCTATACATATGTTGTATTAACCCTTTCATGCTATACATATGTTGTATTAACCCTTTCATGTTATACATATGTTGTATTAACCCTTTCATGCTATACATATGTTGTATTAACCCTTTCATGCTATACATATGTTGTATTAACCCTTTCATGCTATACATATGTTGTATTAACCCTTTCATGTTATACATATGTTGTATTAACCCTTTCATGCTATACATATGTTGTATTAACCCTTTCATGCTATACATATGTTGTATTAACCCTTTCATGCTATACATATGTTGTATTAACCCTTTCATGCTATACATATGTTGTATTAACCCTTTCATGCTATACATATGTTGTATTAACCCTTTCATGCTATACATATGTTGTATTAACCCTTTCATGCTATACATATGTTGTATTAACCCTTTCATGCTATACATATGTTGTATTAACCCTTTCATGCTATACATATGTTGTATTAACCCTTTCATGCTATACATATGTTGTATTAACCCTTTCATGCTATACATATGTTGTATTAACCCTTTCATGTTATACATATGTTGTATTAACCCTTTCATGCTATACATATGTTGTATTAACCCTTTCATGCTATACATATGTTGTATTAACCCTTTCATGCTATACATATGTTGTATTAACCCTTTCATGCTATACATATGTTGTATTAACCCTTTCATGCTATACATATGTTGTATTAACCCTTTCATGCTATACATATGTTGTATTAACCCTTTCATGCTATACATATGTTGTATTAACCCTTTCATGCTATACATATGTTGTATTAACCCTTTCATGCTATACATATGTTGTATTAACCCTTTCATGCTATACATATGTTGTATTAACCCTTTCATGCTATACATATGTTGTATTAACCCTTTCATGCTATACATATGTTGTATTAACCCTTTCATGCTATACATATGTTGTATTAACCCTTTCATGCTATACATATGTTGTATTAACCCTTTCATGCTATACATATGTTGTATTAACCCTTTCATGCTATACATATGTTGTATTAACCCTTTCATGCTATACATATGTTGTATTAACCCTTTCATGCTATACATATGTTGTATTAACCCTTTCATGCTATACATATGTTGTATTAACCCTTTCATGCTATACATATGTTGTATTAACCCTTTCATGCTATACATATGTTGTATTAACCCTTTCATGCTATACATATGTTGTATTAACCCTTTCATGCTATACATATGTTGTATTAACCCTTTCATGTTATACATATGTTGTATTAACCCTTTCATGCTATACATATGTTGTATTAACCCTTTCATGCTATACATATGTTGTATTAACCCTTTCATGCTATACATATGTTGTATTAACCCTTTCATGTTATACATATGTTGTATTAACCCTTTCATGCTATACATATGTTGTATTAACCCTTTCATGCTATACATATGTTGTATTAACCCTTTCATGCTATACATATGTTGTATTAACCCTTTCATGCTATACATATGTTGTATTAACCCTTTCATGCTATACATATGTTGTATTAACCCTTTCATGCTATACATATGTTGTATTAACCCTTTCATGCTATACATATGTTGTATTAACCCTTTCATGCTATACATATGTTGTATTAACCCTTTCATGCTATACATATGTTGTATTAACCCTTTCATGCTATACATATGTTGTATTAACCCTTTCATGCTATACATATGTTGTATTAACCCTTTCATGTTATACATATGTTGTATTAACCCTTTCATGCTATACATATGTTGTATTAACCCTTTCATGCTATACATATGTTGTATTAACCCTTTCATGCTATACATATGTTGTATTAACCCTTTCATGCTATACATATGTTGTATTAACCCTTTCATGCTATACATATGTTGTATTAACCCTTTCATGCTATACATATGTTGTATTAACCCTTTCATGCTATACATATGTTGTATTAACCCTTTCATGCTATACATATGTTGTATTAACCCTTTCATGCTATACATATGTTGTATTAACCCTTTCATGCTATACATATGTTGTATTAACCCTTTCATGCTATACATATGTTGTATTAACCCTTTCATGCTATACATATGTTGTATTAACCCTTTCATGCTATACATATGTTGTATTAACCCTTTCATGCTATACATATGTTGTATTAACCCTTTCATGCTATACATATGTTGTATTAACCCTTTCATGCTATACATATGTTGTATTAACCCTTTCATGCTATACATATGTTGTATTAACCCTTTCATGCTATACATATGTTGTATTAACCCTTTCATGCTATACATATGTTGTATTAACCCTTTCATGCTATACATATGTTGTATTAACCCTTTCATGCTATACATATGTTGTATTAACCCTTTCATGCTATACATATGTTGTATTAACCCTTTCATGCTATACATATGTTGTATTAACCCTTTCATGCTATACATATGTTGTATTAACCCTTTCATGCTATACATATGTTGTATTAACCCTTTCATGCTATACATATGTTGTATTAACCCTTTCATGCTATACATATGTTGTATTAACCCTTTCATGCTATACATATGTTGTATTAACCCTTTCATGCTATACATATGTTGTATTAACCCTTTCATGTTATACATATGTTGTATTAACCCTTTCATGTTATACATATGTTGTATTAACCCTTTCATGCTATACATATGTTGTATTAACCCTTTCATGCTATACATATGTTGTATTAACCCTTTCATGCTATACATATGTTGTATTAACCCTTTCATGCTATACATATGTTGTATTAACCCTTTCATGCTATACATATGTTGTATTAACCCTTTCATGCTATACATATGTTGTATTAACCCTTTCATGCTATACATATGTTGTATTAACCCTTTCATGCTATACATATGTTGTATTAACCCTTTCATGTTATACATATGTTGTATTAACCCTTTCATGTTATACATATGTTGTATTAACCCTTTCATGCTATACATATGTTGTATTAACCCTTTCATGCTATACATATGTTGTATTAACCCTTTCATGCTATACATATGTTGTATTAACCCTTTCATGTTATACATATGTTGTATTAACCCTTTCATGTTATACATATGTTGTATTAACCCTTTCATGCTATACATATGTTGTATTAACCCTTTCATGCTATACATATGTTGTATTAACCCTTTCATGCTATACATATGTTGTATTAACCCTTTCATGCTATACATATGTTGTATTAACCCTTTCATGCTATACATATGTTGTATTAACCCTTTCATGCTATACATATGTTGTATTAACCCTTTCATGCTATACATATGTTGTATTAACCCTTTCATGCTATACATATGTTGTATTAACCCTTTCATGTTATACATATGTTGTATTAACCCTTTCATGTTATACATATGTTGTATTAACCCTTTCATGCTATACATATGTTGTATTAACCCTTTCATGCTATACATATGTTGTATTAACCCTTTCATGCTATACATATGTTGTATTAACCCTTTCATGTTATACATATGTTGTATTAACCCTTTCATGCTATACATATGTTGCATTCATCAAAAGCAAAAACAAAAAGCCACAAAATCATGTATAATATTACTCGGTATTTGTGTTGACATAATGAAATACAATCAACAACGACATGCATCTCATATTTTATGTTCACTAAATTGATAATTTCGCAATTTTTATGTAAACGTTTTAATCCTGAAGGTGTGAAACCACTAATTAATTTCTTTAAGGTTTTCTACTAAATTTGTGTTTTTTCGAGCCTGCCTGGCTATTTTATGTTAACTTTAACCTTTCCAAGACCATATATTTTCTGAAACGTACATGATTCCTCTGCGTTCTGTCAAAATATCAGGGCATGTTTAAAATCTTGCAGTGAAATGCCATGCTACGGAAAACACCTACTCTAAAAATAGCTCGGTCATCCCCAAGAAATTCAGTATTTATAGGTCATGCATCAAATCCTCCATAGAGGTATTAAAATACAACTAAGTCCATCAAATTTGGGCTCAAAATAATCCCTATATATTTAACTTCAATTATCAATTTTAATTAGTCCATTCCATTCAGTAGTTTTCACAATACTCAAAGTGAAAGGAACTTTTTTTTCTTGAAAAGGGACTACTTTCGATATATTCTAAGCTCTGATTGGTGAATTAGTGGTTTTACACCTGAAATGATTTTATTTGAGCAGTCAATTTGCATTGACTGTATAAATCTGAAATTGGTCTTTGTAAGAGCGGGAGCCACTAGACAGTACTTTGTCTAACCCGGGTCACGTAGAGGGCATGGCACCCTTTCAATTTTGTTTGGAATTTCTTCAATGTTATTTTTCATGTTTAATCCGACAGTTTAGCCTGTTTGACATTGCAAGATAAACACAAAGGTCACACCTTGTATCTGACTATTAAATATGCTTGATTAAAACCTCACATTTCTACCTGCTTCTTATAACCTTAGCCTAAATACAAATAAATCTTATTTTCAGAGAAAATGAATGTATTTATTTGTGTCAAACATGACTTGTTTGCGTCGTCCGATACAGAAAAAGTATACACGCAAGTTCCAAAATAATTTTAAAAAAAAGCTGAATACTAATTATATAATATCAACCATGTATATGCTATGATGTGATTCATATGGAAACCGCATCAGTGGTGTAATGGGTAGTGTTCGCTTCAAGTGTGATAGACCGTGGGTTCGTCGGTGGTGTAATGGGTAGTGTTCGCTTCAAGTGTGATAGACCGTGGGTTCATCGGTGGTGTAATGGGTAGTGTTTGCTTCAAGTGTGATTGTTACACACAAAATTTGGCTTCCAATTATCACGAAGTCAATTAAAGTTCAAATATTTATTCCGTGGTAAAACTGTGTAACATTGTAACATACAATATGGATGTCTGCAAGACACTCAAAACTTAACTAACTAACTAGTGTGGGAAGTCCCTAACTCTTTATATCTATTCTAACACATAAACGTGTCAAACAACTTTCACTGTTTATATAAATTATATTTATTGTCCATGTCCAATTGGAAATAGAAACTGCCATACTGCAGAATCAAAGTCTTTAATTATTGTTATCAGCTGGTACTGTCCTTAAAGTTCACATAAAGTTCACATGGTATGAGTGTTCGATAAGTGATTGAAAACAGAATATTATGGAAGAATAAAATAGTCAAAAATATCACTTTAACAGTGATAGACCGTGGGTTCATCGGTGGTGTAATGGGTAGTGTTCGCCTCGAGTGTGATAGATCGTGGGTTCATCGGTGGTGTAATGGGTAGTGTTCGCCTCGAGTGCGATATATCGGGGGTTCATCAGTGGTGTAATGGGTAGTGTTCGTCTCGAGTGAGGTAGATCTTGGGTTCATCGGTGGTGTAATGGGTAGTGTTCGCTTCGAGTGTGATAGATCGTGGGTTCATCGGTGGTGTAATGGGTAGTGTTCGCCTCGAGTGCGATAGATCGTGGGTTCATCGGTGGTGTAATGGGTAGTGTTCGCCTCGAGTGCGATAGATCGTGGGTTCATCGGTGGTGTAATGGGTAGTGTTCGCCTCGAGTGCGATAGATCGTGGGTTCATCGGTGGTGTAATGGGTAGTGTTCGCCTCGAGTGCGATAGTTCGTGGGTTCATCGGTGGTGTAATGGGCAGTGTTCGCCTCGAGTGCGATAGATCGTGGGTTCATCGGTGGTGTAATGGGTAGTGTTCACCTCGAGTGCGATAGATCGTGGGTTCATCGGTGGTGTAATGGGTAGTGTTCGCTTCGAGTGTGATAGATCGTGGGTTCATCGGTGATGTAATGGGTAGTGTTCGCCTCGAGTGCGGTAGATCGTGGGTTCATCGGTGGTGTAATGGATAGTGTTCGCCTCGAGTGTGATAGATCGTGGGTTCATCGGTGGTGTAATGGGTAGTGTTCGCCTCGAGTGTGATAGATGGTGGGTTCGAGCACCGGTTGGGACAAATAAAAAACTATGCAATTCGTATTTGCTGCTTCTCTGCCAAGCACACAGCATTAGGAGAAAGAGCAAATACTGGTTGGTTCGGAATCAATCAGGATAATGTGTCAGATTAGAGCGACATGTCTACCAGTGTGCTTTTGTTTCACTATGAGAATCCAACTAAGCGCGTTTGTCTAGTACAAAGTGGACATTATCATCACCATCTCATCAAATGAACGTGTTCTCGCCATGATGTAACTCAAAAATTGCTCTATTTGGCGATAGGTAACAATCACTCACCAACTCATAACATTCGATATGGTGGTATTGATTTCAACCTTGTAAAATGTAAAATATAATCATGGGTGATTTTAGAATTCGAGTGAACAGCAATATTTCTAATTCCCATGGATGTAAGGCGTGTGTGTATTATTTTGTTTATACTGATAATAAGATATGTTTATTTGATGATAGAAATATACAACATGCAGCTGCATTTTGTGCAACTATAAAAGATTAGATTATTTTGTACCCTTATCTCAATGATGGTCCTGGGATGGCATTGGAGAAATTGCAGAAAACCCCATTTCCTAATCATGACTATTAGTCGTTGTTTATACTGTTATTTTTCTCAAATGACACACACGTTGAATTTTGTTGGGTGGTATACGGATCAATTTACACATTATAATTCAACAGTTTTGACAATTATGCTTTGTACTTTGGTGATATTGTTGTTTTGTTCATTTATTTGTTTTCGAAGTCAGATGATACTTACAGAAAATACTGTCCATAAACATTTATCATCATAGGTTTTTGTATTTGGGATATTATTTTCCCCCAAAATATGTTACAGAAGACAAGCTGTAAAGATGCTAAATAGTAATGAAAACTCGTTGTTCAAAAATAAAAGATGACGAGAAAATGTTAGGACATACAAAGAAAAAGACCTCACTACCAATTTAAATCGGGGAGTTGGTGGTATCTGAGCCTTTGTTCTTTGCTTTGTTTTTCCTCTTTTTTGGTTTTGTACCTTTTTGTATCCGATTCGTCCCATAGACTAGAATTTGAATTCGGACTCAAGAGTACTTTTGAGTTTATCGAAATAAAGACACTTTCAAGATAATCGTCAAAATATTATTGCGTCCGAGAGATTTCATGAAAGTTTATAAACCATGATGGTCAACAATTCCATCAATATCAACAAAATGAACAACAACCATTGGACATTAATGTGGCGGGTTATACCATTCTGATAATTATATCTCTAAGGACAATACAGATAAACAATCATTAAAATATGCACATATTCTCTTCAAATCAAACGGACGCATTAATAAATGTGATAAACGTGATAGTGCACCAAATGCATCGTCAGTATCCAACGGATAGTCATATTTGTTTGAAATACATTTTCTTATTAATTGTTCTGCTCAAAAAGGGACAGAAATATTATATTTACTACTAGTCTGAAAATAATAAGAACTTCAAGGGCATAGATGTACAGCTTTAGCCAATTTTACTGGATTTTAAATCGCGAAAATACTAACTAGGATTTTTTAATAGTCATAGTGCTGCCTGTCTCATTTGAACCTGTTTATGCATATCGATCAATATTTCACTCTTTTGATTCCAATTTTTATATGACCCTTATATGCCATTGATTGGAAAAGAAATAAATTCTTCTTCCTCCTATAAACATAGAATTTATGTGACGCTCTAAAAATTAAAGAGGAAATGTTTTATATAGTATTTTCAATTAATAACCAACATAAAAGCAATAATTTAGTCTCCCTTCTGAATACAGGGGGCGGGGGGGGGGGGGGGGGGGGTGTAAAATTTGGTATTGAAAATGTCTATCACAGTATTTTAGAGGCTGGTTTGGTCTTAAAGTACATCAAGTACATCCCGTTCACCTTGGTATTTACCTAATAACATTGAATGTTTTTTATATCATAAATCTGTATTAAATTACTTATATCATATTCAATCTAGCGCCATACTCTTCCACATATGAAATTATGTAATTTTTTATATCATTTTAAGTGGATTATTTTGTAGATTGATATCACTGTAATAAATTAATTTGTGTGACACATAATTTATAGACTATATAACATTTCGCATGATTTATAACAGAACATATGCATACTATAGATATATGCAGCTACTGTAGAATCAAAACTCCAAGAATCTAATCACGTGATTTCTCATAAATCTTTATATTCATCTTTTTATTCATTGATGGACATTTAGTCTAGATTAAAAAAAGAGGCCGTCTTGGTCATGATCGTATGGTAGTTAAATTTACAAATACCTATGCAAGCAGTGCCTATCACCACTAAAGTTGTGAATTCGAATCCAGCTCATGACAAGGTGTACTCGATAAAACATTATGTGATAAAGTTTGTCAGTGACTTGCGGCAAGTCGGTGGTTTTCCCCATGTATTCTGGATTCCTCCACCAATAAAACTGACCCCACGATATAACTTAAATATTGTTGAAAGAGGCCATAAACACCATAACCATAACCCTAGTTTAGAGTAATGGTTGTCAATGCGGCCACTTGAATCCTGCCACCAGTTAGTTATTTGTTGAGGAATCCAGATTACCCATAAAATAATTTGCGTGCTCGCCTCGTGTGCAGTAGATTTTTGGCTCGTTCCTTTGTTGGGTCAACCGTACTGGTACTTGGTTCTTTCCGGCTAAGCACGCAGCATTAATGAGAAAGAGCAAATATTTATGGGTTCGGAATCTGGGGGGAAATATGCCCGAGTGGAGCGACATGGTTACCTGTGGACTGTTGTTCAGTGAACTAGCAGTATAAAATCCAACTCGGCGTATTGGTCTCTAATTCAAAACGAACATCATCATCTCATAAAAAGTAGTTTGTCCTCGCCATGGACTGAGTGAATGATTGTTGTTTAACGTCAGCTGATAATTTTCCAACCTATTTGATGACGAGGACAAGTAACATTCGATGTGATAATGATAGTGTCCATTGTGTGCAAGAAAAACACGCGTATAGATGATTACGGTGCTAGCTCACTGACAAAAAGGTCCATGGGTGCACATTGTCAGATTGTGAGCCAACTAATCTTTGTTCTTACTTCTTAGTGTTGCATGCTTGGTGGAGGAGGAGTAACTACCGATTTCATAGACTTTGGTTTGAACGTACCTGGGTTCAAACCATAGAACTACTACACTCGATGCAAGCACGCTAATCATTACACCCCTGGGTCCATGATACATAACAATTACACGGTACTCACTACAATAAATGTATAGAGTGCATACATTATCTATAGAGCTCAGTGGTAGGGGAGCACTTTAAATAATAGTTATACAATTCTGATTATCATTTACAAAAAATAAAAATCATTAGTGCCGTACAGTAAGTATTTTATAATTCTAATTTTCTTCGATATGTTACTTCCTGTATTTCATGTTCATAATTAATAATTTTCTATCGTAATATGATTGAAACAAGTTATATGCTATAAATTTATTATCATTATAAACATTTTCGTTAACACGAGGTAAAATATATAGTTTTGGACACTTTTATTCCCAAAGACAATATCAAGAGTTTTATGTGTAATGTTTTGTAGATCGTTGTTTGTCCATTTGCTCTTTTTCTCTTGGTCAGTGTATTGTCTGTCCTTCTTTGATTTATGGATTCTGATTACCCCTTTGGTATCTTCAAACTCTTCTTGTAAACTTCATATTTTTTTACCAACAGTTGAGAAGTCATGCATGATATTTTACATGATGTAACCAGGTATACAAGGAACACATATGCCAATCATATGATGCTTCCCTTAAAGGAGATACAATCTGATTCATTATGTGAGAAATTGAAGAAAAAAAATTAAGTTAATTTTCATTTGTACTAAAACATTCTTGCAGCTGCAGGTATAACCAGGTGCAGATAAAACGCCCCCTCTAAAACAAACAATCGGCTACCTATCACCTGTTATTAAATTAGACAACCATATTTTCTTTATAACCATTTATATCATCTAATAACTAATTCCAATGAACAAACAGGACGGTTTCCTTCACCATGCGCCACCATGGACACGATTTGGACGTTAAACCCTTCGTCTTCAAAATCTGCACGCCCTCAAACATAAAAGCCGACATCCGCGCCTTAGTATAACATTTGTATAAAGGCAGGTTTTGTTAAAATACACTGGATAATTGCTGACGATGTGTCCTTTCGTTAATCAAATATGTTTGTAATTTTTGTATTAGAATATATAAGTTATCGGTTTGTACATGTATTTTAATACTTTATGATTGTTAATATAAATCTAAGAAATTGCTGTTGTGAATATTATTTTTATTGGCTCCACTCACGCGTTGCGGTAAAACACTATTTGCAACAGCAAAATCACAGACAGACGCCTGCAATTATCCGAAATTGATGTCAAAAACTTTTAAATTATCCGTATTTTTTTCTGTTTGTATTAAACGTTCTAACTACTGTCGGCATATAATCTATACACTATAATACATTTTCATTTACAAAGCTGTCAGCATAAGGTCATTAAAACGGACACGTGGTTATTTTTTTTTAAACCAGAACAGTGAACAACCACAACACATTGTGTACAAGAAGAGTTTGAAGATACCAAAGGGGTAATCAGAATTCGTAATTCGAGGAAGGACAGACATGACAATGGCCAAAAAAAGAACAAAACTATTCAAATTATGTGTATTATTTTATACACTGGTAGTGTATATGGCTTAGTAATGATTCAAGCAGAGAATTAGGTCGTGATGTTCCTTTATATTGTTTGTTTCACATCTATATACATACATATCTTTGTGCAGTTGAGTTCATACAAAGCTTACTTCAGTGTGGTACAGGATGTAGAAATAGCAAACATAGATTATAGGTATATTAGCTGATATCGTTTCCGAATAGATAATGCTGCAAAGTCTTTAATACAAGCTAAAATTTAAGAAGCTTAACGTGTTAATGAGCACAAATGCTACATCTTTGTTCAATGACACAGATGTTGTAAAACGCCCGCCCAACCTTTATGACAGGTAGTTACTGTTCCATCTCATCGGTGATGCAATGGTTATCGTGTTCGCCTCGAGTGTGGTGAATCGTGTGTTCGTGCCCAGGTCGGTTCAATTTCCCATCAAGCCAAAGACTATACAATTGGCATTTGTTGCTTATCCGTACAGCACGTGATATTAAGGATGAAGAGAAAAGACGGGTTGGCTCGGAATATCAGGAGAATATGTCCAAGTGGTGTGACATGTTTACTCATGTGTCCGCTTGAAGACATGTCTACATATGACTGTTGTTTCAGTGAAGTAACACTATAAAAATCAAACTAAGCGTGTTGGTTCAGTACAAAGTAGACATCATCACCATCTCATCGAAGGAACTTGTTCTCCACATGATGTGAAGTTTAAGACAATCACTCACTCACTCGTCCACTGGATTCGGTAATTGTACATGGTATATATCGAATGTTTGTTTGTATCTTTCACCGTTGTATCGCAACGTTTAGTTGCCCTAGTGGGTAGATCTACTCAAGTCCGATAAAGATTGTCAGTGACTAATGGTATGTGGGTAGATCTACTCAAGTCCGATAAAGATTGTCAGTGACTAATGGTATATAGGTAGATCTTCTCAAGTCCGATAAAGATTGTCAGTGACTAATGGTATGTAGGTAGATCTTCTCAAGTCCGATAAAGATTGTCAGTGACTAATGGTATGTGGGTAGATCTACTCAAGTCCGATAAAGATTGTCAGTGACTAATGGTATATAGGTAGATCTTCTCAAGTCCGATAAAGATTGTCAGTGACTAATGGTATGTAGGTAGATCTTCTCAAGTCCGATAAAGATTGTCAGTGACTAATGGTATGTGGGTAGATCTACTCAAGTCCGATAAAGATTGTCAATGACTAATGGTATGTAGGTAGATCTTCTCAAGTCCGATAAAGATTGTCAGTGACTAATGGTATGTAGGTATATCTTCTCAATTCCGATAAAGATTGTCAGTGACTAATGGTATGTGGGTAGATCTACTCAAGTCCGATAAAGATTGTCAGTGACTAATGGTATATAGGTAGATCTTCTCAAGTCCGATAAAGATTGTCAGTGACTAATGGTATGTGGGTAGATCTTCTCAAGTCCGATAAAGATTGTCAGTGACTAATGGTATGTAGGTAGATCTTCTCAAGTCCGATAAAGATTGTCAGTGACTAATGGTATGTGGGTAGATCTACTCAAGTCCGATAAAGATTGTCAGTGACTAATGGTATATAGGTAGATCTTCTCAAGTCCGATAAAGATTGTCAGTGACTAATGGTATGTAGGTAGATCTTCTCAAGTCCGATAAAGATTGTCAGTGACTAATGGTATGTGGGTAGATCTACTCAAGTCCGATAAAGATTGTCAATGACTAATGGTATGTAGGTAGATCTTCTCAAGTCCGATAAAGATTGTCAGTGACTAATGGTATGTAGGTATATCTTCTCAATTCCGATAAAGATTGTCAGTGACTAATGGTATGTGGGTAGATCTACTCAAGTCCGATAAAGATTGTCAGTGACTAATGGTATATAGGTAGATCTTCTCAAGTCCGATAAAGATTGTCAGTGACTAATGGTATGTGGGTAGATCTACTCAAGTCCGATAAAGATTGTCAATGACTAATGGTATGTAGGTAGATCTTCTCAAGTCCGATAAAGATTGTCAGTGACTAATGGTATGTAGGTAGATCTTCTCAAGTCCGATAAAGATTGTCAGTGACTAATGGTATGTAGGTAGATCTTCTCAAGTCCGATAAAGATTGTCAGTGACTAATGGTATGTAGGTAGATCTTCTCAAGTCCGATAAAGATTGTCAGTGACTAATGGTATGTAGGTAGATCTTCTCAAGTCCGATAAAGATTGTCAGTGACTAATGATATGTAGGTAGTTTTCTCTAAAATTTCGGTTTCATCTATTTATTTCCCAATCTTAAAATCTGATGAGCGATATTTGTTCTTTAAAATCTGATTTTAATCCATTTCGTATCTTCTATTTTGTTCTTCCTTTATCTACTAAAATCACATCTTTTACAAACTTCTGATAGAAGTGGTATATTGCTCAAAATTACAAGACGCTTACAACCTAGAAAGTTATCAACATCGATGAGCCAATAAAACAAAAGTTGTTAGATTTTATCGAGCAGCATAGCTATTTACATTACAATATACATATTGTCTATAGATTCTGACTGACGCTATTCAGAAGACAAATAGACTGTTTCATACACTAACATAAATTGAACAATTTATATACATTGTCTATAGGTTCTGACTGGCGCTATTGAAAACACACAAACTGTTTGATACATTAGTATCAAATTATTAAAGCCCTCGCTACATTTAGGTACATTACGTATGTATTAGTGTTATACTTTTGATAATATATTATAATGTAACAAAGATTAAGATTGTTTGTAAATATTCGTATCATACCATTTGACTTAAGCACCCGTTTTATGGCGTCGTAAAGTTGAATTATAAACAAATATATCGGAAGATAAATCTATCACATTTGACGGATATGATTCGTTATACTTAGATATATTTTTCTTTTATCTTTTCAATTTGATAAAGTTATAGTCTATACATGTATATATATTTTATTCTGTAAAAATTTCTGCATGTATAGACGAATAGTCGAACACACCTTGTATTGTGTTACTTACTGTCATAGTCTGAAGAGTACCACTTAAAAATCAATTAGATGATTATGATCCTCGGATGTCCCCTGTTATGTCAGGAATGCTTGTGAAACTTCAACTTGTCTATAATTAGATAAAATTTTATAAAAGAAATATGTTTTTATTACCATGTGAGTTTTGCACATATTTGAAAAGAATTTCACTTAAATGGCCATAATTAATAGAGATGCAAGTGGTTAGCAATTATTTATAATTAACATTGAAGATATTACCAGAAAGTTCATCAATGTGAACAACATTATGTGATAAAGTTTGTCAGTGACTTGTGGCAAGTCGATTGTTCTCTCCGGTTTCCTCCAACAATAAAACTGACCGCCACGATATAGCTGAAATATTGTTGAACGTGGCGTTAAACACCATAACCCATAACCCCTCATCAATGTGAGACTATAGCGCTGCCTATTATAATGAAGTCGAAGAATATATCTAACATTGAAAGAAGAAGAAAAACGAAAAACAAAATGCATCATCAACAATACAAGTAGATATAAACTATATATAATATTTGCTAGAATGATTTCTTCTTCCTAGAAGAAACCCTTCGCCAATCCCAATTTCCGAAAGCAAGTTTAGTTTGTTTATAAAAAGGGGACATTTAGTATACAACAAGATATGAAATTTTCACACACTGCCGACTTAACTTTATCTTTAATTTGAGTAATGATCAAAGTAGCATTCATAGGGTATTCAAAATAAAATAAAAAACATGTATACTAAATGTTTAATTAATAATAAAACACATTTTTTTATGAGACAGGAAATATTCTCAATCATAAAAGTTATATAATAAACATTATTTTTACAATTAAAAAAAAAAGTCAAATAAAATTTAATTTTAGAACTTTAAAATTTGAAAAATAATTTGCTTGTCTTTAAACAAGCAGTTAACATTCGAGGTTAGGCCATTAACTTGTATAAAGTTCAAACTACCTAATGGTGCGTTGTATAAAGACATTTACAACACTTTCAATGAATTAAAGAAATATTCAAACAGTTTATTCTCAATTGTAGATTTAGATATCTTTTACAATCTTTCTACAAGAGGTGTTATAATGATTAAAAGCTCTCTGATCAACATTTTCTGGCTTTGTGTATATGAAATCGGCATTGATTTGTTATCATCACTTGAAAGAACAATTCAAAATCAACCGTAGATAAGCACGTATAGTATTTCAAAGAAGACTTTCGTCAACATACATGAGTTACTATAAATGTGGCTTAAATATACGGAATGTGGGTGTATTTTTGTTAAAAAAGACCCCTATTGTAAATTTTGAAAATGAGTAGGCACATTAAAGTTGCTATAAAAGACTAAGTTTTTCTTCCCGATATTTCCAATTCTATATATGTTTCCAGTGACAGTCAAAAGTTGTTGCCTCGGTGGTCCCACCCATCCCTCCCTGGTGGTCCCTCCCATCCCTCCCTCATTGTTGCCTCGGTGGTCCTACCCATCCCTCCCTGGTGGTCCCACCCATCCCTCCCTCACTGTTATGTATAGTTTTTAGATGCATACTACTGAATATAATATGCATGAGCGTCGTAGTCGTATGTAAGTTGGAATTACAACTACCTATGTAATCAGTGCCTATCACCACTATAGAGTTGTTAGTTCGTATCCCGTTCATAGCTACACACAGATAGTGGACAAAGGTATTCAGACACTTCTAATTTTCCCACATAAAGCAACAGTTTTTCAAAATATTATCTTTAAGACCATTAATGTCCGTTTTTGATAATTATTTTATCAACAAAAGCAGAAAGATAGGCAGTTTATTGAAGTAATTTTGAAATAACGTTTTGAAACATGTTTTTCAAACCTCCATGATTTAAACACAGACTCGAACACTTTGTCTACAAAAGTACTATCATTGCATTGTGTTTTGAAAGAAATCAATTCAGTTGTGTGTTTAACTTGTGTAATCTCAAAATGTTTATCATAGAAAGTTATTTTGAAATTATAGAGTAAAACTACATTTAATTCTGATTTCATTGTTATAAAAATTATCAAAATCAGACTAAAATTGAGTGCAGGATAATTTTTTGAAAAATTGTTGTTAAACAACATTATTAAGAAAAAACTGGTAGAACGTGCTAAAGTGGGTCACGGGTCACTGTGAGTAGCATGTGTAGTCACGTGACTTAATCGGGCGGCTGTATCGAGAAACATATACGGTGTTGAAAAAACTGTTGATACTCATAAAATATTGATAAATGCAATAACATTTTATGTTTGTCTTCAAGAGATATGATAGACAAAACCATGTGTGAAGTTTTATGACGAAATATCTCCGATTTCTATGTAAATTTACGAGTTGAAGTGGAGAAACACCCACAGGTAATTTTAGCGATGTATTTTTATCTTGGACAAGAATAATGAGCGTCCTGCTTAAATGCAGAGAATATTACTCTCATCATTAGAATAATAGTGCTTTTAACCGTAATAGTGTTTTAGTGTGCCTGGATTGAATACCAATTTTAAATGAACATTTTTACAAATTTTATTAAATCTGAAGCGAACATTTTTTCACTGAAGTAAAATTTTTAAGACCTTTTAAGCTGAACTGATCATCTGTTTTCTTTTACTCACTATGTAAAAAGTGTATAGAATCGAGTTCTCACAGTGTACATATAAACACACATTTTTGCACGCATTGGTGGATGCACACATTTTTAAATACAGCACAACGTTTAGTGGGTGCGGATGTATATAATGTTTTTACCACTATCCTGTCGTAATACGCAGGAGTGCGCCGACATAAAAGAACGGCGGTTCATACCTGAAGAAAGAAAGAAAGAAAGAAAGATTGGATGACTGATTTAAAACACACTGACTCCGCATGGTTTAGCAATGTTACTCAGGTCAATAGTTTATAAATATAGAATCTTGACATCTCCAGCTTTCCAACCATGTAAGTATTTTTGCTCTACGGCGAGGAAAAGCATATTACTGAGTGAATTAAAGGTTAAAATGTTATTATTTTTTTAATATAATTATTTTTTAAAAAGAAAAACATTTATAAATGTGTTCTTTGGTTCATATAGGAAAGGAAAATACCGGACTTTTAACATTGAAACGGAACCATCTTACGCGGAAACCCACCCGAAAACCCTTACCCCCACTTGAATTAGATGAATGTTACAGCCACCATTTTCTTGATATGATAATGTAAAACAAAAAGATGCATGTAAAAGAAATCTATGTTATATTTATTCATTTGTTTGATTCTGGAATATTGTTGATCATTGATTTAAACAAGAAAAAAGGGGAAAAGGGGGGGGGGGACTTTTATTTGAGAATTTTACAGTTAAATAAATGTTATGTTTCGACAGTTTAAAGAGAAAAATAAAAAAAAATTGCGACTAAAGCTTATATCAGCATTAAAGATTGAACAAATATCAGTGGTTTTGTAAATGAGATTTATTCTATATAGAAAATCTGAATTTATATTTATTAATTTATTATTTAATGATACAATTTTATATCCCTTGGGAGGGGGAGGGGGGCTATGATGAAAATTTGAAATAAAAACACAGGACCGGACTTTAAGCAAAAATAATAATCCAGGATTAGTTTTTTATTAAAAAAATCCAGGACCCCTGTGTCCACACTTGTTTTATATGAAATATATAGGGAATATTGGAAGTGTCTGAATACTTTTGTCCACTGTCATAAGTGTACTCGATACAACATTTTGTGATAAAGTTTGTCCGTTACTTGCGATAGATCGGTGGTTTTCTCCAGGTACTCCGATTTCATCCACAAATAAAACTCACAAAAAATTCATGAAATGTTAGCCGCTAGATGTTTGTAACCATCAAACAAATCAAGCAATTCTATGTAAATGTATTTCTGTTTTAAGCTATTTTATCATTTAAATCACTTTAATTCTAATTGTTTATCTCACCGACATCGCTCCATTAACATCCCTCTTATAAATGAAAATTATGGCATCAGGTCAAAACAGCAGTTAAACAATTACATGAAACTGTCGATTTTGGCAGGTATTCGAAAGGGTATGTAAATCTAGAGCATGGTCAACAGATTGCTAATATTCATCGTTCAATCGTTTTATCATCTTCAAAATTTAGGAACTTCATTTAATTTTATGCATAGTTCATTAACTAGAATTGCTGTACCAAAAAAACTCTAAAAAAGATTTGATGATTATATTATCTGTAATCTCAAATAAGGTTAGGGTTATGGTGTTTAACGCCACTTTTAGCAATATTTCAGCTATATCGTGGCGGTCAGGTTTATTGGTGGAGGGACACGGAGAAAACCATCGACCTGCAATTTTGTCACATAATGTTTTTTCGATTACACCTCACCATAAACTAAAATAAGTTTGTGATATAAACAATACGCACTAAATAGCATTAACATATACGACATTATTTTTTTTTTTAAATGGATGAGTACAAGTATAGTCTAAGATACACCAGCCCTCGGGCTTTGGAATTTCCTCGAAATGTCAAACAAAACGATAACTAGAGAGTACAACTGTGTAAGGTACGTTTTACACATCGTTTTCGTTATTTACTCAAAAATATACATCATTCAGCTTTGGTTAATAGAAGTCTTTCGTGTAAACCACACCTTTATTAATATAAAACAAATATCAACAAAACGAACAATCACCTCTCATCTTAACTGAACTTACTATACACGAAAAAAAAGCCACGTCACATGACGTTGAAAATGACGACTAGCACAAACCACTCCTCTTGTAATATTGAAGAATGAAGAAATAAAAATAAGTGACAAAAACCGATTGACTACTATTGTCTGTCTTTATGTTGAGGTTTTATTACATGGGCACACTAATGTGGCGATATAAACCGGGTTATATACGTTATATAACAATATATAAGATATACAACTGAAACTTAGACAAATAAAAGTATACCCGTGTTGTTCTGTCATCTTTAACTTTCAGAGAGATATATATATATATATATATACACAAAGAAAAAAGTTAAGCACCCCCATGTTTTTTTGAAATGACAAATGATACGACAAGTATCACGAGATTACTGACCAGATAATCTCAAGAACGCAATGGTGACCTGTTAGGACATTACATTGGCTGTAAGTAACCACAAAAAAAAATCAAGAAAAATTTTAATTTAATGAATATTTAATCACAATATCACAAGGTCAGTTTTTGCAGTAAAACATGTCCATTTTAAGGATTGACCTTCACAGTTCAAAAAGCATGATAAGATTGCCATTTTACTTTCAAAACGTCACTTATGAATCACTTGACGACAACTATTGTTCAAAGTTCAGTACCGGGTGTAACCCCCACGTGCTTGGATGACGGCCTCAACCCTGCGTCTCATCCCTCCAGTTAGACGTCGGATGTCCTGTTGTGATAGCTGCTGCCATTCCCGATGCAATGCTGTTTCCAACCGACGAATGTTTTGCACAGGAGGTTCCCGAGCATGTATACGACGGCCTAACATATCCCATCTATGCTCTATGGGATTCAAGTCCGGGCTCATGGGTGGCCAAGGAACAGAAGTCACGGCTTCGCTTTTGAGGTAGGCGGTTACTGCTCTTGAACGATGGGGCCTGGCGTTGTCATCCATATACACAGGCCTTGTAGCTAGTGGGTGTTTTTCGAAATGGGGGACAACAACTGGTTGCAAGACGTCTCTGATGTACTGATCACCAGCTAGGTTGCCTTGTATGGTGACTAAATCCAGCTTGCAGTCATGACAGATACACCCCCAAACCATTACTGAACCTCTACCGTAAGGGACAGTTGTCTGAATGTTCCTTGGGGCATAGGCTGTATTTTTGTGTCTCCAAACCCTCATCCGGCCGTCGGTTACATGAAGCAGAAACCGGTTCTCGTCTGACCAATGGATCTTGCGCCATGTCCTTAAATTCCAACCACGTCGTGCTAAATACCATGCCAAACGTGATCGTCGATGTCGGTTTGCCAACAGTGGACGTTTAATGACTCTCCTTGACTTAAGTCTCGCTGATTTCAGACGGTATCTAACTGTTCTTGTTGACAGACGTCTATTGGGCAGCCAGTGTTGTTTGAGTACGGGACTGATTGCGAATGGCATCCGTCTAACCGAACGCTGCAATGCCCTGTCGTCACGATCAGATCTTGGCAAGTCTTTCACATTGTTGGTTTATGTGTGTTTTCTCATCAGTCGGCTGATTACAGTATAGTGGTAGCCCATCTGACGTCCAATAGCTTTGAAGGACATCCCTGTTGTATGCATGCCGATTATTTGCCATCTTTGTCTGATATTCGCCTTCGTACCATGCTTACTGAGAATGAATAAATCTTTTAAAACACCGGACTTAAATACCCAAATTCGAAACGTGAACATACTGAATTTTGAGTAATGCGCGAGAGACATGGTTCACGTGCATGACTAGTCGATATTAGACATAATGGTCACACCTGTGTGAGCACATCTTTTTAATGGAACATTGTTCTTGCTATAATCAATATAAATATTAGAATCTAAACTTAGTGTAACTTATTCTGTTTTAATATATCAGGGGGTGCTTAATTTTTTTCTTTGTGTATATATAATTGAAATGTGTAAATTTTTGCAATATATCTAAATCTTTAAGTTGGAATGAGTAATTTTAAAGGATGTGACTACTTTCAAAGCAATTTTGTGTCTGTTCAAAGCAACGACATCTGCTAGAATTCCATCGTCTTCGGTCCTTCTCATTTCTGTGTTTAGAAGTTTGAGGTTTGACAGAGGAAGGAGTGGTTCTTATTGTTGTGGTTGGCAATATTGTCGTCCATTACTGTCTATTTTTTTGGGGTGTTTTCTGGCATCTAGTAACGTGAGGTATTTGATAAGAAAATGTATGACATATACCTATCTAAGACCGAATTTAATGCAACTATATTTTCAGTTGAAAATTACCGGCACTTGGCATTTTATCCCCCCTTTCCCCAGAAAAAAAGATATAAGCTTAAAAACACAATTATCAAGAAATTTTACTATAGCATGAAAACGGCCATTTTATTTTCAATTTCATTGTAGTCATCTTGCCCATCAGATTAGATAAAAATAATGTAGTGTAGCAATAGATTAATAGACACTGCATAGATATTTCGATAAAACAAAAGATTTCAGATTTCAATATCACAAATACATGAATTTCATAATAAATAAAACAGTGTTATGCTACCCTGCAATTATAGCAATCTTATATTGGAGAGGTGGGGTGTGGAGGAGGCTATCAAGTTGATCTATCTTTTTATATTGAAACACTGTAACAATGTTTTAAATGCTTTATCTACCAAATAGTGCACACTTTACATTATCGTCAAGTATTATTAGCTTACAAATTTCACACAAAAATTAACACTAGAATAATGTAGATACAATTCCAATTCTTGCTTAAAATGTAGATATATTGGAGAGCTAGTGCGAGATTGTTGTTTAATACCAATTGGCAAATGAGCACTTTTCAAATATATCAAAGCGAAAACAACTTATATCTTTGATGAGATGGTAATTTAATACTTGCTTTGTACTAAACAGACTTGTTATCCTGAATCCGATTCAACCAGTCTTTGCTCTTTCTCTTTTGGGCACTCTTTGGCGGAGAAGCAGCAAATACCAATTTTATGATCGAAATCGTCATATCTTCCGCACACGAAACGATGATGCTGACCTAGACGGCACTATAGGTACTGGTCTTTTGGAGAAAAATTGTATTGTAGAGGATGTGACTGTTCATATGCAATCTGATTAACCCATTTTGCTATAATATTGTCCACTGAAATCGGGAAAGTTAAAATATAAAACATCTGCAAATGACAGACAACAAACATGGCGATATCGACAGATCATGTGACATATCGCCGACCAATATACAAATATGTATTGCCTTGTCAAGAAACAAAAGGATGAAAAATAAAAATAAGTTACAGTCATCATTTATTGAAAAACGATAGCCAAATTTCTCTCTCTCTCTCTCTCTCTCTCTCTCTGATAGGTTATCTATTATCAATTGGACACCAAGTAATTCTGGATGAATTTTCAAACAGATCAGCAATCAGTTTGTATACTCTCGTTGTTTGTACACTGTCCATAAAAGTTACCGTTAATAAGAAACGCCCTTGTTATTAAGAGGGAGAAGCACGCGATCGTTTTGAAATTGGATACTTTTTAGCAAATATTTCTTTGTAATTTGTCAAGATTACTATGATGAATAATAACAAATCCACGACTTAAAATGCATGTAGATAGGTTTTTTATGTTGTAAACTTCCTGTACCAAGAGGTGAGATTTACCTCCACCCATTTTAGCATGTTGTTTTGACATCTTCGAATGTTACATGCCGTCAGAAAGCTCTCTTCTTCTGCAAGCATTTTATTTTTCAATATACATGTAGCACTTAATTTTTACATGTACTCTCTGGTAATTTGTTATGAACTTCCTGTACCAAGAGGTCAGATTTACCTCCACCCAATTTAGCACGTTGTTTCGACATCTTCGTAGGTTACATGTCGACTCGAAGCTCTTTTCTGCAAGCATTTTATATTTCAATATGTAGCACATAATTTTTACAAGATTGATTGATTGGTGTTTAACGCCAACTTTAGCAGTATTTCATCTATATCGTGGTGTGAACAAATTTTATTACCTCTCTGGTAATTTGACTACCCGTGCGTGTAATACCCCCTGAATTTTTACATGTCCTCTCTGGTAATTTGACTACCCGTGCATGTACCTTTAACCCCCCTCACCTTTACAAATCAATTATTTTGTTGTTCTAAAGATTTGACACGCACTTTTTAAAAGAACTTTCTTACCATATAATTAAGTAAAAAAAATGTTATGCATCAACCGTATTATAACGTATTTACTGTAAAATGTTGTAACTAGAAGGAGGAAATTCAGCTGTCAGTTGTTTCTCTGCTAGCCAATCAAATTGATTTAAATCGACAACAACAAAACTTATCAATGTAATTTAATGCTTCACTTGTATTAGATCATAAGGGAAACAAAAATACTAATGATATATTTTTGAATAGATATATAATTTTCATTTTAAATGTTGTATCTATTTTGGGAACCATTTTAATTAGTAGCATATATGAAGCTTACATCACATTAAGGCAAGGTCACGATACGTATACGGAGCCAATTGTATATAAACGCGATTGTTATCAAATTAACTTTATCTGTACAAATTTGTTTCATATGACCCGAGTTTACCTTTCACAGGTAAAATTCACATCTCTATCTTAAACATTGGGATACGATTTGTAAAATGGGGTAAAGTGTTTTGTGACTTAGACCGCCGTCTATAGATACTTTGTGTAAATATTGTAGCGCCGGACAACTTTGACTGTCCTATCATGGAGAAATGGATTTGTAATAGACGTTAATCCAGGGAAATGTTTCATTCCATTCTATGGTGTTGTTTACTGGTAAGTTACCCTTTTTATTTCATTTTGCACTAAAAAACAAAAAAGCTCTAAATGATTTAATGATAAAAGGGAGAGGCATTGATTGCAATACAACAATTTGAAGGTGTCGAAAAAAAAAAGGATGTCATTTTTTTCTTTAAAAACTAAAATCTCATTCTCTGATATTTTAAATGTATATTTCGATAACTACAAGTGTATATTATGTTTCCGTACTGATGAACAATCTAAAATATATTAAATAAAGAAGTCACCTACTTAGAAATTGCTATTAGGTATAATAGATTATGGTAAGTATTATGGCGTTTAATGCCACTTTCAACAATATTAGGTATAATAGATTATAGCTTTTGTAATATTAACATAATGTATAAATAAGAGGAAGAAGAAGTGTAAAGTAATTGTTTGGTATATGAACGACAGTTTGCATCTTCAATTTCTTACTAACGTTTCATATTAATACGTGGATTAGCACAGTGAAATACAAGAATAATTTAAATCTTTCATCACGCTACATACTCATTAGAGAAAGATTGTCATTACAGCTAACAATTGTGTATTTGTTAATGAAGTCTCTAAATAAAACGGGTGACATAAAATAAAATCACTTATCTGAATCATATTTTAAATGAAAGGAAGAAGTAAATAAAGGTAATAACAAAATTACCGAACTCCGAACAATCTTATAAAGGGAAAGTCAAAACTCATGATTATATAAACAGACAAAATCAGTAAACACGAGGAACTATAATTTTCTTTATTCGTATTGTCAGACGCGGACTTGGTGTTAAAGCCGGCCCGGGCAACCATCACCTATAACGTCGGCCTATTGTTAATTAATCTCAGAGACTAGCTGGGTATTGCCCAAATGCCCGTATTACCAGTCCGCCTCTAGTATTGTTTAACTATAATAACGAAAGATTTATTTTTCACTTATACAATTGAAGAACAAATAATGAAAATATCGTAAACGAATCAATCATTGCAATCAATTAACTTGGCAAAAATAAAAATCAAAACAAAATATACAAGTTTGCCAAAATATACAATGGATTTATTGAGCTCGTACCAACAATTGTGTATCTTCATAGTAAAGTTAAAAAAATACATACGTTTGATTGAAACTGAGGTTCATATCTAACTTAACCAACAACAACAAAAATACCCGAAAAATGTTTTACAATATTTTGTAACTTTTGGTGAACAACAATCGATCAATAAGATAAGTTGATGTTCTGAGAGGTGAAGGGGCAAATCTTCCAATGTTCCACGAAAATTTTCGGTTTTGACTGTAGAGTATTCAATGCAATAACTGCATCACATACATTGTATATTGAAATAATCTTTAAAACAAACATTTTGTGGTAACATAGAATAAGGGTTTGACGCACATTCTGTATTTCTTCATATCGTATATTTGAATGACCATTACCAAAACATTTTAGTATCTTCTCAATTTCTCAGATATAATAATGGTTTACTTTGCTCTCTAACAAGATAGATAACATGTTTCTTATGTAACTAATCAGGATGGATTTTAGCCGTTGTCCTTATAAAAATACTATCTTTATCAATCTGATTTGTTATGCAATACACATCTGTTATGCTAATTTTCTTTGATATTTGACTTTGAATACTACTTAAAAGGGTGTTTTCTGTATGATACGACTGTCTACTAGTGACAGTTCCCCGTACTGAAACCAAAGATCTAGAGCTGCCCATCTTGTCCCCGTATGGCGGTGGAAGGGGGAGGGGACTGTCAGGTTATAATACGAAAAGCCAGACCGTGGACTATGATGCTTGCCGTGTTTAGAGTGTGCCACATTCCTTGCACGTTATACACCTCTTATATATTTATTTCGAATAGAGTATGCGCATTATATCCGCTAAAAAAGCTAAAATGTACATCCCTTCCTAACTCTCCATAGTCATAAATCATTGCTTATACAAAAGGTATATATCCTCTCTATGAACCATTATGATTACATAGGTAATAGGTTGTCTTATTCCTCTCTCATTTCTATAATTTGTATATATATTGTTGAACTTGTTCTCACACCACCTGAATATGTATGAATTATTTGCCATTGTACGTTATGCAACCAGCAATCAATAATTTACATACTGCAATGTATTTTCCTGCACTCAGCCAACTATTAAACAAGTCTACAAATAATTGTTTGCTTTATTTCTCTACTATTAGTCAATTATATGGTCTTGCTACCCATATTCTAAGTATGAGCGTTGTGCACAAGCAAATAACAACATGTAGCTGTGTAACGCACACCATTGAAAACGGTTTATAATGGCCTGCAATGCCGCTTGTTCAATCTAGGTTTATTAAATCTGACAAAGTTTTGTAAGTTTTGACATTATAAGGTAAGCGCAATGCATGTACATTGTGCACAAAAAAGGTGATACTCACAAGACGCCGCGTGGCTTCATTACCTGTTTCTAAAGCTCATTCAAATGAATTTTATATCTTCCGACAATGCACATACCGGTATATTGCATATGTAATTCCTTAATGTAACTATAAATCAGAGCGTTCGTTTCTTCTTTGATTTTCTCAACATTAATGCAATAAATGTGTTTATTACGACAAAGTTCGACTATCAGTTCATTTCGAAAGGGTAATTCCCTGGTTGACTCAAAAGAAAAGTTTGGAGATACCAAAGGGGTAATCAGGATCCATTAATCGAAGGAGTGACAGCACAATGACCAAAAAGAAAAAGGACAAACAACGATCTACAAAACACTACACAAAAAACGAAAGATCGAGCAACAGGAACCCCACTAAAAACCGGGGATGAACTCAGGTGCTCCGGAAGGGGAAGCAGTTCCTTCTCCACTAGTGACACCCATCGTGTTGCCTCAGGATAATGTGTACGACTGGAACACTATCAAAATAACACTTCGCGTGTTGGTCTAGTACACAGCGGACATCATCATCATCTCATTGAAATGTAACTTGCTCTCGCTATGATATAGCTGAAAAAGTGTTCACTTGGCTTTAGACAACAGTCACCACTAACTCACCCATCATGCACCCTCCTTCTTTGTGGTAAAAATTTAGCACACGCATGAGGTCTGGTTTCAATATATACCGTACATATCTTTTGTCGTCAGTATTTACAATTAAGCAAGTCTGGAGTATGTGAGATATGCTTCATCTTTTGTTGTCCCATCTCAGTTTGTTGTGTTTCGACTGATCGTGTTTTTAACACCCGAATTTTGCTATTGACTTTCACAAAGAGTTTAAATCAGTTGGGTTTTTTTTTGTATTTTTTTTGTTCCATAATTGACACTGTGTCAAAACAATGTATGTAATTCTGTGAAATATAAATAAGTATATAGAAATTAAACTTTATTTAGCCATGTTTCTATATGTTGTGACATCATGTTTTGACACTATTCGAGTATGTTTCGTAAATACAGTGTTGCATGCGTTGTGGTGTGCAGCTGTGTGAAAGACTTCACTAATGTTGTTATAACTTGTGTCCAATCCCTTTTGCAACTGTTATGCAAATAAAATATGTTTAAAATAAATTAAAGATGTGTGTCCGCATCGGTTTTTTTTTAAATTGTATTAATTTATTTGAGATTTCTACTTTTGTAACAATAAATGTTGTTCTTTTGAAATCAAATATGTCTTAATAATAGACCATTGTTAAATAAAAACGAATGTGTGAAGTATAACTAGTATTTGCATAGCAACGGTATGTTTGGTAATGTTCAAGTAGCAATCTCCGACAATCTTCAACATCCTCCATATGGTGTGTCATTCAGGCCTATTTATTTTCTCTGTTTGATTATAGAAATCGCCTCGGGGGTGTTTTATTTTCCCAATAGTACGTTTCAAGAGCTAACATTATTCAAAATTTTATAGTAATTTAAAGTCAATAAGTGAAATTGAAAGTTTAATACAATTTAAATGAGGTACAATGTAATCTGATTTTAGATTTAACTATTGATAAATTTACGAGAAACTCAAAAATGTCGCTTAATAATTTGATAGTTTTTTGTTGTTGTTGCATTAAATGCAAATGATATCTTGAAGACTAATTTGAAATGATCTCATTTTGGTATTCAGTTATTAGTGGTCACGATTTACATATACCGTCAGTGGCAAGGTGTACTCGATGTACAACCCTTACTTGTGAAAGTTTGTCGGTGTCTAACAGAAGAATTCTACCTCCCCTTCCACTTTTGATAAATCCACAGTTGTGCTTTCAATTTAACTGATGTTTAAAATGACGATCTTAATTATTCTGAATGGAATGGCGAGATTAGCTATTTCAAAATTATAGCCTTTTATTTTCACAAATTGTATGGAATATTTCGCCTATGAGTGAAACATCCCACGTAAATGTATGTTCTGTATATGTTTCGTCATCTAACATAGCACTAATTTGCATTTGGGCAATTTTTTTTATGAAGGTTAGCTTCAATCGATACAAAACCAACCACACATTAACTATTTGTGCCAAATGTTGTCTCATTTGGTTCAATGGTTATAAAGAAAAGTACAAAAACAGGTTGAACTGGAAATGTACAAGCATGATCATTTGGATGGACGACACACCTTTCTAAAAACCAATCTAATTAAAATTAGATCTTGAATTGCTCCCCCTTTTAAATTGCTTTAAAACAATTGTTTGATATGGAATTCATTATGGCCGTCATCACAATTGCTAGGTTACCATGGTACTTTTTACATTTAAATCGTCTGTAACACTACTTTACCAATAACTATTTAATTGATACAAATAGTCCGTGTGGATGGTGTCGGTTATTTCAATCCGCCATCCAAGATAGCCGCCACTGGTAATTATGTAACCTAACACTCTTGGGAAAACTGGTTATATAGTAGATTTCCTCTCTACCTATGGAGGGAAAATGATTATGAATTTAAAAAATAATTATTCTCTTGGGAATTTACTACAATAGGAGTTCTGCCTTACCTGTTGGATGGAAATGGATGTGGGAATATTTCTACAAGACCGATTATCTCCACCAATAAAATTTACCCTTATGATTGTTGAGAGTGCATGGCGTTACACACTCTTATCTAGATAATCAAATCCGTCCAAACTTTTAAATTGGATTATTAAAGTTAATGACGAGGAAATGATCGCTACTTAACGAAATATGTCTATTATCAAGGACGGTCCTAGGTATAGTTTATCTTTATGATATATATTTATATATTTGCTTGATAAATGTCATAAATATGGTGGAGGTTATTGACTCAAACTGGTTAGTTATACATGTGTATACCCAATAAGAAATAATATAGATTAATGGAACCTAAACAAATAGTTTGTCCACGACTCTTATACACCCTTCTCTTAAACAATTATCAATAAATTGCTAGAATAAGTAATTGTTGTTTAAGTCCAGGTGAGCAATTTTTCAGCTATATTACGGCGAGAACAAGTTAGGTTGATATAAAAAGATGATGATGTGCAATGTGAATAAATTCAGATCTCTAACGTGCTCCCTCTTACTGATATGTCGCCGCACCCACGTGAGAGATGCAATTTTAATGAGATTGGATGGTGACCGCTTTGTACTACACCAACACGCTTAGTTGGATATTTATAGTGCTAGCTCACTGAAACAACAGCCCGAGGATCGACATGTCGCTCCACTCCGGCACATTATCCTGATGCAGAGCCAACTGAAAAATCGAGCATAAAGGGTCGGAAAATGTGAAGTTTGCTCGACTTGTATACTCTATTATTTATATGACGACTATTACTTTTATGCAAAAATGTATATGATAAATGAATGCTAGAATTACATGCATAAATGAACTTCAGTGTAGTTGACGTGAAATTTCGAAATAAAAACTACTTAAGTAAAGCCTACATAAAATAGTAGACGAAAATGTAGTTATTACTAAAAACGACAGACTTAAGCCACCCTTGAGACAATCACGGAACATGCAACTCCTCAGAAACGATAGTTATAAATCGTTCTGTTGAAGCATTCAAGGTTGCTGTCTCCTCGATCAAATACTAATTTTAAAAACATGTAAATAGTTTTAGCCTTTGTCAATTGTCATGTGCAACCTCTGATATAATTTTCCACTTGTTGAAGAGGGTCAGTATTTGGTAATAGTAGAGGTCTTACATATTTTGCATGTGTTTAAAACATGGGAACCCAAACATGCTAGAGAGGGGACATTTAATCGTTAAGAAATAATATGAATGATTGTAAATAAACGTTAGAGAATACCGAAGGGGCAATCACAAAAGGACAATCCAGAGAAACCGGCAACATATGGTACACAAGACGAAGAAAAACAAAACAAAAACACAACACAATATGTGTTGGACACCACTGTGCGCAAACAAAATAACGTAAATAAAACATGAGCCCTCCTACAAACAACTGGAGGTACAGACGAATCGAACGATTATACAAAAAAAAGTAAAGCCATAATTATGATAACACATATTTTTATTGTCTACACCAAAAATACTCATGAACAAAGAAATCGTAATGAGTCTGTGTTAATTATAAACCATGTTAAAAAAAGAACATCTGGAACTAAACTTGAGAAAGTTGGCACTTTGTATTTAAGAAAATTGCATAGATCAATGCTTTGTTGTGTTATAAGAAAACGCTATTGATAAACATTGATATGTAATTACTGAGATTTTTCTCTGTCTTATGAAAGGAGTGGGTGAATTATTGTTGAGCATATTTTCAGCTATATCATGGAGAGAATACTGAAACAACAATCCACGTTAAGCCATGTCGCTCCAACTGGACACGGATGCCACTAGTGGGGCCGAACTGTTTTCCCTTCCAGAACACATAGAGTTCACTCCGGGTTTTTTTTTAGCGGAATTGGTGTTACTCGATCTTTAGTTTTCTGTGTGTTGTGTTTTAGATCATTGTTTGTACTTTTGTCCTTTTTCTTTTGACCATTGTATTGTTTGTCTTTCTTCGATTTATTGATTCTGATTAGCTCATTGCAATCTTCACTTTCGTATCCCAATAGCCAGCAGACTTAACGGAAAAGCAGGAAGTAAAAATTGTAATCTTTGATTTGTACCGACCTGGGCTGTAACCAACGATCCACCACACTCTTAAGCTTATGAAAGGATCTAAGTAGTAATTACAAACAGGCCATACATAGATTAATCGCCTTGTACCAGTTCATGTTGTCTCTATAAGAGTGTGCCTTTAATGACAAAATAATTGCTCCAATTGTTCATTGCATGAAATATTCTCGGGCTGTTCCGTGCATTGTCTGTAGACTCAGCATGGATTATTCATTGGTTATTATTATTTAACACATTTCCAATGAGTCGGCATTAGTCGTGTCTTTGAATGTGTTTTAATGTCGACGAACCCTCATCGACACTTCAGTAATTTCAAATTACATTATTTTATTTGAGATTTCTACAAATGTCTCAAGCTTTGACACTTCTTTGAAGACAAATTTGTCTTAATGATTGAAGAAATCTAAACAATATTACTATTATTTGCACAGCAATTGTAGTTTTAATCATTTCAAGCAGTCTCCGCGATTCTCAAGATGGCGTTTGATTCAGCTGTCTTGATTGAATATTGGTTTAAGTTCATTATTTTTTTCTTTATTATAATTTCGAGTACTAGAATTATTCAATTTCTTATTTGTATTTAAAGTTAATAAGCGAAATTTAGATATTAATTAAATTTAAAGTAGAGAGAAAAGTCTCCACAAACTGTGCAAGGGAAATTACAAGTATCCAAGAACAAATCTTGTATTGTGGCAAATACAACAATGACATTATATCTTGTCTCTCATCTTAACAGGAACAATTCAATAGCCGATTTCCAAATTTTCATAAGATGCATCGTTGGTCATTTGCTCACATCAGAAAATCTCCGTATGATGTTGGCAGTTCTGAAATACCGGTAATCAGGGGAGATCATCATTAATTTTTATGCAATTCAAAAGTAATCTGCCAATTGGAAAGAACAGTACACAATCACATTCTCAATCACAATTTAGTGGTGATAGGCGCTCAGAGGCGTGGGAGTGGATCTGATAATGGGGGGGGGGGGGCTTTTAAAGTGAACTGGAAAGTGTGGGGGCAAGCTTTGTAAGTGGAATGGAAAGTGGGAGGGCACACATTGAAATTGTACTGGAAAGTGAGGGTGGGACCTTTAAAAACTTACAAGCAAAAAAAGGCCATTTGACTTAAAACATACCCCTTAACCTCTTAATTTTTTAATTCCATGCTAAAAGTTCAGCTTTTTCTAAATCTTTTGCATTGCCCTCCCCTTTGAAAGCGGGGGCATATGGCCCCTTGCCCCCAACTCCTACGCCCCTTGTATTGATTGCATAAGTAAATGTAAATTGATTTACGATTCTACAGCGGGTACGACAGTACTACATATTTGAATGACCCATTTTTCAGTTTCAATCGGATGTTAATCAAATGACAAAAACCAAAATAAATACTATTTTTATTTGAGAGATGTGGTTTAAATCATGTTTAATACATTTAAGATAAAGCAGGAAAAGGTCATTGACATGAACTTGTCATATCTCGACGTCTCCAACCTTTATCAGTTATCGTATTTGTAAAATCTCGACGTCTCCAACCTTTATCGGTTATCGTATTTGTAAAATCTCGACGTCTCCAACCTTTATCGGTTATCGTATTTAAACAACATATTAAGAATAAACTGGTAGAACGTGCTAAAGTGGGTCACGGGTCACTGTGAGTATCGGGCGGCTGTATCGAGAGACAGATACGGTGTTGAAAAGACTGTTGATACTCATAAAATATTGATAAATGCAATAAAATTATATGTTTGTCTTCAAGAAATATGATAGACAAAACCATGTGTGAAGTTTTATGACGAAATATCTCCGATTTCTATGTAAATTTACGAGTTGAAGTGGGGAAACACCCACGGGTAATTTTAGCGATGTATTTTTATCTTAAATTTGTTGCGACTAAAGCTTAAATCAGCGTTAAAAATTGAACAAATATCAGTGGACTTTAAACAAAAATAATAATCCAGGATTAGTTTTTTTACTAAAAAAAAATCCAGGACCCCTGTGTCCATGAACTTTTTTTTTTTAAGTTAATGATATGAAATATTGACATCCACACTTGCCTTTTGGACAGCACATCTCTGTGTCCACACTTGTTGTAAAAAAAAAAAGTTATCGAGTCAAATTTTTGAAGAACTATATACAACGATTATTTTTGCTTATTCTGGTCATTCTTTAGACTCAGTGACATGGCAAAGAAATTTCAGTTCCATCAAGAATTATATCTAAATTTACCTGTAATTTGTTATGGTCTCATTATAAAATATTGTATATGTTGGAAGTGTATCTCTTGTTCTTTTTGTCAATCTGGTTTTTCAATTTGTTGGTATGTAAAAAATAATTGCGTTTTAAACCACTGTCACAGAGACACGAGGGATGCATTTCCATTATCATAAGGATATGGTAGTTGACATATAGTTGTCAGATTAATTTTTCTTTATTTTGTTTTATCTATTTAATTTTGTACCAGAATTGTTTCTACACACATATCTTCTGCCTTGGGTCCTATGTGTTCTACTCAAAGCTGAATGCATATTTCTTTTGTCGTGTGTACAATGTGTTCGTTTCAAATTTAGTTGTAGTTCTATTCTGTTTTGGGTACAATATGTACGTCTCGGGGCTCATCTGCCGTGGATATAACGAGTTCGTTTTACACTTGAACACTGTGTTCGTCTCAATACTTTGAAATGAATTATTTCAGGGCTTGTAAAGAATATAAAAAACTAAACAAAAGAACAAAGAGTGCGTTCTTCCAAAATATATATTCACAACTAGATGAAATTAATGAAACAAATCCTAAATTATTTTGGAAAACAATTGATAAGATAAAAAAAAATGTGGAAGAACACCACAACAAAACCCAATCAAAAAAGATCAATGGGAAAATGATTTAAAAAATTGATTAAAGGAAAATGAAACAATTTCTGATTCTAAATTTGACTTTAAAACTGATACATATATCGAAAAGTTAAATTCACCTATTTCTTGTAAAGAAGTGAGAAAAGCTTTAAAATCTTTAAAAAATACTAAAAGTGGAGGTCTTGACCTTATTCTCAATGAATTTTTAAAATATGGTGCACACAGCTTAATATTGCCATTGGTTAAACTCTTTAACAAAATTTTAGAATCTGGTATATTTCCAGATATTTGGAATATTTCAACTATCTCTACATTACATAAAAGTGGTTCTCTTTATGATTGTAATAACTACCGTGGAATAAGAATTGGAAGCTGCTTAGGAAAGCTATTTACCAAAAAACTACAATATAGAGTTTCTAGTTACCTAGAAGAAAACAATTTAATTGAAGATAACCAAGCTGGTTTTAGGCAAGATTACAGAACTACAGATCAAATATTTATTTTGAAAACACTGTTAAATAAATAATTACATAAGCTAAAAAAAAACTATATTTGTATGTTTTGTAGGCTTTTGTATGGCGTTTGATTCAGTTTGGAGAGAAGCTATGTATTTCAAATTGAGAGAAATTGGAATTACAGGGAATATCTTTAATGTTATAAAAAAATATGTATTCTAACACATTTTTCTGCATAAAAAAGAATAATTTTGTAACCACACCAATTAAAATGATATAGGGGTCAAACAAGGAGACAGTCTCAGTCCTACATTATTTATTGTTTTTGCTCCGTTTCTTATTAAGTCTCCCAAACAACGTTTGGAGACTTAATGTTTTTGCTCCGTTTCTTATTATTATTATTATTCTTATTATTCTCCTTTCTTTCTTTCCGTGCACCATGAACTTGTCCACGGCAGATCTCAGGAACTACAGGACAGAATTTCATGAAACTTAGTGGAGTTATAGATATATGTTTCTAGTTGATCCTAAAGTTTTCAGATTTGTGGTAAAGGGGGTCAAAACCATATTTTTGGGGGTTCAAAGAGGGTGGGGGTTACTATAGAATCCTATGGGAAACTTGAAATTTTGTACATTAATGTTGATAACTTCTAACTGGATAATGATAGAGACATAAAATTTGACATAGTGATAGGTCACCATTAGAGGAGCAATTCTGCGTTTTCAAAATTTTCAAAATGTCTGCCATTTTCAAAATGGCTGCCAAAACACGAAATAAAAATGGGGGGGTAAAAATTCAACATTGTCCGATATCATCAAAATTTGATATGTGGGTAGATAATGATGTCCCGACATTGAAAAATTTCTACCGATCACCATTTTCAAAATGGCCGCCACAATACCGCAAAAATTAAACATTGTCCGATATCATCACAATTTGATATGTGGGTAGATAATGATGTCCCGAATTGATTCCCGACATTGGAAAATTTCTAGCGGTCACCATTTTCAAAATGGCCGCCACAATACCGCACAAATTCAACATTGTCCGATTTCTACGACATTTTATATGTGGGTAGATTATGATGTCCCGAATTGATTCCCAACAATGAATAATTTCTACCAGTCGCCATTTTCAAAATGGCCGCCACAATACCGCACAAATTCAACATTGTCCGATTTCAACGACATTTCATCTGTAGGTAGATTATGATGTCCCGAATTGATTCTGACATCGAAAAATTTCTACCGGTCGCCATTTTCAAAATGGCCGCCACAATACCGCACAAATTCAACATTGTCCGATTTCAACGACATTTCATCTGTAGGTAGATTATAATAATGATAGAAACATAAAATTTGACATAGTGATAGGTCACCATTAGAGGAGCAATTCTGTGTTTTCAAAATTTTAAAGATGTCTGCCATTTTCAAAATGGCTGCCAAAACACGGCATAAAAATGGGGGGTGGGGGGGGGGGGGTAAAAATTCAACATTGTCCGATATCATCAAAATTTGATATGTGGGTAGATAGTGTCAGTGGCCGGTCTGGGAGACTTCATAATCGTTAGATTATAATCATATCTTGTTATTATTATTATTATTATTATTCTCTTTCTCTTTCTCCTTTCTTTCTTTGGCACATGAACTTGTCCACGGCAGATCTCAGGAACTACTGGACAGAATTTCATGAAACTTGGTGGAGTTATAGATACATGTTTCTAGTTGATCCTAAAGTTTTCAGCTTTGTGGTAAAGGGGGTCAAAGTCATATTTTTAGGGGTTCAAATGGGGTGGGGGTTACTTTAGAATCCTATGGGAAAGTTGAAATTTCGTACATTAATGTTGATAACTTCTAAATGGATAATGATAGAGACATAAAATTTGACATAGTGATAGGTGTCGGCCATTTTCAAAATGGCTGCCAAAACACAGGATAAAAAATGGGCGGTAAAAATTCAACATTGTCCGATATCATCAAAATTTGATATGTGGGTAGATAATGATGTCCCGAATTGGTTCCCGACATTGAAAAATTTCTACCGGTCGCCATTTTCAAAATGGCCACCACAATACCGCAAAAATTCAACATTGTCCGATTTCAACGAAATTTCATATGTAGGTAGATAATGATGTCCCGAATTGATTTCTGACATCGAAAAATGTCTACCGGTCGCCATTTTCAAAATGGCCGCCACAATACCGCACAAATTCAACATTGTTCGATTTCAACGACATTTCATATGTGGGTAGTTTATAATGTCCCGAATTGATTCCTGATATCGAAAAATTTCTACCGGTCACCATTTTAAAAATGGCCGCCACAATAGCGCACAAATTCAACATTGTTCGATTTCAACGAATGATTTAGGTAAATGTTTTGATGACAAAGACAAATCATATCCATTAGATTTAGGAAATCATAAAATTAATCATCTACTATTTGCAGATGATCTGTTACTATTATCAGAAAATAAAGAAGGTCTCCAACATTGTCTTTACAAACTTAACTCTTACTATATTACCTGGAGATTATAAATTAACCTGAAGAAAACCAAGATAATGATTTTTAGCAAAGGTAAAAAAGATTATTCAAAATATCACTTTTTTCAAAATAATTCACAAATTGAAATTGTTTAAATATACAAATATTTAGGCATTGTATTTTATTTCAATGGTAATCTTAAACATGCTGCAGATGATCTCTATAATAAAGCACTAAAAGCCTTTTTCTCTGTTAAAAGTAAATTTAATAATTTCCAAGAGGTACCATTGAAAACCTGTCTTAAACTCTTTGATAGTCTACTTAAACCTATTTTGACATATGGTAGTGAAATATGGTTGTCAGATTATAACATAAATTTAGATAATTTTGACAATCTACCAATTGAAAAATTACAACATAAGATGTTGAAATGTATACTTGGGGTCAAAAGACAGTCATCAAATATGGCGAGCAGACTTGAATGTAACAGGAGTCCAATGTTGATTTTCTCATTATGTTTAATGTATAATTATTATATAAGACTAGTTAAAATAAATAGAGATAGAATATTATATAGTGCATTTACCACAGATCAAGATTTAGCTCAAGAAAACTCAAAATGCTGGTTTTCTACACTAAATAAAATATTTAAAATACTTAAACTTGATATCAAAGATTTGGCAGATAATAGCGTTTTTAGAAATAATTTGATAGGGTATTATCATTAGCAATCTGACCCACAACTACAAAAAATTAAATCTGGGGCTGTAGACAGTAAATTGATACTTTTTAGCAATATTTTTATTCCAAATTTTGTTCCCCTCTATCTTGAAACCAATCTAAGCAAAAGTATAAAAAGTAAAATTACACAACTACGTATCAGTGCTCATTGTGTAAATGTAGAGCGGGGTAGATATAATAAACCTAAAATTCCAAGAGAAGAACGATTCTGCAAATTCTGTACTGAAGTAGAGACAGAAGAACATTTTTTGATATCATGCCATAAATATAAAAATATAAGGAAAACTTTTTTCAAGTCTTATGGTTTAGATCTAAAAGATTCACATAATACTTATTTTTTACTGTCTAAACTTTTAAATCCAAAAAATATTATTGAATGTAATTATTTATATAAATTCATTAGGGACGCATTAGAAATAAGAAACACTTCTTAAAATATGTGTACAACTGTATTATTATATACTGTATGTAACTTTTAAATGTTGTTTTGTATATTATCATGTGATTTGTAATGGAGAACACTAATGTATTATTATTAGTTATCTTTAATAAAGAATTGAATTGAATGTACATCTATTGTTCCTTTGGTACTATTAGCATTACGGTATTCTCAATACGTAGTGTGTACTATGTGTACATTTCCTCTGCCTTGAGTACCATCTTATTCGTGTCAATCAATAGCTCATCTTCTCTGCCTCCTTGAATTCTTCTTTGTTCGTCTCAAAACTCTACATCTTGTCTGCATTAAGTGCTATGGACATATTTCTTCTGTTTTTGGGTACTTATATGTTAGTATCAAAGCTGACAAAACCGTACAACCCGAGACATTTCGAATGACTACTTGAACTAATCTTGATATAAACACATGTGCATTGTTGCTGGTTATTTTTACGTTGATGTAAAAATTAGAACAAGTACAACACTACCTAGAGTGTTACAAGTGGTCGTTGGTGGTCCGTTGAAAGGCAAAATTTCCAAAAATATTGTCTATGAAAACACAAATATACGATTACAATGTAATTGATTGTCAAAAATATTTTACAAACAAACAATGTCAAAATAAAAATACTTGCATCATTGTATATATTGATTGAAAATAAACGCAACATGAAATCACCGCCCAAGTAAACATTAGAAAAAACATTCCGTATAATCAGGAGATAAATAAAATCAGGGAACCAGAATTACAATTCTAATTAACACCACAGGAAAAAGTCCCATAATATATTTATTATGTGGGATATTGTCACATTTTTTGCGATTTGAAGTGTAATTTTTAATAAACCTCGCATTAAAGTAATATTTGGAATCCTTAAAACTTTCAAATATTGTAAGCCTAAAAAAATAATTTACAAAGAATATGTGTGAAAACATATTATAAATGGTTCTGTACTATGTGTGGTTATAATACAATGACTCCGTGCTACATGACTTTTAAGTACATGTGTAATTTGGAATGTGTAATCTAAGGGTCTCGAGGAATGGTGTTGCGTCTTGTTTGTCGGCTGTCTATTTTGAATGACCAGCGTGTTAAATTGTAATCTTATTCATGTTCATTTAAAGTATATCCATTGAACATTTTTGTATCTTACAAGGACTTTTACACGATTTAAATTTTTATTGATTATATTATTATATGTTATTCAGCTATCAGACAGGGTATATAATGTGACATTCCCGGCTTATGATCTATATTCCTTATCAGACAGGGTATATAATGTGACATTCCCGGCTTATGCTCTATATTCCCTTCGGCGATTCCCGGCTTATGATCTATATTCCCTGAGGCGCAGCCGAAGGGAATATAGAGCATAAGCCGGGAATGTCACATTATATACCCTGTCTGATAGCTGAATAACAAATATATTACGGATTTAACCATTTTTTTGTTAAATACAGAACCAAACTGTCGTATAAATTTTGTTTTAATTTTTTTTAATTTTTTTTTGTTTTTTTGTTTCCTTTTTGTTTGTTTATTTTTATTTTCCTTTTGTTTTGTTTTTTTACCACGTACATAGTCCCAATTCATATTTAAAACTTTATTAAATATTTTGCATCTTTTATTTTCATTTTCCGTATTTCTAGATGTCCCTTTTCGTACCTCTGACATTCTTTGTTCAATGACATTAAATATTTGTCACGTGATATTTTATGGACTGAGGTGTCTCATAAAGGAAAATCCTGTTCAATATTTCTAAATCAACACAATTTCATATGCAGTAAATTTAATAAACTTTATAATTATAACATTAATATATTACATAACAAAACAACGGGTTTGTGAAACAATTTCAATAATTAAAATGTTAACAATAAGCAAAAACTTGTTGTGGCCCCGTGACCTCGAAAGTTTTAAAGGCGGAAACTTTAACACACTTTCACTTGTTGATTGTTATGTTCAAATTTGTAATGGTACAGCCGTGGAACATGGGAGTTTGCTGAATTGTTCTGGTGTTTGTGACGGAATTAACTGTTGTAAGAGTGTTATAATCACAAAATAAATCATCATAATTTACATCCAAAATGTCAACGACGTCCGTAACCACAGGGGCTAGGTGCGTCCGAAAAAAACCCAAAACAAACTATATAATACTACAAGGGGGCGAACTCACTTGCTCCCATTTTTTTTAAGTCGTCGTGTTAAATTGATCGTAACTTCGGAACGCTTTAATATTTTCAAAAAATGTTTCCACCAGTCGAAAGTCAAGTAATTTTCCTTTCCAAAGAGACCCCAATTGTTAGTGTAGGCCCCCGAACTGCTGAGATATCATACACGAACCAAAACAAAACGGCGTGAAAATCCGAAGTCGTACAAACGCTGGGATGACCACTTCCCATCTGTGTACAGACTTTCCCATGCGTAAACGAGTCATTTTGACTAGCTAAATACTTTCATCCATTCAAATTATGATAAAATTTCTTACCTTACGCCAATTTATATGTCCTTTAAGTCTGTTTTTGAAAGAAATCCCATTTGCATCCTTGACAAACGCCATAGACGTGAAAATTGAGAGAGTTCTAACGGGCTTTTTGATTGGCTGAACAATCTGTATCATAGAACCCGCGGTACCATAGGAAGGGAGTATACAAGTACTTGTAAGAATCTATCTTACAGTTCACTTTCAAATATAAAAAAAAAAGTTTAAATGAGTTCTCAACTTTAAATATCTTTTTATTAGCTCACCTGGCCATAGGCCATGTGAGCTTTTGTCATGGGTAAGCGTCCGTCGTCCGTCCGTCCGTCCGTTAGCTTTTCACATTTAAATCTTCTTCTCTGAAACCGCTGAACAGATTTCAACCAAACTTGCCAGAAATGTTCACTGGATGGTCCTCTACCAGATTTGTGTTTTTGGTGCTGATTTGAAATCCAACATGGCTGCCAGGGTCCATAATGTGTTCTCATTGGCTGAAATTTTAAAAATCTTCTTGTCAGAAACCACTAAGTCAATTGAATTGTGACTTTGCAGGAATGATCATTGGGTGGTCCTGTACTAAAATTGTGAATCGTTTGCAGATCGGAAATTCAAGATGGCCGCCATGACTCGACTTAGTTTAACATTGGACCCTATGGGAATTTCATATTTTCATCTTTTTTTCTGAAACCACAAAATAGATTTGAACCAAACTTGGCAGAAATGTTCATTGGATGGTCATATACAGATTTGTGTTTTTGGTGCTGATCGGAAATCCAATATGGCTGCCAGGGCCCATAATGTGTTCTGATTGGTCGAAATTTTAAAAATCTTCTTGTTAGAAACCACTAAGCCAATTGAATTGTGGCTTTGCAGGAATGATCATTGGGTGGTCCTGTACTAAATTTGTGAATCGTTTGCTGATCGGAAATTCAAGATGGCCACCATGACTCGACTTAATTTTAACATAGGACCCTATGGAAAAAATGTTTAAAAGTCTTCTCCTCTGAAACCAGTAAGTCAGTTTAAAGCAAACATGGGATGAATGGTCCTTAGGTGGTCAACTTTCAAAATTATGTCCTGTGACCCCGACCTCCATCCAAGATGGCCGCCATCGGCAAACATATTTTTAACATAGGACCCTATGGGAAAAATGTTTAAATTTTTTTTTCTCTGAAATCAGTAAGCCAATTTAAAGCAAACATGGCATGAATGGTCCTTAAATGGTCAACTTTCAAAATTATATCCAGTGACCCAAAACTCCATCCAAGATGGCCACCATCAGTGGACATAGTTTTAACATAGGACCCTATGGGAAATATGTTTAAAAATCTTCTTCTCTGAAACCAGTAAGCCAATTTAAAGCAAACATGGCATGGATGGTCCTTAAGTGGTCAATTTTCAAAATTGTGTCCAGTGACCCTGACCTCCATCCAAGATGGCCGCCTTTAGCGGACATACTGTAGTTTTAACATAGGACCCTTTATGGGAAAACATGTTTTAAAATCTTCTCCTCTGAAACCAGTAAACCAATATAGCAAACATGTCATCGATGGTCCTTAGGTGGTCAACTTCCAAAATTGTGTTCAGTGATCCCGATCTCGGTTCAAAATGGCCGCCGTCAGCAGACATAGTTTTAACATAGGACCCTATGGGAAAATTGTTTAAAAGTCTTCTCTTCTGAAACCAGTCAGCCAATTTAAAGCAAACATGGCATGGATGGTCCTTGGGTAGTATACTTTCAAAATTGTGTCCGGTGACCACGACCTCCATCCAAGATGGCTGCCATGAGCAGACATAGTTTTAACATAGAACCCTATGGCAGTATGGGATTTGAATAGTAACTTAGATGTATTCGCCATGCAGACATTCTTAAGAGGACTTATTTATGTCAGGTGAGCGATACAGGCTCACCTGAGCCTCTAGTTGTGTCTTATAAACCTTGGAAAAACGTTTCAGAATATTGGGTTTATACTGAAAGTCTATCTCTTTAAGTACAGGCAGTGGACAAAAGTATGCACGATTTCAATTTTTCTACTATATTTCATATAGTCAATTTATGATGCATTTCATATACAAATCATATCATGTAGTTTCTTAGTTTGACGAAATATTGCATATTTTTTTAATCTATATTTGAGGCGGGACATCATGACAGCGATCGTATGCTGCTTGTAGTTGGGCTTATATCTACCAATATAACCATTGTCTATCATCACTATAGTAGTGAGTTAGGTTGTTTCTTGTACCGAGGTGTACTCGATACAACATTATGTGATAAACAAATAAAGTTTGTTGGGCAATGTTTTTCTCCGGTTATACCTGTTTTTCATCCAACAATAAAACAACAACCGTCGTACATTAAATTGATATGTTGTTGAACGTGGTAGGAGTTGAACATCCATAAGCCATTCTTACTTAGATATACTGTGCTGGGATAATGATTTCAGTTTTCGCCTGGTTTGATACTTACATTATATTAGCAATATGTAGTATTAGGTTGTAGGAAAACTTATTCTTGTTCCTGTAAGGTACATGATACCATTGAACAATTTCGTACTCTAATAGGTTTGTAACAGAACCTGACTGTTGTATCAAGTTACAAATGTTTAATCATCTTACTACTGAGAAGTAAAAACAGTTGTCTTGTGATCAAATAGTGTTTCTTTTTAATTTGATTTCAATTAATGTAATTTTTATTACACGATAAATTATTTTCTGTCGTGACTTTTGTCTATTTGAAGATTGGTGAGGTCCACGTAAAGACGTTTGAAGTAACATCAAACATTATTGTTTTGCTTTGAAGATGGTTATTTAATAACAAAATTTGCCATAACAAAATAATTGAATTATAGTGATTAACTATACCAGAATATCATAATTTTTGTTTACTTTTTATTTTAGACAGTTAACACAAGAAACATGTCAAGTAAATACTAAATCTTCATTTCTTTTATATTTTTTATATGCTCTTATCAGTTGTGTAATGGTTAGCGTGCTCGCCACGAGTTCGGTAGATCATGGGTTCCAGCCCCGGCTATTTCAAACCAAAAAAAAAAGACTATTTATTATATCATTGATTCCAGTCCGCTAAACACGTAGCATTAAGACTGGTTGGCTCAAAATCAGGAATGAGGGGGTGACTGGATGTTGTTTAACGCGAAATCAGCAAATTTTCATCTATATCATGGTGGGGACAAGTTACATGATTCCGCATTCGACGAGATGATGATGTCCGCTTTGTACTAAACAGACACGCTTAGTTGGATTTTTATAGTGCTAGCTCATTGAAACAACAGTCCACGGGTAGACATGTCGCTTTACTCGGACACATTATTCTGATTCCAAGCCAACCAGTCTTTGTTCTTTCTCCTAAATACTGCGTACTTAGCGGAGAAGCAACACAAGGGATAGAACCAACAATCTACCGCACTCGAGGCGAGCACGCTAACCATTACATCACCGATGTGGTTTAGAGAATGACAATAATGTGTCTACAAGAGGAGCGACGTGTGTATCCGCGGGATGTTGTGTCATTGAGCAAGCGCTATCGCAATCCAAGTAAGCATGTTGATCTAGTACAAAACTGACATCACCATCATCATCTCATCGATGTGTAACTTGTTCTCACAGTGACATAGCTGAAAAATTAACTTGTTCTTACAATGACATACCTGAAAAATTAACTTGTTCTCACAGTGACATAGCTGAAAAATTAACTTGTTCTCACAATGACATAGCTGAAAAATTAACTTGTTCTCACAGTGACATAGCTGAAAAATTAACTTGTTCTCACAGTGACATAGCTAAAAAATTAACTTGTTCTCACAGTGACATAGCTGAAAAATTAACTTGTTCTCACAATGACATAGCTGAAAAATTAACTTGTTCTCACAATGACATAGCTGAAAAATTAACTTGTTCTCACAATAACATAGCTGAAAAATTAACTTGTTCTCACAGTGACATAGCTGAAAAATTAACTTGTTCTCACAGTGACATAGCTGAAAAATTAACTTGTTCTCACAATGACATAGCTGAAAAATTAACTTGTTCTCACAGTGACATAGCTGAAAAATTAACTTGTTCTCAGTGACATAGCTGAAAAATTAACTTGTTCTCACAATGACATAGCTGAAAAATTAACTTGTTCTCACAATAACATAGCTGAAAAATTAACTTGTTCTCACAGTGACATAGCTGAAAAATTAACTTGTTCTCACAGTGACATAGCTGAAAAATTAACTTGTTCTCACAATGACATAGCTGAAAAATTAACTTGTTCTCACAATGACATAGCTGAAAAAATAACTTGTTCTCACAGTGACATAGCTGAAAAATTAACTTGTTCTCAGTGACATAGCTGAAAAATTAACTTGTTCTCACAATGACATAGCTGAAAAATTAACTTGTTCTCACAATGACATAGCTGAAAAATTAACTTGTTCTCACAGTGACATAGCTGAAAAATTGCTCACTTCAAGTGGCGTTTACCAATGATCACTCACTCATTCATTTCTTCTAGTTTTACAAATGGCAACTGTATTGAAATTTAACATTCTCACAATGACATAGCTGAAAAATTGCTCACTTCAAGTGGCGTTTAACAAGGATCAATCACTCGTTCATTTCTTCTAGTCTTACAAATGGCAACGTGTATTGAAATTTAACGTATTTGATTGGTTGTTGTTAAGTCACTGGGATGGTCATATTTTCAGATGGCTAGACGTTTTGATAGTCAGTCGTAAAAGAGAAAATAATGGAATCAGAAAAAAATTCACTGCAAGGGGGCAAAAATAATGATCACTCGCAAAGAGATGCTACAGCAGCGGGACACAAACGAACACTCGTAACAAGATTGTACAAGGATTCTTTAACGTCGAATGAGCTTAACAATTCTTTCAAAACCAGCCAGTAATTCCAGCGCCGTGTGGGTTGTGTATTTGATTATCATGCAAAACCAGCAGACTCCCCATATAATGGTGGGTCGTATCCCAAAGATGGAGAACCATAACCCTGTTGATATACCACAGAGTTTCACATTTTACTTGCATCCATTCACAGGGTGAATACATTCGGTCAAAGTTTTTTGTATAATGTGTAAGAAATTCTCTATAAAATAAAATCGTGATCTAAATCAAGTTTTTTTTTACTATTTCTAGTATTTGAGCATCTCGATTTAACACCCAAAATAGCTATTAAATAGGAAATGAGAGAGTGTTACAATTTTGTTATGTTTCACACCATTAGGTTGTTGTAAATGTTTAAACAATCAGAAATTGGTCGTTGATATTTACATAATTAGACAATAACCTGTGACATCCATACACATTTTAACAATAGTTGACATATATTTACTAAATTGATCTAACATTGGCTTGTATATAATATTTAAAGTTGCAGACGTCCCGATGAAAAAGTGTCAGTTTTGCTGCCACTGTCACTATTCCCTGAATTGTTTATATATTAATTTCTCTTCAGATATAAAACTATGACCTGAACCCATATAACTCGATCATGGCGGTGTGTATTTTTAACGAAATTTCCAGAAAAATGTGGTACGCACTAAATTTGATATCTACGTTTTCAACAATAACATATCCATCATTGCTGCTGGGCTGTTGCTACATATAATTAGAAGGTTCACAATTGTTATAATTTTGTTGTCAAACATCTATTAAGTAATATAGAATAATATCAGGTATCATTTAATTAGCTGCAATAGAAATCACTTATCTACTTTCATCTTACACAGATTATTTAAGTACCTTGTATCAACCTATACGATGGATTTCATTTTTGGCTATCCTGTTTAGGCCCTTTGGTTGTATTACTCCCAAAACTTTAAATTATTTGGCTTTCCAATCTTTCGACTTTGAGCGTAGCTGATGAAGGTCATTCCAGAAAGGTGTTGTGTTTACTAAATTTAATATCTATGTTTTTATCCTCAATTATTCTTTGATGTTTTTTTCTTCTTCAGATTTTACAGGTAACATGTTCTGGAACATGGCATAATTGGGATACATGGAGTGAATGTTCCTTGTCATGCAATGGCGGACTAGCCAATCGAAGAAGACTATGTATAGGTGGCAACTGTAATGGGGAAAATATCCAGTATAAAATTTGCAACACTCAGGTATAGCATTTATTATATAATGTTGATTACAAATTGCTAAATTAATATTGCAAATGAACGTTAGAAAAAAACCTCAAAGGACAGTCAAGAATGGGCCATTCAGAGACAGAGTCAGCATTGAGCAAAAGACACAGACAATTACTATGCTGGGCACAAGTCGTAGAGTAACGTATGAGTTAGGAAATATAATCGCCATACTGAATAATAGCTACTGATGAATGGGAAGTTGACTAGTGGAAAAGTAAAGTCATCACGTTTGTCTCGAGTTTTTTTTTTAATCTTCTTCCGTTGTCGATTTCAAGGTCAAGGTAATAAGCCGACTTTTGAGTTTCAGTAGTATTATTTACTGCAAACTCGATTGGATATGTGAGATGTAGATAATCACACATTTGAGAAATGCTCAGTGACAGAACATCATCTATATAGCGGAAGCTGGAATTAACGGTTTGGGCTAACTTTCTATCTTTATTCTTGTGAAGCTCTTGAAGGAAGTCTGACTCATAAGCGCATAGAAACAAATCGGCGAGTATAACAATACCGTCCCGTCTGTTGCTACACTAGTCTACCAAACTGGACAAAGGTGGTGTCGATCAAAAACTCTATCATTTGAATGGCAAAGTAAGACTTATCTTACCAATAACAAAATACCGATACTTTCATCCTTCGATCTGCATTGAGAAGTTGTTTGTGTTGGTGTGTTTGCAGATCAATATGTTTGTCTTTCTAATTAGGCATTAGTCGATCTTATGCGTTTACTTAAGTCCAGTTCTACGTTTACATTGAACCAAACAGTAATCTGAAATTATAACTTTCAGGGGTATGTATTTTTAACTTCCAATTCCTTGTTTCCAGTATACAATGGATTCCTTGAAGACAATGAAAAAGCCGAATCGAATAAAACATATAAATTGATAAGATTGGGGAAAGTCTAGCTATTCTTGAAATAAGGACAATATTAAAACGCAGACCAAGCGCAATAACTTACACACATCCATTATGTTTTAGTGCTGTTTATTTAGCTAAAACTATTAACCATTTCTCTTTCTTTTTCCTTTAATAACCCATTTACTCTTGTTTTCTGATGAATGTTACTCCAGAAACGCAGACCTCGTGCGCACTAAATTTGTTAGATATCAACGTTTTTAGTTCACCTAAGATGAAATAGAGTTATGTGTGTTTACATCGTATTAGGTTATTCTGTTCATAATTCATAATTTAGCATTTACCTGGTACAAGACATTTCCATGCTTCGATTTTGGTATTTACATATAACTCTGATTGTAATGTTTACATTAATATTATGATACAGAGTACTAGAATTGTCAATCTTTTCCAGGGGTGTATTCCAAACGATGTATTACCAGAATACGATGCATGTCATTCCCAAAACGGCAAAAAATTCAATGGTGGAGTTTATAAATGGGTTTTACGTCAGAAATATCAATGCTCTGTTTATTGTGTTGAAGAATCAAATAAAATTACAGACCTACTCAGTGTTAACCTTGCTGATGGCACGAAGTGCAGTAAACAACCTAACTATCACTGTATAAATGGAAAATGTACTGTAAGTAGATTGTTTAATTAACGAAAGTTACGAAGATTTTAATTGGGGGGGGGGGAATTAACGAAAGTTATGTGTGTGTCAGGGGTATAAATATTGCCTCTGTCTTAAGATTGTTTTCGATTAGATTTTAAAACTTGTCCCATGGTGTGGTATTTTACCCAAAAAAGAAACCACTTGGAATATTCTTGTATAGTTTGTTGACATTTATATATAACAAGAACGATTGGAATGTTAGTGGACAATTAAAAAATTATCTAAAGCTCAGATTAAAAGTAAAAGCTATAGAACGGTGGTTTAACCATAGAAAACGTAATGTTTCGATGATGGTGATAATTGAAAAAACCCACCAGTCTTATAAATGCATGTAGAGCAGCAATAGAAGCGTTGTTCCTTTGGTTTGGTTTGTGTCTGGGTGTTGGGTTGGATGGTTTCTCATGTTATTATTCATCCACATTCTTTCTTACTAATAAGATACATCTTGTGTATATTGTATTGCTAATTTAAAAAAGAGAAAATCTGATAATGAAAGTGGACATATGAGAAAAAAAATATGTGAGGATATAAGGAATATCAGTAGTTACGGATAAATCAATACCAAATATCAAATAATAAGACAACTACGAGTCTCTCACCAAAACATTTGTAAAATCAGGAAACAGTGTAAAACGACCGGAAATTAACACTAAATAAGGGTAATAACAAAATTACCGAACTCCGAACAATCTTACAAAGGGAAAGTCAAAACTCATAATTATATAAACAGACAAAATCAGTCAACAACCGGAAAACTGTGAAAACCGTAATGACCCTGACTTGGTACAGGCATTTCTAAAGAAATGGTGGGTTGAATCAGATTTTAAGGCGCCAAACCTCCCGCTCTCATTACGGTTCAAAGGTTCCGGCTGTCACTATAACAGTATTTAAATACAGGAACAAAATAGGTAAAATAGTTGTCAAAGCAGTAATTAAGTTGAACATGTCTAAAAGTTGAAAATTGAAAGAATACAAATTTGAAATATACAGTCAAATTATTATTTTTAATTCTCAGAGTCGGATAGTTCTCATACAATTATGTAATGTTTTTTTTCTATAGCAACTCGGATGTGATGGAATGGCGAATTCACAGAAAGATTTTGATGACTGCGGTATATGTGGTGGAGACGGTACTTATTGTAAGAGAAATGTGACCAAAGATGTATTTAGATGGGAAGTACAGTGGACCTTATGTTCCGTGTCTTGTGGTGTAAGTGTTCTATTAATTACATATAAAATAGCACATTTTCTGAATTATTGTAATATTTCATTACAATGATGGACAATAAACACAAGTATTTCCATTGCTGTGGACTCTAGTGCCTCACTGTATGCCATTGGTTCTTAATCTTGGTTTGCTTTTGTGGTTTAGTGTGCTTTTATTTTGTTGTTTTTCTTTATAACGAATATAAACGAACAAAATGCACATCTAAAAATAAGGACTAACATTTATGAAATAAACGAATAAATTTGCCTTGCAAATTAACATAAAATGTAATTAATGTATCAGTGTTGAAGTATTTGTTTTCAATAACACTACCATAGTACATTTATTGGTTTTGGTTTATGGTGTTTGAAGCCACTTTCAACAATATTTCAGTTATATCGTGGCGGTCAGTTTTATTGGTGGAGGAAACCGGAGTACCCGGAGAAAACCACCGACCTGTCGCAAGTCACTGACAAACTTTATCTCATAATGTTGTATCGAGTACACATTGTCATAAACGGAGTTCGAACTCACAAGTTTAATTGTGATAGGCACTGTTTGCATAGGTAGTTGTAAATCCAACTACTATGCGATCACGACCACGACGGCCCCTCATGGTACATTTATATTACAATGTAAGCAATCTCTTTTGATGATAAATGAAGAGTTAATTATTCCTATTTTTGATTAGACAGGATATCAGTCATCACGTGCTGTGTGTCGTAACCTGAAATACAGTCGTACTGCTCCAGGTTTTTACTGTGAATATAATGACAAACCTACAGATAGCTCTCGTGAATGTTCCCTCAATTCCTGTGATCCTCAGTAAGTATATATTGTAACCTGGTTTGTTATTTGTGTTTCTTTGCGTATAGTGCTGTCCAACACATATTGTGTTGTGTTTTTTGTTTTGTTTGTCTTGTGTACCGAATGTTGCCAGTTTCTCTAGATTGTCCATCCTTGATTGCCCCTTCGGTTTTCTCTAACGTTTATTGTAGGTATTGATTCTCATCCTACGTAACTTGTTCAGTGACTTAAAACTCATTAAAATAATGAACCCCTGTGGCTTTTCAATGATAGTCAATTGTTACCACCATTCGCTATGTCCAACTAGATTGATAAGATGCGGAAGGGATTCGGTGATAGTGAGTAATTGTTGTCTAACACCAAATCAGCAATTTTTCAGCTAAATCACGTTGAGAACAAGCTATATTCAATGAAATGATGATGATGTCCGCTTTGTACTAGACCAACACGGTAAACTGAATCTTTATAGTGCTAGCTCATGGAACAACAGTCCGCGGGTAGACATTATCCATATTCCGCGCCAACCAGTCTTAGCTCTTACTCCTTATAGCTGCTGCGTGTGTGTTTAGCGGTGAAACAGCAAATACTAATTTAGTAGTCTTTGGATTGACAGGCCGATCTAACGCACTCGAGGCGAACATGCTAACGACAGGTCGATCTAACGCACTCGAGGCGAGTCTTTGGATTGACAGGCCGATCTAACGCACTCGTGGCGAACATGCTAACCATTACACCACTAATGCTGTTTGATTCCACAATAAATTCGTTCTAAGCGAAAATTCAATATATCACTAATTATATTTGTAAGAACGTTTTCTTTTCTTTTTGGCTGTCCATGTAAACACGCTCTGGCTTTCCAATTCCCATTTAATGATGAAAAACGAAAATTGGAAATTGACGAAATTATTTATATTTCAGTTTGTAGTACAATCTTTATAAATATATGACATGTACTATAAACGCTATTTTCACACATAAACTGAGACACCACGAACTTCACTAAAAAATCAAGACAAAACAAACAAAAAAACAACAAAAATGGGGAAAAGGGAACAAGATCCAGTTATTTAAATTCGGAAATGGGAACCGGATCCAGTTGTTTTAATATGGGAAGAGACCACAAGCATCCAGTTGTCCAAATGTGTCATTTAGCCCAACACATTCGTTAAATTGTTGTTGGGATGTAGAATATACATGTACATTTGTATATAGAAGAACCAGATGTAAATACTAACATGTATCTGTGTACTAACACACATAAATTAACAAATCAGAGTGGAGAAATATCATTATCCAAATACATGTACTCCTATTGCATATGAAGGTTCTATATTTGGATGTTTTTGTCATCACAGTATTTACTAGAGTACATTATCACATCTAAAGCATTCAAATCCACACTATCAGGCACCAGTTAGGTAGGAAAAGCTTGAAGATATCCCAGGCAGGGGCGTAGCTAGGTATAAAATGAAATGTAGGCACAACTTGCGGCGAGGGGTCTGGGGCCGCTTAAGGAACACGGTTTTAAGAGTAAATAGATGAACAAATGGCGAAATCTGAACAATAAAAGACATGAAATATATTCTTATTTTATCATGGAAACAATACAAATAAAAATCGAAGTTGTCAATATATTTTTGCTGAATATGAGAACTTTTGACTGAATGTTTCTACACCGCTTTTCATAGTAATTTTAACAGCTACAAAAATTCAGCATCACAAAGCATTGAATCTATAGCGAAGATTATCATAAATGCAAAATGTATGAAAGAAACATTCCCGGAAACATTCAAAGAATAAATTTTCAGAGTTCATGTAAGCACATGCCGCCATCATGTCTAGCAACACGGACTGGTAATTAGATAAAGTCCAGACGTCTGTTTTGTCTCACTGCAAATGTGTTGATAACATCTTCGAGGCTTAGATTTCTTGCTCTGTGGATGTGTAACAAGGATAAATTTGATAATATCTCATCACCCATTGTAGCTCTAAGACAGTATTTTACGCGGCGCATCGCACTGAATGAACGCTCGCTAGACGCGGAAGACACTGGCATTGTTATCAATGCTGTAAAAATTGCATAAATATTGGGGTACAAGTCTTCGTTTGTGACATATTGAGTGTCTCCAGCAATGTTTGTGGGTTTTGCCCATCAACCATATTCCAGCGTGTTTTCCACCTATGAACTTCATCAAGAAACGCTTGTCTGTCGCCAATATCCGTACGAAAAGAATCAAAGATTGAATTAGTTGTCTGATCTGTTAATGTGTGGAGCTTAGCTGTTTAAACATTTCATCCAAAGTTCTAACTTTAAGTTTAGGTTTAGCGCCAGACATTTTTACACTGCAAGCCAATAGCCTGACAACAGTTCTTTTGACGGTCAATGACAAACTAGTAATTCAATTCATTTCTAGATTCAGATGTTAAAAAGCGTGTGGAAAACAAATTGTGTTTTATTTTATGTCAAGACAAAGCCTTTGAAGATTAAATGAACTGTCCATTTCAAAGAGTTAGTTAAGGTCACAGTACTCATTGCAAATGTTTATCTTTCAACTTGTGGAAGCTTGTCATCAGTACAATAAACATAAAACAGACATAATTAAAATATGTAATGCGTTGTTTGTCATTTTTCATCAATAAAAGAATTTTGGGGGGAAATTATGTGTAGGCACGTGCCTAAAGTGCCTTACGGTAGGTACGCTCCTGCCAGGGGTAATCAGAAGCCGTAAAACGATTGATACCCAAATATGGCATGTATCTACCAGAATCAAAGAATACAAGTCAATAGCAGACTATGAATCGATTCATACGTTAATGTATGAGTGACTAGAGATCTTTTCATACGTTAGTGTAAGGGGTTAAAATCATTATTGAAAACCCGTGCTATTGAGGAGAAGAAGAAGAACGTTTTTGTATTTGCCTTTATTTTTCTGAGGAAAAAAAAATAATCTAACGTTTTTATTTACTTTGTTTTTGTGATCATACCGCACTTGCGTCACATTTGCGTCATGACGTATTTCGTATAGTGCACTGTTTGCTCAAATGTTATCCATAGTAGACTAAAGGAGCGGATCGAAGATGAGCTTACAGATGAATAAAAAAATATGCAAAATACCTACAATGATATGAACTATCCATCAGATTTATGTTTGTTTTAAAATGGTGAGATTAAGACATTGAAATTTGAAAACATAAGATGTAGTAATATGATTCATAATATTTACTCTATAAATATAGAATCGATAAATATAATTTTTAGGTGGAAGACAAGTTCATGGGAAACCTGTTCGGTTGGATGTGGAGGGGGCGTTCAGAAACGAAAGGTTTTATGTGTTCAAGAAACTGGCAGGTCCAAAACATCTGAACTACCGGATTATCGGTGTCCCGATCCTATACCATCCTCAGAAAGACCTTGTAATACCCGGTTTTGTCCTTCCGCATGGAGAACTGGACAGTGGTCACAGGTCTGTTTTCTTTTCCAACTATAATGATGGGGCAACATAGAATGATACAAAACACCAGATGACTTAGATAAATAAAACCACATAGACAACAAAAGTGTACACCAGAAAAAATAACAATAAAAGCTTGGAAAACAGCCTCGCCCAGACTCAAACAATGATAGAACAACCACATTAAACCATTACAACCCCGGTCCTGGCTTGGGACAGTCACAAAAATGTGAACATATTAAAATGTTGTGATAACTTTGACACAATATATGCGACATTCCGGCAGTTGTGCTTTTTTAAATCTTAATTAACAAAGCAGGAGAGAAACCGTCCAATATCTATACCTTATTACTAAAATAAGTATTGGTAAGAAAAAATTAATAGTCAAGTTATGTTCGGTTTATCTAGCTTTAGTATTTGGTGTAATGTTTCTTGGATTCAAATGAAGGTTATGCGATAACATATTCAGTGAAGGGCCACTTGGGTCACATTACAATTTCTACACGTTCATCGCAGTAACGATTCGTAGTTCATTCGCAATCGCTAGTGCAACATTGCTGTTTGTTCCCATTCGCTAGATCTACATTGCAGTTTGTTCACGACCACCACGTAACAATATGTTCTCGTCTACTAAAGGAAAGCTTAGCAACTGTTGTACGTTCCTCTTTCGGTCGTTTTGTTAAGAACCGCGTTGCCCTAGCGAACGCGAAGAAACTTCAGCGTATTGTTCTAAATAACGTTCAAAAATTGTAATGTGACTTCGAATCCTTCATAATATAAAGACCACTTTTAACATTACAATATTGCTTGAAAATTGTCGAGAAAATTCTTTTCTATCGATTTTATTTCAGTTCTCGTGTTGTTATATTGCTCTACATTGACATTTATCTTTGATTTCAGTGTTCTGTGACATGTGGTGTAGGACTCCAAGCCCGTCCCGTCTACTGTATGAAATTCTTCATCCGTGGCATGCACGTTAATGTCTCTGATAGTGAATGCATGGGACCAAAACCTCAGTTATCTAGACCATGTTCTAAATCCCCTTGTTTTCAAATGTTGTCATTTTCACCTCATATTAAACAAGATAATTCTACATTCATTCAATTAAAGAAACAAAAAACAATTCGACTTCGAGTAGGAGTGAAGGCCATTTTGTTGGCAAGGCAACCAGTAAAAATTGAGTGTCCCGTTGAAAATTTTGAAAAGTCTCTTCTATTATGGACAAAAAATAATAGACTTATTTCAATGTCTGTTCTCAATAGAGTGTATGTGACTTCTAAAGGTGCACTTAAAATCAGGAGGACAGATCCGACATCTGATGTTGGAACATACACGTGTATGGCTGGAATGGAAAGAGGAAGTGTCATATTAGAATTCCAAAGTAAAAGACTTGCAAGGCAAAAAGCAAAGAAAATCAAAATGAAAATACAATCTAAAAATCAAAACGAGGTTTTAAACAAACCTCAGGCAGACGTTATTCCTGGTAGTGGACCACAAAACTTAATAGCACCTCCTATTACCAAAAAGCATTCCAAGACAACAATTTATATGAACAGTGATTGGTCAAAATGTTCCAGAACATGTGGAATTGGATTTCAAACTAGAAAAGTAACATGTAATATCCTAACAGATAAATATATAAAAATAGTACCAGATAATCAATGCCAAGACCAAAAACCAGAAAACCACAGAGTATGTACAGACAACCCATATTGTCCTGTGTGGAGAAGTCATGATTGGTCACATGTATGTACACTGTAAATATTGCAGTCAAAAAGGGATTGGGGCTATTGGTGTTTAACGTCACTTTCAACAATATTTATGCTGTATTGTGTAGGAAGCCTGATAATCCAGTGAAACCTACCGACCTCTAGCTCATGACTGAAAAACTTAAGGTCACACAATTTTTATGAAGTACCCGGCCTTGCCATCGGCAGTAAAAAAAACTCTCACAACTTTAGTATTTATAGGGAATGATTGCATAGGTAGATGTAAATCCAACAATCATCCGATCGCGGCCACGAAGGTTGTTATGTAATAAACAAAGAGTACATGATACAAATGTATAAAATAGATTGTGTCAGTTTATTACAAAAATACAAGAAGATTATCCATATGGTTCAACAGAATATACAAGTGTTTACACGGACAACTAGGTCAATCTGCTTAAAATGCTTAGAATTCGTCAGTGGTTGTGAGCGTAAAGTTGACAAATTGTAATACATATAACAATATAGACCAAGTTTCAATTTTGTATTTTACAGTGCTCAGTCAAATTCGTTGTGGTTACGAGCGTAAAATTGACAAATTGTAATACATATAACAATATAGACCAAGTTTTAATTTTGTATTTTACAGTGCTCAGTTAACACATGTGAATATGAAGGGCTAGCTGTGCAAACCAGAGAAGTGTACTGTGGTGCTAAGACTAATGTGTCTATAACAGTACCCATAAAGAGATGTGATAGAAGCAGCCGTCTAGAAACCAGACGACAGTGTTCTAATGAACAATGTGTAGCAATTTGGAAAACAAGTAAATGGACGAAAGTAAGTCATTTGTGGTACATGTATAAATTTGCTAAAATAACTAAATGACTACATGCTATATACTTAAAAACTTAGGTTATTTGTGTTTGAGAAAAAGAAAGAACAAAAGCTGGTCAAACACCAACTTGTACAACCGTCAGAGCAGGTTCTATATACACAGTGTTCTGTACGAGCACAAACCATTCACTAATACATTTTTACCAAAGTGGAAAGACGTGGACATTGCATATGAGTCAACCATTTCTAATTATGATCATACAATCTGTTAAGAAATGTTTCAGGCAAGTGTAGCCCTCATAATAAAAATCCTGCTTTGAAGAAGAGACTATATAATAATGGAATATAAAGACCTCATATACAAGGAATACAGAATGTTATTAGCAAGAAAGGACCCTTTACCGTTGGGAAACGCTTGTCATGATTATAATTCCAATATGTGTAGCCGCCAAACGAACTACATTTGTATTCCATTATTAATTGATTGGTGCTCAACGCCAACATTAGCAGTATTTCAGCTATATCATGGCATTGATTATGTAGCTATGTAATCTGTATTAGATTTAGGGGAACAGATACGACGTTGTCTCCATTTGATATCAATATGGTATGCTTTTCTTACCCTCAAGTTTATCACTGGGAAACATGCATTATGTTAAGATGGGTTTTTGTGTGTTATTCTATAGTGTAAACCCAGATGTGCTAAGAAGGGGAAGAAGACTAGAATATTATCTTGTGTATGGAAACACAACAAGAAATCGGCCAAAGACAATTGTAAAACAAAACCAAAGCCAGAAGTTAGTAAGCTGTGCAAGCCAAAACATTGTAAAAGAAGTAAGTATGTCTTCAGATAATTTGTGAATTTATCAGGTGATACGCATTGTACTGACTAAGGACAGCACATCTGAAGGTATGTACGGGAGGTGTTTATTGATCTTGCCATAGTTTCGGTGGTATGTGGACGTTATTGTTTTATTTTTATTCACACAATGTTTCACTGGAGTAGTAGCCTTTATCTACATTGATAAAAATTATTAGCACCCTGCTATAGTTTGTTGGCCTATCTTGGTTTTTTCAATATTAATAAAACAGCCAAAAATAAAGATCAAGCTGGACCATTATTGCAGGTCACACAATACGAATACAAACCAAACAAAAACACAACACAGGATGTGTTGGACACCACTATACGCAAACAAACACAAATAACGTAAATAAGACATGTTTGTATTCCTACAAACAACATTATTAAAAATATTAAGAAAGAAAGTTAAACAGCGATGGCTAGCACTCTCACAAACGAAAACCATGCGAACCACTCCTCTTGTTCACCGTAATCTTGCTGTCAAAAAGATATTTCGTATAGATTAATATCAATTGTTTGTAAATATTATAGGAAGATTTATGAAAACGTAAATATTTATCATTTCTGGAATAAAAAACTTCATCAGGTACCCTCATATTCAAAATATTGGAAAACCAAATAATTTAAATCTTTGGGAGAAAGTAAACGAAAGAGGCTTATTGTTTTCTATTCTAATTTAAAAGTATTGGTAAAGGACTTCTAGACATTGATTAGTTGATGAGGAGGAGCGAAACATATAATGAATAATTAAAAAAAGTTTGAAGATACCAAAGAAAGATACATTTTTTTTTATTAAATAAACGTGAGAGAATAGCGAAGGGGCAATCAAAAATGGACAATCCAGAGAAACTGGCAACATAGGGTACACAAGACACAGGACAAATAAATGTTAGAGAATAGCGAAGGGGCAATCAAAAATGGACAATCCAGAGAAACTGGCAACATAGGGTACACAAGACACAGGACAAATAAATGTTAGAGAATAGCGAAGGGGCAATCAAAAATGGACAATCCAGAGAAACTGGCAACATAGGGTACACAAGACACAGGACAAATAAATGTTAGAGAATAGCGAAGGGGCAATCAAAAATGGACAATCCAGAGAAACTGGCAACATAGGGTACACAAGACACAGGACAAATAAATGTTAGAGAATAGCGAAGGGGCAATCAAAAATGGACAATCCAGAAAAACTGGCAACATAGGGTACACAAGACACAGGACAAATAAATGTTAGATTATAGCGAAGGGGCAATCAAAAATGGACAATCCAGAGAAACTGGCAACGTAGGGTACACAAGACACAGGACAAATAAATGTTAGAGAATAGCGAAGGGGCAATCAAAAATGGACAATCCAGAGAAACTGGCAACGTAGGGTACACAAGACACAGGACAAATAAATGTTAGAGAATAGCGAAGGGGCAATCAACAATGGACAATCCAGAGAAACTGGCAATATATGGTACACAAGACACAGGACAAATAAATGTTAGAGAATAGCGAAGGGGCAATCAACAATGGACAATCCAGAGAAACTGGCAACATAGGGTACACAAGACACAGGACAAATAAATGTTAGAGAATAGCGAAGGGGCAATCAAAAATGGACAATCCAGAGAAACTGGCAACATAGGGTACAAAAGACACAGGACAAATAAATGTTAGAGAATAGCGAAGGGGCAATCAACAATGGACAATCCAGAGAAACTGGCAACATAGGGTACACAAGACACAGGACAAATAAATGTTAGAGAATAGCGAAGGGGCAATCAAAAATGGACAATCCAGAGAAACTGGCAACATAGGGTACACAAGACAAAGACAAATAAATGTTAGAGAATAGCGAAGGGGCAATCAACAATGGACAATCCAGAGAAACTGGCAACATAGGGTACACAAGACACAGGACAAATAAATGTTAGAGAATAGCGAAGGGGCAATCAACAATGGACAATCCAGAGAAACTGGCAACATAGGGTACACAAGACACAGGACAAATAAATGTTAGAGAATAGCGAAGGGGCAATCAACAATGGACAATCCAGAGAAACTGGCAACATAGGGTACACAAGACACAGGACAAATAAATGTTAGAGAATAGTGAAGGGGCAATCAACAATGGACAATCCAGAGAAACTGGCAACATAGGGTACACAAGACACAGGACAAATAAATGTTAGAGAATAGCGAAGGGGCAATCAAAAATGGACAATCCAGAGAAACTGGCAACATAGGGTACACAAGACGAAGACAAACAAAACAATAACACAACACAATATTTGCTGGACACCACTATACGTAAACAAGCACAAATAACGTAAATAAGACAATGCAACTGAATGTTACAGTAATATGTTGGTATAACTGTGGAACAATCCATTTCTGTGCTTGTATTTTAGAAGTTTTACAAATGTATATATTTTTTTTTACTTTCAGAATGTTATGACACGTCTAGATATTGTAGTTTAACAACAATACTTAAGTTGTGTCGTTATAGAACATTCAAAGATCGATGCTGTGTAACGTGTAGAAACTCTGTTCATACATGACATTATTGATAAGTGCAGTAAACGTTTACTGCTTGCATGTCTGTCCATATCTGAATAATGTTTACTCTATACACTGTTAATTTACAGACCTACCTGCTTTATTTGTACAGACAAACTATATTTTTACATAATAGAATTGACCCATTGGTTAAATTGATACTTGAACAGAATGGCCACATGTTCCTATAGGATGGTGTGTTCATATATACTACCCGAGTGAGTGAGTGATTGTTGTTTAACCAATTTTACAGCTATATCATGGCCAGAACAAGTTACATTTTTATGACATGATGGTGAAGTCCGCTTGTACTCAAACACGCCGATTTGGATTTTTATAGTACTAGCTCACTGAAACAACAGTCCACGGGTAGACATGTAGCTCCACTAGGACACATTATCCTGATTCCTAGCCAACCAGTCTTTGTCCTTACTGGCTCGAATCCACTCTTACCAATTACATCCCCGATACGGTTGTGTTACTACCATACTGATGTGTTCAAATTTATATATCCATGCCAGAATGAAACCATACTTTTAGCTTGGTGCTATGTTTTTTTTTTATTTGTTGATTGATTGATTTATGTTTTTCAGTACTAATTAGAAATATATGGACATCTTCTATCATTAATCTGATTGATACACTACGCCACTTCTAATATCTGACAAAAACCCGATTATATGTCTTGTCCAAATGAACTCGAGATCAGTCAATAAAAACGCCGCTTGCAAAATCTAAACAGCGCCTTTCCGACTTCTTTTTGATTATTACATCGCAAACGTAAAGCTCTCCGAATGAGTGGATGTAGTCGAGTGGTCTAGGGCGCTGGACGTAAACGTAAGGCTAAGCGAATGGTGCTGCAGTGTATCAATGGTGTGGGTTCAAATCCCGTCGAGGGAAGAACAAAAATTTGACAGCTCTAAAATCTAATTCTAACACTGTTTGGTTTAATTTTCAGACGTATATATATATATACGATAGTTTCTCTAGATATGACCTCTAATTGGGTTGTGTCAGGTGTTAGGGAGGGGGAATTAACAAGGGCGGATCCAGGATTTCAAGTTAGGGGGGTGGCGCACTTAAAAGAATTGCGCCGAGCGGAGGGAGGTGCGAACATTTTGGGGGTATTTCGTGTGAAAAATCACGATTTTATGCCAAAAAATCATATTTTTTCCAATTTTAGGGGGGGTGCCTGGATCCGCCCTGGAATATACCGTATTATAACAGCTGGTTTTAGTCCAGTTGTCTTGTTACCTTTATATATAATCTTGAAATGAATTGATTGTCGCCCTTGATGAATGTTAGGAAGGAAGAGATTTCTAAATTCAAGTATTCACTAGCTAGGCTTTCAGTAAAATAATGTATCGGTCAACTTGAATCATAGTTTAGGATATAAATTACATACTTGACATTTGTTTCCAACTATGTTTTATAAGTTTATACATTTATGTGTTTGTTTTGTTTCAGTAGATGATTGTTTATGTCTGTGTAAAGTCAAATGTGAATTTGTAGTCAATATATTTTGGGGTAAAAAATTAAAATGTTTTTTATTTATGTTTTTATTTTTATTTTGGGTAATTAGACTTATGTATAACTTCAAGTCAGGAGTTGTTCAAAAATGTAATGCGCGTTTCTTTTATCATGACTACAAGTGAAAATTGAAAAAAAAATACTACGAGAATAGGTACAACCCTCACAAAAACTTTGACTAGAAAGGCAGGTATTTAGCTGTGATTCCATCGTGAAGTCTCATGTCTGTTTCGTTTGGGGCATTAACGTTTAATAAAATGAAAAGCAAAAAATACCACACTGTTGGCAGAGTTCCAAAATTTAATAGAAAAATCATAGAAACAGAGGCAAAATCGATACCTCTCTGACAGGTATGTATACATGACCTCTGACAGGTACGTATACATGACCTCTCACATGTACGTATACATGACCTCTGACAGGTAAGTATACATAACCTCTCACAGGTACTATACATGACCTCTTACAGGTACGTACACATGACCTCTCACAGGTACAAATACATGACCTCTCACAGGTACGTATACATGACCTCTCACAGGTACATATACATGACCTCTCACAGGTACGTATACATGACCTCTCACAGGTACGTACACATGACCTCTCACAGGTACGTATACATGACCTCTCACAGGTACGTACACATGACCTCTCACAGGTACATATACATGACCTCTCACAGGTACGTATACATGACCTCTCACAGGTACGTATACATGACCTCTCACAGGTACGTATACATGACCTCTCACAGGTACGTATATATGACCTCTCACAGGTACGTATACATGACCTCTCACATTTACGTACACATGACTTCTCACGGGTACATATACATGACCTCTGACAGGTAAGTATACATAACCTCTCACAGGTACATATACACGACCTCTCACAGGTACGTATACATGACCTCTCACAGGTACGTATACATGACCTCTCACAGGTACGTATACATGACCTCTGACAGGTACATATACATGACCTCTGACAGGTACATATACATGACCTCTCACAGGTACGTATACATGACCTCTCACAGGTATGTATACATGACCTCACAGGTACGAATACATGACCTCTCATAGGTACGTATACATGACCTCTCTCAGGTACGTATGCATGACCTCTCACAGGTATGTATACATGACCTCTCACAGGTACGTATACATGACCTCTCACAGGTACGTATTCATGACCTCTCACAGGTATGTATACATGACCTCTCACAGGTATGTATACATGACCTCTCAGGTACGTATACATGACCTCTCACATGTACGTATACATGACCTCTCACAGGTACGTATACATGACCTCTCACAGGTACGTATACATGACCTCTCACAGGTACGTATACATGACCTCTCACAGGTACGTATACATGACCTCTCACAGGTAAGTATACGTGACCTCTCACAGGTACGTATACATGATCTCTCACAGGTACGTATACATGACCTCTGACAGGTACGTATACATGACCTCTGACAGGTACGTATACATGATCTCTGACAGGTACGTATGCATGACTTCTGACAGGTACGTATACATGACCTCTGACAGGTACGTATACATGACCTCTGACAGGTACGTATGCATGACCTCTCACAGGTACGTATACATGACCTCTCACAGGTACGTATACATGACCTCTCACAGGTACGTATACATGACCTCTCACAGGTACGTATACATGACCTCTCACAGGTACGTATACATGACCTCTCACAGGTACGGATACATGACCTCTCACAGGTACGTATGCATGACCTCTCACGGGTACGTATACATGACCTCTCAGGTACGTATACATGACCTCCCACAGGTACGTATACATGACCTCTCACAGGTACGTATACATGACCTCTCACTCTCCTGTGTTGGTATAGGCGCTTCAATAACGAATAAGAAACAACAGAAATCTCAAATCAATGAAACATGTCATTGCCAGTTGTGTCATTGGTGTTATATTTAGATTGTCAATATAGCCCTTCTCAGAATCTTTGAGTTCGTTTTGTTATTTTGATTGGTTTTTATCTTTATTCTTTTTATTGTATCTGGATCGTCCATTTACTCGAAATTTCTCCAGACTTTGGTTTCGTTCCCTGATGGATCAAAATAGCATCAATTAAGCATAACCCCCTACACAGGAAATATGAGAAAAGAGTGTAGGGGTGATTGTTGTTTAACGCCAACTCGATCAGCAATTTTTCAGCTATATCATGGCGAGAACAAGTTAATTTTCAATGCGATGATTTTCAACACGCTTAGTGCTAGCTCACTGAAACAACAGTCAGCTTATAGACATGTCGCCCTACTCGGACACATTATCCTGATTCCGAGCCAGTCGCATTTGCTCTTTCTCCTTAATGCTGCGTGCTCATCGGAGAAGCACCAAATACCAATTTGATATAGTCTTTGGTTTGACCCGTTTGGGGTTCGAAACCACGATCTACCGTACTAGAGGTGAGCACGCTAACCATTACACCACCGATGCGGTAGTGAGGAAAGATGAACCGAACATCATTTCTACGCGGAATTTGTAGCGGACATTACAATAAAAATGTGAAGAAATGTATTTGGACAAAACCGGGGGCGAACTCTGGTGCTATGAAAGGGTACGCAGTTCCTGTCCCACTAGTGGCACCCGTCGTGTTACTCTCGTTAGAAAGCCAGTGATAAGTCATAAAAAGGGAAAGAAGGGCGAGATTACGACAACGACGAACGGAACATATATATGGTCTTCTGTGACACCGATATTCCTTAGTCGTGATGGCTGCCGTAAACTTTCGAAGTAATGACTTCAATTTAATCACTAGGAACCATTGGTTCACTATGCAGCTTCTTTGTTAACAACTATGTCCTATCAACGACGCTGATAGGAACCAAGAATATCGTATCAACTGATCAGAGATATATACTCCAAATACAGGTTCTGTTGGAATGTTGTTACGTATAAAAATGGAAAGTTCACAAAGGGAAAATTTAAATTATCTCTTTGGCCTTAAGGTTTCGTTCCTAACCGGTCCTCACTGTCAATTTCTATGTGTAGGTCAAGTTATGAAGCAGACATATCTGTATCTATGGTATCTCCTATCACAAGTCCATCGGAACAGCCCCAAGATTCAATAGAAAGAGACAAAAATCGATACCATAACACACAAATACAATACTGCTCACTCACCTGACTTGATACAAGCACGTCAATAAAAAGTGGCGGGGTTAAGCTAGTTTTATGGGCCCAAACCTACATACCAATTAGTTTAGCATCCAATCAAATAATTCAACCGACCTGAGCATGTGGTTGACACTTGGGTCAAAATAATAACAGACCTTGGCAAATATATGATGCATTCTGGTACAGTGTGTGCGCGGCGACAGATGGTCTTTAACAACGAATATATCATTTCAAGAATTAAGCTGCGTTCGTGTATATATAATCGACCGCGAGCAACGTATGCTTGGCATGGTATCAGTTTGTAACCTGTCGAAGTTCAGTGGTTTTCTCTTCTGCATACCTAAGATACCAAGCAGTTATCATGTCAACTCAGAGAGTTTTTAATTAAATGATACCGTTTGTTTTTCGTACAAAAATAATGGTGGAAAACCGATTCTCGGTTTTGGACAAAATACAGTGTCCTTCCTTCTTCCTTTACCCATGACCATATAATAAAACAAATTTCTTCTAGCATCCATGTTTCAAGTTACTTTATTATGAGTAACCATTCATGTCATTGACGTAATATATTTAAGGGTGAATTGTTTCCATACTACGCGTATAGTTAACTATTTTGCGCGTTATTTGCTCAAAATACGTGTTTATTTGAAAAGTTCTGAGAAAAAAATCACAGTGAACAAAAACACATCGGCCTGAATCATGACAAATTATAATCAATAGTTCAAATTCATGCACTAAAACATTGTAAGATTACACGTTACATGTATATGAAGTAATTATAACGTGATTATATGGAGAAAATAAGCATATACATGCGTAAATGAAAGCCTTTCAAACATGCCATTAGCAATTTACACTTATGTATTTCAATATCTTAACCGCAATAACCTAGATTAGATTAAACTTATTTTATTGTTAACTATATAACATCTGGATCGGACACAAGTTATTCCAACTTACAAAGGTCCTCTCTAGATATTTACATACAATTATATATTCCATGCACCAGCAAGTAATAATGTATAAATAACAATTACATTTTATAACAACATTGAGAGAAAAAAAAGATTTTTGAAATTATATAATATATTGAGTTACAGTACATAATTGTCATATTCGTGGGGGAATCAACAATGGAGAAAAATGTTCACAAAAGAAAATAGTTAAATTCAATATATGAAGTGTGATCACTGTGGGATAAAACGTTTCGTTTGTTTGATGTACAACTGCACTGATTTGTATATTTGTGCATTTTGTTCCTCAGATAAGCTATCTTCGCCAAATAGTAAAGTTTCAATAAGTAAACTGTCAAGAAATTGCATATTATTTGTCAACTGTTCACGAGCTTCAACATATAAACAACACTAGAAAAAAGTGAATCGCATCCTCTATTATCCATCCACAGACACAACCTGGGTCATTAATTAAATTTACCCTAAAAAGGTCGGCATTTAAGTTACTAGATCTATGTCTTAGTCTAGTGTGTAGGACATTTAACACTCTACAACCATATGAATAGTAAGCATTTTCGTTTCGTTCAAAGGGTAATAGACAGTCGCATAAATACGAAGGTGCATTGTTATTTCGAATTTTGTAAAACATATTTAATTTTCTTCTTCTTCGACGGGAGTGAAGTGGTTCCCATCCAGTTTCGAAATAAAGCGATTCCAAACTAGAAAATTGGGGTGATCCAGTTATAATTCTGGCAGCTTCATGCTGAATTTGTTCAATTTTATTATATTCTTACTGAGTACACCCATCCCATAATTCACAAGCATATTCTAAAAGGGACAAAAATATGTAAAATAAATTGTTTCCATGTTGTGTCTGTTTAAAGTAAATTTAAATTTTCGTAACATTGATAGTTGACTAGACGTGCTTTTCAGTATATTTTCAATATGACAATGCCATTTACGATTGTGGGAATAGCCTGCCGCAACATGGAAAGGTGGAAAAATCTATGTTTTGCTATGGGAAACCCGAAATATCATTCAGATAAAAAAATATGAGAGTATATAAATTGTACTTCTAACGACATTATGTGCTGATGACAATCTGAAAGTTTAGTTTAAACAATATTTATTTTATGAAATTTCAACATACAATTATTCCAATATATATACTTAAACAATGTTCAATGGGATTCAGAAACAAGTTATCAAACTTATGTAAATCTGTCTCCCTAATAAAAAAAACAATCTAAAAAAAAAAATAATCTGAAAGTTTCACTGAAATTAATCCATTTTGCTTTAGGAGAAGTTACGGTTGGGACTGTCTATCCACAATCAGGCCTATATAGAACAAATAAGTATATTTTGAGAAAAATATTTCCTGATATCATTTTGTGCTTGAAGATTCCTAGTTAGCGATACATTTTTAGTTACATTTCCGACCGGAAATTTAGCTTTCGTGACTCTTTATCCCAAGCTTGAAATGAAATTAATGTCATGCACTCGTTTAGCTGCGGAACCGTAGCCCTTATGGTCCTTGGCCAGTTTTCTGATAGAACCGTAGCCCTTATGGTCCTTGGCCAGTCAGTTCGGTCCGCAAATATCAGAAAACTGGCCAAGGACCATAAGGGCTACGGTTCCGCAGTTAGCACCCGTTTACATGTGTATTATAGGCAAACATTGTTTTTATGTTAATAATGTAATTATAAAAAATCCCCGTGGAACCAGTAATGACGCGCCTAAGAATGATTTTGTCTTTGTCAAGATAGATTTAGTACAATACACGGGCAGGATTTAGATAAAGAGAGGCCCTAGGCTAACCTACTCTTGAGGCCCACCACTATTCCCTATCCCACTCCTACAGGAAGATGGAAGAGTTATTTAAACAAGTTGAATAAACCCGAGGATACCGGGTGTTTAAGATTCTGCAATCTAAATTGGAGTACAAATGTGCAAGGACAATTACTGAAGGCCCCTTAGATTATGAGGTCCTAGGCTTCAGCCTAATAAGCCTATAGGTAAATCCGGCACTGGACATGTGCCTGCAACCGATTTGCGTTATTTGACATGTTGGATAAATATTATTTATTCTGCGGGATTTGGAGGCACGTCGTGACGTCCTCCGACAATTTGTAACAACTGCCAGGGTTGGTAAGCAAAAACACACTGACCAGAATTCAGACATTTTCTTATCTCGTTTTCTAAATTTAGGATTTCTATTTCACTTCAATTTATCTAAATTTACATAGAATTGCATTAGCAGTTAACGGAATTATACCACCCACTTTTTTTTAACTTTACATATTTATTTGCAATAAAAAAAAAATTATCATTTCATCTGTATTTCCTTTATTTAACGTGTTCGTGTCCATATATCCATATAATCTTATGGCAACAACAACTTGCATATGCCGACCCAGGGCCTATGAGAGGGGGGGTTCAGTCGGTACATCGGTCCTGGTCCCGGGGAGCAAAGAAGGGGCTTGTGAATCTCTGAAGAGCCAAAAACGCTTTATTTTGATTTTTTCTTTTTTTTGTGGTATTTTCAACTATTTTTAGTTTATTTAGAAAAATAATTATGTAAAATTCACTTCTAAAGACTTCTGAATTCTGGTTGTTGATTATCATTCACATTTACATTGTAACCAGAAAGACCATCATTTCATTATATAATATTTATTTGATTTAAATCTGTCCCAATCAACCCGAAAACACAGGGACTCGGTTACTGTCTGTTTTTATTAAATCATTATCGTTAGCACCTAGATTTTCATGTTTACAGTCAATGTGCAATATACTATCCACATCCATATACTAAAACGATAAAGATTTAATAAAAACAGACAGTAAATAGGAAAAACACGTAAAATAATTAAAAAAAATAATTAAAAAAAATATGTCCATTAATCGAGTCCCTGTGCCCGAAAATAGAAGGAAAGTGGCTTAAAAAACAATGGGGTGCTTGCAAAATGAAGCAACGATTTTTGCGGTGCACGAAATTTCATTAAAGATAAAAATGTCCCGAATGGTACACTCGATTACTAATTTCGGCAACTAATGAGAACGTATCTTAAAATAAGTGGCCGCTTAATGTTCAACTATATTAAAAGTTATTGTTGCTTTCCGCAAAGTTTTTTCTTCTATCAAAATCCAAACCATTTTGTTGTTTTGTAACGATTTTAGTCATTTCTTTTGAAGTGGTGTGGATGTAAAAATTATCATTTTTGGATTTAATGTGGGAACCGCGACCTTAGAAGCTAAAAATGTAAGGTGTGTTAGTAGAATTGTAGATCTATGATTGAGGTATCCAGCTTTATTTCAGAAAACATACCGCTATATGTTACAGTATTTATTGTTAAATATGGGGTCAAATTCCATCAGTTTCATGTATATCAGAAATTTTTACATATACTTTTTAAGGTCGTATAAAGGTTTGCCGTCTCAGGTTTTCATTTTGTCCAGAAATCTCGAATATTTCATGGTTATCATTATTTTTATTTCATTTTATTTGGCTTTATGTAATGTACAGTTGTCACGGTCTAGCCATCTTGAATATCCTTATTTCTGGTTATGTTTATCAAGGACGTATATACTGACGTCCTTGGTTTTATTGATTATAAGGATCTATATATTAGAACTAAGGGTTCACTGGACTGATTGGTTCCCTTGTAGGGTATAACAAACATTGACCTATCTTTTATTTTATTTATTTTGATCATCTCTATTAAAATAATTGTAATCATTGTATGAAATTTATGTTGATTTTACTGCCCGTAGCGGCGTATGGTCATCTTGGACTTGATTGACAATAAAACTACATGTATTTTAGTCCGAGATTCCTCTGTCGTTTAACGGCATTGATAAAGTTGCTTGTAGCCGTTGCTTGTAGCCGTTGAACGGCTACAAGCAACTTTATCAATGCCGTTAAACGACAGAGGAATCTCGGACTACATGTATTTGTATTGTACATTATGATGTATTTCCTAAGTAGTAAAACGTGCATTGCAAAGTCAGTTGTCATGAAATGCATCACCCATAAACAGGGGCGGATCCAGGATTTCAAGTTAGGGGGGGGGGGGGGGGGCGCACTTAAAAAAAATTGCGCCGAGCGGAGGGAGGCGCGAAAATTTTTGGGGTATTTCGTGTGAAAATTCACGATTTTACGCAAAAAAAAGCAGATTACAGAATCTCCCTCCTACCCCTAACCTCCAATTCTAAAAAATAAAACCGTGGTGAGCAAACTACATTGTATGTCAAATTTGTAGTTTAAGTTTCACTTCAATCCATTGAGTGGTTATTTAGGAGTTGCGGGTTGCAGAATCCTCCTCCTACCCCCTCCACCCGGCCTTCAATGAAAAATCTAAAAACCATTGTGCACAACTACAATGTATTTCAAGTACATTATATAGTTTAAGTCAATCAATTGCGTGGTTAGTCAGGGGAGTTGCGGATTGCAGAAATCTTACAGACGGACATCAAGTGTTTGAGCAGCGGGCGTAAAAACCTCATTACACTAAAAGATTAAACAACAAAAATGTATCAAAGTTCTCGAGAAATATGTTTACGGAAATCAGGTGTGAGATATGCATAAACCATTTTGTCGAGATTATTTTCACACTTTCATGTGCAGTTGTAGATATTAATTTATTACAAATAAATTGTAGTCAGATTTTTTGGTTAAAAATGTGTAAAAAAAATTGTAGACATCCATTGGTAGATATAAATAATATAAACGTACCCGGACAAAGGATTTGTTCACACTTTCTTGTGCAGATACCTCGGGCAGATGCAGAGATTGTTACAAATAAATTGCCGCTAATGTTTTGTTTTTTTTATTAATATGTTACTTTTGTATTTTAATGTACAATATACCAACGCGTATTTTTACTGATCTTTACTTGAAAAGTAAAAGGCAACATTTTCGGGTATTTTTATACAAATCAAACTTATATTTTTTTTTCATATGACATTGCAGAATTTCGAATTCAAGAACTATTTGAACCATTATTTAAAGAGAAGTGACCATTTTCTTGGGACACTCAAGTTTCTACACACTGTCTCAGTTTCATCATCTGATTCTCTCGTTATAGGTTTTCGTTGTATGTTTTATAAATGAGATCAATTGTTAAATTAATTATTCGAAGTATTGATTGAATTTACTTTTTAGTTTACCTTTGACTTTTCTCGTCTCGTCGAGGAATGAGAAATGTATCCAATCTTGCTTGTTTTCTTGGCCTAGAATTCTCGTCCATTTTATAATTTCTAAATAGCACGTGTACATGTAGTTGTAAAATTGACTGCAGAAATAATGTTTAATTAGCGTGAGAAAATAGTTGATGTCTGGTACCTCGGAACCAATCAGAATGGAATAATCTCGGTAAAAAGCTCTACAGAGCTTATGTTATATGTTTGTAAAAACTCCGACTTTAAATAAAACTTTTATACTTATACTTTATAATCGCTGAACTACTGACGACGAACACATCCAACGTGTATTTACAATGTGTAAGAATATTTTACTACAGGTCACGAGTTAACCATTCATGAAAAAGTTATTTATTGAACTGCTTAATTAACGTTGTATAACATATGCTTTGCGAATTTTAGGGGGGGGGGGGCGCACGCCCCGCACGCCCCCCTCTAAATCCGCCACTGATAAATAATCACATATTTTGTCATCCAAAAAAACGATAAGCTAGTCCTTATTCATAATTTCAAATGCCCGGAATTTTGTTGGGATTGAATTTCGACTTTTATTTTAATGCACTACTTCCGGCATCCGACCGATTGTGGCGCGTATCTATGGAAATTGTATACAGAAAGTACGATGACTTTTAAAAATGTTTTTCTCTTTTCATTTCCTTGAATCGCCAACCACCTGAACCAGTTCTTTCGATAACATAGCAATCAATACACCTATTGTTTATCGTATCATCAAGCGTACTGTAAGTATCAATGAAAGGATTGTTAAGCCTAAGGGAATTAATAATTAAACACGCAGTGTCAATGCCACTAGTCTGTAAAGAAACCATATCATATGAATATTTAGTTAGTTTTAATTAATATTTAATCTCCCAGGCAACTGAGTAATTTTATTTTTAAAAATAAGTTTTTATTAAGTTTGTGAGAAGGACGTGAATTTTAAACCCCTTCATTGGCTTCAACTTTAAAACATTGTGCCTTTTGAAAGTTTTGTGGATTTTTAGTGTTTACAAATACAGTGTCACAATAGTCAGTAAGTGAGTACTTCATAGAAAAGATAAAATTACAATTTAGTGCTGTACTGTAGTCTATTATATACATTTTTTAAATTTATGTTGGGGTAATCTGTGTAATATTATTTGTATATGATTTTAATCAGTTTAACTTAAACTAAAGTTAAGATTATTAATCATGTAAGATAGAAGTTGTAACTTGTAGTTGTAATCACATGAATTAACATTTTTTAGGTGTAAATGCTGCTCTCTTGGGATTGATTGCAGCAACCCCCACCCTAATCCCACATGTATTATAGTAAATTTCTTTCAACAAATATATAAATTTATGTTTATTAATGGATAACTTAACAATCGCTAACACTGAAGATTGTGAAATTGGAGTTTGTTACTTTAGACTATGGGAACATTAATGCATTTACAATTTTCTCATGGAAAGTCTATGATTTTTACTGTGTTTTGTCAGTTTCTTGTCAGCTAGATGAAATTACAAATAGTAAAAAATGTAGATATCAAATAGTGTGCACGACACATTTCTAAAATAATCTTTATCAGGTACGCTCATAATTTAAAGATTGGCAAACCAAATAAATTGAAAGTCTTTGGGAGCAAGTAAAACCAAAGGGCCTAAACAGGATAGCCAAATCGTCTACGATCACCTATGCATGAGGGAGGAGAACCTTGTTTTATTAATAATTACATTATTTAGGACTGTAAATTTCAACAATAGATATATGCATTGTATCTAATAAACAATGTCAGTGATGAAACACCAGACCTGCCAACCTCTTGATATGCTATGGTGGGTCATGACCCACCAGCCAGGACTGTGATGGTGGGTCATAGTGTGTGACGAGCCATTTTGAAGAAAAGTTATGGAATGTTGGAAAATATGTTCATACATATATAGAAAGAATGATATAATAATACCAGTTGCACAATTTATTTCAGACTCAGATTGTAATTAACACATGCCATCTTAGCACTTTTAAGAACATCAGGTGATGGCTTAAAGTCGTAACAGTCACTTACATAGCTTTGGTAGTGATTTTGTGAAGTGGTCTGCCAGTGAAAAAGGCAAATTGTGTTCAGCCACAAAATTGCTGAATAATGTCTCAGATATTATAACACTGCCACTGGACAATTTTTTATCAACAAAGTTGGTTATACTCTTGGTTTTTGAGGACGCCTCTACAGCAGTAACATGAGTGGACCTCTTGGCAAGTCGTTTAGCTTCATAAAGGGTACCGGCAGCGACTGAAAAATTGGTATTACAAAGTTTACAGTCAGTGTGCCATGTCTTCACCGACACCAGTATCGCTTTTTTTTAACCACGTAAACTCTTTCTCCCAGAAGTGCTGATATTTGCAAACATATTTCTTGCGTTTTGATGGTGTACTTGTACAGGGCTCAGACAAAGACCTCTTCCTCCCTGAAGAAGCCATTTCTTAAATCTAATTCATTATGATTATAAAAACAACTCGCCAAATTGTCTTGCGGCGATTTTTTGTTGATTACATCCGTTCCTAAGAAAAGCGCCATCTAGCGTTGTACATCCGATTTTAATTGAATTAGAGTTATCTTTCTTTACCAATTTGGCATCAATTTTGGGTGGGTAATTTTGCGGGTGAAAATGATGACCCGCCGCGGGTCATGATCGGGGGCGGGTGATAGGGCGTTTTTGCGGGTCAGTTGGCAAGTCTGAAACACTTAACTACTGGGGGGTGATGCGCTCGGGACTAATAACCCCCCAACAGAGGTATCAACCCAGTGATAGTAAAAAACATAGATAAGGAATTTAATATGCATGACACATATATTAAAAAAAAATGATTTCAACTCACAGGAGTCAACTGAAATTCATTTTTTTTCTTTTGGCAACTCCTCTAATGTATCATTGATCAAATTGATTACAGTCACGAATGTAACTAATTGCACTTATAAATACTGATATGCATTGTAGACAAAGCAATTAAAAGATTTCAAAATATCAATCCTCCATGGAATATCAATGGACAAACCTATTAAATGCTTTTAAAATGTATAAGGATTGATCACAGATGTCATTATGGTAGATGTATTTGTTTTCAAACCAAAACATTTACTATTTAGAATATAATCAAATGGCATAGAGTTGCCTTCAAATTATTATTGATGTTTCTGTATATCGCATGTATTGATGTTGTCAACTTGGCATCACAATATTTGTAGGCATATTGTTCAATCTTAGTTTATTAAATGAAAGACGAAAATGTTCTCAGATACGCTGCCAGAATGGTGTCATGTACACCAATTTAGAAAAGAATTAAGAATTGTATATTATTGATTTTTGAAGATTCATGAATATTTTATATTTAGCTATGGAATCGTAACTTTTTATGATTCTTTTTCTCTTAAAATGTTATCAAGTTTTCAGAAACCTGTACAAATCTGTAATGCTAAATCGTGGTGAACTGTTACTATTACTGTTGTACCAATATATTACATGGGATAAATTTCTTAACTGTCTAAAAATGTGGTAATATATTAAGAAAATTTTGGTTATACTCGATAACCTGGGTTGGTATTGTGATGTCACCAACGTGTTCATCCGCCAACGACAAATTCAAATAGTCACATGAAATTTTGTTAGATATTAAGACCTAAATTATGTTTTCTTCACGTTAATAGAACCAGTCCTTTATCATGTCAATAAATTTTTAGCCGCATCGGTGTGTTGACGTGCTCGCTTCAATTGTGGTAGATCGTGGGTTTGAGCCCCAGTTAGGTCAAACCAAGAACTATAAAAATTGGTATTTACAGCTACTCCGTTAAGCAGGCTGCATTAAAGAGTAAGACTAAGAGCAAAGACTAGTTGGCTCGGAAAAATGTGTCCGAGTGGAGTGACATGTGTTTCCACATATTGTTTCAGTGAGCTAGATCTATAAAAAATCTGATTAAGCCAGTTCAACAGACCCTGTTCTAGTACAAAGTGGACTTCATCATCATTTCATCGAAATGTAACTTGTTCTCACCATGTGATCATATAGCTGAACAATTGCTCATTTGGTGTTAAACAGCAATCACTCACTCAATAATTTTTATGAGATACGGTTTCTAGCAGTGCTTAATACCGGTATTAATACAATGCATGGTCTGGCGTGGCTGCCTCTCTATCAGTAACTAAGTAGAACAGTTTAATAAATATTGAATAGTTGAGGAGCTGATAACGCTGGCTGATAATTGGAGACAGAGACCTATTTTGCTCTTTAAACAATTGAACACTTGCTGATATTGAAATTAACAATCATAAAGATGATTTTTATGGGAAATTGATTTACCATTTGCTACAATCAGTAGGAAGTGATATTGTTAAAACCTATTAAGAATTCCTATTTATCTTGAATTATATTGCCTTAATCAGTTGTGTGTGTAGTCTTTACCTTTTACCATGAAAATCATTTGACCATCTATATAGGGGGAAGGGTGTGATAAACTTATTTGAGAAACCAATAAGATTTTGCAGTATACAATGTATCTTGTTTAACAATTTATTATGAGTCTGAAATACAGTATTGCTTTACTTATCACAATATTCTTACAAAAGTACATGTTATGGCTTTCCTTCCCTAATAATAAATTCTGGTACTGGTAGTGATGAAGTGGCTAACAAATTGCTGACAGTGGCGATAAACACCAATATTATGATCGTATCCTTACAAAATTGCACTAGTAAACTATTGTAGTATTTTGGTTGAACATGCACTATTTCCTTATAAAATTAGTCTTATTAGAAATGTATTTAGTTAAGAATTTAATGTAATCTATAGTTTGATTGGTGTGGGAAAGTGTTGACCGAAGTACATTTTATATGAAGCATGGTAGCCTGTATTCTTATTGTGCCCCTTTGTTTGTGACCCTATACTGACCTCGGCACTCTGTGTTTCAACTGTTGTTTTTTTGTATCCTGGTTGTTTTCCTTTGATTGAAAACCTTGACTGATTTGGGTACTCTATTGATGATATCAGGTGAATAAAGGTTAATCACGCCTTGTAAGCAAATTATTATTATTCAGATTTTATTTGTCAAACAAATTTGAGAAGTAGAAAAATGTATAACAGTTTGTTTTTCTATTTATTTCAGATTTGAACAATGACTCATTCATTGCAAGTAGAAAAACCAATTATTAATCCGTTATCTGGATTGGATTTTTTGTCGTCAACAAATTTCCAAGTGGCACAAGATACAACAGGAAACAGACAAGGACATAAAAGTGTTTTCAAAAATGATTATCCCCATTACAGTCACTATGGAAGAGGAGAACAAGCAGATAGACCTGTCCTTGCTGAAGTCATGCATAAAGATCCATCCTTCTTCAAGGTGATATTTTACTTGCTAATTTATGACAAGATTCAGAAAGAATTATCACTACTTTCGAAGGATTTACATATAGGTTTATGGTTAATGGTGTTTAGCACCATTTTCAACAATATTTCAGATATATTTTGGCGGTCAGTTTTAATGCGGAGGAAACAGAAGAAAACCTCTGATCTGTTGCAATTCACTGACAAACTTGATCACATAATGTTGTAACGAGTACACCTTGCCATGAATGGGGTTCGAACTCAAACCTTTAGTGATGATAGGTACTGATTGCATAGGTAGTTGTAAATCCAACTACCATGCGATCACGACCAAGACACAAGGCTTTCAACACTTTCAAAAGTAGAAGGCTATTTTGAAAAAGTAGGTGGAGAACGCAGAGCGAAGCGAGGCGAAAAAATTTAGGCCAGGTGTCTGGGGTTGCCTAGGGCCCCTGAAGCTGTAGGGTAAATGGTGCAAAATCCTGCATTCTGGGGGTTTCATGGCACATATTTGAACTTCCTAAAATTCTTATTTTTCATATATTTATTTTTTGTTTTAGCCTACTTCCTTTCAAAATGTAAAGTTGTTTGGAATTTTGCATCAATTTCAAATTGCTCTGAGCTTATTGTCAGATATTTAATTATAATAATATCAAATTTTATTGCTGTTTCATTTTACACAGACAAAAACTTCACGCCAAATACATAAAGATAAATCATTGCATCATTCCCTGTTGATATTAATGTGAAATATTTCAAATTTTGACGCAACATTTTTACTTTTCTGCTTTACAGATTAATGATCTGTGACTAATTTTATATCATCTGATAATTGAACAGATAATGTTTCAAATATATCTTTCTTTTCTTTTATTAGCCATTTGGCGATGAAACTCTGATCGGGGAAACTCAATTTTCGTTTCGACATTTTGTGGTGCTTGGTTAAATAAAGTCAAGGTCTACTGGTTTTTTGGTCGGTCTATAAAATTTGTTCATGCCATACACAGGTACCAGACTTTCGCTGGCCAATGAAAAACAGTGACTCTTCTGCCTGTTTGGCTTGCAATTGTTTACAATTGAGAGGTCAATAGTCGTGACGATAATAAGTCAGTCTTCACGAAAAACTTTTTGACCCACAAGCCATTCAGACTTCTTGAGTTGTAGAATTCAGGAGTCTGAATGCAAATTTACTGGCCAGAATAAAAACAAAATAATTTGACATGTTTATTATTATATCAATTGGTAACTAATTGTCTATTCTCTCACAAAAATATCAAGCTTTTCCTGCAGTGGTTGCTTTCAACAAAGGGCTACCAATTTTCCATGTTTTCTTGTTTTAGTAATGCAAATTAACTGTATATATATTTTTCTGATTATTGTTTGCTAAAACAACTCTGCTTTGAAGTAAACATTTTGTAGAATTATTTTTTAATATAGATAAAGCAAAGTATTTTATTCACAGAGAAATACATATTTTATAGGATCTTTTCAACCATTTGTCTTAATCAGGAAAAAGCTTGTAATATTTGTCCATTTCAAAGGTTTCAATATTTCCCAAAAGCCTAAATCAAGTCCTCTATCGTATTTTGCACAAAAACAAGTTTAAATTTGGCTCCAAATTGATATCCGATAATTTTTACGTGTCCGGTCCGGAGTGATTCTTGTTTTTATATTTCAAATATTGATATTTTCGTTTATTAAAGCGTTTCTGAGATTGCGACTTTAATTTTGTCAATGTCGTTGAACTTCATCATAGCATGGAAGAACGATAAATGATACATAAACAGAGTTTTGATCTGGCGTTTCACTTTAATTTTAATCAAAATAGATTATGGACAAATTGGAGATCAAAAGGGCTCTTTTACTCGACAAACCCAGTATTTTATACAGGACAGTCGGTCCGGTGGAAACCAATGTTTTTTCCGTCCGGTATGTTTGGGAATCTCTAGACAGTTACTCTTGACACACAAGCCCGTCGGTCTTCTCACTTGCGATATTTTAGAAGTCCACGGCCGATTTTACTGGCCAGGACCGTCGGGCTTGTGGCTTAAAGCGATTGGTAATGGGGGGAAAAAACGCGGTCATTGTCACAATAACGGCTTTGGGAATCTATTATGCATTTTTTATCCTTGATACATAAAAAGTAGCCTGCGGCAGAGTAAAGTGTAGACGTCGAATTTCGGCGGCAAGCAGCTGCAAATGAAAGCCCTGAAGACAGCCCCTAAATTTATTCAAGATAAATGTTTTCAAGATAAGCAATATACAGTGAAACATGTCTAAACTCTAAACCAAACCTCCTTGGGACCAACGTTTGTGTTCTAAATAATCAAGTGTTCTGTTCATACAGCTTAAATTAACAAATATTACTTTTGGAACCTTATTTAAAGCTTGGTTTATACAACATTTTATTTTATTCTGGGATTGGTTTAGACAGATTTCACTGTATTATTGATCAGAAAAAGTACAATTGGCAAAGCATGTGTTAAAAAAAAAATATTGTTGAGGTTTGAAGAAACTTCTCAATAATTTGTTACAACTTATGACTTTTGCAGACTGCTATAATGGAACATATACATTTTTTTCTATTTTCAGGGAGATAGATCAGAGAGTACTCTTTCATATGAGTACAGATATATGAAAAAGCCTGTGGTACTCGATGGATACCAAACTCTACGGGGCACAAACTTTAAACCTGATAGAGACCTAAGTAAGGTTAATAGTTTTGGAACTATGTATGACCACTTTTTTGTCCCAAAAATGAATAGTGATTTTCAAAGAGCAGGTTCAATTCACAACACTTATGAAAGTCACCTACCTAAAGGAGACCCAGAGAGGTTTAACCAACAATGGACTGATTACCATGATAAGTACAGAGGTCATGACACATCTGTTGTAAAAGTATTAAGGGCTCCATGTATGCATGAAGGTAAGTGATAAATAAATTACTAAATATAAGTAGCTTTATTTTAATTTATTTAATAGGTCTTTCAATAAGGGGCAGTACCAGGTACTTTAATTTACCCACATAAATTGGTCTTTGGTACCTCCTGATTTTAAAGAGTGTTGCATAAGATATTCATGAAAATTGTATAAATTTTAATGAAAATTACCACCTGTAAATAGTGAAGTACTAGTAAACTTGAAAAATATTGAAAACCCTGTAGGTATACAGGGCTCACCACCACAGGCACTTGTTTCATTCAAAAAAATATATGCCCCCTCTTCCTTACTTCAAGGTAAATATCTACCCTTTTCCCCTTCCCCACTTCGCCTCAATATTTTTTGCTTATTTGTGATCCTTTCGCTGACCCAATTATATCGTTACACTCCCGAGATATTTCTCTTTTCGATTGCCACATTCAAATATACCTACCTCAAACGAATTGGACAAGAATAGTCAGCGAACGTGGATTATTAAAAATTTCAGTCATTGAAACGGATAAAATATTAATGATAACAAATGAAAAAAGCTTTTTTGCATGTACTATAAACCTATGAACACAAACTATTCTTTAATGATCATTGGATTTGTCCTTGTTTTTAGTTGGATTAGAAACCTGAGACTGCTACCACTGTAGTACAAAATTTAACATAGAACCTCATGGGGAAATGCTTAAAAATCATTATCTCTGAAACCACTGAAACATTTGAATGCAAATTTGACTGGAATATTCCTTGTATATTCCTCTACAAAGTTTATATTGATCAGAATTCCAAGATGGCCACCACTGCCAGGGACAGAAATTAACGGTCGCCCACTCGCCCATGACGACTGAAACTTCAGCTGGGCGACTAAATAATACCTCAAAGGAGCCCAGCTGGCGACTAATAATTTTATATTTTCCTGTCGCAAGTTTGACATTTGAAGCCAGCTGTTTACAATACGACCACATGAAATATAACATAAATATTTCACTGGTTCTGGTTCTTTCTACTTCTTGTCTACTGTAATTTGCGTAATAATTCCCGAGTTTCATTGAAAGAAGGACTTTAATTTTGGGTGTTTTACAAAATAGGTACTTCTCCTCAATCAACGGTCTATGGCACAAATTTGTCTCTTGGTGCTGTTAAACTATCTCATGTGTGGAATATTGTCACTACGTACTCTATGTACTTGAATACGTTACGTACTTTGATCGAGGTTGAGGTTATTCAAAGCATTAACGGTCAGTGTGTAGTTCATGTCTTTTAAATGAGATTTGTTCAATGTGTATTTGATTTAATGAATTACTGATTGAAAGGTCAAACTTTGTCAAAAGGATTAGATGTAGGTCATATTCAGATTCAAGCCACTTTTTATAAAATAAGAGTAAAAAAATGCTCTCTTTTTTAGCTAGTTCTACTTTCTTCAAATATGTTCAGATTGAAGGATTTGCCTTTAAAAAATTTTTCATGGGGCATACCCCCAAACCCCCCTAGCATGTTCGGACTGGTAATACCTGGGCCCCTACATTTACACCTGGGCTACCAGATTTTTAAATTTAGGAGCACAGATGGCTACTGCCTATAAAAGTTAATTTCTGTCCCTGACTGCTGGAAATAGTCTCACAGGATTCAGTGTGCATGTATTATTATCAATATATCTTTTCAGAAATACAAATCAGACTGAACCCACACTTTCCATAAATGAATTGTTAACCAAACTTTTTACCAGATGAGTGAGGGGGAGATCATGATCGTATGGTAGTTGGATTTACAACTATCTGTGCAATCAGTGCCTATCACCACTAAGGTTGTGAGTTCGAACCCTGTTCATGGCGAGGTGTACTCGATACAACATTATGTGATAAAGTTTGTCAGTGATTTGCGACAGGTCTGTGGTTTTCTCTGGGTACTCCGGTTTCCTCCACCAATAAAACTGACCGCCACAATATTGGCGATATAACTGAAATATTGTTGAAAGTGGCCTCAAATACCATAACCCTCATCCTCACCCTCTTAATAAACAAACTAATTTGGAAAAAATCTACTTTTTCTGTTTTTATTGATAAAATCATGTTATACTTAATAACAAAACTTTTGTATTGTTTATCTTTCTCTTTTCACAGGAGGTCCACCAACAGTGAAAGGAGATGATAAATTGTTAAGTTATAGCACCATGAACTCCCTAAAGTTCCAAGGAGAATCTCAACCAAGGGTTTATTCATTTCCTGCCGTAAGTAATTAATTATTCATTGCATAGTAATTGTTTAATTGAATAATGAACACATTTCTGTACCTACCCACGGCTTTCAATAATTTTCAAGTCTACCAGTAATTCATTATTTACAGGCGGTACTTTATATTAAAATTTAAATAATCTTCATGAATATCTTGTACAACACTCTTTAAATTCAGGAGGTACCAAAAGCCATTTTAGGCGGGTAAAAGTACCTGGTACCGCTCCTTATTGAAAGGCCTGCGGCTATCGGTAAGGAATTTTAAATTAGGTATCTTCGATTTTATTACTATCACTAGGTTGATATCTCTGCTGGTCCACGAGCACTGACCATGTTTATTAGATATATTAATGTTTGAAATTTACAGTTGCTAAAGCACACCCTGAATAATCTAGAAACCTTTCTAAACCACACCCTAAATAATGTAGACACCTTTCAAAATCACACCTTGATTACATTTTGTAATCTAAAAACCTGTCTAAATCACACCTGAAATAATCTAGAAAAATGTCTAAATCAAATCCTAAATAATCCTGAAACTTCTCTAAATATCATGCAGAATAACAAAAAAAAATATTCAAAATTCACTGAATACTGTGGTTACATTTACATTGTATTTTTATCTTTATCAATTTTCATGGATGAACAAATAGTGAGATGTTTGTTTGCATTTGAATACATAGCTTTGGTACTTAGTTACATATATGCCTTTCAGGTGCACAATATTTCGCGGTTTGATGATACCAGTGAAAACCATAAAAATTGTTATCCAACAAATTGAAATGAATTCACAGTGCTGACAGTCCAGTAACCTATTTGAACTACAGTCAAACCTGCTTTAGTGACCACCTCTATTAAGCCAATAACTTGTATTATGTGACCTTAAGTTTTATTTCCCTTCACAGTGCATTTCATATCAATTAAACTTGTATTAAGCGACCACCTGTCTTATCTGACCATATTTCACTGTTCACTTGGAAGGTCACATAAGACATACCTGTACCTTGAATATTCCAATAATATGTTCCAGTTAAAACATTCATTAAAAGTACCAGTTGTTGTAAAATAGTAACTTTCTTTGCTTTATTACCTAAAACTAAACACCAAAATTATTTAGAAAGATTTCATTGTACCTCTGTACTGATTATTATTCCAATGTTAACGTCAAATTGAATTTCATTATTTTTAAATAGCCTACAGGAACAAATGTGCCAAAAGGAGATCCTATAAAGGTGTTTGCTACAGACACGATTATGAAAGAATCATACAACGACCTAACCAGTCAGCATCATCACAATCCATACAACAAGTATGATGCTAATGGAAAGTTATATAATACTCATATCCAGTCTGAAGATTGTTACAAGGAAAATGATTACAAAACTACTGCCACTAGGTCATATCAAGAACCTACAAATGTATCAGGTTAGTTTCTGTAGTACTGTAACTAGGTCATATCAACCTCAATACCTACAACTGTAACTAGGTCATTTAATCTACAAATGTATCAGGTTAGTTTCTGTAGTACTGTAACTAGGTCATATCAACCTACAACTGTAACTAGGTCATATCAACCTACAACTGTCACTAGGTCATTCAATCGACAAATGTATCAGGTTAGTTTCTGTAGTATTGTAACTAGGTCATTCCAACCTACAATTGAAACATTTGTTTCTTTAGAATTGTAACTAGGTCATATCCTACAACTGTAACTGGTTAGTTTCTTTAGTATTGTAACTGGGTCACATCAACCTACAACTGTAACATTTTAGTTTCTTTAGAACTGTAACTACCAGTAGGTCATATCAATCTACAAATGTATCAAGTTAGATTCTGTAGTAGTGTAATTAGGTCATATCAACCTACAACTGTAAGAGGTTAGTTTCTTTAGTACTGTAACTAGGTCATATTAAGAACCTAGAAATGTAGCTAGTTAGATTCTTTAGTACTGTAACTAGGTCATATCAAGGACCTAGAAATGTAACTAGTTAGTTTCTTTAGTACTGTAACTAGGTCATATCAAGAACCTAGAAATGTAACTACAGTAGACTCCACTTAATTGCAAACCGTTTAATTGCAAAATTCGTATTATTGCAAAAAAAACTTAAACACCGATCCATTTACCATTCATTTAACGTTAAAACACGCGGTTAATTGCAAAGCGGTTAATGGCAAAATTCGCTTTATTGCAAAGACAATTTTTGCCAAAAATGTATAAAAGTGTCGGTTATTTGCAAAACTACTCTAGAACTGATAAAAAAAGAAGGAGAAAAAAAATCCAATACACCTTTGAACTAATTGATTGATTTTGTTCATGCAGATCGATGTTGAAACGGCGTGTGGTGATAACCTGATCAGACATTTGGAGACGCTTTGAACTATTGAATATTTTAATAAAAATCCATTTACATGTTTATTTGTGTTTAATCCTTTTCCTGAACTTCAATAAAGCTCTAATAAAGAACGTTTTGTGTTATCAGTAACCTCAATCAGTGTTGATAGTTCGCCATTTAGATTCAATAATTAAGTGTGTGACCTTACAGGTAAAAGCCCTGGTGTCTATTTTTAGATTTGTAACAATCAGCCACGCAGCAATTCAAAACACATAATTAGTGATCAAAGAAATTAATATGAATGCTGATCAGTGATTAAAAACTTCAAGAGAAGTTAAAATATGTTTACTTAGTTTGTTAATTAATTAATGTAAATTAGAACATCAAACAAAAAATCAAAGCGGATTAATTATTTTTTTATTTATTTAATAATGAAAAGTATTCAGATTTTGGGCTTGTGGTTTTTTTATTTTGCTATAAAGCATAGGGGAAAAATGAGTTCGTCATTCAGTAAGCAAAATGTCATCCTATGGTTATAAATATCCACCATCACGTGATATAAACAACTACACAAATCCTCAATACACAAAGCTCCCATTACACAGAAACGGAATGAAGTCAACAACAGAGATATCTATCGATAATAACCTACCAAGATGAAAAGTAAAACCCTACAGTTATAAATAACAATATGGATACTGCAGTAACTATCATTAATTTAGTAACAACTCATTTACAGTACACAAAACGTAACATCTATCGCGTGATCATGTGACACTCGATGTACACAAAAAGCTCCCCCAATCCACAGAAATGATGGAAATATTATTTACACCAGTAATAAACAACAAAGACTTTCATTAAATATTCTAATTTATTATTTACATTCATGCATTTACTTTATCAACATATCAGCAATATCAGCTCCAGGTAAACAAAATGTCAATGTCACGGCACCTGTAGTCTATACTTCCGGTCTGAATAGCATTTCGTTTTATCGCAAAGTCCGCTTAATTGCAAAATTTTCTCTGACAAATAGGCTTTGCAAATAAGCGGAATCTACTGTAGTTAGTTTTTTTAGTGCTGTAACTAAATCATATCAAGAACCTAGAAATGTAACTAGTTAGTTTTTTTAGTGCTGTAACTAAATCATATCAAGAACCTAGAAATGTAACTAGTTAGTTTTTTTAGTGCTGTAACTAAATCATATCAAGAACCCACAACTAGAACAGGTTGGCATTGAGATGAACCTACGAGTACGTGCTGTAACTAAATCATATCAAGAACCCACAACTAGAACAGGTTGGCATTGAGATGAACCTACGAGTATGTGCTGTAACTAAATCATATCAAGAACCCACAACTAGAACAGGTTGGCATTGAGATGAACCTACGAGTACGTGCTGTAACTAAATCATATCAAGAACCCACAACTAGAACAGGTTGGCATTGAGATGAACCTACGAGTACGTGCTGTAACTAAATCATATCAAGAACCCACAACTAGAACAGGTTGGCATTGAGATGAACCTACGAGTACAAGTTTTGATTACCATGGGTAAAATATATATAATTAATTTGTATTTCAGTGTATAAAATTACATTAAACATGACAAATATAGAATGTGTTGTGATTGTTTTTTTCTTCTTGTATTGTAGTAAATCTAATGAAGCCTGATAAACACAGAAATCACAGTGATTTTCCTGAAGGTGATATGCATGCTGGTCGGGTTCTAGAAAGAGTCAATACAACCACCGTCAGAGCTTACCATGGAAATGTAATTATTTACATATTTTTATTGGCAGTTAACTTAAATCTACTTAGGGGTCATTGTGGTTGTATTGGTTTGGTAGTTGGATTTACAAAAATCCTGTACAGATACCGGTAGTGTCTGTCACTGATGAAAGGGAGTTCGAATCTTGTCACTGGTGATAATACTCAATACAAATAGTGTCTTGCCTTCAATTATGACTGTCACTACTAAGATTTTACTTTAATCTCGTAGAAGCATTCCAGAGTTAATGTATTGAGTTGGAATTATCTTACAATTTTTTAAAGTAAAATGTTCTACATTTTTTTTTGCAGAATTATCCCAAGAAAAATTGCCTGTTGTAAACATGTCGAGAACTAATCTTCTCTTTGCCTTGATCAATTTTCTTCAAAATGAGGATCTTCAACTTTGCAATGATTTTTAACATTTGTTGTTCAGGAGTTGTGGATTCTTGACCAATGGAATTAATCTGTAGTAAATGTATTACATGCTTACTCAAGTTTGCTGTGACATATTTGATTTGAACACAAACCTTAGTAGTGATAGGCTCATAATAAAATGGTAACCACGAAGGCCCCCTCTTGTAAATCTCTGATTAATTTATATTAGCTGTCTTATTTGAACCCCAACAAACAAAGGGGGAACCACATTCCTTATTTTGGGAATCCAACTATTTTGTTTTAATCATGAAATTTTTTTTTTATGTGCAAATGTACGGTACATGTTTCTAAGGTTCAAATAAATTTTTTGCTTTATTATTATTTTTTTTTTTTTTGGAAAAAAAAACATATTTATGAAATGAGTGTAATGAGTTCTATGTTTGTTGTCTTTCTTGTGAAATCATCAGTAAACCTATGTACCGCTAAATTTCTTTTTCTCATTTTCAGCCTCCATTAGGACTCCACAACACAATAATTTCTGGTGCTAATCTTCTTACAAGGAGTAAAGTATCTCTTGGTGATAAACAACTATCACAGACATATTATGATACTACAAACTATGATACATTCAAAGAGAATAATCCACCTCGTACGTACGATAGGACTAAATTCCACAAAGAAAGCAATATACCTGTAAAGTACTACAGAAGTAAGTTATTTTTGCTTCACCTTGTTGGTGAATATGTTTAACGTGTGTCTTGACTGAGTTTAACCATTCCACCTTAATAAAAACGTAGATATCAAATTTTGTGCACATGACATGTTTCTTGAATAACCTTTATCAGGTATATGCGTATTCAAAAGGTTGGAAAACCAAATAATTTTAAAATCTTTTGGGGAAAATAAACCAAATGTTAAAAGTGGGAAGAATTCACTTTTACTAAATTTCAGTGTAAAAATATATTTTTAAAAATAATTTGTTTATTCAGTATTATGTGCAACCTTTTTACTTTAAAAAAAAAGATTTTTTTTTCTATTATTAATGTTTCACCACCCCAAAAAAAAAAATCTGTTTAATATTAACTGTTGTGTCTTTAATTTTAATTAAAAGTGAATTAAGATGGTTTTATTTTCAACAGTGTATCATTAGCTTCTCACTTTAATTATTTAGACACAGTAAATCCATAGGAAAATGTGTTGATGCTGTTTTTTTTTATTATTTATTTATACTATTTAGTAATTAATAACAAGGGATACTAGGTAAAAGCTGTATACCTAGTAAATTATTACAGCTAAATTTAGTGCAATAAAATCATGTGTGAGAAAAAAAATCAATCTTAATTTAAATTAGGTAAATTTTTGTTGTTAAAAAAATAAAATCGACCATATTATGACTAAACATCCATATAACCTTTTTCAGAAGAAGAAAAAGATCAAGGTGTATCATCTCAAGATTTCAGAGATCCTCTACAGAAAAAGATTTATCCAAATAATGCTGCACTGAATAATGTAAGATGATTACAAAAATTTTCTTTGGTCAGTTAATACAGACAGCAAAATAACAACATAGCCATTTTTTGTTTTGTTTTTGTTTATGGAAATCAATTAGTAAGAAGGGATATAGACATACATGAACATGAGAGACTATCCAACATTACACTTAGACATGAGAGACTATCCAACATTACACTTAGACATGAGAGACTATCCAACATTACACTTAGACATGAGAGACTATCCAACATTACACTTAGACATGAGAGACTATCCAACATTACACTTAGACATGAGAGACTATCCAACATTACACTTAGACATGAGAGACTATCCAACATTACACTTAGACACAAGTTAAAGTAAAGGAACATGAGAGACTATCCAACATTACACTTAGACACAAATTAAAGTAAAGGAACATGAGAGACTATCCAACATTACACTTAGACACAAGTCAAAGTAAAGGAACATGAGAGACTATCCAACATTACACTTAGACACAAGTTAAAGTAAAGGAACACGAGAGACTATCTAACATTACACTTAGACACAAGTTAAAGTAAAGGAACATGAGAGACTATCCAACATTACACTTAGACATAAGTTAAAGTAAAGGAACATGAGAGACTATCCAACATTACACTTAGACATAAATTAAAGTAAAGGAACATGAGAGACTATCTAACATTACACTTAGACACAAATTAAAGTAAAGGAACATGAGAGACTATCCAACATTACACTTAGACACAAGTTAAAGTAAAGGAACATGAGAGACTATTCAACATTACACTTAGACACAAGTTAAAGTAAAGGAACATGAGAGACTATCCAACATTACACTTAGGCACAAATTAAAGTAAAGGAACATGAGAGACTATCCAACATTACACTTAGACACAAGTTAAAGTAAAGGAACACGAGAGACTATCCAACATTACACTTAGACACAAATTAAAGTAAAGGAACATGAGAGACTATCCAACATTACACTTAGACACAAGTTAAAGTAAAGGAACATGAGAGACTATCCAACATTACACTTAGACACAAATTAAAGTAAAGGAACATGAGAGACTATCCAACATTACACTTAGACACAAATTAAAGTAAAGGAACATGAGAGACTATCCAACATTACACTTAGACACAAGTTAAAGTAAAGGAACATGAGAGACTATCCAACATTACACTTAGACACAAATTAAAGTAAAGGAACATGAGAGACTATCCAACATTACACTTAGACACAAGTTAAAGTAAAGGAACATGAGAGACTATCCAACATTACACTTAGACACAAATTAAAGTAAAGGAACATGAGAGACTATCCAACATTACACTTAGACACAAGTTAAAGTAAAGGAACATGAGAGACTATCCAACATTACACTTAGACACAAGTTAAAGTAAAGGAACACGAGAGACTATCCAACATTACACTTAGACACAAGTTAAAGTAAAGGAACATGAGAGACTATCCAACATTACACTTAGACACAAATTAAAGTAAAGGAACATGAGAGACTATCCAACATTACACTTAGACAAAAGTTAAAGTAAAGGAGCACGAGAGACTATCCAACATTACACTTAGACACAAATTAAAGTAAAGGAACATGAGAGACTATCCAACATTACACTTAGACACAAGTTAAAGTAAAGGAACACGAGAGACTATCCAACATTACACTTAGACACAAGTTAAAGTAAAGGAACATGAGAGACTATCCAACATTACACTTAGACACAAATTAAAGTAAAGGAACATGAGAGACTATCCAACATTACACTTAGACACAAGTTAAAGTAAAGGAACACGAGAGACTATCCAACATTACACTTAGACACAAGTTAAAGTAAAGGAACATGAGAGACTATCCAACATTACACTTAGACACAAATTAAAGTAAAGGAACATGAGAGACTATCCAACATTACACTTAGACACAAATTAAAGTAAAGGAACATGAGAGACTATCCAACATTACACTTAGACACAAGTTAAAGTAAAGGAACATGAGAGACTATCCAACACTACACTTAGACACAAATTAAAGTAAAGGAACATGAGAGACTATCCAACATTACACTTAGACACAAGTTAAAGTAAAGGAACATGAGAGACTATCCAACATTACACTTAGACACAAATTAAAGTAAAGGAACATGAGAGACTATCCAACATTACACTTAGACACAAGTTAAAGTAAAGGAACATGAGAGACTATCCAACATTACACTTAGACACAAATTAAAGTAAAGGAACATGAGAGACTATCCAACATTACACTTAGACACAAGTTAAAGTAAAGGAACATGAGAGACTATCCAACATTACACTTAGACACAAATTAAAGTAAAGGAACATGAGAGACTATCCAACATTACACTTAGACACAAGTTAAAGTAAAGGAACATGAGAGACTATTCAACATTACACTTAGACACAAATTAAAGTAAAGGAACACGAGAGACTATCCAACATTACACTTAGACACAAGTTAAAGTAAAGGAACATGAGAGACTATCCAACATTACACTTAGACACAAATTAAAGTAAAGGAACATGAGAGACTATCCAACATTACACTTAGACACAAGTTAAAGTAAAGGAACATGAGAGACTATCCAACATTACACTTAGACACAAATTAAAGTAAAGGAACATGAGAGACTATCCAACATTACACTTAGACACAAGTTAAAGTAAAGGAACATGAGAGACTATTCAACATTACACTTAGACACAAATTAAAGTAAAGGAACACGAGAGACTATCCAACATTACACTTAGACACAAGTTAAAGTAAAGGAACATGAGAGACTATCCAACATTACACTTAGACACAAATTAAAGTAAAGGAACAACACTTTTATTGCTGTTCTACATTTAACAGTCACAGTAATGTCATCAATGATGAGAATAACTTATACCCTAAGATAAGTGTGAAATGAACCCTAGCCTGCAGTTGATAAATGCTACATTTGTGCATCTTTGTCTCTGATAATATTTGGTGTATAAAATGTTATTCCCAGATGCAGGATTATCATGTATTGTAGATTTGTACATAATTTATACTGAATTATACCGAATCTTCTGTGTGTATAAAATATACATGGAAATATTCCTTACTACAACAAGATTTGAATTCACTACTTTTCTATGTACTTCTGTGTGGTATTACACAAATATCAAACTATGACCACAATTATTAAAAATGAAGTATGTTACAAAAAAATTAATTCACATTACCATACTAAGTCATACTCGAGTATGGTAGATCGTGGGTTCAAGCCCTGATGGGGTCAAACAAAAGATTAAAAAATAGGTATTTGCTGCATCTCTCCGGAAAGCTTGCAGCACTAAGGAGTAAGAGCAAAGACTGGTCGGCATCGGAATTGGTATAATGTGTCTGAATGGAGCAACATGTCTACCCGTTGACTGTTTGTCGTGATCGTGATCGTATGGTAGTTGGATTTACAACTACCTGTGCAATCATTGTCTATCACCACTAACATTATGAGTATGAATCCCGTTCATGGCGAGATGTACTAGATACAACATTATGTAATAAAAATTGTCATTGAGTTGCGTTTGATCGGTGGTTTTCTCCTGGAATTCCAGTTTCCTCCACCAATAAGCTGGACGCCATGATATATCTGAAATATTGTTGATTGAAAGTGGCATTAAATACTATAACCCCTTCACCCCTCTTATATTTTCTGCTGAAAAAGACTGACTGCACGTCATTAAATATTATAACCTTTAAATCTTTATTCATTGGATATTCTTGATTAATTGCAGTTGAAGATGTCACATATTCTACCTCAATTGAGTGGACCCCAGCGACACAACACAACACATCAGGTTATGTTCACAAACAAAGAATCGGACAAGTGGAGCTATGATTCTCAGCGATTGCAGAGAAGCTCTGTACCTTTAGGTACCATGACCTGTCAGTAAACTTTTGGATCCAATTCGGAACAAAAAGTGACATTGTCAGGTCTCATTATTGTCTGTTTTGGAAAAAAAAAGTTACATTTTGAATTTTCAATATTGTTTTTTTTTTTTAAAGTTACATTTTCAAGTCTCATGATTGTCTGTTTTCGAAAAAAAAGCTACATTTTCAAGTCTCAATATTGTTTGTGTTTGAAAAAAAAGTTGCATTTTCAAGTCTCAATATGGTCTCTCTTTTTTTTTTAAGTTACATTTTCAAATCTCAATATTGTCTGTTTTTGAAAAAAAAAGTTACATTTTCAAAACTCAATATTGTCTGTTTTTTAAAAAAAAAGTTACATTTTCAAATCTCAATATTGTCTGTTTTTGAAAAAAAAGTTACATTTTCAAGTCTCATTATTGTCTGTTTATTGTAGTTAGTAGTTTAATTTACTCACGATAACTCAAATAATATGATAACCTGAAGTAAAATCGTCTGCCATAGGAACTGTGGTACATTGAGTCAGAATTAAGTAGTCCTAGCCTATGTATAAAGATTAAGAAACTACACTGTGTTTGTCAGTATTGGATTATCTCCCTTTGAACAAATTTTGTCATTTTTACACGTAGCCGTAGCCGTACATATCTGTTTAAACCATAGTTATTATTTCTGTGTCTGTTTTATGTCATATTTTTTAGTTAAATCTATCTATACATTTATTTATCTTCCATTTAAAGCCATTTTGTTTGTATTTCTCCATTCGATATAATCGTTGTTTGGCTCGTTTCGTTCTGTCATTTTTTTGTTTTTACTTTTCAACAGAGTGAATTCTGTTGTTATCAATGATTATTAAGTGCCAAATTCTGTACTATATTTAGAGTGGTTTTTTTTCCTTTTTTATTTTGGTGAAGGAGTGTTCTACTAACTTTCACATTTTTAATGTAAACTGCAGTTTTGAACAAATTTTGTTTGTTTGTTTATTTGATTTCCTGTTATTTAATTAACTGAGCACTATATTAACAGAAATAATGTTTTACTACATCAGATTTAATATTTAAACATTTATGTTCACATCTATACCATAAAAGACAAGAGGAAGGGTTAATACATGTACATGATCAAGGCTTTCAATATTTTTCAAGTCTACCAGTACTTCACCATTTACAGGTGATACTTTTTATTAAAATTTGAGCAATTTTCATGAATATTTTATACTACACTCTTTAAAATCAGGAGGTACCAAATACCATTTTAGGAAGGTAAAAGTACCTGGTACCACCCCTTATTGAAAGGCCTGTATGATACAAACTGTGATAAATTTTATAACGAAATGGGACAAAGACCAATTTGTGTGTAATTTGTTTCACTTAATATCTGATTATAATTTAAGGACTTTGCAATTCTGCATTTTTAATAGGTCTAGCAAAAATAATATATGTGTGTTTCAGGTTTCATTTATTTATCATAAATCTTTAGAAATTATGTTTTTTTTATACAATTTTCAACATCGAAAGGAAAGAAGTGCATAAAACAAAAGATGCCGCAAAAAGTTGTAAAAACGTGTTACCGTTACAGAAATGGCTATTGAGTGCATTCTTTTTTCATCAATAACGTAAGGGTTAGCGGTAAAAAGTAGTGTCGGTCTGGAAACCCGAAACACACATATTTTTCTTATTGGCCTTATCATTTCAACTATCCCACTTGCTAACTGAAAGAAGTTGTTGATGAACACATTGATACGTGGCAGGTTGTAGAAAACAAAGATAAACTTATAGAGAATTATTTTGGTTCATTTTTGAGAAATTGTCCATTTAAAAACTACCATTTGAGTATGTAAAGAATACAAGCCTCTAAAAGTATTCAATAGAAAATAGTTTTATATGATACAGTTTATTGTTTAGGATAGAATTTCTTCACTGTTGAGAGGTTGAAAACTTCTAATAGTTTATAAATTATGATGTGCCAATAGTTTTGTAGATGTGTTTGGGAGTAGCCTGATTGAAGTCAATTTTGAACTTGCCTTTGTCCACCAAACAAAATGAGAGATGGGGCAGACTGATTTAATAGTGATTCTGGTAACCGTTTCACTGAACACCCATAATATCTCAAAATATAGGGTAAAACAAAATCTTGTATCATATTTATTGTTTTGTTTTTTAATCCTGTTGATTTTTGTATATACAAAATAATGTAAAATATATACTTGTAAATAGTGTAAATATAGTATTACATATTTTTATTTTTACATCGATAATCAAAGTTTTATACATATTTTTACATTGACTGATTTGGCTTTTTGCTGTACCAAAGTTTGTACTCGTTAATGTATTTTCTAATAATGTACTTTTGCAAATTGTTAAAGTTTGTAAAACTACTTTTTTTTACCTTGAAAAATCTTATAGAAGTATAGAATATATAATATTTGTGCCATATTTTTATGCTTTCAAGTTTTGTTCCTAGTCTTTGAGTTAACTTGCCACATTATACAGTCTGGACTTTTCCAGATAAGATATACTGGGAGTATGGGAAGATCCTTTCTTTTGATAATTTATGTGTTATTGGTTAAAACAAGTTTACAATTATTTATTTTTTTAAATAATTTTTCCAATAAAAGAAACACTCCTCCCTCTCCCATAGTTCTTCTTGAATAAACATGATTTTAAACAGTTGAATATTATGCAAATACAAAAAAACGAAAATTCAAAGCTTGAGCCACAAATTAATGTCAGATACCAAAGTGAAGGTAATATTAAATGTTTAGTACATTAAAACATACCATCATTCGATTTTCTGAATAAAAACACACCATATTTACAGTCTTCGCGTTAACCCACTTGCCCGAAGCCCAGGACAAGTATAACTGGATTCGGATAAGAGAAAATTATGAAAGAATTTGTTTGAATAAATAGAAGATTTTTCTAAATTTGGCTTTCAGGCAATTAGGGGGAAAAGGTAAGGCAAAGACTGTTTTTACCCACATGTTGAGTTCTTTTCGGAGTAATGATTTATCCATATTCCAATACAACATAAGAAGCTAGATGATTTTTTTTTTTCAATGTGATTATCTATGAATTAACATCTTTGACAATTTGCAAAAGTACTTAAGGTTGGTGCACCGTAATATTTGTTTTTGCCGTGGTGTGATGTGCAATAATACACACATTATGTGGTTTTTACGTGTAATTTATATATACATTCCTTTATCAGTATTATTATTTATAACAGTGTGTGATTTTATCAAAGGTTTGTTCAGTGTTGTTTTGTTTTACATTTTCACATTTTTTACAGTTTTTTTTACATTTAAGATCAATCAAATTTGTGTTTGAAACATAATCCTATTGTTATATACCTATCACCTTTCTTACTTTTTATGTACTAAGGCTTGTCAAATGATGATTCTTAAAAAAAATGTGAGTACCATAGTATATGTTTCTCTCTGACAATCGTTCTTTAATTTACTTAATACATATCTATTTCAACCTCATTTTTACCTAGTTTGAGTGGGTGGCCGAGTGGTTATAGTTAATTTGTGTCATTGGTTTCAACTATTTACATCCTCCTCTTTATTACTCCTCCTCCTTGTTTCTTTTATTCTTCCCGCTTCCTCCCATAAGCTCAGTTGACCCAAAAGGTCATGACTTTGACTTCACTTCATCCTCATCTGTAAACTTTTACATTTTCTGTAACCACTCTGCCAATTGGACCATTAATTTATCAACCAATAGTCAGAAAACAGGTCAATACCCGGTAATGTATGGAAATACTCTTAATGTGTTCAGAATTATGTGTTTGTATTAAAAAATATGGCAGTGTAGATGGTTATATAAAAACTTCTAAACCAAAAAAGTACATTAGGTCATTTAGGGATATAACAGGGGTCCAATATGTGTCAACTATAGTGGCTTACAATTCTTCCACTTCAGATACTTATAGGTGTTATAAAAATAATATATAATAATAATTCTGCCACTAAAAATGTTTGTTTGTTTTTTTCCTTATTGTTTGTTTTACAAGTATTGCAGTGTGCTGTATTGTTTTGAAATAAATTTGTTTGCGTTATGGATGTTCATTTTTACCTTGCCATCTGTTCCACTAACAATAAGAAGACCACATCAGTGGTGTAATGGTTAGCATGCTCGCCTCGGGTGCTGTAGATCGTGGGTTCAGATCCTGGTCAAGTCAACCCCAAGACTAAAATTTTTATTTTGCTACTTGTTGTCTAAGCATGCAGCATTGAATAAGAGCAAAGACTGGTTGGCTCCGAATCAGAATAATGTGTCATTGTGAAGTGACATGTCTACCTGCTGACTGTTTCTTCAGTGAACAAGCACTATAAAAATCCAACTAATGCCTGTTGGTCTAGTACAAAGCCTACACCATCATCATCTCATTGAACGTAGCTTGTTCTTTTTATGATTCGGCTGAAGAATTGCTCATCAGTTACTCACTCGCTCTAACAATATGATACAGATAAGAATACTAGTAAACTAGTCTGTTGAGTTATAAAGTGAGTGACTTTTGTTTCATACCTACAGATGTGTATGATATGTTTCTAATGCCAATGATTAATTATCTGGTCTACTTTATGAATAAAATGTACTATGCAGTTTGAAATCTTCAGTTCTATTATGAAAAGAATGCTTAAACACTGATGGTCAACAATTCCACCATTATAAAACAAAACGAACAATCACCTCTCATTTCAAGTCATTTAACATAAAGAAGACCACAAGATATGATGTTGGAAATCCAGGTTCTGGCTTGGTCAGGCACAAAAATGTCATGGGCCAAAACCACTTAATGGGATCCCAATACTACATTTGATTTTTATAGTGCTAGCTCACTTATGTAACAGCCTGCAGTATACCATTTGTTTCTAAATTGATAGTTCATGATTTGACAATTCCACCAATATAAACAAAATGAACAGCCACCTCTCACATCAAGCCTTCGAACACACAAAAAAAAGGACCACGGCAGAAATCCAGGTAATGCCTTGGGATAGGCACAAATATGAGGCAGAGTTTAACACTGCTCAAGATAAAGAGGTTAAAGATTTTCTTCGAAAGGAACCAAATTACCTTCTAAAATCAACAGTTAAAGCTGTTGTAATGTCTTCTTTGACCCTTTGTCTTTTCATTGTAGTTGGTGATTTAAAAGGGAGGGTTTTGATAAAAAAAAAATCCCTGAACAATTTTGTATCTAAACTTATGGACATTGTGGCTTTCCAAATAACACATTTGGAAAATGGCTTCATTCAAAATCAAACAAAAAATATGCCAGTGTCTATAAGTAAAAATAAATTAAAGGAATTGAGCAAATATTTTGTTTTTGTTCCAGCTGATAAAGGTACTAACAATGTTGTTATATGACCTAAATACCCGGTATGTCCATAATTTTAAAAGACAATACATTTATTGTCGAGTTTTCAAAATACATCGATTTCTGAGACAGATATGATCAATAAACAAACAACAATAATGCATGTGTATAGATGACAACGGCGGACCAGTGTCGTCTTTATGCATGGGCACACTGTTGTCCGGTGCCCAACGAGCATAGGGGTCACATTCTACGTGTATGGTATGTTTTTTTTTTAATGTTTAAACACTGATTTTGTTGGAAATACCAATACAATAAATATATGTTTAATTTTATAGACCATGTACATTTTTATTCATGTGAGTGGTTGCGTAGGAAGAGGCCTCAGAACACTGCTTTGCCCGGAGCCTATAATGCTGTTGAGACGGCCCTGCGGCGGACGCCAGATACCTAATGGTCACCATGACCCTTTGAGTCATGTGAGCTACAAGAAAACATGACTTTCTGTAAAGAGAACAAACTGAACAACCTTTTTCCCGTTAATGCTGTCTTTTGTCTCGTAATTACAAATACTATTTCTTTTAATAGTCCCATTTTTCTAAGATCATTTTTAAATTCTTCATGAAATAAATATTGGTAAAGTTCCTAGCGTGGCGCTCAAATTTGTAATACTTACATTTTTTTAATGTATAACTCCTTATTTAATCATGCAAGTGGTTTTATCTTGAATGCATTGTAAAGTTATATACCACATTGTCCTAGTGTTACAATTCATTTATGAGAAAAGAAAATTTCAGTTATTGTGCCTCAACTGACACCTTCAGGAATACATATTGACTGGTCAGTTTATCAAGCTGATGAAGTATGAACATCCATACAGTTCCATTGATCACTTCAGCTTACTGATTGTTCTTACAATTTCAAGGATTAGGGTTATAGCTACGGTGTTTATCGTCACTTTCAACAATATTTCAGTTATATCGTTGGGGTCAGTTTTATTGGTGGGTGAAACCGCGGAGTACCTGAAGACAACCACCGACCTGTCGCAAGTCACTGACAAACTTTATCTCATAATGCTTTACCGAGTACACCTCGTTATGAGCGGGACTCGAACTCACAACGTTAGTGGTGATAGGCACTGACTGCACGGGTAGTTGTAAATACAACTACCATAGGATCACGACCACGACGGCCCCTCTTACAACTTCAAATCCTATTAGTACCTCACACGGCGTTATGCAACACCAATCCATCGTTCAGCCATTAAGGACTATTTATATCTGATTAAGCACTGTCATTAAGATATATTTTGTGTCAAATGTCCACCAGAACTGTTCCGACAGTGTGGATTTTTTTTTTTTTTTTTTTTTTATCATAAGTCGTAAGTGAATCGACAGTCGAATTGATACTTATCCGGTTGTTTTTTTAGAGAAAACTTTTGATCGAAACAAATGTTTTCATATTTCCAGTAACACTATATTTAATTGAGAAAAAAACTCAAATAGTTAGATAAACGTTATTTCTCTCCTGTACCTCAAAGTGAGTGAGAGACGGTCTCCGCCTAGCCTGCAGATTACTCCAGGGCGTAGGAGACGAGGTCAAAAGGGGGTTTAGAAACATCCGTAATTTGAACATGGAAACAGAAAATATGCGGTAAACCATGAGATTTAAGGCTACCAGTGTATGCCTAGAAGTCATTTTTTTTTTGGTGGTCAGTTTTGAAAGCTTGAAACCACCCCACCCACTTTACTGTCCTCACCTGCAACTTGCAATCTCCCACTTTCCGATTCTCTCCTGAAACCCCTCCCCATTTTCCGGACGCCTTTTGAAGCTTGTCCCCACTTTTAGGTCTAATTTAAAAGTCACGTCCACCATTAAAACTTGTCCCACCCCATTTTCAGGTACACCCCTATGCCTTTGTGACTATAACCTTGGAAGTGGGCGTCGTGGCCGTGATCGTATGGTAGTTGGATTTACAATTACATATGCAATCAGTGCCTATCACCACTGATGTTGTGAGTTAGAATCTCGATCAGGGCGAGGTGTACAACATTATTTGATAAAGTTTGTCAGTGACTTGCCACAGGTTTTATCCGGGTCTTCCGGTTTCCTCCACCAATAAAAATGACCGCCACGATATAACTGAAATATTGCTGAAAGTGACGTTAAACACCATCAAGCTGCATATAACCTTGGAGTAATCAAACACTTAGACATAACCAAAAGCTACTCTCAATGTTTACACACACACACAGAGATACGGGCCTGTCATAAAATAGTGGTAAACAAATATTTTTGGTTGATTTTTTTTGTTATCAAAAAGTATTTTGTTTACTAAAAACTTGTTGAAAATTTGACATTAACATAATTGATTGTTATTATTTCATGTTATTTTCGCTATCTAGAGTGTTAAATTTTATGTTTATGATTTAATCATTGGTATATAAATCATAAAGCAATTCTGGTTATAGTGCTGAATAAATAACAACTTAATATCGGTAGGCCATGTACAGGGAGGATTAAAGTTCACCATACTCTGTGCATACAATCCAATCAACATTATTAAATATTGTTATGAATTACTGAAACATATTCTAATTATGAACGACAGTTGACGTAATAAGGCTAATTACACATTTCTTTATCATACGTGTAACTTGTTAAATATGGTGCATCATTGGGGGGTCTGATTATACAGAAGGATGGGCTTCTTAATAAATAAACGTCCATTGTGTAAATTCTTGCCATCTGTAGTTAATTATATGTCCGGTTATTAAAGAGAACGTTTGATGCTAATATTTTTTTACTCATGTAAAATTTTCCGAATGTAACCTTTTTCTTTATTAATAAAGGAAATAAATCATTCTATTGTTAGTTCAAATATAACATCTAGAATATATGTCATTTTAAATTTCATAGCAGTGCAACTATAACTGGTTATTAATATTAAAGTATTGATGTATTTTGTCCACACTTGGATAACCAAAGTTTTGTAATAATCAGATCATAACAGATTTGGCCGGTGGGTCTTATTGGTCATAATTGTGTTAGGATTTATTAAGTAACAAGATTTAAGCATAAATAAAGTCGTTAAAATGTCAGTGTAAAGAGACATCCTCAGGCCAAACGGCGCAGTTTAAAATTTGGTGCACCCTGTGAACCAAATAGAAAAATGAATTCGGCGGTATTCATCAAACGTGACTGGTCATATTTAAATGTGGGCTTTCTGTTAATTATGAATTTTGTTCTTATACACGGAAAAAGTTTGCGGTGAAAAATAATATTTAAGAAATGTTTAGTCATAAAATAAAATAAAAAAAAACAAAACAAAACTCGGCTCTTTAGCATAAAACGAACGAATCGATAATAAGAGACAACATATTTCTTCTAGAAAATTTAACAGAAATCATGATCTGTCTTTGTTTTTACAATCTATCTCCTTTATAAAACAAATGAGAGTGAAGCTTAAAGCTATATACTCGTTGAGGTGTAGGAGGGTGGACAGAAAAGCGGGGTGCAAGCTTTAGGAGAGGAGAGAATTGGAAATGGGGAAACTTTCAAACCTGTCAAGGAAAAAAGGCTGACTTGGTCTGAAATCTCGTGTTTTACTACAGATTTTCTGCTTACACACGCAAATTCCAGTTTTTTTTACATAGTTTTGCATCCCCATTTTCCGGCTCCCACGCCCCTGATACAGTATAAATATATATGTCTCTGTTTATTTTCAATGGTATTTTATGTTTCTTTTTGTTTTTTTTGTTTATTTGTCTTTTTTTGCCACAGGCTGTTTGAACAATAGATTGACAATGTTGCATCTCCTCGTTTAATTTCTTAAAACTTCTTCATATTTAAGCATTATTAAAATAGCGTCTTTCTGTTTCAATGCATCTCTATTAAAAACACAATTTTTGAACTTAATTCAATTTACAATATTTGAACTTTAACCCGTAATAACCGCGAACAATAAAAATACAATAAAATCGATTTGTTTTATGTGTGGCCTAAAACTAAAACACAGAATGGATTTCGTGGCCTTTCATTTTGTGAGCTAGAAACTAGCAATTTGATTGGTTAACAGATTTTCTCCTTGGCCATTCAGCACTGACCAACCTTTCACTATAGATGGTAGGCGAAGCTACGAACAAAGGAAAATAATAGTAAAATTTTCAATAGTTTTGTAGAAAATGTGTACTTTGTTTGAATATATATGGTAGAATATTGGATACAGATTTTATAAACAAGTGTGGTAAGTGCATACGACAGATGTAAAGCAACGAAAAACAACGCCTTGCATGTCTTTCCGGTCGTTTGTACAATCGTTCGGCCATTTATCATGCCTCAGTCGGCATGATAAAAACATGGTTTATGTATTCAAACAAAATGTTTCAATGTCCACGAGACATATAAGTCCATTTACTTAACAACCAAAGTATTTGAGCAAAAAACATTTAATAATGAACGTGGCATTTGATAATTTTGTTGAAAACCCCTAATTGAGGCCCCAATTCATGATTTTACAAGGTTGTAAAATGAGATTGACAGGTTGTAATTTTTTTAATCTGATTCATTTTAGTAGAAATTAAGTTATGCTTAAAATTGAATAAAAAATGTCATTTTTTTGTATTAAGCATGTTTGTTTACAATATTTTGTTTTGTTTCAAATGGATTTATATTATTATTTAAACTTCAAATGTTTCTCTGACTTGAAACAGAATGACCAACATTCCAAATTCGATCATCAAATGTGAATGAAATGGCATTATCAACTGTGATAAGAATGAGTCGGAGACTCAGAGTAGTTTTTCAGTTAATTCCTTGGAGAGATTATCGACATATACTTCAGGCACTACTTTTGGATGTTTTTGTCGAGTGTGATTATTTCATACCTGTCCATATTCCTTCAACAATCTCATGTGGAACTGTACATGTATGTATGATACCCCTTCATGGAAGAAGAGATATAGTGTTTATCATGTAGAAGTTAAAGAATACATCTCATATACAGGCTAGTGCCCTCTCCCATTCAGATGAATTGCAATAGCGACATTCCTGACTTTAGATTTTTACTGGGAATTTACGGTTAATTTTCTTTCATGTTCACACACATCCTAAAGAAATGTTCTGAAGAAATAAATTTGTCATAATATGGTTGATTAGTGTATGTAATTTACACAATAATTGATATCGAAGCCCATATCTTCCTATAATATTTATCTCGAGTGTTGTGATTTCCAGACACCTACCCATGGCCATGGATGTTAACTGTTGGGTCATTATGACTGTCAAGGCTTTCTGTCCCCAGTGAGTTTGGCGGTCATGATACACAATGCATGTAAAATAGCAACTTATGTAGCACTTTCATAATTTCACAATCTCAATTTTCATTGAATGGTGCATAGGGTTACTCGTTGACGCATGTGACCTGTAACTGCGTTTCCCCAGGTCTCCCACGCCACGTCATATCAGTAAAGGGGAGCAAGTAAGAGATCTGATTTTAATCATATTGAAACTTAATCGATCACATGGTTTTTTCCAGCTACTCCGGTTTCCTCCACCAATAAATCTGACCGCCACGATATAACTGAAATAATGTTGAAAGTGGTGTTAAACACCATAACCCTAATCGATCACATTACTTAAACAATAATGACTATATTATAGTATTCTATATTGTATTACACATCTATCAGTAATTCTAAATAAAGCCTCCTCTTTATACTGCTGATTACTTCATTTGCATGAATAAAGCACACAATTAAAACTGACCACCACGATATAGCTAAAATATAGTTGAAAGAGGGGTTAAACACCACAACCCTAACCCTAATTCTGGATAAAGCATGGTTAAGCATGTATATCTTGTCATTTTCAGATTGTCTAGATTTTTTCAGCTGATCTTTTGTAGAAAGTAAATGTACTTTACTGTTATGTAGCTAAGGCTTCATATTTTCATGGAATCAATACAATTTTATAGTGCCTTTTGATTGGCAAGCAGAAGTCGTTATCTATCCAACAATTCTACACTATTATGGTAGTATTTGATGCAGACTTAAATAAAGTAATTGTCTCATTCTTTTGGGAAATTGCAACAAGCATTATGTGACAATTTCTGAACAAATGTTAATACCATTAACAAATTTGGACAAAAATGTGTGGTTGAGGGTTGAAAAAGGGGGGAAGGTGAAGATAGGTCATAATATGTAATCATAATTTTTATTTCTGAAATAGTCAAAATTCTACCTTTTGATTGGTTTAATTGTGATGAAGAGTTATGTCCTCTTTTTGTCCCCGATTGTTTGATAAAAGGGTACTGGTACATTAAGAAGACGTGGGTTTTTTTTGTGTTTTTTTTTTTATTGTCGATGAATTATATATACCGGTAATTATTATATTAGAAAACCGGAAAATGAAATAATTTAAAAAAAACAACAGGAAACTGAATTAAATAACTAATGTTTTATAATGTATAGATGATCTAACAAAAATCCAGCTTTAATGCCTGTGTTAACGTTTAATTTTTGTTTTAAAAATAATTTCTTTTAAAAAACCCAAAAAAGAAATGATTTTTCTCCATATGTCAGCATATTGACTGGAAACTTTAGAAAATTGTTTAAAAATTCAATTGAAGTAAAGGAACACATATGAAAAGAGTTTAAATATTGTCTTGTTTGGCTGAATTTGAGATTAGTTGTTCACAAGTTAAGTTACAAAGTGAAGTTCTTTTCTTTAGATTAAATACAGATGTGTCATAGTGATTTCACCTTATCAAAATCGGATTAACACATAGAAATGTATTCTGTTAGATCTATCTACGGTCACACATCATTTACCATTGCCAAAATAAAGGGCACAATTTGTCATTGAAAACTGAAAAGTTTGAAGAATTGTTTTATTAGCCCCAACATCCTGTTTATAGTAAACTGATTGATGATACTTTTGGTAATTAAGTGTCCTTTAATTAGCCTTTGGAACACCTGCCTTTTATGACTGGTAGACTACCACATGGACTACTGTACCTCCTTCCCCCTTTTAAAACCCAGGAATTATAGTCTTCCAAATGAAAATTTGAATTTACTGGTCTGCATCAACTTCTTGAATTTATTTTTATATAGTTATAAATATAAACTGGAAAATTTACAGGTCCGAACAAGTTTTACTGGTCTTGGACCGAAGTACCAGTGCTCATTGTGAGGACTGATATATATTCTCCCTATCATTTCGTTCTTACATTTTTTTGTGTTTACACTTTATTTTGGGATTTCTTTCTTTTATGAATTTGAAATAATAATTAAAAAAAAAAAAAAAAAAACATTTGCTAGTCTGACCTGCCACAAGTTGCCTTGTAATTGTCATGTAACACAGATTATATTGATCTAACAATGGAACACCTTGAACACTTATTATGCAACAGGATATATTTAGATTCATTTCAGCTGTACAAATATTTTGTTTATTGTGAACAGTAACAAAAAAAAGAAGACTGTGTCTGTTAAGTGATTATGTATAACCATGCACATTAAATATCATAGTGTTTCCTGTGGAATTTTTACGCTAATTTAACAACAAACAAGCAAAAATCATTTTTGATAGCATTGGTCATAATTATTACATTGTATATACTCTTAATTTTAAATTAATTGCAAAATAAATGTATTATGTAATCTGTATAAATTGTGTCAGCATAACAATATATTGTGATTAAACTGTAATGATAAAATGCAAATAATTTATCAACCTGTGGCTCTATGGATACTTGTTTAATGACAAGAAATTGACACTTTATGGTAATTATCTAACAGAAGGAGTAACTACATTTTTATTTTTATAGCAAAAGAAAAAAAGGTTTGATTTATGTTTAGATTTAATTAGTTAGAAAAGCTTTAAATTTCTCCAATGGTTTTATTTAGAGTACCAAGGCCAATGTTTAAATATTATTTGTTGGTGGTAAACTTGACTACCAATGAAAATTGTTCCCCCCCCCCCAATTTTTTTTTTTTTTTATTGTAGTTTAAATAAAAAAAAATGTGTATAATTTACCCCCTTCACACAATTGCATTTTTATTCTTAATGGATAAATAAGAATTTCTGTATCCACTCAGTGTTCAGTGTTCAAATATAATTTTCCATTATTGAAAAAATATTATAAAAAAAAAAAACATAATTAGCCAGTCTATAAGTATATTGACTCTTGGCAAATTAGAGTTTAATGCACACAAACTTTACACATAAATCATACAATAAATAAGATTGTACTTTATTTTCATTCAATAAGATCAGGTGGGCTGATCAAGCATACAGAAGACATTTTTGTCATAATTATTTGCCTATACTATATTAGACCACCTGACTTGTGTACATGTATACATATTATCTCTGGCTTACCGGTATGTTTATTTTGTGTAGCTGGGGGCTAGAATGTGGACATTTGGATTTTGCACACCTTTTTCTTTTAACAATTGATATTGACTCAAATAAGCCATAGGGCTAGTGAGCTAGTCATTTCTTGGATAGTAAAATATAAACATTTTATAGCCTGTATCATGAGAAGTAGAAATATTGAGGGAAATTTGGTATGTGAATTAGATAAAAGTTTGATTACCAGGTTTATTATCTGTGTTACCACATGGTACATCACAGCTGTAGTTGATCTAGCAGATTCAAAGGAAATTACAATGGGTGTTGTATATATGGAGGATTTGTGTGTGATTCAACCTGCAAATATTTTCATTCAGAACTTTTTATTTTGTAATACAAATTTAAGAAGTTAACAAAAAAATCATGTTAAAAATGTGAGGGATCCAATGTGAGTTATGTTCAGAACTTTTTATTTTGTAATACAAATTAAGAAGTTAAAAAAGCCATGTGTGTATGGAGGATTTGTGTGTGATTCATTATAACCAGCAAATATTTTCATTCAGAACTTTTTATTTTGTTTTGTAATACAAATTTAAGAAGTTTAAAAAAACATGTCAAAAATGTGAGTTATGATTAGACATATTCGGTGTATGGAGGATTTGTGTGTGATTCAACCAGCAAATATTTTCATTCAGAACTTTTTATTTTGTAATACAAATTTTAAGAAGTTTAAAAAAAAAACATGTTAAAAAATGTGAGTTATGTTCAGAACTTTTTAATTTGTAATATTTTCATTCAGAACTTTTTATTTTGTAATACAAATTTAAGAATTGAAAAAAAAGCCATGTTAAAAAATGTGAGTTATGATAGACATATTTTAGTATTCATACATGTACATGTGTATGTAGTCGTATGATCACTTTCTAAAATTGATTTTAAATCCTAGTACTTTTGTTAAATACCTTTCAAATAATATTTCAATCATTAATCAATGAAAAGTCAATTTAAAATTTATAATTCTCTATCTGTCTTTTATTCCTTTTAAATTCCTATATTAGGTAATCCAATCTTTTGATATTTCTCCAGCCTTTCGATTGATTCATTTTATAAAATGGTCAATAATTTGTTGTATTAAACAGCAGTACAGTGTGCAGTTTAGATGTGTTGTCTTTTGTTGTAATTTTTTAGGGGGCTAGATTTTTACATTTGAAAGGAAGTCAGGGCTGAACAAAGCAACTTAGTGATCCCCTTATGACAAATATTTAGAATTTAAGGTTCACAGCAGTTTAAAGGTACAGTTTTTCTAAAGGTTTCCAAAACGACTAATTTTTGACAAGGCTGTATAAAGCATGTCAACAAGGCCTTTAAAACTATTACATGAAAAAAGGCGGCAATTAGATGTTTATTATACATCATGGAGTTGGTAAGGTTTAAGATTTCTTTTTGTGTATATTTATTTTCTTGACATTAAACACAATGATTGTGTGTACATTTATTTAAAAAAATTTCAGCAAAAGAAAAAAAAAGTTTTTTTGTTTATTTTTGCTAAACTGGCCTGATTCTATTTGTGCTATTGAATAATGACTCCCTTTAAAAATCACTAGGTCATTTGAATCAAACCTAGACAGGAATGTTCTATGACACTATTCTCTTTTCCGGGGTGACGTCACTTCCCCTAACAACAACGAGTCGGCCATCTTTAGGGGGTGGAAATCAAATTTAAAATGGCGAATGTTTCACCACCTCAATGACAAGGGAGATAATTCGTTGACCGAAATACCCTGGATGCCCGGAAAAGAGAATTCCTAATTTCATTCTTAACCCTCCTACAATATGTAACGTAATACTTTTTATATAAGTGCTGCTTGAACGGAATATGGCATAATCTCTATCTCAGAAACTACTGGATCATTTGAACCAAAATTGTGGGGGGGGGGGGGGGAAATGGTCTCTCCATGGTCTTATTTGAACCTGTTCAATGTATTTTGTTATGATCGGACAAATTAGAACATAACTTTCAGAATAACAGTTTTGTTCATGATTAGCAGGGGTTTCAAAGTGGGCCGGTACCCGGTACTTTTACCCGTCTGAGATCGTGTATAGTACCGGCAGAAATTACTGAACCCCCGAAAATTAGCGGTGGTCAAAACCACAAGTACGATTGGCTTGTGGAATAATTTTCATAAAAAATTAATGATCACGTCAATTGCTGAATTCTCGCATTCAAACTTTGAAAGTTGACGGGATATTCCCTATTTTAAAAATAACTTTACCTTAGAATCGTAAATAGCAGATTGCGCATGCGATAAATAGATATGTTTTCGCCCCAATATCTTTTCATCCTTGTGTAAAACTCGGACCGGAACAAAGCTGACATCATTTCAAAATAAAAAATGACCTATTACAAATTATGTTCAAACACAAACTAGTGTAATCTTCAGTAATATAAGTATAATCATTATGCATTATGAATATATGATTGACTACACAATATTTTGTGCGATTTTTTTTTGTCCATTTAAAACCCAGGGTCGAATCATTTTGGGGCGTACGGTCTTGTTGCTTAACTCCGTCCATATTGTTTAACTTCCGGTATAAAAATATAAAAACCTATGGCTAATTTATTTACATATTTTGACGGGACCCTACCGCGGTTGTTCACAGAAATGAAAGTGTGCTGAAAAACATTTTCAAAAGGGGGTACGAGGAGATAAGGGATAGACAATTACTAGAAATCTTGAAAAAGGACCGGACATGGCTCAAATACGAATTACATTGTAATGTCAAAATGCCTGTCCCACTTTTTTTCCAAAATAATTTAACTTTTGTGATTCAAATGTTAATAAATGTCTTCCCGCGAATCGTTTTTGTTCGAACATTTTTATTTTGCACTTAAGTCGTGAAAGTAACAATATATATTGTTTTTGTTTAATTATATTTGTATTGATCTATTTATTAAAATTATAAATTTTATTAATGATGATTGCAAATTAAATTTATATGTTTCATTAATTATGACACTTATATGTCTTGATCCCTGCCATTGGTCTTTGATGAGTTTAATTACTGGTAATAAAGTAAAAAAACACACAAGCCAAGGTATTGTGAAAAAGAAAAGGACAAAGCCAACAAAAGAATTTTGAGAAGTTTAAGCTTTGATAACAATGGCTTGGTCAAGCCTAGCTGTGGAATGTAGCTCTTTATGGTCCTTTTGGTTTTTTTTAAGATATGGCAGACTATCCATGAATAATCTTGGCTGAAGTCTGTAAAGTGAAATATTCAATAAAGAAATTGGGGGGAAAATCCATTATGCATGGTCTTGGTGAAATCTGAACTCTAAAGAGAAAGTTAATGGGATTTTTCTATCAAAAACACATAATGTTTTGCAGTTTCTGAAGTACATTTTTTGGTCCACAAAATGCTAGATTTCAGGAGCTTCCGGGAAAGCCCCCCTGGACCCCTGATGGCCCTCGGGCAGGCCCCAGACTCTGGCCTAATTTGTTTAGGTACCTTCTAAAATTTAAGAAGTACCTCCTATTATAAAAAACTTTGAAACCCCTGGATTAGATGAATTATGAAAAAAAAAATCTTTAGAAAACGGGGTTCTCAAATTAGAAGAGTTCCAGTTACTTTCAATTTGACTGCCAGTGGCTACTTGTTAGCTTAAAATGATCTATCGATGGTAACAATGGTCCACAAAAGAGTAAATTTGGAATGATTACTGTTATATATTTATTCAATGTTGAATAATTTGTAAACTACTTGAACATCCAATCTATCTCCATTTCATATCTTTGTTAACAAAATCAATGGGTGACCACATTGTTGAAGGGAAGAATGTTGTTTGAAAATTATTTAGGAAAGGCAATATCTTTTAGGATTGAATTTCAGTGATAGTAACAGACCATTTTGTAAAAAATTCAATGATTCATGATTTTTAGATAATTTTTGACCAAATGCAAATGAAATTTTTTTTACAAAAATTCAGTCATTTTAATACCAATTTAAATAACAGGATAAATAATTTTAATTTTTTTATTGGTAACTTCAATTTGTTTATGTTTAATTGGTTTCTATAATACCTTAGGCCTGCTGTAATTTATTTAAAAATGAATTATATACAATAGCCTTTGTGCCTAAATTTGGCACAAGCTAAAGTTTACCGGTAGTACAATATACATAACACTGTTAATAGGATTTTGCATTTCAAGCCTTTTTACTTCTTAACTAATTGATTTAATATAATGTAATATATTTATATATATAATGAAACTTGTCTTAACTGTACCTTCTTGGGGGCCGTCATGGTCGTGATCATATGGTAGTTGGGTTTATAACTACTTATGTAATCAGTGGCTATCACCACTAATGTTGTGAGTTCGAATCTCGCTCATGTCGAGGTGTACTCGATTCAACATTATGTGATAAAGTTCGTCAGTGACTTGCGGCGGTTCTGTGGTTTTTTCCGGGTACTTCGGTTTCCACCACCAATAAAACTGACCGGCACGATATAATTGAAATATTGTTGAAAGTGGCGTTTAAACATCATAACACAACCCAACCTCCTTGGAATAAGCTTTTGTGTTTGGAATAAACAGGTGTTCAGTTTAGGCCAAAAAAAATAATATGTGTGTTTACGGTTGACCAACCGACCCTAAAATTTTACCGCTGACCCTAACATTTTTTATGCCAAAAAAAAAATAGATCGTCAAAATCCGGAAATTCGTCTCCGTTTCCATGTTTGTTTCCGACTTCAACAATTTTCTTCATTTCCTTGTACATTTGATGGATGTTTGGAACCAAAAACATTGAACTGCATGTCAAATAATTAGTAAGCTGTAGTAAGAAAGAAACAAACAAGTTTGTGTGATTTTAGAGGAAGGAGCATACTTGTAGGTTTAAAAAAAAAAAATCCAGACCTACCGACCCTAATTTTGAAGACCATGCAATCGGAAACACACATATTTTTTTTTGGCCTTATACATTTTAGATTAACAAAGAATTCTGACATATCAACATTATTAAAAGTTTGGTTTTGTGCAGGTTTCACTGTATATGAAACAAAATGTATACATGTTGATGAATTAAAACATATGTTGCGTATGATATAAATATCATGTATACAATGTACAAATATAAAACAAAATGTATACATGTTCAGTTGATGAATTAAAACACATGTATGATATACATATCTTATATACAATGTACAAAGATCATAATGTTCAAATTACAGGTATTAATTTCATATTGCAAAATAAATGGACTAAATCTACATACAGCAGTCTAATGATGAGCACCGGTCCTCCGGCCCAGACCAGTAAATTTTTCAGTTTTTATTTAGAACTATAAAAAAATAAATTCAAGAATTTGATTCAGACCAGTAAATTCAAATTTTCATTTTGAGGACTGCATAAGAAAGTCTTGGTCAAACGTTATCATTTCTATACAACAAAATTTGTGGTAGTATTGTATGTTATGGGTCTGTTGTTGTCATCATTGTCCTCCTGTCTGTAAACACAATAAGTTTGGTACAGTAACATTTGTTCTAGTTGATTTTAACACAATGATCCTTGGCACAGAGTAAAGGTTGATATTGTTAGTGGAGTGTCTTGCTACTGTAGATTTGGAGGGGAGAAAAGCAAGATTGAAAGGGGCCAAATAGGGTGTTTTTATTCTTTTTATATATGTCATATATGTTACTAATCATCAAAATCATTGTAAGTGTAAAAATGCAAATGTCTGTAATTCTGTGCTCTCACAGGCTTCTTGATTGATTTAATAAAACTATTCTATTCTATTCTATTCTATACATGTAAATTATTTATTGTTCATCTGTTTTTTGACGAGGTTCATTTTAATGAATTCCTTAGGAAATTTTCTTTCAGAAAAATGTATAGGTATATAACCAGTATGTAATTGTTAATATTTTTGACATAAAAGGGGCGGATGATTTCAAAATTTGAAATCTTATTATTTTCATCCTATTTTGTATTTTTTTTTTTGGGCAAAATGTTCATCTACATATATGTTTTATTGGTAGGAGGAAGCCCCCGACTTGCTGTGGCCGTATCATGCTTCGGCCAGAGTAACCTTTCATTTACCATTCAGTATTCGACACGTGAATCAACATGAAATTGGAGGATTTACTTGAAAATCCACTTGTTGGTTTAATCAGTTTATTTACATAGTAAAACTAAAAATCAAATATTGAGACACAATTATCTATCATCTGACCTTAAGCATAGATTACATTTAGTTAAGCCCTGGTCATAATACCAATCATAAATATTATGTTAACAACACAATTTAGAAATGAAAATGTTTAAATCCACAAATAATAAACCATATTTACTTGTATTTTTTTTTAAATATATACAAGTTTGACTTGCATTTTATACAAATGATGTAAATTAAAACATTGACTGAAAAAAAAATCTCAAACAAGTTATCGGCTATAATAGTGCATGTAGTGAAATGGTCTAGAATTTCACACCTTGACAAGTTTTACCTGTAGAAAACAGGTATAAAATTGTTGTTGATATATCATATCTTTAGGATTAACTTGATAGAGGCCTAATCAATTTCTGATGATACATTTATATAGTATCTAAGTTCATCTCAAGGAAAACTAGATTAAACACAGTTGTTGATTTTAATTTCTCCTTGCAAGATTATGCAATAAATGCCATTCCATTTTAGCACACATTTTTCTTCTATACTTAAGTTTGACATATTATTTGTTCTAGGCTAATTATTAGTAACTTTTTTATAGTATGTTAATGTTGTTGAATATCCTTTTTATAGTTATATATAGTGAGGTATAGATAGGTCTGACCAGCTCAACCTCTAAGACAAATGTTCTAAAATTGTACCTGAAACAAAGAAGTTACTTGGCCTGGTTGACAGGATAAATGATTGAAAGTGACATAAATGAAACATTACATCGACCATTGAATGCTATCTTTTTAGGTTTTATACTAATCTTTTTTATACATTGTTCACAGTATTTTTCTTTCACACATGATTTAGAGGGGCCGACATGGTCGTGAACGTATGGTAGTTGGATTTACAACAACCTATGCAATCTGTGCCTATCACCACTAATGTTGTGAGTTTGAATCACGCTGGCGAGATGTTCAACATTATGTAATAAAGTTTGTCAGTGACTTGTGGTAGGTCATGGTTTTCTCCGGGCACTCCGGTTTCCTCCACCAATAAAGCTTACCGCCACAATATAGCTGAAATATTGTTGAAAGTGGCATTAATAAAGCCAACCAATCAACCACACATGGTTTATAAATACAGTTCTGAATAGGTAGTTCACACACATTTATGCACACTTATATATATCTTGTTCAAACAGGTTTTAAGCTGGTACATTGTACATACAGTACTGTGAGTACAGGTACATGTAGTTATTTATTTTATGTTTTGAAATAGTTGAAATGACATCTATAAATTTTCTATTTTTATTTGCAGATAAATATGGCAGAATGAAAATATAGCCATAAGAGACAATTTCTCCGTTGGAATCGGGTTTCTACTGTTATAAAATATGTCAGACTCTTAAACTATGCAGACAACTTGAATGAATGGCACAGTTCAACATTAAATGGAAGCTAGACAACCCCTACACTCCTCCTCCCCCATTGACTGTGGTAGCAAAGGAGTGTAGGAAGAAGGTAAAGGATGAGCGGGGCGGAACACCACGCAACTGTTGATAAAGGATTAAAAATGAAAATTAAGCGAAAAAATGTGAATAATAGTAAAAGTGATGCAAAACACGAAATTGTCAAAGGAGAAAAAATGTCGTCAATCTCAAGCGAAAGTAGTAATAGTAGTGCAAACGGAAATCAAGTAGACAAAGTAAAACAAACAGCATTAGGTGACAAATCCCCCAAGGTCAAAGGAGCACATAAAAAGGAGAAGTTGAAGGAGAAAGTCGTTAAAGGATCAGATATCAGTGTCTCTTCTGTGAGTACTACTCTAGATGCAGCATTTTCTCAAGTTTCCCTGGATTCTAAACCTGGTGACTCCAGCAAGCCAGACGACCCATATGATTTCGATGCCAAAGATGATGTAAACATAGGCTTTCCAATTAAAAAAGTCAAGGTTGAAAAGGTTTGTACTGTTTGTCCGTCTGCTACTCCCAAGACTTTTACTGGTTTCTTGACTTTCCTGATAAAATATATGGTCTTGTAACATAATTCAAAATAAGATTGTTGTTTAAATGAAAAAAATTGTGCTATTGTTCCAAGATTGCCCCTACATGCAGTAACCACTTCTGGTTTTCTAAATTATTAAAAATCTTTGACATTAAGGAATAGGTCAATTTAACCAAAACTGAAAATGATTTATTTTTGTTGAATTGTGCTTTTTGTCCAATTGTTGAAAAAAATTAAATATAGCAAAAAGTATACACCCTGGAAGGCAAGATATAATATTCCATTTTGGGTGAAATTGACAACAATTGTTAAATTTTTGTGATTAGCTCAGTTTCTCAACTAGTTTTTGTAGGTTCACTATAATTCACTTGCCACTGGTGATAATATAACTTTCATAACAAGTCCAAATCTCACATCACCATTAAAAATCTGACCATTGCCATGTTTACCCTAGACCTGCCCTGAGTTGTCATGTTAAAAGAATTCTTGTATTGAATTTCTTTATAGAATACAATTTAAATGTTTAAAGAATAAGAAATTAAATTGAAGTTCAAATTAAAACGAAAACCTTATCAGGAATTTAAAAAAAGTAGATGATTTTATTATAAATAAAACTTCTGTCTTAGTTAGCTATGGAACCATAGCTCTTATGGTCTTTTGCTACGGTTCCGCAGCTTAGCTACTGTCTTAGTTTGAATTATAAGACCAGTTGATGGTAGAGGAGAGTCAAGAAATAATGTAGAGTTTAAGGAAGTATGTTGGGCTGTATAGTACAATACCTTATAGCTGCTTACACTTGTGTGCATGGCTCTGGCTGCTTAAATATTAGATGCTAAAATAGTTACATGTACTCCAGAATGTCCCACAGTAACTTACTGTTAACCTAGCAGTATTGTCCTTCGTAATCTTTACAGTTTTATATTCAGTATACTATATTTTTTGGACTATAGGTCTAAGACTAGATTAAATTGGAAGATTTTAAAACATATTACATATATATATATCAGTCTTCATGCTAACTCACTTGCCCGAAACCCGGGACAAGTAAAACTGGATTCGAACAAGTGAAAATTATGAAAGAATTTGTTTGAATAAATATAATATTTTTCTAAATTTTTGGCTCGTGACCAAAGCAAGTTGATGAAAAAGTAAGGCAAAGACTGATATTTAGAATATATAATGATGAGACCTATAATGCAGGGTTTGAAGCTAAGGAAATATTTTAGGGGCCAAGTGGGCCCCCACCAAATTAATTTTGGTAGCCCACACAATTTGCTAGGGGCCCATCAGGCACGCATAGCTCGCCTGCCACCTCGCTTGCAAGGTGCCCTACGGCACAGGGGGTCCGCTGAAGGCCCCCGGAAGCCCTGGGTTAAATGGTGTAAAATCCTGCATTCTGGCCATTTCCTGGCAGCAAAATTGGCCATTCAGAAACTATAATTTAATACAGAAGATAACAAATTTCCAAAACATTTTCCTCAAAATAAAATTATTTTACATGCACCAATACACTATGACTTCAGAAATTTATAGTTGAAGTCAAATTTCGGGGCGATTTAGAGCTTGACATATGGTGGGGATGTTTGTAGCTTGTACATCCTGTAGTAAATGATTTTTCATTTTTTTTTGTTCTTTGCAATATGTACCGGTATGTTGTGATATGTATCGACTTTAAATAAAACTTTATTTATTTATTTTATTTATTCATTAACAAACCATGCCAGTTTTACTTTCAGTCAGGGATCGCGCTGTCGGTCGCCAATGTTGCAATTTGCGATTTTTTTTCTTGACTGGCGCCTGAAATGGTTTGCTGGCGATTTTTTGGGTGCCTAGATAATCACTGTGTACCGTAACAAAAATCAATAAATTATTGACAATTGATTTTCGCAAGTGACGAGTATTTGCCGTACCCAATTCGTCACTTGAATTTTCAAAAAATCGTAGAAAAATGTTTGTAACAATCCATTTTTCTTCTTCATTTGCTGATTAAAACTAATTAGTCACTACAATGACAATTTTATTACATGTTACAAGCCAATCAACGGATTATAGAATTTTTGTTTTTATTGAGTAATCTTTGATCACACCTGGCTTGATTTACCTGGTTAAAGATAATGACCCCGACAAAGAATTCAATCAACGATAATGATATTTTTTTTATAGTTATATGATTGACATGTACTCAAAATGTCACAGTATGTATTTTAAGTGGACATATTTTTGTAATCGTCATTTGTTAATCGTTGCACGATAATGTCCACCATAACAAACTATTTTTGCCAATTTCATTAATGAAAATGTCGATAACATGTTTATACTGGAGTTCGGAGTTAGGAAGTCTTTTGTCTATTGTACACGTGTATTTATTAAGTATTTTGAAAGTGACTTTCTCGAAAAGTCATAAACTTTGGTTTTTTTCTGCTGAAGACTACACAAATGTTGTGGTATTAGACCAAAGCACAGCAACATTTCAAAAAGGGTGGGGGTTATAAACTTATTACAATTTGTGTGGTATTAGATCAAAATCATGGCAATGCTATGTTTTATCAGTTGGTTTCTAATTTGCAGAGTATGTTCCCATCCTAGGAGGTTTCCATAGCTTTTCAATCTCCATTACTAACTAATAAGGCAAAGTAACTGATTATAAGATTAAGCTCTGACATTAAAAATCTGTTCTGCAAAAGTGACTAATGGTCTCAAAATCCTGGCTGAATCCCTGATAATCCGTAAAATACAGTATATTGTAATAAATTATATAAATCTTTTTGTTTTTGATGATGAAATCGAAATGAAAAACAGAAGTACAATACAGACATTAACATTTGTACAAACAAATCCGGACCATTTATACATGAAACTGGTAGTGGTACATGCAATCATCCACTGTTTGGGTTCGAAAAAATTGGCTCCTTGTAAAAATTTTAGCTGGCTCCTAAACTGGCTCCTGACTTTCAAAACTGGCACCTGAAAATGGCACCTGGCGATTTTTCTGGCTCCTACTTTTTGGGAGCCAGAGCAGCCCCTGTCAGTATCAACTAACCATGGACGGTTTTGTTTCCATTCCTTTAAAAATTGTCTAGAGCGTTTGGACTTTTCGTAATCTCTAAAATATTGTGTTCTCTGTTCATTTTGCCTTTTAAGAGGCCCAGAGTTCCCCAAAAAGAACTGACTTAAATCGTCTTGGCGAAACATTTCGCTAACCGGATATTTTGAACGAACATGTAAAATTAAAAATCAAAGTCGGAAAAGTGTACTATAAAATTCCGTAATATGACTCAACAGAAAACGGCATGTTTTCCTCTTCTTCTTCCGTTTACAGAGTGTACTCATCATTGAGCGTTATACTCCAGTATAAAGACAACAGAGAAATCATCGTTGTTAAAAGAATTATTTGTTACCTACATTTGTAAATCCCTTTACAACAACAACTAAATTTTTTATTTCAATCCTTAAATGACGCAAAATTAATGCAAAAATTGAAACCCTTATACGGAGGTGTTAAATAGAACAGCCGTAGATCTCCTTAACTGGAAATAAGATTCGCATATATCAAAATAAGCTGGTTCCCGGGCTACTACACTTCGTTACTCAGTTCATAGAGCGAAGCGTAATATAAGCGAATATCAGTTTAATATCAAAACAAAAAATCGGGGCTTAAAATCGATCGATGGAAATGTCAATATTTTTCGGATTTTGATCTTGGTGAATAGGAATTTACCGAATTATTACATATAGATTTACACTATTTTATTTTTTCTAATTTTCACTCGCCAAGTGGACGACTGAGATGAGATTTTTAAGGGCCCACACTGAAATTTACTCGCAAATGGCGAGTGGGCGACCGCTAATTTCAAACCCTGTAATGCAAGAAAATATTGTATACTGAATTTAAATTACAAAGTACACAATGCATATTTAACATATTTTGTACATGTATTGTATGTGTGTAGATCTGATGTCTATATTTACAGCAGGAATGGTATAAACAAATACATCAGTAGTGTACAGAATGCTGAAATTTTATTTTCTGGCTAGTTCACATTTTGGATTTTTTTAGCACTTGTCTATACATATATAGAAAAAGGGAAGAACAAATATGATTTGCCTAGAAGAACTTATCATATGTCCAGTATTTGTAATATAGAAAATAATTTGGTTATCACCGACAATGATTGAAAATAATTCATTTGTTATGAGGAAATTTGGACAAGCCAGACAACTGACATATTAAATACATTAATTGATTCTAGAACTTTCAAGATATGTATTTTTGTTTCTTAAGAAAAGACCTGTACCAATATTTGCTACTTGCAAATGTTTCTTTTATCAAGAGTTGTGAATAAAAAAACACTTGAGGAAGACACCTTTATTATATTACATGTACTATACTTAATTTCATTTCATACATGTCCACACATATTTTCAACATGGACGGACATGTGACCCTGGTAATAGTAGACAACATGTGTAACTTCTCTAATTGTCTACAATACAAATAGTGATATACACCAATCAAACATATTTTTTTATTACAGTTTTTGCATGACCTTCATTACATAACCAATGAGTTATTCAATCTATTACTATTGTTTATTATTGTCTGCTTTTTGTCAAAATTATAATGTTTGATTTGATGTTATTAAGTACATTGTGTCAGGCTTAAGATTGCAAAGTAGTGTTTCAAATTTTTGTTACCTATAAAAATTATTTAGATAGGCCGTCAGTGACAAAATGCATGAAAAAGCTGGTAGTATTTTAATTACATGTACATGTATGTAAATTTTGCATGTTAAAGCATGTTTTTCTTTATTGAGAATAAATTACAAATCTATATGTACATACATACAGGTATATAAGTAATCCTGTTTTATTTCTTCTTAAAAAGATTGATAAGATTTGGGGTAAATACGAGTTGACATTTTAAGAGCATTAACTTGGATATTACATTTGTATGATATAACCAACATGTCTCAGCTTACAGTTAAATAATAATATATTGGTTTTTTCCTGTACATTTTTAGCTCACCTTGCCAAAGGCAATGTGAGCTTTTGCCATCACTTGGCGTCCGTCGTCCGTTAACTTTTCGCATTTTAATCTTATCCTCTGAAACCGCTCAGCCAAATGAACTGAAACTTGGTAGGAAGCATCTACATGTATGGAAGGTCCTCTCTAAATAATGCTAATTTTGCCCAGATCTATTAACAAACATGGCCGCCACAGGCAATTCTTGTTTCTGATTTGCCGATTTTTAAAAATCTTCTCCTCCGAAACCGCTTGGTCAAATGAACCGAAACTTGGTAGGAAGCATCTATTGAAGGTCCTCTATAAAGATTGCTCATTTCATCCCGATCCATTAACAAGCATGGCCACCACAGACAATTCTTGTTTCTGATTGGCCGATTTTTAAAAATCTTCTCCTCTGAAACTGCTTGGCCAAATGAACCGAAACTTGGTAGAAAGCATCTATGGAAGGTCCTCGATAAAGAATGCTCATTTCATCCCAATCCGTTAACAAACATGGCCACCTAAGGCAATTCTTGTTTCTGATTGGCCGATTTAAAAAAATCTTCTCCTCAGAAACCACTTGGCCAAATGAACCGAAATTTGGTAGGAAGCATCTATGGAAGGTCCACTATAAAGACTGCTCATTTCATCCCGATTCGTTAACAAACATGGCCGCCACAGGCAATTCTTGTTTCTGATTGGTACATATTTTTTTTAAATCTTCTCCATTGTAGTAAACTGTTAAAAGGGAGATAACTCTTGCATTAAACTGTTAAAAGAAAGATAACTTGCCATTATCTCCCTTAGTAATTAATTAAGGCTAAACAAAAATATATGTGTGTTTACTGTCGCATGTCAAAAAAATCTAGGGTCGGTCGGTCGAAATTAATTTGTTTATCATTAATTATCGGCAAAACCGGAAATAGTCGTTCCGGATTCTGATTCCGGTATTTCATTTTCGAAATTTCCGGTAAAATGACGAATTATGCAGTTTTTCTACCTTCTTTGCTCTCAATTTCGACAAAAAGCTAGCAGTTGAATAAATAAAACATTGCTGCTGGTTAAACAACAAAAATGGTTATCCGAATTCTGTGTAAAAATTCATAGGGTCGCTAGCAAATATTAGGGTCGGTCGGGTGACCGTAAACACACATATTATTTTTTTTTGCCTAATGCTAATATAGTGTAACATGTTTATACTATACATTAGATGTAGGTATTCACATTTTAATATTCTTTTTAGCTCACCGTGCCAAAGGCAATGTGGGCTTTTGGCATCATTTGGTGTCCGTCATTTGTTGTCTGTCATCTGTTAACTTTTCACATTTTAATCTTCTCCTCTGAAACCCCTCAACCAAATGAACTGAAACTTAGTAGGAAGCATCTATGAAAGGTCCTCTCGAAAGAGTGCACATTTTGTTATGATCTATTACCAAACATGGCCCTCCACTGGCAATTCTTGTTTCTGATTGGCCAATTTTTAGCTCACCTGACCCAAAGGGTCAGGTGAGCTATTGTCACCACTGAGCGTCCGTCGTCCATCCATCCGTCCGTTAACTTTTCACATTTTAATCAACTCCTCTGAAGCCACTGGGCCAATTTGAACCAAACTTTGGTGGAATGGTCCTTGGATGGCCCCCTTCCAAAATTGTGTCCGGTGATCCTGACTTCCAACCAAGATGGCCACCAAGCTAAAAATAGAAATAAGGGGGGATGAAATTTTAATTGTCCATTGCTGCTTTAGTATAAGTCAAAATGAGCTCAAATTTTAACTGCAGCTACATGGCAAGGAGTAGTTTAACATTATTCCATGTTTTTCTGTGAAATATTTCTTTCAGCCGATTTATACCGATTATGCAAATTAGGCATATTTTGATAACAGATCACATTTAAATCTTCTCCTCTGAAACCGCAGAACCAAATTAAACCAAACCTGGCAGGGATGGTCCCTGGGTGGGTTCCTTTCAAAATTGTGTCCGACAGCCCTACCCTCCATTCAAGATGGTTGCTGTTACTAAAAATAGAAATTTCTTCAATTGTCCATTGCTGCTTTAGTATAAGTCAAAATGAGCTCAAATTTTAGTTGCAGCTACATGGCAAGGAGTAGTTCAACATATATTCCGTTTTTTTCTGTGAAATTTTTCTTTCAGCCGATTTATACCGATTATGCAGATTAGGCATATTTTGATAAAAGATCACATTTAAATCTTCTCCTCTGAAACCGCTGAACCAAATTAAAACAAATTTGGCTGGGATGGTCCTTGGGTGGTCCCCTTTCAATATTGTGTCCGACAGCCCCGCCCTTCATTCAAAATGGCTGAAGTTACTAAAAATAGACATTTCTTCAATTGTCCATTGCTGCTTTAGTATAAGTCAAAATGAGCTCAAATTTTAGCTGCAGCTACATGGCAATGAGTAGTTTAACATACATGTATATTCTGGGTTTTTCTGTGAGATTTTTTCAGCCAGATTATTCCGTTTAGGAATATTATGAGATAAAAATCACATCTAAATCTTTTGCTCAGAAATTTGAATTGAAATGATCTTTGAGTGGCCCACTTTCAAAATTACGTGTAACACCCCTATTTTCTATCAACTTTAGATGTCAAATTGAAAATCAGGTGAGCGATTACAGGCTCCTGGGAGCCTCTAGTTTAAAATCTCCTCTGAAACCGCTTGGCCAAATTAACCGAAACATGGCAGGAAGCATTTATGGAAGGTCCTCTATGAAGATTGCTTCTTCTCGATCGGTTAACAAACATGGCCACCACAGGCAATTCTTGTTTCTGATTGGTCGATATCTAAAAAATCTTTTCCTCTGAAACTGCCTAGCCAAATGAACCGAAACTTAGTAGGAAGCATCTACATGTATGGAAGGTTGTGTATTGAGTTTCCTCAAAGCAGAATGAAAGGTGAGCGACACAGGCTCAGACCACTGAGCCTCTAGTTTTTTTGGTGTCAGAATATTACTTTTGATCCGGGTTAAGCAGGGCTTTCAATATTTTTCAAGTCGACCAGTACTTCACCATTTACAGGAGGTACCTTTTATTAAAATTTGAACAATTTCATGAATATCTTATACTACACTCTTTAAAATCAGGAGGTACCTAAGACCATTTTAGGTGGGTAAAAGTACCTGGTACTGCCCCTTATTGAAAGGCCTGCAGGTTAAGGTATGCATATACATACAAATGTACATTTATATATGGACAATTTCAGATACAAAATATGTAGTTTGAAGACTGAAAAGATTTTTAAAGAGTTTATTATATATATGGCTTTTGAAACAAAGGGGTTTTCCACTATAATACATTTACAACATAGTACTTTTATTTCCGCTTTACATCGTATTTCTTTTGGAAATTGAAACTAGAAGTACGTACTTGTATGATTTCCTGAAAGCATACTAAACTACATGTAGGGATATATCATATTTGAAGTATGCACATTTCCCTCTGGTTGTACAGCTTCCTAAACCGCTCACTATCATCGTGATGATTTATGTTGAAATTGCATTTTTAACAAAATATTATTAAGTTCTATATCTTCCCTTTATATTATTTATTGTTTATCATAAAAATTACAAAAGCTGGCATTAAGCACCAATCAATCAATCATGAATTCAAATTAGATATTTGTTAGATCTTTATTTTTATTTGGCAATACTCTAATTATGACAACATTCTGTCTGAGGTCATGTCAGGTAACCTTTCATTTATCTTTGACTGTTCAATCATACATGCTGGGTATCGAAATACAAACTGTAGGACCTAGTTTCTTCACTGCAGGGTACAACCACACTGAAAATGGGGAATAGACTGGTTGTGCAAGGACGAATCAAATATACAACTTAGGACAGATTTAACATGTACATTGTACAATACAACATGCAATGACAAATTGTTGGTGTCCTGTTCGCTGTTGTAAGACAAAAAATTTGTCCACCATATCCAATGAAATTTCTGGTTTTTCTGTAGCATTCTAAACTTCTGCCCAAGATGTCTACCCAGTGCCTACATTTTTTTGTTAGTAAACTTGTTTTCGCTATACTGTATATGAATATAGCTGAAATACTGCTCACTTTATGTCAACATACTGTAAACAACTAACAATCAGTTAACTTATAAAAGACAGTAAAAATATATTGACCAATGAATTTGAAAACCACTCTCAGTGTGTGCTGAGTTTAATTATGAACAAAGCTAGTCTTTAATAGAACTGCTGTAACAAAAGCAACCCAGAATACAGTGTAAATTTAGTTTGGACATGAAAACCCGCATTACCTGTAATTTAGTTTATAAGCCTTATTTTGGAGTCGACAACATTTTAAAAACAGACAAATCGTCAAAAATGTAGCACCTATTTTTTGTCTTTGGGTGCCGATTCGAACATCTTGGATTTTAATACCTCAAGATTTGGAAGGCTCTTCACTGATATGGTCGATTGAAAATTTGACCCCCATACGCCTGATACAGAATGTTATTAAATGATTGTACATGTACATTTGTACATGTCTACATTAAAAGAAAGATCAAAGAAACATTTAATTTTAATTGGATTGTACCATTTAAAATCAATTTATTGGGATAATGGATTTTTTTTTGGAGAATGTCTAAGGTTCTGGAAGATTTATACAGCATTATCGCTATTTTGCAGTATTTTCCTTTGATCTTGCTATCTGAGAATTTTCCATCTTGCACTACATTTTTTAGTGGAGTGAGATGGAAAATTATCGCTAATCACTAAACGTTGTCAAGGACGCACATAGTATTATCGCTGTTTTCTAATATGACGTTATAATGACGTCACATTACCAAATCCTTTATAATAAGTGATTTACGATATAAAATATTCATTGTGTTTAAGAAAATGTCAGTATCTCAACAAAAATGATTTAATTATGAATACAAGATAGCAATAAAATAATTAAAGATGTTTTTAAAACTCGAGGATGTTTCTCAGTCATCTCACATCGAGATGACTGAGAAAAGTCCTCTTGTTTTAAAAAACATCGTTAATCACTTAATATCAAACATTTTCTTCTACAGTAATATTAATATCTGTTTAAAGCAGGGGTGATTTTTTTCAGTTACATAATTATTTAACTGATTTCAGCTATTTTTCTGTGAAAAAGCTAAAGAAATTCCAAAAATTGCCGGACAGTCATGAGAACAGGTCAAAAATGTCCTTTTTGAAACGGGGGGGGGTGTAGATCGATGGTTGCAGCTATTTTTCCATTGATTTTCAGTTATTTTATATTCTATCCAGAATCATCTCAGTTAATTATAAGGATTAGACTTAATTCAAGCATCACGTCTTGGTCACTAATTATTTATGACAGACCATCAACAACCAAATGCCTCTTGGTCAAAGCCAATTGTCAATTATACATGCATTATTGTGCTTTTTAGTCTTAAGAAATACATTTTTGTCATTGTGTTGGTCAAATTTTCGCAAATAATGTTTTAAATTTTGTGTAAATGAAAAACCATTATAGAGATGCAAAATGTAATTCAAAAGAAATATATTTGTACTCCTTATTTTTTATAAGACACATATCTCTTCTGTTTTTATTAAATAAGATACATTTTTGATATTAGTAGATGAATTAATTATTGGCTATTTCAAGTCAGTGTGTGTTTAAATTAACACAAAAAATAAGTAATGATTGATCCCTTTTAACTAATTTGTCTTAGAAACTATAAATTTAAGATAACCCAAACTGTTCATGAACGATCATTAGATGGTCTCTTACAAAATTTTATTATAATGACAGCAAAAAATATTGTTCTATTTTGGTAGGTCTGTCTGTAGATAAAATGGTTTCCATGTGATAACTTTAGTTCTAGTTGACCGATCCTTCTGAATTTTTAAATAAAGAAGGTATAAAATTGACAGCACGAATCTACTTTGCAGTAAAAAAAATTAAAGAAAATGATGATATACAAATGTATATTGTATTCAAGTTTTCTTCAGTACATTAATTGTTGTTCTTCATCTTCATGTTGACATTTGATTTGTGTTTACAGAATGATATATCTACCTCATCTTATAACCATGTTGGAACAGAGACCAGTAGTATTGGTGTAGCTACAGACCCAGACTGTCTTGGACCATGTGAACCTGGAACTAATGTTCTATTAGAGGGCATAGTCTGGCAGGAAACAGAAAATGGTCAGTAATTGTTCTGTGTTAATGCATAGATCACTGTTGGCTGAATAAATGACCAAGCTTCAGATTATTTTAAATTATCGGGTTATGGAAAAATGGTGAATACGTATCATCCCTTATAATGTAAAATTCATTGTAATAAAAATGTAGATATCAAATTTAGTGTGCACGACAATTTTCTGGAATAATCTTCATCAGGTAAGCTCAAAATCAAAAGATTGGAAAGCCAAATAATTTAAAGTTTTGTAAGTCAGGCATATTTGATTGACATATTATAATAGTGTATATTTCAGAGTCATATGTCATATTAGGTTGTCCTAACTTACATGTACATGTATCCAGGCCTAGGAGGCACAGGGTATGTGAGCTGTTTTTTTAGTCACATAAATCCTGGAGTATACATGTGATGTCACTTAATCATGACCTCGCATACATGATTAATCAACTGTAATTGATCAAGGCATTCATGTTGAATGGTACATGTACATGTCCATCCTAAAACTGACCTAATTTTCATGGTTCATGAATTTTCATAAATTTACATTTTTTTCTCTCCAGTATTTGGTGTCTATACCGGTAATTAGACATTGTATCTGTTACATTTGTACATGTTTACACATATTAAGTTTATTGTGTGTGTTAGTGGGTCTACTTAAGCATGCTTCACTATAGCTATTGAACAATAAAATGAAAAGCTAAAGATACCACACCATCAGAACAGTTCTAAATTCTAATAGAAAAATCACAGAGGCAAAATCTATAACCCTAACACATATATACTTGACCGATCATTTTCTTGGCTTCGTACAGGCATTTTAATCAAAAGTGGTGGGATTAAACTTAATACCATGTATTCAAATAAATAAAATTGTTCTATCATGCATCAGATATTTAAAAATCAAAATAATGACCCCAACAAACGAATGCTAGAGTTTTGCACAATCGTTTTTACAGGACTTTTATGGTTTATTTTTTTCTTAGTGATTTTCTTTGATGAATTTATCTTCTCAGAAAAGAGAAGTGAAAAACTTTGGTACTCATGTAAATATTTCATGGTTCCATGGAGTTTTTATTAAAATATGAATATTAATTGTTTTGTCAGTATTTTCTTAAAAAGAATGCTTTTGATAATGTAATGAATGCATTTAAATGATTTTCAGAATACACACAATCAAACAATCAAGATAAAAAACACATACCCATGCGACTGTGTAATTTATGACACAATAATATTTAGTGTGGTTATGCTTTGAGCACAAGATCAATTTGTTTTCAAATATATCATTTATGATCTAGGTTTTATCATGTCATAAAAAGCCACCAAACCACATCAGTGATGTAATGGTTGCATGCTCGTCTTGAGTGCGGTAGCTTGGTTAGGACATGCATGTTTTTTTTGTACCAATGACTATTTAATTGGTGTTTGCTGCTTCTCCGCTAAGCATGAAGGAGCAAGAGCAAAGATGATTTGGGTTGTAATTAGAGTAATATGTACGAGTGGAGCGACATGTCTACCCACAGACTGTTGTCTCAGTGAGCTAGCGCTAAAATACAACTAGTCTCAGAGCTGTCGAAATCTCTTTCCTGTCTTGTCAGACAATAGGTCTGGCAGATGTGGACAATGTGTCAGACCTATCAAACATTTGCCGGACCTACATTTTTTTTACGACTTCAACTGAATTACACATATACTGGCTAAATCCATAACATGGTTTGTTTACAGCTTCAAGTGATACCTTGGAATACTCAAAGTTAGTACAACACATTTTTGTGTGACATGTGGAAATATACATACAATACAATAGACTTGTGTATGAAATAAAAAAAGATACCAAGTTTGCATAATGCTAGCTATGCACATGTTTCAAGGTGTTACCTCTTATAAGTAGCATTGCCATTAGGTCTGGACCGAATCAATTGGATGACTGACAACCTAGGCCTAAATTGAAATTAAGTTTGTTTCCCCTTTCACCGACCGACCCTTAAAAAAGCCGCCGAGTCAACAAAATTTATTGCCAAAAAATAATCTTTTTTTTTAAAATAAAATCGTAATTTCCGGAAAATTGATGCACGTCCGTCCGGAATCAGTTACACATTTAGTAGTCATACTCTTCAATGTGAAGTCAAAATTTGATTATATAGACAAAAATAAACAAAAATCAGAGATTGAAGATTGCAAACAACGATAAGTTTGAGAAGCGAAATTAAGTAATGATGCCGGTCATCTTCAAGCGTTTTGTTGGTTCCAAGTTACTGAAAAATTGCTCCGGACATCGGGTCTGACGCGAAGTAGTTTAAATCGGACCTAGTCAATATTTTGTCCGACGGCCCGATAGGTCCGACGATTTTCGACAGCTCTGTAGTCTATTAAGAAATGGACTTCATTGAAATTCAATGATTATCACCTTATCGAAATGTAACTTGTTATCGACATGATATAGCTGGAAAAATGATCACATGACATTAAACAACAATAACTCACTGATCAAAAGCCCACAAATCTCGGTATAAGCACCAATATGACATCTCATACATGTAGATGAATTCAGCAAATCCTTGATATATTTCTATATTTTCTGGATGGTAAGTACCCGTATATATTTTATGTCAAAAATAAGGAGTGAAGTTAAAATTTAGATACCTAGAGATATACAATGTAGTGTAGCTTTTTAGATATATTAGTATATGTTCTTATATTCATTTAATGATCATGTTTATTTTGTTCTTGTAGGTGTGTTGGTTGTAAATGTAACATGGAGGGACAAGACTTATGTTGGTACATTACTAGATGCCACAAAACATGAATGGGCTCCACCAAGGTAAGGATATGATATGAAAATATCACAGGTACTCTGCATTTTATTGTACAATTGATTATTAAAATCAAGGGTCATGGGTTCAAGCTATGGCCAGGTCAAACCAGAGACTATAAGAATTGTATTTGCTGCTTCACTGCTAAGCATAAGGAATTACAGAGTAAGATCAAAGACTGGTTGGCTCAGAAACAGAATAATGTGTCCGAGTGGAGCAACGTGTCTTAACAGCAAACTGTTTCAGTGAGCTAACACTATAAAAATCCAACTAGGCATGTTGGTCAAAGATGACATCATTATCTTATTGAAATGTGACATGTTGTCGCCATGTTTTAGCTGAAATATTGCCCACTTGGTATTAAAAAACAATGTCCCAATCCCATTGCTTATATATATTAGAGCAATAAATTATGTTTAATTCAAATTAATTAAAAAAACAATGTCAATAAAAAAGAAGAACATTGCAAAGTAAACAAAGACAGCTATCATCTAAGTTGGAACACATTAATTTTATGAAAATTATTAATCAAGAAAAAATAAACAAAGCAAAAAATGAAAAAAAGACAAATTAAACAGAGTGAGCACAGAAGAAGAATAAAGCAAGATCTGTAAATTTGAACTTCATAGAAACAAGAAAAATGTTGTATGATCTTATAAACAAACAGCTAACTTGAAGCTTATTCTAAACCAAATGACTTTAGTTATTACAAGCTCCTTAGGCACTGGTTTCTACATGCTGATTTTTGTTATAAAAACACAAATATTTTGTATGGCTTTCCTGCAAAAAGCAACTGTGTTATTATACTAAAAACATACAAAAACACAGATTAAAATTTTTTGTTTGTTTCAGATTTAATTGTGAGTCTCCAGTTAGTGATCTGGACTCGAGAACACCAAAAGGAAGAGCCAAACGGGGTCGAGGGTCAATGAGTACACCTGTGATTGAGAAGGTTTTAGAAGGGAGAACTTTACGTAAAGGTCGTAAAGGGAGTAGTACATTCACTGCTCCTCCTAGTCCTGCCAAATCTGATATTTCCACACCAACTGTTGGTTTAAAACGTAAAGGAAGACCCGCAGAAATGGAAAGTGTCGTCAATGATAGTGCAAAAACAAAACGTAGTCGTTCATGTTCACGTGGTGCAGCTGGGGATGGTAGCGAAAGTCCTACAACAACATTCATTGAATGCCCAGAACCAAATTGTAAGAAAAAGTACAAGCATATGAATGGGTTGCGATACCATCAATCACATGCTCACAGTTCGGCAGGTATAGAATGTGACGAGGAATCACGCGACATGGATAACGCCGAAGATTCAATGTTGGAAGATATGGATAGCAATATGGGTGAAAGCTGTGAAAATAGTTCAAACAATCTTAAAATAGATATGGATAGCATTGAAGATATGGAGAGTAAAAGAACAGACAATGAGGATTCTATAAATATAGACATTGTAAATGTTGTAAAACCAACAGTAAAACCCTCTGCTGAAATGGCTAAAATGGAGGAATCTAAGAAAGATAACTCCTTTTCTATAAACTCGACTAGTGCTACAATTACTAAGCCCAAAATAGGGTCTGGGACTACTTTCCATGCAGTTATAGCAAGTTCAAAAGTTAAAAGTTCAGAAGTCAGTATTTCGTCAGCCTCAACAACTGTGTTACAAACACCAACTATAAATAAGTCCATCGTCAGTATGTCGACAGTTTCAACTAGCCCTCTACAATCATCAGCTAGACCTATTACGTTTGCTGCCATATCTACAAATTCACAATCAAATGAAATGAAACCAGACTTTTTATCAGGGAAAACAGAAAAATTGATCAAGCCAAAAGTGATGAATCGGCCAATAGCACCTTCAAATATGATCGCCTTGACTACAAATGTGACTGTTACTCATACTAATCTAGCTCCTGTTACAACACATACACATGTTTCTAGTACGACACAGTTTCAACCAATTCAGCCAAAACCAACAGTTCTGGGTGAATCACCAGCTGTTAATCAACACTTGCTGGGTCTTAAAGAGCTTAAAGAGAAGAAAATCAAACACAAAAAGAAACTGAAAGAAAAAGATCCAAATAATACTTCACAAAATGTGAATATAGCTGCACCGAAACTAATTAAACCAGACATTAAAAAGAGTGAAGCAAATAGTGTGATAAAAGTGGCGCCAATAATGGCTAAGCCCGCGGAACAGATTAAAAAAGAAAGTCTTCCTATCAGTAAACCCGTAGAATTTGACAGGGAAAAATCTGGATTGGTAATAGACAAACCGTCTTATCCTTCCAATGTTGGTGTAATAACAGGGCAGGTTCAGCCACAACAAAAAGTTGTTGATCTGAGTCACACTCCACGAACTGAGCAACCCAGTGTTCTCAAAGTTACTCCTACATTACAGGTTATTACAAACGAAAGCAATAAATCAAATATTAATGACGATGTGCAAAGCCCAGCATACTCTGACATTTCTGATGCAAATGAGGCTGGGTCGCCTGCACAAAGTGCTAGTCCGCAAATTATTGACGAGAAAAATGTAAATAAACCAAAAGATTTACAAGGTGCTCCCAGTGTGAACCTCGAAAACCAACCATTAAATCAATATGGAATGTATGGAAATTATTACAATCGATCACCTTACCTCATATCACCTGCAGCTCAAGGTTCCCCTGGTTCAAACATTCAAAAGCTGCAAAATAATGCTATCGTAAATAAAGACAGAAGTACTCCTGTTGATCACATGAAAATGGGAAGTGGTCCGGAAAATAAATCAAAAGTGGACGAATCAAAATTGGAAAAAAGTGGCGATAGTAGTGATAAAATTGACCGACCGCAGCAATTGTCGCAGACGGAACTTCAACAATTGCAGCATCAAAAATGGGTCCAACAACAAATGTATGCATTACAAAGCTTACCCCCTCATCAGCAATACCAGTACATGGCAGCATATGGACCGTACTTGGACTCAAATTATCATATGCATATGATGGCCAATGATCCATTGTATCGGCAACATTTTGAAAAAATGATAGAAGAGCAACAAAAACGGATGCATCTAGAGGGTATTCCAAAAGAAATGGAATCACCTCGGTCAGTCAGTAGATCATCTATCACAGATTTAGCCATGCCTGTTGCTAGTGGATTAAGTAGTGGTGATATGATGAAAAATAAACCACAAAATATGTCTAGTGATTATTTAGGAGGTTATCTAAATAGAGACTCCGATCCGAAACGGCAAAATGAAAATGTGAATGAGAGAGATCAGAAGGAAAAAGTGGTGCGTGAAAAACAAAATGAAACTCAGCAGCATATTTTAAAGGATAATAATATTGACCTTAAAACTTCCATGGACAAAAATCGTTTAGAACAGCAAAATAGTGAAGGATTTAAAGCACAAAAGGATGGGGAAATGAGTGACGAACAAGCAAGGAGAATGAAAATGTACAAAGAGCAGAAGCACATTGAGCATCAGAAACGTGTTGAGCAAAAGAAAGGGGGTGATAATCGCTTTGACTCTTCTCGTCCTATGGATTTAGTTAGTAATAAACCAGTATCTGGTAACAATAGTCCCTACCCTGGAGATAAATCAAAAGACTTGTCTGTAGGTCTAGTGCCAAATGTACATATAAAACAAGAACCATGCAATAAGTTCAAAGATGCAAACCGAGGTGATCCAACTTCAGAAATAACTACTTCTAAAAGTGCTAATAATGATGAAAGGACACGTACCCTTTCTTCTGAAAGGGTTAAAAACGTAGACGAAAGGTCAAATGATAAAAGTGACAAATTCAAGAACATGGAGGGATCATTTGATAAACAAAGAAATGCAGATACTCCGTCTGATAAAAACAGGAGTAGTAGTAGTAGTGTAGAGACGCCCAAATCCAAACATGGCCAATATTCAAAATCATCCAGTCCCCATACACCATCATCATCATCATCATCATCTCACTCTCCGTCTCTACCCTCTGGATCTCATTATTCTCCCTACCTCTACCACAGTCAATTTGTTCAATCTCCGCCATCGTCTTACGGACACCATCCGTTCGATTCCAATATGTACAGAAGTATGGTTTATCCAACCAATTATCTTCATCCATCTCAGCTCGGTTATTCTGTCGGTGGATTGGAAGCAGAAAAACCCAACAAGATCGTACCTGTTTCTAAATCGGGACAGAGTGAAAGTGACAATATTAAGAAATCTGATCCGGTCAACCAAGGAAATTCTAGTAGTGCCAGTCATAAAATTCATGAGTTGCAAGAAAAGGGAAAATCAAATTCTCGTTCGGCATCACCTGCAACGACAAAATCTGACAAACCAATATCATTACCATTGTCAGTTGGTGATAAAATGAGAGATTCTAGTTCCCCACCAACACAGAGACATGTCCATACACACCATCACACTCATGTTCTAGAGGCAGCTTATCCAGTTTATCATGCTTATCCATGTAAGTAAATGGTAGAATTTTATATACAATGTATATAATGATTTCATGAGATTTCTTTTCTTTTTTTTCAAAGAGAAATTTTTTAAATGCCAATATAAATAAAATAGGGTGTTTTTGGAAGTTTAATATTTTTTTTATCTAGTGATCCATTATCATGTGATATCTTGTATAGGGTTATGTCAGGTAACCTTTTACTTGCTTTCAGAAGCTCTCTTAACTCAAAGCTGTTCAGTGCTTAAAATATTTGTGGGCTTGTCTCTGATTGGTCATATGAAGTGTGACCCAGACTTGACTCGATACAAAATTTTGTTGGATGTTTGTGCATCCGACACCAGATTAAAAAAAATATAAAGAAGTTCCAACAAACGTCTAATTTTAATTGGATTCCATAAATATGATTCCTTTCTCTTCATGATCAATGAATAGAAAATGATAAAAATTAAATTAAAATTAGAATTAAAGCAGTATTTGATAGAAGTAAATAATTGAAATCCAATGGCCAATTAATGATACTGGTAGAATTTGAAATTATTCTGACACTTGAACTTTACAAATGTAATAAATTGATATTGTTTTGAACAAAATCTTAAATATAGCAGCTTGTACCCTCATGGTACACCAAACCTGAACTGAATATTTTCATACATATACACAAAAGGTTTATTGTTAGTTGCAGTGAGTCATTCTGTGAAAATCTTTCTATTCCAATGAACACAAATTGCTCAAGTTTTAATATATACACAACAAACACTGACACATGACTGTTTTCCTCGTCTCCACTAAAGTTGTGAGTTTGAATCCAGCTGATGGCAAGGTGTACTAGATACAACATTGTGTGATAAAGTTTGTCAGCGACTTGCGGCAGGTTTCTGGGTATTCCAGTTTCCTCCACCAATAAAACCGACTGCCACGATATAACTGAAATATTGTTTGAAAGAGGCATTAAACACCATAATTCCATTACACTGTTTTCTTCATAAAGTGATCGCTTGCATTACCTATTACTTGTATATATATAACTTCAATCTGTGGTGCAACTTGAAGAATCATATATATAACACACAGGATTTTGTTTTATTCATGTGATATAATATATTCAGACCATAAAATGAGAAACGACAGAAAGTAAAATGTGTAAAACAATCTTGTTTTCATGTTGAAGTCTACAGAAAGGAGGAAAACAAGATTTTATTGCCTTGAGGTTTCAGATTAATTTCAGTTTATGGAAAAAATATTGTTCAGAATGCCAAAATATATATATTTTCTTGTACAAACAAAATAATTCAGAAATAATTTAAAAGTTGTGTATATAGTTTAATTTTCTTTATTTATTTATCTATTTTTTTCTATTTACAGCAATCTACCCATCACCAGCACAGACACAAGTACAATCTGGAACTCCAATACAGCATCCACCTTTTCCACCATAACAATCCAGGAGTTATCTCCCCTGCTTTCTTGTGTAGACTATATGGTTGTGTGTGTCTATGCAAAATTTGTTCAGATGTATATGAGACTGATGTAAAAATCAATATGACTGATAAAACTGTGTATTATATACATATAGATTGAATGATGTAAGGGTACGTTTGTCTTTTCAGAATACACTTTCCGAGGATATTTTTTTATAAAAAGGAAGTCATTTTGTTTTATGAACTGGTTTAGGGCATTAATGTACAGTGATTATACATGTAGAAAACATGACTTTCTTAATTTTAGGGAAAAAATACATGATTTTGTCATATTTGACTAAAGTAATATCATGGGTGATATATAACATTTTTTTAAGTCAAATTTTTCACACAAAATTATTTTGCGACTGGCTAAATTGTCTTGATTATGAGACTTTAGTAGCAACATAGTAAAATGAAAAAATTATTCACTTATTGTTCATTAAATTAAGCTTTGCCAGTTTTTCATGTCAAATGAGAAAACAGGAGACTTTTACAAGGCTCTCCACACTTGGTAAAAACCAAGGTGACATGACTTCTCTCTTGGTTGACTTGAGGGCGAAGTGAGGGAAAATCTGGCGGACTTCTGAAAAGCTAGCAAAATTTTAACTTTCTTTCCTTTTGGTGGGAATAGGGCGATTTCAATGAAACCAGGGCGAAAAAGTTGCACACTTTGGTCAGCACTGTTTTTATATAGCATGATGATTGGCTTATATATTTAGATATCGTCAGTTTAAATCTTGATGACATGAGTATAAAAAAGAACCAATGAACATTTAATAGTGCTATTATTCTATTTATATCTTGTATTTCAACTGTATTTTCAAATTGTTGTACAGTTTTAAACTCGGGGGAACCTATTAATCAAATCAAATAACCCATGTTTGGCGAGAACAGGTCACTCAATTTCCAGTCAAATTATTCAATTGCAATGTCTGAATTTATCCATAATAGATGGGAAGATTTAAATCATTACATTATAACATATTTCTCAAATAATTATATTGGTAGTATGGTTTTAATTTTAAACTGCTCGCCAAAGAGCTTACCGTAATTGTAACGTAAATAAATATGTCATGTAATTTTTTGGTATGCAAATTTACACATAATATTACAAAATATTATTATTGATATACAATCATTTTTTAATTTTTTTTACAACAGATATAATTGGCTATGCAATAATTTCAAACTTATAATAAATGTAATGGAAGTTTTTATAGTTTTATTTACTGGTTTATGTTTTGAAAATATTGGTCGGGATCAATAAAAACATGGTGATTTAAATTCTCTAAACCCTGGTGGGAGATAAATAAACAAAGAATTTTGCTGAAGACATAGCAGCTAGATATATATATATAAATTTACTCAAAGATTGAATATTTCTTGTTGGCCAATTTTATGATGGGTGTCATTCAAATCGTATCTCATTTCTAGATGGCACTTGTTCTAAAGAAATGATTTCTGATATAATTCCTTATTTTTGTTATTAAATATGTTGCCACTGCAAGTTCTAAAGACGTTATTGATAAAAACTTTCATTACATAAAATGTTTTGACAAAATAACTATAAAAAAAAAATCAGAAATTGACAATTTGAATTGTTTTGCAGTTATCTCCCTTAGACTATGGCATTGTTTTGAAAAGGTAAATTTATTTGGCTGAAATATAGAATTGTTGATTTAATTTCCACGTTATTACAATAAAGCATTGTTTTAATCTACTGTTGGTTGATAACTTTGGCTTTGTAGTTTCCCTTTTGTGCAATGTATAATTGCTTTGAATGAATGTATGTAAATGAGAATGATAGAAGTCTATATTTAGCATGACAAAAGTTTGATTTTATATATATAGTTGAATACAATTAGTATTTGTTTAAGCCTTTATTAGGCTTATTTTATACAAAATAAACAAGAAATCTTAATTACTGATTTTCTATTGCCACACAATTCATTGGTACTGTCGGTGTCAACCCCATAGGTGGTGTAGTTGTTCGAGTGCTTGCCTTGAGAGCAGTAGATCGGGGGTTTGAGCCCAGGTACGGTCAAAACCAAAGACATTAAAATTTGTATGTGCTGTTTTTTTGGCTAAGCACAAGGGAATTAAGGAGCAAGAGCAATACTCGGCTCGTAATAACGATAGTGTATCGGTGTAGTGACATGTCTACCCGCAGACTTGTTTCAGTTTCACTATAAAAATCCAACCAAGTGTGTTGGTCTGGTACAAAGCGGACGTCTTCATCTTATTGAAATGTTACTCGTTCTCGCCATGATATAGCTGAAAAATTGCTCACTCGGTGTTAAACAACAATCACTCGCTCACTACTCATGGATATTGTATAGTTGTCTGCAGTCAATTTATTTCTAGTCTTGTCTTATATTTTTACAAGATATACTACCGTGGGTGTCTGTTTTAGATAACTTTCTTATAGACTGTATATATTAGGCTTTACACATATGGAAAACTTTATCCTTCATCTTGCTATATACCATAATTGTCCACATGACACTTGATTTACGATTGTTGCAGTAATGGTTAAAATTGACTCTCAAGGTTGCAGTTTATCACACCAGTTTGATGGCATGGTATATATTCAAAACAAATCATTTTTTCTAAATCAGTGTTGCTCAATTTCTTTCAGAGCTAGGACATACATTTGTTTCATCATTTAGCAAATATATAAATGAGTGAAACTTGAGCTGATGGAACGGAACACCTAGTTGTGTCATCAAATGTTTAGCTCACCTTGCCAAAGGCAATGTGAGCTTTTGCCATCACTTGGCGTCCGTCGTCTTGTTAACTTTTCACATTTTAATCTTCTCTGAAACCCCTCAACCATATGAACTGAAACTTGGTAGGAAGCATATATGGAAGGTCCTCTATAAAGATTGCTCATTTTGTCCTGATCCATTAACAAACATGGCCACCACAGGCAATTCTTGTTTCTGATTGGCCCATTTAAAAAAAATCTTCTCTTCTGAAACCGCTTAGCCAAATGAACCGAAACTTTGTAGGAAGCATCTATGGAAGGTCCTCTATAAAGATTGCTAATTTCATCTTGATCTGTTAACAAACATGGCCACCACAGACGATTCTTGTTTCTGATTGAGTGATATCTAAAAAATCATTTTTTCTGGTTAAAGGGAGATAACTCTAGTTTAAATATATTGTATCTATTCAAAATGCAGTTATCTCTGAATTGAATTACAGATAAATATGCCTCTAAAACCCCTCAACCAAATGAACTGAAACTTGGTAGGAACCATCTATGGAAGGTCCTCTATAAAGATTGCTCATTTCGTCCTGATCCATTAACGAACATGGCCACCACAGGCGACGCTTGTTTCTTCTCTTCTGAAACCGCTTGGCTAAATGAACCGAAACTTGGTAGGAAGCATCTATGGGCGGTGCTCATTTCATTCCGATCCATTAACAAACATGGCCACCACAGGCAATTCTTATTTCTGATTGGTCGATTTCTAAAAATCTTCTCCTCTGAAACTGTTTAGCCAAATGATCGGAAACTTAGTAGGAAGCATCTATGGGCGGTCCTCTTTAAAGTGTACTCACTTCGTTCCAATTCCATTAACAAACATGGCCACCACAGGCGATTCTTGTTTCTGATTGGTCTATTTCTAAAAATCTTCTCCTCTGAAACCACATGGCCAAATGAACCGAAACTTGGTAGGAAGCATCTATGGAAGGTCCTCTATAAAGATTGCTCATTCTGTCCCATATCCATTAACAAACATGGCCACCACAGACGATTCTTGTTTCTGATTGGTCTATTTCTAAAAATCTTCTCCTCTGAAACTGCATGGCCAAATGATCCGAAACTTGGTAGGAAGCATCTATGGAAAGTCCTCTTGTAAAGATTGCTCATTTTGTCCCAATCTGTTAACAAACATGGTCACCAGACAATTCTTTTTTCTGATTGGTCAATTTCTAAAAATCTTCTTCTCTGACACAAGCCAAATAGACCGAAACTTGGTAGGAAGCATCCATGGAAGGTCCTCTATGGGAATTGCTCATTCCATTTTGATCCATTAACAAACATGGCCGTCATAGACAATTCTTGTTTCTTATTGTTTGATTTCTAAAACAGCTTTTCCTCTGAAACCGCTTGGCCAAATGATATGAAACTTGGTAAGAAGCATCTATGGAAGGTCCTCTATAGAGATTGCTCATTTTGTTTTGATCCATTAACAAACATGGCTGCCACAGGCAATTCTTGTTTTAGATTGGTCGCTTTCTAAAAATCTTCTTCTCTGAAAATGCTTTGCCAAAGTGAACCGAAATTTGGTGGGAAGCATCTATAGGCTATGGAAGGTTCTGTATTAAGTTTCCTCAGAGCAGAATGAAAGGTGAGCGACACAGGCTCAGCTCAGTGCTGAGCCTCTAGTTCTACAACTTTTCAACGCCATCCATGGTGTAATTGTTGGCATGTGGTAGATCTTCGATTTGAGCCCTGGTCGGGTCAAACAACTATGAAAATGGTACTTGCTGCTTCCCCACTAAGTACACAGCATTAAGTAGTAAGAGCAAAGACTGGTTGGCTCGTAATTATGATAACGTGTCAGAGTGGAGTGACATGTCTACCTGCAGACTTGTTACAGTGAGCTAGCACTATAAAAATCAACTATGAATGTTGGTCTAGTACAAAGTAATGATATAGCTGAACAATTGTTGAGGTGGTGTTAAACAACAATTGCTCACTCATTCTGCAACCTCTTAGTTGTACCATTTTTCTGGGACACAACATTGCATTGTCAGTTACAGCCCCGGCTTTCCTCCCACAATGTGGTAGCTGAAAAATTACTGAACGTTACGAACACCAATATCCCTTGCCATGCTTAATCATCTGGAAGAAATTCTCATTTTTGAATCCAAGGGAGTCAAATGAATATTTAAAAGAACCTTAAAATAGTGAATGAAAGCAGAAATAGTGCTTGCTTGAAATTAAACAACAATCCATCAATCAGAAAGGGACATAACTTGCACTTCAAAGTGAGTATGATACCACCCCAGCCTGCAGATGAGCATACTCCTAACATTACTGTATGAAAAGAAAGTTAAACTGGGATGGTCAACTATTCCACCTATACTGTATCAACAAACCACGTCTCTTCTCAAACCACAGAACACAAAAAAGACCATTACATACAGCATTTGAAATCCAGGTCCTGGTTTGGGACAGGCACAAAAATGTAGCGGAGCTAAATCGGTTAACAGAATTGTAACACTCCCTCTTTGATGCACCAGGACTCAAACCCACTATCTACTGCAATCAATGCAAGCATGATAACCATTACACCACCGATACATTGACTTTGAAAAAACTCAGGTGTCAGATAATTTCAATTTGTATTTTGTGATCAATGTGTGGATACACAGTCAAGACTTGTTGTGTTGTAGTCGACGACAAGGATTGTTTTTTCAATACAATGCAGTATAATGACCAGGTAAGGGTTAGGGTTATGGTGTTTAATGCCACTTTCAACAATATTTCAGTTATATCGTGGCGGTCAGTTTTATTGGTGGAGGTAACCGGAGTACTCACAGAAAACTCCCGCAAGTTACTACAAACTATATCACATAATGTTGTATCGTGTACACCTCTCCTGAGTGGGATTCAAATTTGCAATGTTAGTGGTGATAGGTACTGATTGCACAGGTAGTTGTAAATCTGATACCATATGATCACGACCAGGACTGCCCATATATAATGACAGATCAAAGTCGACTAAAGCTAGAACACAAATGTCCTGTCTGTTTTTTAGAAGTAGATGATGCTTGTTACAAATATAAAAAAATAAACTCATTAGTTAGGCACATTTAATGTTGGCCAATATTTGTTGTTCACATAGAATATTTAACATGTACAACAATGCAACAGGCAATAAACACACAAAAACAAAACGGAATGAAAAAAAATGGCTTGGCATTCATAATAAAATGGTATGCATAAGACAGCGCACACACTGAATATATATTTTTACATGTGTAAATTATCCATGTTCCAATATATAATAAAAAAGAAAAGTTTACAAATGAACGAAAAAAATGCATAGAAATTAAATGGTACAGTACACATATTTTTTTCTTAAAATGTATATGCATATTAACATTATACTCACACAACTATTAATGTAAGGTTAAATTTACTACTAAAAATGTAGTAAATGAGAAACTTTGTAATAAGATTGAATTTACCCCTTTGTAAAAGAAAAAAAATCACACTATTTCATGAACACTTTTTTAAACAGAGTTGTTTCCCTTTTCATGATTTTTTTTTTCTTATTAGGATAATGTGAAGGAAAGACAACTCTACATTGATTATGAATTGATTGTGAAGATGCTTAAAAACAAAATGTTAACAATTTTTTTTCCAACGACTTACTGCAATAAAATAAAATATTTTATAAAATATATGTTTGTAACAGAGTAACAACCCATTACCTTTGTCAAAATACAATGCAATACCATGACAATTTTGTAGTTAGAAAAAAAAATTCTGTTCACTCACAAAATAATGTGCATATTTTTTTTTAATGATCCAAAGCAATATAAATTTATTTCTTAATCATCACATTCCATTTTTTATAAGCACTTTGTGCTACACATTGCTAGCTCATTGACTAACTAATTTGCTTTCTTCTTTGTGTTAGCTACTAAGATTATCTAAAGCACATCTAAGGTTACAATTTTTCAATGAAAAATGACACAAATATATTTACCTCAAATATTACTTGGGTATAAGAATACATGTATACAAGCTTCCATTCCTCACAGTATATACTGAGACAGTGGATATTAATTACCTTGTGGCACTAGTTCTCTTTGGGTCGGGAGAATTCATTTTTTTAAATTTTAACATAGATATGCATAATAAATGGGTTAATTCCCTTTCATGGTATGTCAATTTTCATACAATTAATTAGGTTGTAAATAAAAACAAATTTAATTCACTCATTTATCTGGTTCCCCTTTGTAGGAAATGTCAACAATGAAGAGGACACATTATTTATTATATTTTAACATGGTTTAAGCAGACACCTGTTTGGTTTTTTTTAATTTGTACTTAAAATATCTACTGTAAATTCTCAAATTCATGTGAAGAAATTGAATGGAGAAAGATTGCATTGTTTAAATCGTGCATTTGTGCATGAAAAATAAAAGAATACCAAAAGGGTAATACAATTAATTTACATGTGGCTAGAAATTCATGTCCTGGTTTTTATTTTTCCATGATAACAATCACATTATTATAACATTGCATATTCACTGTTGGTCTAATAATTGTAAACATTATTTTGAAGATTTACAGTATATAATCTGTATACTATAGACAGTGAATGTATCAAACAGTAACCACTCAGCTACAGAACCAGCTTTTAGTATTTGTTCCAAGCTATGACAAGCTTTCCATCGAACGTTGTAGTAATTATTTTTTTTAGAGTATATAAGTTATAAGGTTAAACAAAGGAGTGATTGGTTATATTGTTGACCATTAAAATTTAATGTATTATTTTCAACATTTTTGTAATATTTGTACAAATGTCTGTTTTCCCCACCCATTGAGATCCTGGCTAAATACTGACTAGATTTTGAGCACTTTATGATTCTTATGAAATGAGGGACTTAAAGGGAATTTCAATATTATAATGACACAAATTCTGGTCTTTTGTCAGTAAAATAAAAAGTAAAAAGACTAAATATATTTGTAACATGCTAAATCCCCTTGTATGCCCCTCAGGTTAACACACAAACCATCACAATATATATACATATACATGTATATTTTTCTTAACAAAAAACAAATAAGCAATGTATACATAAATATATAAAAGCTATCAAATGTACACAAACCCCACTCTTTCTACATTAAAATCATTTAATAAACTTTCAAAAATAGTTCTTTAATTAAAGATGTGTAATTGAGCTCACAGCCAATCAAATGTTACAAAAAAATTATCTTCTTTATAACTCAACATTTAAGCAGAGACATTCCAAAAAATACAATTCTGAAATGGTCCCTATACAACCTCATTTTCTCCACAATATATCAGTAAAATGCACTGCCGTATATGTCAAATGCTACAAATTACATCTATTTGTAAATATTTTAAGCAATTTTCCGTGTAATTAATGTTATAAATGTAACTACCTATGGATATAAGCCCAATATCATCATAAACAAATCACAGACTACCGTATTTTCTATCAAACATGTAGTTATCTAAAGACAAAATGTTGAAATTTAATTTGTAAAAAGAATCAAAATAATATTGTCGAGAGGAATTCAGTGACTTCATAATATCAAGATGAAGTTTGATACTGAAATAATTGTTGTCGAGTTGCCTTATATTACAACACTTACAACTAAAGAGCAGGTTTTATTTTTATATTTTCAATTAACATTAATAAAACATGAAATGGCAAATCTCTACACTTCTTCAAGGGGCATAACTCTTGACGAAAAATTATGATTTTCGAACTTGAAAAGAGATATTGTCCATACATAGCTCTAAAGTGCATATAAATTTGGTTTGAATCTGTCAAGTAACGAAGATGTCTTATTTTTAACAAGATTCGATATGCATGCCACCAACCTGCCCTGAAAATCTCCAAACAAAGTTGTAACTCAGCTTAAAAAACAAAGGGCAATGCATTAAACTCAATTTGAAAAAAAAAAAAAAACAAAAAAAACAATATATTATAATCACCTTCTCACCTGTCTTTCTATCTCACATAGTTTACAATACAAATAATCACACAAGCATTTTTCTAATAATTTTTTTTTTATAAAGACCTATAAAATGCATGGAATTGATTAAAGTTTTAAACATATGTATAGATTGACTGTCTTTCTAAAACCATGAAAAATAATTTTATCAATTGAACTGTAAAATGTTGTAGAATTTTGTAAAAGAAATGATATGAACTGTCAAAAATTGATTATATATGAAATATCAAAAATTTTGAAAAACAAAAAAAAATTGCCTTTAAAGATTTTTAAAAGGTCTCCTGTTAAACAAAAGGCCACATTTCATAAATTCTGCCCAACAATATCACATACATGTATAGAATCACCATTATGATTGTTCATCCATTAAAGCACAAGAACCATTATTACTATTGCACGGTTATGATTACGGTTTCCATGGTAACCAGAATTTTTTTGTATGTCCTTTTAATATTTCATTGTCCTGATTGTTTTGCACTGAAAAGTTCTTTTAAATCTAGTACTGTATCAGAACACATGTGAATTCAATGACTGAAGCTTACAATAAAAGTTCTCAATACTAAAAAAAATATGGTCAACCTGGATAAAGCTGTAATGCGAACTGCAGCTTAAATACGTAACATCTTCTAACATTAATTAAATGCACAAATGCAATACGTCTGTGATGGCAAAAAAAAAATAATTAAAAAGTGTGGCCTGGGTGAGAATTGACTCCAGTTGCACTCACAGTCTTGGTCAAATGTTTTATGTACACAATGTCTTTTTTATCACAACTAAAACTCTAACCGATAGGCTGAGCAGCTTGTTTCATGGTCTTGAAGATGAATTGTACAACGACTTGCAGACGGTGCAACATCAATATTCAGCTCGCTTAATTTATCACGGTGTAAACCCATCCAATGTCGCAGGGTATCATTATCGTAAGTTGGTATTAATGTGACCTCTGCATTTTTATTATCCCAAGTTTCCTTGGCTTCCATCAGTGCCGTCAGGGTCTGTGGATTTGGTGATAAGGTACTCAGAACATAATATCTAGCTCTAACTCGCTTGAAGAATTCTATGTCGCTGTACGATGGATTTCCATGATTTGGGATGTATGTCAGATCTACATAAAAAGGAGTAAATGGTGGAAGTGGCTTTGCAGGACTGGCTCGACTAGATCCAGTGGCAGTCGCTGGTCTTTTACCAGCTGGGGGAGGTTTGGTTTTAGATTCAACAGCACTGGCAGGCCTAGTCCTTGAAGTATTTAGCTTGCTGGATGGCCCATTGACTGGTGTATCTAATTTAGCTTTTGCTTTGCTATTTGCTGGAGGTTCTTTCTTTGTACCATTCTTAGCAGCATCTGCTGGTTTTGGTGGAAGTTTTTTCGCTGAAGATGATTTGCCATTAGCTGCTGGCAGTTTGGCTGAAGCATCTGGAGGTGGTGGGGATGGAAGCCCCATTGGTTTTCCCCATTCAGCTTCTGGGTCAAAAGGATTAGTTTTTAGCTCCTTTTCTTCTTCACCAAAATCAACATTCTGCTTGCAAACATCTCCAAATGGATTTTGTTCTTGAGCATAAGGATCAAAGCTGAATCCATTGATAGGTTTCTTATCATCTACAGGAGATTCTGATGAACTTCTTTCACCTTGATAATCGTCAAACGGATTAGAAGTTTGTGAAGTTGCAACGTTAGGGCTAGTAGAACAGAATGGATCATATGGATCCATTGATTCTAATGGGGTTTCTTCTGCTAAAACTTTCTGAGCTACTGTCTGGTCCATTGCAATTTCATTATTAGATTGTATTTCTCTTGGGTCTGGTGTTTCGTCCTTTTCAAATGCCTCTGGAATGTTGGACACCTCAAGTGAATCACTAAACTGCTCATGACTTTCATCCAATGACCTTTGAACCTCTTGTTGCTTTTCATCATCATATTGATCTTCTCCGTGTACCTCGATACCAACATCACTTTCTTTTATATCTGTTGCATCTTTCTCCTCAGCATCCACACATTCTTCATCATCCAGGTACTTATCATCTACAACCCCTTCATCAGAGCTTTCAGACCCTTGTGGCTCTGGGCTTCTCTCATGGTCTTGTGCTACTTCCTGAGCTTCTGTATCTTTTGGTTCTGAAGATTTCTCGGCTTCCAGTAAATCCGATTGTTGGAAGGCTTGGTTTTCAAATGCATAAAGAGATTCATCATTGACATTCTGTCCCTCTTCAATTTTTACTTTGTCATCTTCTAAATCTTCTATATTTCTTTCACGGACATCAGCTTGGCTGTCATTATCGTCTGATGAAATTTCTTCCTCTTCCACTTCCCCTACAGGTTCCTGAACCTTGTTCTGGTTTTCTACATTAATATCTTCCTCCACATTTTCTTGGATTTGTACAACATCGGGTTGGTTGTCTCCCTTCATTTCAGTTTCATCTATTTTTTGGTTGTCTCCCTTCATTTCAGTTTCTTCAATTTCTTGGTTGTCTCCCTTCATTTCAGTTTCATCAATTTCTTGGTTGTCTCCCTTCATTTCAGTTTCATCAATTTCTTGGTTGTCTCCCTTCATTTCAGTTTCATCAATTTCTTGGTTGTCTCCCTTCATTTCAGTTTCATCAATTTCTTGATTGTCTCCCTTCATTTCAGTTTCATCAATTTCCTGTTGTTCAAAGCTCTGTTCCTGACTACCGGTAGTAGTCATACTTTTCTGCATCGAAGAATCAACAGATTCTGAACCAAGCTCATCTCCATATAATGACCGTTGCATGGGGTCTTGTGTTCTATCTTCTACTGGCTCACTGTCAGGTGATGCAATTGATTTTTCAGAATTCTCAAATTCCATTGGTGGTTTATCATCAAGAGGTGTTGACGTCTTAGCTGCTGTATCGAAAGGTTCTTGTTCATACTGCAGACCTTGTACAACATCGGGTTCAATAGGGGCCATTCCGGAAATTAGAGGTTTTTCTTCTTGACTTCTCCTATCACTAATTGGTATCATATCTGGTTGAGAGAATGCTTCTTGTGGTGAATACTCCACAGGTTCAGGCAAAGCTTCTGGTTGTATGTCAACATTATTGTCATATTCACTGAAATTATTTAGACTTTGACCTTGTTGTTCAGTTGGTGTCCCATTGGACATTAAATCTCCATTATAACCTTCATGATAACTTTCCATCATATTTGATCCCATTCCCATCAAGTCTTGTTCTGGTAGAGTAGGACTTGGCTGGTTATATTCATCTGAAGGATTAGGTAATGGTTCGGGTGACTCATGTTTTTCTCCAATAGGCTTATCTTCAGTTTCTGAGATTAATTTAGTCCCGACAACTGGCTCAGTAGGTGAAAGGTCAAGTAAAGATTTTTCTTGTAATGGTTCTACAACAGCTACAGGGGGTTCCTCTATTTTAGGGACTTCCTCAACAACCTGTTTTTTCACATCTTTTTCTGCAGATTTTTCTTCTGTTTTTTCAGGTACAGCTTTTGCAGTAGTTTCTTTCTTCGGCTTTGTTTCAGTTTTAGTTTTAGCAGCAGGTTTGCTAGCAGCAGGTGCTCCTTTAGTTGGTTTACTTGTCTTGTCATCTTTCTTTGCCATCTTCTTATTTTCATCTTCTTTTGTGACCTTATTTGTCCTTGAAGACAAGGAAGCTGCAGTTGGAACTCTAGGTTTGGGCGGTGGTGCAGATTTTACCTCCTCTTTCTTGGGTTCAGGCTTTTTATGTTCAGTTGAGGCTCTGACCTGTGTAGACTTTCGCTCAGTTGTCGATCTGACCTCTGTGGTCTTTCGTTCAGTTGAGGATCTGACCTCTGTAGTCTTTCGTTCAGTTGAGGATTTGATCTCTGTAGACTTTTTAATATCACTTGTAGGTCTAGCACTTTTAGTAGGCTCATTTGATCTCATAGGTGGCTTGCTCGGGGCTGGTCGAGCTGCAAGAGAATTTCTCTTTGCTGCAGCGCCTGGCGGCTTATGTTCCAAATCTTTTGCAGTGCAAGAAGCATGCTTTAAAATGTCTAAGTGCTTCATCTTTTCTAATCCTTCTAAAATTTTATATTGTGGTGCATTGCCAGGGAAGAAAATCCTCGTTATCTTTTCATTTACATCTGATGGTTGCCAAACAAGAAGAGTACACACAGACAATTGATTCTGTATAGGTATTTGATGCAGTGAACCATGTTCTGACAAATGTTTGTTCCAATGTTGATAAAAATCCTTCAACTCTTTACTATCAGATACTGGATTTAGTACGTACATGTTCAATGATCCATGTCCAACTTTGTGATACAAATTAATGGGCTGTAATGGTTGAGTTGTTACAGGCCGTGTGCATGGTTGTGGAACATGTCCCAATTGCTTTGCATACTCGATCAATCTACTTCCTTCTTCAGAAAGGTTGATGCACAAATTGGGTTCCTTTTCAGCTTGTCCATTGACTACTGCAGAATGGCTAACTTTGTCAGAACCATTTAAATACATGTAACCGATTTCTGGATGGATGTATTCCGTACTCTTCCGCTTAAGTAACGTGCTAATTCCAAATACATTATCAGTTCCGAGATGCGTCATTAAAAAGGAGTCAATACGATCTAGATGTCTAGTGAGATCCCAGAAACAAGCTTTCCTACTGTATCCGCCATTGATCAACAAATTAAATCCACTGACACCGAACAGTGATGAATCTCCCTCACTCCCTGGGAAGATATACAATGTAGGCTTATTAAATCTAATATTGCCAACAACATCTGAGGTTCTCAATAAATCTTCAGAGGTTTTAGCATTAATAAAACTAGCTATGTAGGCAGTAAATTGAAGTAGTCCGTGGACATTATCTATAGCTTTTTCATCTGTACTAACAGTTATTACAGTGTTTTTAAATATGTCTAATTTTTTGAGACTATCAGCTTTCCATTCTCCTCCCTTGCTGAAGTAGAAATGGAGTTGCCCACCATTTTGTTGCTTCATTGCCTCTTCCAGTTCTTTGTCTTTACACATCTCGGCAAAGTTGGAAATGGAAAATGTATCATCTTGTAAGACCCACGCTCCATTACCAGAGAAGAAGTGGCCTGCATAAATCAAGTGCTTGTATGGGGCACTTAATGATAGGAAATTCTTTAGTGCTGCCGTTAGAGTCTCTAGATGAGAGTTGACAACAATCATGGTGGCCATATTTTCTGTTCCATAGTTGAGGACTCGTTCACCTGTAAGAAAAGAAGACCAATCCTTAGTTTCAATGAACAATTAGTATATTTTACCATATTGAATTCGTTGAAAAAAGGGGGGAAGGTGTTGTGGTTAAGTGATCGCTTATCTATCAATAAATAAATAGTCATTATCCTTATTGTACATACAGTGAAACCTGTCTAAACTGAACCTCACTGGCCCCAACGTTTGTGTTCAGAATAGACAGGAGTTTGGTTTATACAGGTAAAATTACATTAGGACTATATTTGAAGTTGGGTTTATACAGGATTCTGTTTTATTCAGGGTTTTTACTTTATACAGGTTTCACTGTAATGTGTATTTGTAACCTCAGTGAGAAAAATTACCAGGTACAAGTTTGTATCTAGGACAAAATGGAGCACATGAGAAAAGCAACTAATAAGCCATGTAAATTGAAGCATTATCAAATTGGTACTTGCTGCCAATCAATATTCTCCCCTAAAATAAAATAGCCAGACATTTGGAGAGAAATATGGCTCTTATAGTACCATCTGACATACGTTGTATACTGTGGTTTACCGTTATTTTGCATGATGGGAAAACTTGGAAAACAACTCTCCATTGCAAACAAAATAATTTTATGCTGTATTGTATAATTTATGTTAATTAAAACTGATAGATTTATTTCATCTGAACATAAATTATGCAGGAATCTGATATTTTTGCTACAGTTAAAAACAGGCAACAAAAATCTAATTATTAAAACGTTCTGCAGACATAAATCTTATTTTTTGGCACTTTCTGTTCATCTGAACATTCAGTTTTGTCTGCGACCTAGTTAACTTATGTAACTTCAATTTGGCTCATTGCTTATAATTTAATGAATTGTTATTTGTCTAATGGACATGCAAAGTTATAAAGTTCATGTAATTTGAAAAAAGAGAACTCAGATTATGTTTTGATCAGAATTAATGGTTTACTGATTGGTACCAAAAATACTAATATGACAAAAAGACATACAAGGTATATTTTGTACCAACTCATTAAAAGACCAATCAAATGACCACCAGGGCACAATCTCACTAAAAGAGTAATCAGATGAACATTCAAGGCACAAATTCAAAGAAAAGAAGATCCTAAAGTTTCAGCCAATAAGAAACAATGGTGGCCATGTTTTTTTTTGCAATTTTATGGAGAATTATTGTAGAGGATCTCACTAATGTCATTCGTGCAAAGTTTGGTTCCAATGGGCACAGAAGTTTCCAAGGAGATTATAAAATGTGAAATGTTAATGATGACCGACAGTCTATTTTAATACATGTACATATAAAATGTGAAATGTTAATGATGACGGACAGTCTATTTTAATACATGTACAATGAAGTATGATTTGAAGCTATTATATATCATATTTTTAATATGTCAGTCAGTTAACTTCCATTTGTATACTGGCAATGTCCAGTTTTAAAAGTCATATTAATAATAAAAAAAAAATTTAAACAAAAAACAAAACAAAAGAATACATTAGTTTCAAAATGCAAAATATAAAAGGGTCATGGTTATGGTGTTTAACTCCACTTTCAACAATATTTCAGTTATATCACGGCAGTCAGTTTTATAGCCATTAGGTGGAAGAAACCGGAGTAAATCATTGACCTGTCACAAGTTACTGACAAACTTCATCACATAATGTTGTATCGAATGCACCTCGCCTGAGCGGAGTTTGAACTCACAAGATTAGTGGTGATAGGCACCTATAAACTCAACTACCATACGATCACAATGTCCCCCGAATATAAAAGGGTGTTTTCTACCCAAAAACTAAGACAATTAAAGTCACATTATATTAGTTTCATTACATGCTCAGTATCAATGCACTTTATCAAAATAACAATTCATTATGAATTTGTTCATATTAAAAATTATAAATTTATACAAGATTTCAAACCTAACTATAAAATTTCCAGATTATTTGCATTACAAGCTCGTTCGTGTTCATCCCAAAATAGAAAGAGTTCAGTAACAGTACAAAATCCATTCAATAAGACACATAAAAAAATTAAATGTTGTATTAAACAAACAAGATAAAATGATTAAAACATTCAATCCTTGAAATGTAAAATATTCAATGAATAGAAAATACCAGTAAAGGAATAGGCCGTTCAAATAATTTCAGTAGTTTTCAAATGTACAGTCAAACCAGCATTAGTGACCACCTCTATTAAGTTACAGTCAAACCTGCATTAGTGACCACCTCTATTAAGCAATAACTTGTATTATGTGATTTTAATTTTAATTTCTCTTCACAGTGCATTTCATATTAAATAAACCTGTATGTATACGTAGTGACCACCTGTCTTACGTGACCATATTTCAATGTTCCCATGGAAGGTCAAATAAGACTAGACAGGTTTGACTGTATTTACAAATAAAAAAGTGTAATGGTGGGATGCCGGATAGACAAAACAATTCTTATATACCACAGTCAAAATAGGTCGGAATTAAAAATTAAGTACACCAGAGACGCTATTGGTAGCATATTAATAATAATGTTCTACAACATGGTTATTGTTCAATACATAGATATATACAGTCTCCAGTGAATTTCTTAACATTTTTGTTTTGGATTATATCAATACATGGTTATTGTTCAATACATATAGATATATACAGTCTCCAGTGAATTTCTTAACATTTTTGTTTTGGATTATATCAATATTATTTACAAATAATGCATGAAGCTCGAGCCATTATTATAGATATCGAAAGTTATACATAATAATGCAAGCGGTAAATTACAACAGTAACTGAAATAAACAACATCAACACTTGACCTTTTATGATAAAAAAAGAATGTCCCCACAGCGAATACTAATGTAATTTGTATTGACTTTAGGAATCATCAACTGCCATTAAACCCCCCAAGTAGTAGAGGATAATAATCTCTAATCCATCCTTATTTTTGAATTTGTTTTGATATCTATTACATGTAGGAAAATACAATAAAAACACATACAGGTAGTAACTCAGTCATTGAAATGAAAATTTGAATTTACTGGTCCAAATCAAATTCTTGAATTTATTCTTATATAGTTAAATTAAATGGTCCAAACAAAGTTTTACTGGTCTTGGGCCAGTGCTCATTGTGAGGACTGAACACATACAGGTAGTATTCTGATTTACAAACCTTAATCTTACTGCTCTTAGTAGGCACTTCTAATGAACATTCCAGTTGAGTTTCTAATTATAAATGGTTCAGTGATAATAGAGAACTAGATTTTTTAAACATTTTCCCCCATAAGTTTAAACTTTGTTCTGCTTTGGTGTCAACTTTGTAAGGAGTCACCTAATGATCATTCATGCTACAGTTTTGAAGCCAATCATGTTTGAGTTTTTAAGAAAAGACTTTTATGCAATTACTAAGAAGGTCGTATGTTAAATAAAGTCATGCAGTTGTGGCCATCTTGAATTTCTGACTGGCACAAAATCATATACTAAATTAACTTTGTAAGGTACTACCCCAGATCATACCTCCACCCCAAATATTTCCTATCAAATTACATTTCAAACCACTTGAGAACTTTTTAAACAATAGAGCTTTGAAGGTGGTCAGCAAGTCCATTTGTATTGTTGGCTCTGGTGGCCATCTTGAATTTTTTTTTTATCATAACAACAAATTCTGATAAAGTAAACCAAAGGAACAATCCTGCAAACTTTGCTTGTATATTTAGATAAGATTTTAACATACGACACTTGAAACTGCCATCAACAACCAGGTGAGTAAACAGTGATACTTAGAACCATAAACCACTATGTTCATCCACAGTTTTCAAGTAGCAGAGCATTTAAAATGGGGTGGCCTTCGATAATCTCAAAACGTGGTTCTAACTTTGGCCAACATAAACTTTCATATTCAAATACCTGTCATAACATAACCTCTGTTAAGAGGTCACCTTTGGGACAAAGAAAAAGTGGTATTACATAAGACAGGGGACCTCTTAAAAGAGGTGACCTTTCAATACAGGTTACTGCTTAACAGAGGTGACTGAAAGATAGGTTTGAATGTAATTCTGTTATCCTGTGATTTAGAGAAAAAAAAGTAGCCTGGTCAGAAAAGAAAAAGAAATAAATGTCAGTTTCTGTCAATTGTCTGATTTTTTAAAATCTCGTTATTTATTATAGCTGGCATAACTTCCTAATCTACTGTCATTACCAGTATCTACAAGATTACATAACAACCACAACATACTGGGAGGCCTGGAGGGTTTCTATGTAGTTTAAATCAATACTGACTAATGAAGGCATACCATACAGATTTAGTCATATACCAGTCATCGATTGTGAGGCAACCAAGCTGTTTTAACACATCATTACAGTAAAAGGACTTGAAAAATCACATAAGCCCTATTTGGACCCCTTTTTGTCTGATGTTATAGCAATATTTTACTTACAATTAATAACACATGTAATTGCAAAAAGTACAATTTGACAGACGTTATCACATAGATTTAATCATTTCATAATTCAAATTGGGGTTAAGTCTTTTTTTATATCGGTCCATAACAATTTTGTGGTTAATGCTCAAATTTCAATTGATTGAAAAGAAGTACATTTGGTAAGTTTTATTTTAATTGACCCAGTGGTTTTAGATGGAAACGCTTTTTTAATAAGTGGACAATAGACACTGACGACAGACACCATGTGATGGTATAAGCTCAGATGACCCTTCAAGTCAGGGGAGCTAAAATTGCCTAATCGACTAACATTTGTCCTAATATTTTGCACATACACATGTACAAATTAAAAAAAAAATTGTTTTCATTTTTTGAGGTTTAAATGATTCATGTAATCTAACATTGTTGTCAAATTTTGTATAAAATAATAATAATACCAGAGGCTGTCAAGAGCATGTATCTCTCATCTGATTTATTACTGCAATGTATTTTTTTTTGAAGTCCTTGTCAAGTGTTTTACCCCTATTGGTCTATTTATTGCTAAAACACTCATGTTGTTTTGTTTGAGGGATGATCATCAGATACAGTAATGATGACTCAGGGCCAGGTTCAAATTGGCCAATTTTTGGCAGAGAAGATCTTCAAATCAATATTATAGGCCTATTTGCATGAAAAACTGTCAAACTTACATATAACAACAAAAAAAAAAAACTCTCAATATATTAATCAACTCATAAGCATTATAAATGTACTACTGTAAACATTTCAGCACATTTTAGATTAAAATGTAGAAGTTTGGGACATTTAAAGAAATTTCTGTTTTTATTACTGGTAACTGCAGAAATCTTGCATGGAGGTCAGGGCTGTCAGATAAGATATTGATAGGAAACCACTCATGGACCATCCTTGCAATGCTTAGTAACATTTTGGCTCAATGGTTTCAGAGGAGATGATTTCCCAACCATTGTCAAATTCAGCTCAATCAACAAAATCAACAAATACACAAAATGTTTCAGGAACACCAGTAACATATGTCATGACACTCATTAAAATGTAACTTCTATTCAAATCTAAGCTCATTTGGTGGAAAATGTGGCTTTATTGGCTCTGTAGGTGAGCTTTACTTCATATGTTCTATTTATAGTAACTGCAGCAATGTTGGAAGGTTGGCAGGATCATCTAATAATATTTTGAAAGCAGACACCTCAAGGATGATTCATCCCAACTTTGGTTAAAATTGGCACAGTGGTTTCCAAGGAGAAGTCTAAAATATAAAAGTTAACAGACAGCGGACAACAGACGACAAGTGATGAAAATAGCTCAGGTGACCCTTTCAGGACAGACAGGTAGAAAAGTTTACAAACAACAGCTGATGAACAATAATCATTCCATCTTTTTCTAAATGCCATTATGAGATTTGATTGACAATGATAAATTGAAAGCGCATGCATTAATTGGCTGCATGCCAAGATAACATGCATTTAACATGTAAAAAGTGATACACATTACTCATTGGAATTCTAATTTGTTGAGAGTGAACTGATAATTTTCTTCTGATGAAAGTTATGACCTCATTGATGATGATACTACTTATACAAGTTGAAAATAAAAACAAGATGCCAAATAACCCCATCTGTTGTGGGTACAAAACCATTGGTTTAATAAGTGTCTTTGATTTAAACCAAAGGCCCCTTAGATCCTGAATAGCTCACCCATTTTAAGGGGGTTAGGGCTATGGAGTTTAACGCCACTTTCAACATATTTCAATTATATCGTTGCGGTAAGTTTTACTGGTGGAGGAAACCAGAGTACCCAGAAAAAACCATCCCATTTTAAAGAAAGTGGTAAAATCAGGCTTTTTCATATTACACATACACATATTCAACAAAATTTATGGCATAAACCCTGTGATCAGTCTAGAGTATGGAAAATCCATATATTATCTTATGTAAAATTCAATACAAATTCCTTGGTGTCCTATGAGAATTTTTGTATCACATTTCAACCAATAAGATCACACTAATGACTTAGTGGTCAAATTAGATGTTGAATTGAAAGTCAATAAATCTATTTATAACTATTTATAGATCTTTTCTGAAAGTTGAAATGGTTAAATGGTATCTGAGCATATATATTTTTTAATTTATCGGGCAATCAGAAACTACAGTCATGTGTCATCAGTACTGAATTGGTTGGTTTGGTTTATGGTGCTTAATGCCACTTTCAACAATATTTCAGTTATATCGTGGCAGTCAGTTTTAGTGTTGGTGGAAATCGGAGTACCAGAGATTGACAAACTTGATCACATAATGTTGTATCAAGTACACCTCCCTATGAACTTGGGTTCGAACTCACAACTTTAATGGTGATAGGCACTGATTGCACAGGTATTTGTAAATCCAACTACCATACGAGCAAGGCCACGACGGCCCTACCAGTACTGGACATTGAGTACAAAGTGATGGAGGAATTTTAAGTACCATTTTCATAGATAATCCAGCAAAGTTTCAGTTCAAACAGGCTAGTGATATTAAAGAGAATATCTGAACATTACAGCCAAACAGAAACTATCATGTATACTCCAATGTTAAATATATTGTTAGCTGAGGAACCTATCAAAAAACATCATAAGGACCATAAGATCTACAGTTCCACAGCTAATATATTGTCTGAGGATTAAATATTATAACCATATACATGTATATAATATTATCAATATTAATCCAATCCTTTCTATCACAAATAAAACCCATGCAGAAGTCAAATCCCTCTCTGAATAAAGAAGTTCAGACAGACTACTGATTCATTTGTTATTTTTTGTATGATTGCATGCATCACTATAACCCAAGGGGGAAAATCTCAAAGCTGAAAATGTAAACCTACATTGAATGGGATTGAACTTTTGATCTATATAGAAAAATGCAAGCATATTTAACACCAATGATGTAATGATTGAAGTGCAGTGATAAATGAATAATAATTAACAACACCTTCTAAAGATTTCCACCATGATTTACTTACATATCCCTTCATTGTCTGATTTTGTTTCAAAATAAATATTAACTTTCGTTTATTCATAAGATTTTCTCTAGGAATTCTAACATGTTTGATATGTAAATAAGAATATTATGAAAATTTCATTTGGTTTGGCTTGGCTTATGGTGTTTAATGCCACTTCAACAATATTTCAGTTATATTGTGGCGATCAGTTTATTGGTAGAGGAAACCGGAGTACCCGGAGAAAACCACAGACCTGTCGTAAGTCAGGGACAAACTTTATCATATAATGTTTATTTCAAATTGAGATACAATTTGTAGTACTTTATATCTACCTATTTTTAAAATTTTTGCTACTGTCTGCCTCTTATAACTGAATAATGAATGGTATTATTTTTGGGATACTAGTGTTATTCAGTATCATCCATACATACCTGTATGCTACCTTGACTTGGACACAAAGTGCTCCTGTTGAGAGGAGACTGATACAGATAAAAGCAGAAGGATTCAAGATTTAAAATTCAAATCTAGTTCACCAGGTTAGTATTTGGTCATTGATCTCAAATGAAGTTATCAAAACATAGTTTATTTGTCTATTCAAAAAGAATATCGTAGACAAGAAGAGCCCACAATATATTCCATTAGTCATTATGGTAAAGCTTTGATTAAACTGTTGGCATAGAGTCTTCTGAAGAAAAGAAGTGTGAGGCAGACATATTATATGTCTGATCAAAACTAAATAAGGAATATTTTTTGAGGATCATCAATCATTCCCATTAAATTTCATATCTTTTTTTTAGCTCAGTGGTTCCTGTATTTTATGTGACAGAGGCAAAATTTTTTTAATTAAAATTTCATTACAACTACTTTTTTTCAAGTTTAAATTTTTGAATAAAAGTAAATATAAATAAATATACCATTTGGTCCATCAACACCAAGTTCAGCTGCATTGGCAATGTGAGCCAATTCGTCATTAATATCCACATCTTGAAAGCCCCAGCAACGGAAACCTGAAAATAAAAAGATGATAATGTGTTAATAACATGATAAATAGGAGAAAATTGCTGTAATTATGAAAAGTAAGTTTAAAAGGTGATTGCCAGATGGTCAAAAATTCCACCAATATCAACAAAAAGAATAATCATCTCACACCTCAAATCATTGAGGGGCCGTCAAGGCCGTGATCATATGGTAATTGGATTTACAACTACCTATGCAATCAGTGCCTAAGTCATGCCCGCTCATGGCGAGATTCGATACAACATTATGTGATAAAGTTTATCAGTGGTTTTCTCCGGGTGTTCAAGTTTCCTCCAGCAGCAATAATAATGACTGCACACGATATAACTGAAATATTTTTGAAAATGGTGTCAAACACCATAATCCCATTTCAAATTATTGAACCTAAAAAAGACCATGATATATATGATGTTGAAAATACATGTTTTTTATCCTTCAAGTAATGGTCTACAATCAACAGATTCTACCTACCATCTTATCTAGTAGTCATTTTACTATAAACATTCTCTGCTTTTCTACTGTTATGTTCATTTTGTTCTCAATTCTGTAAAAGTGTATGGGTCTTTTGAGTTGAAGCTAATATGTGCAGGTTTGTTTGTTTGTTTGTTTGTTTGCTTTTTGTTATTTGTTTATTGTTGTTGGCCACTATAGAGTTCTATATATCAAAGAAGGGAAGGTTGGTATTTTTTCATTAATTGGTTTTATATTTTTGCACCTGCTTAAAGCCAAGACCTAGATATTCATTAGATGTTGTTGTCATTTCTGCACTTGAAAGTTTGAGGTTGCCAGGAGTGGTTCGTGTTGTTTTGGCTGGTTCTTATCCTTCTGGACCATTAATGTTTTAACTATTGATTTTTAAATGTACTTCCCTAGGCTTAGAGCATTTTCTTCAAAAGAGAACGCTTGTTTACTTATGTGCCTACTGTACAATGTATATTTTTTGTTATTGAAGGATGATGTTACCAATCAATTAATAGCAGATCAAGAAACTTCTAAATGATCAAAGCGTAATAATATATCATCAAAAGTTATCTCCACTTTTAGACTTCTTTTTATGTATTAAAAACAACTGATAAAACCCATGAGTGAATACTATTCTTTCACTGGAAAGTTTTATAACCGTAATACATGTGGTCAAAAATAATGCATGCACAGGACCCATTCTTTCCACTGAAGTTCGATACATTGATGCACTGTGCAGTGATCAGAAATAACGTAAAAAATTTTGAATGCGACATATAATTACTCATCTTCGTTAGCTAATTACTATATACATGTGTACAACCATATCACAATACTACATGTAAATTACACACTGAAGTGGTTTAAAATACTGGACCTACATTAAACCCAAAAGGGGAAAGCCATAATTATAAAACGGAAGACTCTTTAAGTATTTCAATTATAACACTCGTTCTACACATCCTCCCCTCAACACATCACCACAACTTAAAAATCATGTAACTTTGTTACAAACTCACGATACACATGATAAACACCTTATCTTAGCTAAAAATAGACAATTATAATTAGTGTTAGACTGTCGATTGATTCAAATCAAAAGCTTGATCGATGAGGGTACCTGATTACGAAAATCGATAGTCAAGGTTCATGTTGAATTACTGGTAATCAGACTAATGAAAAACAGGAAACATTTTATAGTGCTAGCTCACTATAACAACAGACTGCAGGTAAATTTATCACTCCATTTGGGTGCATTATACCGATTCCGAGTCTTATCTTTGCTCTGACCCATTTATGCTGTAGATTAGAGAAGTAGAAAATACCAGTCTTTGGTTTCATCTGACCAAGGCCTTGAACCTATGATATACCACAATTTAAGTAAGCATGCCAACCATTACACCACAGATGAGGGTGATGAATGAGACATATAAAACAAAGGGCTGATAGAAAGAAACAGGAAATTATAGATCTAGCAAAAGTCAGGAGAAAATATTGGACCTATATAAGGATTTTGAGATTCAAAAACTAGTACTAGTTCCTGCAGTTAAACAATGAGTAGAGGTCATTAATCCAGGTAACTAATATAAACAATGAGTAGGGGCCATTAATCCAGGTAACTAATATAAACAATGAGTAGGGGCCATTAATCCAGGTAACTAATATAAACAATGAGTAGGGGCCATTAATCCAGGTAACTAATATAAACAATGAGTAGGGGCCATTAATCCAGGTAACTAATATAAACAATGAGTAGGGGCCATTAATCCAGGTAACTAATAGTTTCCCTTATTCTCTCTAAAAATTATTAGGTATAATTCACTAATAGAGAGAAAATTTGATCACTTTTGAATTCTTTACAAGCCCCATCCCATAGGGAGATCTGTGGGGCCCTTTTTAAGCTAAGTTCTAGACTGGTAAAAACATGTTTAAACAGAATATTTCCCAATTTCGTCCTTGACATTTTTCTTTTTACCATGTTTAGTAATTTTTGCTTTGAATTACACCTCAGTATCTTTTGATTTTTCATAAAACAAATTGTTTTGAATCTGATTTATTACTTAGAAAAAGAAAAAAAACGGGCCCCCCTTATGGAAATGTCTGGCTCCGCCTCTGCATTGTAAACACTTGTTTCTACAGTTCCACAAATAATTCCACTGTACATGTTGTGTTGAAACTTTTTTCCTTTAAACTAATACAGAATCTCAATTATTTACGGAATGTGTATGAGTAACAGGTTTTTACAATATTACAAAAAAAAAACCACCAAGATGTTTCCACAAATCAATACACGTATTACTACAATGGTAGTACCAGTAGATATTTGTCAATAATACACTATATATAAATGCTCCATATAGGTATTAGAATAACCATGTATATAGACAGTTCATCTGTTTATGATTCATAACTTATTCTGCAGGATCATAATGTTAGAGAGGGAAGGGCGGTGTAAGCTATTTTATGAATGTAACTTATGTATAATGAAATATAGATCACTGCAATAAAGCTTTTTACATTGAGACTTTATTTTAAGTTCGGTTTACACAGGATTCTGTCTGTTTGATTCATGGTTCGATTTAGACAGGTTTCGACTGCATCAGTAAAATATATTATAATCCATCAGTCCCCAGTCCCTCATAATAGATTGAACATCCTGTAACAAATGTAATGTAACTACCATTGCTTTTTTGTTTGTTTTTTTCGATCAGAGAGCTCATATCATTGGAAATGTTTTTTTTTTTTTTCAATAAATAATATCTACCCCATTGGAATTGGTCTGGAAAGTTGAAGGATTTCTCCCCCATTGGAATTGGTCTGGAAAGTTAAATGATTTCTCCCCCATTGGAATTGGTCTGGAAAGTTGAATGATTTCTCCCCCATTGGAATTGGTCTGGAAAGTTAAATGATTTCTCCCCCATTGGAATTGGTCTGGAAAGTTAAACGATATCTCCCCCATTGGAATTGGTCTCGAATGTTAAATGATTTCTCCCCCATTGGAATTGGTCGGGAAAGTTAAATGATTTCTCCCCCATTGGAATTGGTCTGGAAAGTTAAATGATTTCTCCCCCATTGGAATTGGTCTGGAAAGTTAAATGATTTCTCCCCCATTGGAATTGGTCGGGAAAGTTAAATGATTTCTCCCCCATTGGAATTGGTCTGGAAGCTAAATGATTTCTCCCCCATTGGAATTGGTCTGGAAAGTTAAACGATATCTCCCCCATGGGAATTGGTCTCGAATGTTAAATGATTTCTCCCCCATTGGAATTGGTCGGGAAAGTTAAATGATTTCTCCCCCATTGGAATTGGTCTGGAAAGTTAAATGATTTCTCCCCCATTGGAATTGGTCGGGAAAGTTAAATGATTTCTCCCCCATTGGAATTGGTCTGGAAGCTAAAGGATTTCTCCCCCATTGGAATTGGTCTGGAAAGTTAAACGATATCTCCCCCCCCCCCCCCCCCCCCCCCCCATTGGAATTGGCCTGTAACGTTAAATGATATCCCCCCCCCATTGGAATTGGCCTGGAAAGTTAAATGATATCTCCCCCATAGGAATTGGCCTGGAAAGTTAAATGATATCTCCCCCATAGGAATTGGCCTGGTAAGTTAAATGATATCTCCCCCATTGGAATTGGCCTGGAAAGTTAAATGATTTCTGACCCACTGGAAGATTTTCACAATTAAATGAATTGGGCTGGAAAGACAAGTCAATAAATAATTATGTAAATACAACATGTTTTCTCCTCTACTGCATCAAAACCTGATAAGATATGCCACATTGTTATCAACATTCATTTCTTGTTTGAATTATCTGTCAAATAAAAGAAATGTGTATATAGATTTGAACTTTTGATACACGACCACCTACATTAGATCAATGTTGATACATTGTATGTAAATTATACTACAAAGATTTTTCTTTTTTTGTGTTTTTGTGTAAACATACAATTTCTCCTCTTTTCCATAGAGTCTGAAATATGATATGGAACTAAAAACATTTGCTACCATTCAAGATAAATAGCACAGCCCCACAAAAAGGTTTATATGTAAAATGTCTAACTTCAAAAAAATTATATTTACTCATCAACTCATTAACCAGATTCTGCATTTATTACATGGTTATAAATGATTTGTTTATTATACAATGTGGTGCACGTATGAAGATTCAATTCATTATCTAATGGAATGTCCATTATACCAAAACGAGAGATATTGTCTTTTTAGAAACTTAAGAGAAACCAACAAAAATATAGAAACATTACTCTTTGGAAACGATGAAATTAGTATAAACGAAAATTCTAATATCTTCAATAAAGTTCGAGCATATATTAGACAAACAAAAAGATTCTAATCAGTGGTCGTCATCTGGTCTACATCAACATCAATTTATTTCCCATGTTTCACCACATTGTGTTAAATATTATTTATATTTGTGTATGTGCTATTTTTGTTGACATTATTATATGTGTATTATTTGTAGGGAGAGGACAGTCCATAAGTTGTGATAACTTTTTGTCCAATCCCATTGCTGTTTTATTTGCACTAAAATAATATTAAACTAAACTAAATGATAATAAGTTACATGTATATACATTTAGGGTTTAATCTGGTACTCAGCAAATATTTTAACATTCCCCAATTGTTCCTCTTCAATTTTTTTTTACTAACAGCAATGGGCTGATGGTCATCTTTGATTTCTGATTCAAGATGTTTAAAACAAAAGAATTGCTTTTTTTTTGCAACAAACATATAATTCTAATTAATAAATTGCTTTTTAAAAGACAACACAATGATCATTTATTTTATGCACAGTTTTAATTCAACTATATCAGCTGTTACTTGTGACTGGTCGGTGGTATTCCACAAAATTCTTCTCACCAAACAGCCAACAACAACTTGTTTACCAGTAGATCATAGATAAACAAACACCCCAAAGACTTTGATTCCAAATGTTCTTGATCTCATGGAAGGAAATCAAAAGTTTATCTGTAATTTCCATAATAATCATAAATCAATATTGACCCGGCTATCACTATCATCTTGTAATAATTCCATTTTACTTTACAAGTCGATATTTCTTTTGTCAATACAAAAACTATCCATGTGATACAGATAGAAATATCAACAGATATTATCTATTATTGGGAGGCAGTATTGATATTGATATAAAATACCTATAAGTTTGTGATGAGGAAATATTTTAATATGATAAATCAATTTTAACTGTATATATTACAAGTTCTAAGCTCCCTTGTGACCGACTATGATTATTTAGACAGTCAGTAAATTGTTGAAGGTGTGAACCCTTCAACTATTTACTTACCGTCTAAATAATCATAGTCGGTCACAGGAGCTTAGAACATTTTTGTACAATGTTGCTGATCTATAACTTGAAACAGTTACTAAGTTTTTTCCATGAACTATGGTTTGACGGACTTTCTTGGAAGTTCTCAGGCTAAAGATGTAACGGTCACTGGACAAAATTAAGCACCCGCCCACTGACCTTCTGTAATTTCCCGTCTGCATCGTTTCGTAACTGCACGTTTATCTATCGTCTGCATCGGTGTGTAACGGACTAACGTAACACAATGGAGAAAAAGAGGAGATTTGTTCCAACTACTGATGAGGAAATCGAACAAAAGAGACTTAAAATGAATGCACAAAAACCCATTAAACAGAATATTGCGGCGTCAACTTTATTACGCAAATATTTAAAGGAAAAATATTTGTTACTCTAGATTTCCATATATGGCTCTGCCTTCTATCGTTATTTTTAGGAATGGAATTTTCCACCGGCATTGGCCAGTAAAGCGTATTACTCTTATTCTCTAGATTTCCATATATGGCTCTGCCTTCTATCATTATTTTTAGGAATGATTTTATCCAATCATAGGTCGTCAAATAAATGCAACATCGTACAAATATATATATATATAGTCTGATACAAATAAATTTAAAATTGGAATTTGCTGCTTCTCAGCTAAGCATGCAGCATTAAGGATTAATAGCAAAAAATTAAGATAATGTGTCCGAGTGGAGCGACATGTCTACCCATGGACTGTTGTATCAGTGAAATAGCACAATTAAATCCAACGAAGTGTGTTGGTCTAGTACAAAGCCGACATCATCATCTCATCAAATGTAACTTGTTCTTGCCACGATAATAATATAGCTGAAAATTTGTTCATTTGGTGTTAAACAACAATCATTCACTCATTCTTTCCCGTTTAATTATCGTTTAATGCCTAGTGAGCAATTTTTCAGCTACATCATGACAAGAACAAGTTAGATTTTGATGAGAAGATGATGAAGTCTGCTTTGTAAGAGAAGAATTTAATTGTATACTGTAACAAATTAACATTGATGAATGGAAGCCAACAATTTCTGCCATTAAAACAATATGCACCTGATCTGGATGATGGAGCTAAACCAGCAAAACCACAACAACACTCACTTTTTAATTGAATAAAAATGTGCATTGAATGCTGGTGCACTTAAGGTGTACTGGTTCCCTGCCAGTTTCCTGCAATACACTCTGCACTGTTCCAACATACCTTTGTGTTTTAATGCTTCCTCTTACAAAATTTTACAATCACTTTAGATTAACATCAAGAGCTTCATAGACTAGAACATTATTCAGTGAAAAGTTATAAAATTGCCATAAATAATTAATGTGAAAAATGTGCTTTATTATTAGATCAAGGTGTTAATTCTCTACAGAGTCAGGGAGAGATGACAAATTACAAGAAAATAAACATTAGAGAATACCAAAGGGGCAATCAAAATAGGACAATCCAGAGAAACTGGCAATATAGGGTACACAAGACAAAGACAAACAAAACAAAAAACACAACACAATATGTGTTCCCAACTTGGACATCATTGTATGCAAACAAACACAAATAATGTGAATAAGACATGAGCCCCCCATACAAACAACTGGAGGTAAAGACGAAGAGAACATTATTCTTATGCGCAAATCATAACGGACATCACAACACGGAATTCAAAACGTAAAGACACATAATAGGATATCATACATCAAAATTATCCAGACATTGAGTGAGTGAATGATTTGTTGATTAACGACAAGTGAGCAAATTTTTCACTTATATCATGGTGAGAACAAGTTACATTTCAATGAGATAATGTCCATCTTTGTACTAGACCAACACGCTTAGGTTATATAGTGCAAGCTCACTGAAACAACAGTCTGCGGTTAGACATATCGCCTCACTCGGATACATAACCAATCTTTGCTCTTACTCCGTAATGCTGCAAATACCAGTTTTGAATCTTTTGGTTTGACCCCACTGGGGCTTGAACTCATGATTTACGACACTTGAGGAGAGCATGCTACCATTTACACCACATTAAAATATCCCTTTGAAACCCTATTTGTTATGAAACCTTTTATGGGTCATTGTGACCAGAACTCTTCCACTACTTCCATATCTATAAGACATAACTCTACAGATTATAACATACTTGTCAGCAGCTGTTTGGCTCTTAAACCACTTGACTTACTTTTTTAACTTTCAAAGAAATCACCACTTTGCCTCCAACAGACTAATCAACAGTTCATCAATCAATACTATATCGTAAAGTATATTTTGTGTCTTAAATGAAAAGACTTGATTACAGGAAAACATTAGTTAGTGTTACTTAACAGTATCAAATTATCTTTTCCTCCTTTTCTTAAGTTAGAGTGTTTATAAACCAGTTGGTTAAATTTCATAATATTTTTTTAATGGTTTTCTCCGAACACTCCGGTTTCCTCCACCAATAAAACTGACTGCCACGATATAACTGAAATATTGTTGAAAGTGGTGTTAAACACCCTAACCCATAATATTTTTATGTTTAAATTTCTGCATGAGATTTCCAACCCATTTACTTTTGACAGTCATTAACTGAAGTCTTATTGCAACATAAATAACTCATTATATTTGTCCTTTTTTTCATGCACACAATTGTTTGTTTGTTTGTATTTGTCACAGATATGTTTATATATGTTTAATGACAATAAAGTTATTATATTAACTGCAGAAATTAACAACTTAAACATATTTTTGAGTATTTGGTCATAGGAGATACAGATTCTCTCTCTGGTACCAGTGGATTATCATATTTCTCCACTCTCGATAGTTAAATTTTCAACTTTTAACTCTCTAAAACTAACTTTAAAAGTGGAGAAATAATCCACTGTTATCGAAAAGAGAATCTATATCTAATGCACAGTCACAGTTCTAAGATATATTTCATGGACATAATTGCAGCTAACATAATTTTTTTTAGGAGTGATTCAAATGAAATGTTTTAATTGATACTCGTCCACTCAATATTTCTTTTTCCAACTTAGTCCTTTATTTACAAAAGTACTTCAAAATGTTAATCTATACCTTTTGAATGAGCCTTTTTTATATACACAATAATATATATACATTGGGTTTGTATATATATTTACATGTTGATTCTGCATGGTATATACAGATTCATCATTAACAGGAAGCTTGCCAATAACAAGCAACTGATTGACAAATGGTATGGCTAGACAGGTGTATATATAACCACAAATCAGCTGTAGGGACAGGTGTTAAAAAATGTGAAATATACATCACTGACCATTCCAAAAAAAAGGAAGAAGAAAGTATCTACATGTAATGAAGAATGCTTGATCCTGTCTGCACTCTTTATGAGGCTGACTTGTTAGATACAGAAACTTGTGGCCAATCTAGGACTTGTAGATAATTTATCGATACCTGAAAATATTCCCTACAGTACAGCTGACAGCATACACTGACAAATGCTGAGCATTTAAAAGGCTCAGCATTCAATGCTGAGGTTTTATTGGGGGTCGTAAATCATGGGCTGATGATCAGTTTTATTACCCTCACCTGTACAGATGGTCAGCAATTGAATAAACAATATGATCATAATGATTTCCATATAGATGTACCTGATTCAATAGGTGTTAGTAAAATTTACCTGAGCATGTATGTGTGATTTGTTACACTTGTGACTTTTTATTTAGTGGAAATATTTACATAATAAATTTTCTATTTTACAATGTAGTAATGTTTTAATAATTCTAAAATTGAATTAAAATTTCTTTGTTTTTCAATTGATTTGTTTTGTTAAAATTTCAATTATTATCTGTATATATTTTAAAATTTAAAAGTAAATTATTTGAAAATATATGTATACAATAGATGTGTATATATTCTTTTTTTAACCATTTGTTTGTTGTCTTTTTTGCTGTAAAGCTTCATATTTTCTTCAATTTGTTTGTCTTATCAATGTTTTAAATCTTGAAAGTAAACTCTAACTAAAATGTGGATATTAAACTTGGTGCACAATCAGAGAATAATATGTTTTAATTACATTTATTAAACATGGCATAGAGATTTTTCTCCACATCATGATTAATATATGTAAAATTTACATATTATTTTCTTATGATGCACCATTAGATTTGTTTACCATAAGAGTCACAAAGAAGAATATATATAAGTTGTCATATTTTAATAATCTTATATCACATTTTAAGATCAATATATTAAATTTAAACTACTGATAATCAAATTATTTTTAAACAAGTTTAATTCAAAATTGATGAATATTTATGAAAAAGAAATTTATAGTAATTTAATTTTAACCATTGAACATTTCACATTTTATAAAAAAAAATATATGTATTTAATTTAGGAATTTAGTTGAATATATGTGTGTGTGTGTTTTTCTTTTTCATTAGCCTAGACAGTATGTCTCTTTAGTTTAAGGTCAATTGATGACATGAGAGTGAATAAGTGGCAAATTACAAGTGTCCATAAATCCTTCATTGATTGAGATTTTCTATGTTTACCATATCTGTGTGTTAATATACAAAAAATACTTAATTTGTCATTTTTTATATTGAAAAGAATGTATTTATAATCAACTGGCATATTTTTTTTAATGTTTAGAATGCATGGTTAACAAAATAAGAATAAAAATGTGAAATTTTTTTTTTCAAGAAATGTCCTGAATAACAAAAAAAACCCAACCTGACGTGTCACAAAATAAACTATGAAAAGAAAAGAAAATAATATTACCTTGGATAAAATAGATTAAAAAAAAATCAAAACATAGTAACAAGTATATTTTTGAAATTGGATTACATTTATTTGATTAAATTGATAAAGCAAATAAAACATATTATTCCTCTGCAAAAACAGATAAAATTAATTACAAAATAAAAAAAATTAAAATTTTAAATACATGTATCATAAAAGAACAACTGTAACATTTTTGTCAAGGCTGAAAAACAAAAACAAAAACTCTTAAATACATGACTAACATGTACAAATGTACACATATGCACATTACGTAGAAAGAAAATTTTTAAATTGTTCAATCTAATCTAATTAATTAATCTATTGATTAAAATAGCATCACAATTAATCTTGTTCTTCTTTGCCATATTTTCAGTTAAAAATTCTTATATATCCAACACAAAATTATGATTTCATTTCAATTATTTCTTAAATTGTTAGCCGATGCTAATATCACAAAATATTAAATTTTGAAAATATTATTTTATTGACAAATTTTCAAGGTACAGTTAAATGTCCTTTTTCTACACATCAAAATCACTGAAATCCAAATATGCCCATTTCTTATTATGTAACACAATCAGGTGTATATATTTACCTGTAGATCACCTGTGAAATCAACAAGACACTACTGACCAGGTATTTTATGGCCCTGTTTATTACCTTGGGGTTAATTAGCAGACCATCAGCGAAAATTCTGGCATTTATCAGTGTATGCTGTCAGCTGTACTGTATCTATGCATACAGAAAAACTCTGCCTAAAGGTAATACAAATTTGGTCCTTCTATGGTTTTGGACACTACAAAGTGCATTAATTTCAGTCCTCGAAATGAAAATTTAAATTTACTGGTCCAAATCAAATTCTTGAATTTATTTTTATATAGTTCTAAATAAAAACTGAACAATTTACCGGTCAGAACAAAGTTTTACTAGTCTTGGTGCTCATCATGAGGACCGAATTACCTTAAAATATTCCTTATCTGTGCATACAGAAGAACTTGGCCTAAAGACAATATAAATTTGGTCCTTCTGTGGTTTTATTTAAAAAATGCAGTGCATTATTTAAAAAAAATTACGTTTTTTTTTCAACATGCTGAAAACTTCTATCTGAAAAAAACCCACTGCATTCTGTGCTTATATCTTTAATTATACAAAACATGTAGTTTAAAAAATTTTTTTTTTTTTTATTAAACACTGAATACCAGTGACCTATATAAATTTGATGTTAAGTAGCTATTTTAGCAATTGACATATTCCATTTGTAGAAAATCTATTAATAATTAAAGCACTAACATGTATTAGTGTTTGATATATAAAGGGATTAAATCATCCCTACTGGCCAGACATAGCATATTAAATCAGAAGATAACATCCTATACCAGATGTTTTAATTGTGTCCCTAATGGAATGATTATCAATAGACAATTGGCTAGCATTAGGTTTCTGATAAAAAGATTGTACATGAAATTGGAATATAATAAGATTTGTCCATCCATATTAATGAAAATGATTGTCTGTCTCTGTGACGTTTTTTTGGATATTGACAAAACAGAAAAATTATAATGTCTCCATTGTATGTCTTGTTGGTATTTGAATTAAATTGTAATGGTATTTAGAATTTAAACTGAAATGTACGGTATTGTATAATAAGTTTCATTGACTTCAGTGAGTTGTGAGTTTAATTTGAAAAAATCACCATTATCCTTGAAGACAAAACTGGTATGTCAGATTTAAACCATAATGACATTGAAAAATATTAGGGTTCTTTGGCTATCTTGTCTTTATCATGAGGTCCCTTGCATTTCATTTTCAAATGTTTGATCATCTGTTTTAAGTTAGACATTCAAAAATAATAAATATTTCCACTAATCCTACCAACCCTAATTTTAAGTATCTAACCTAAAGTTTGTATTGCCATTTTTGGACAAGTACTGTTAAGGTCTTATCCTTGTCCTGTATAACCTAGGTAAAAATAAATAAAGATTTGCCTACCTACCCTAAAGTTAAACAACTCTTTTTTCAAGATTGTTAGCATAAGTAAAAGTAATTTCTTTTTCTTGACCATTGTCATGTTGTGTGTACGTACTACAGAGATCATTGCAATTCGTCTAGGTGAATCCTAGACTGTCACTTTTGTTCTAGGTGAATCCTAGACTGTCACTTTTGTTCTAGGTGAATCCTAGACTGTCACTTTTGGTCTAGGTGAATCCTAGACTGTCATTTTTGGTCTAGGTGAATCCTAGACTGTCATTTTTGGTCTAGGTGAATCCTAGACTGTCACTTTTGGTCTAGGTGAATCCTAGACTGTCACTTTTGTTCTAGGTGAATCCTAGACTGTCACTTTTGGTCTAGGTGAATCCTAGACTGTCACTTTTGGTCTAGGTGAATCCTAGACTGTCACTTTTGGTCTAGGTGAATCCTAGACTGTCACTATTCGTCTAGGTGAATCCTAGACTGTCACTTTTGGTCTAGGTGAATCCTAGACTGTCACTATTCATCTAGGTGAATCCTAGACTGTCACTTTTGGTCTAGGTGAATCCTAGACTGTCACTATTCATCTAGGTGAATCCTAGACTGTCACTTTAGGTCTAGGTGAATCATAGACTGTCACTTTAGGTCTAGGTGAATCCTACATGTAGACTGTCACTTTTGGTTGGGACTCATCATTTTTTTTACATTTTGTTTTACAAAGAATGCACTAGTGGGACACATCACATTTTGGTTGGGATAGACTAATCAACATTTTATCCTGCTATGATCACTGTACTATTGTATGTTACTACAAGAACTTAAAGAGGGGGAAATTGCATTGCTTTCCCTTACAAAAGAGCAAAACATGTTGTTCTTGTTTATAATGTGCACCCCTCCTGCAAAATAAAAAATTGATGTAATATCTAGCACATTATAAATTATAGGTCATTATGGTACTAAATATACTTGTAAATCTTTGACCATCAGAATATAGAAATGAAAACAAAGTTTCTTACAATCAACCTTTTTCTTCCAGTGGCAACATCATGGGGGGAGGGGGCATGAATAGAATGTCTTTTTAATATTTCAACATCTCAGCAAGAGGTCCAGCTGCAATCTGCAATGATGGCAGCTACTAAAATAGTAATTTTGTTTTCTTCAAGCCAGGTATGAGAAACTGCTAGACAGATGACCATACTGATAATATGCCAAGCTAATCATAACTACCAGATGTCTGGATCATTTATATGAAATGAGGCGTATCTTATGAATAATCAATTTCACTAAACATATGGTCACCTTATTATAATAATATATCAATTATAACTCAACAGGATTCTACTCTGATAATAATTAGAGGCTCAACAGGGGGTGTTATTATACATCACCCCATAGATTACATTTTGTAGATAAGTACTAAATTCTGGCTCTACAACACAAAAGTGTCTGAATTCTATCATTGAGGTATTATAGAATACCTCCACACTTCAAATTAAAATTTATAGGTTTGGTTCGGTTTGGTTCATGGTGTTTAACGCCACTTTCATCAATATTTCAGTTATATCGTTTTTTTACCTTTATTCCAATAGACTTAAATGAAATATAACAAACGAAAAAATTGAAAGTAAGAAAAATCTTTATCATGTGTGAGTGAGTGTTGTTTTAATGCCAATTGAGCAAATATTCAACTACAGGTATATCATATGGTGGTGGGAACAAGTTACATTTCAACGAGATGACAATGGTGATAATGATGTCTGCTATCTACTAGACCAACACGAAACAGAAACAAGTTGCAGTTAGACATGGCACTTCAACAAATTCTTAGTATCTTGATTCTGAGCAAACCAGTCTTTATTTTTACTCCTTAGTATGGTGAACTTAGCAGAGAAGCGCAGCAAATACCAATTTCATAGGACATTTTTTGTATTTGGTTTGATCTGACCTGGGTCTGAACCCACAATCTACCACACACGATGACAGCACACTAACCATTACACCATATTGACATATGTTTTTTTTATTTTGAGTCTGGATCTATTGGATCATTGCAGGATTATAAACGAACAGAAATACTATAAAACCATTTGCACTCTTAAATCAAGCAGTGTCCCATTGGTTGATAAAAGACATTTTCATTCTTATAATACCCCTATTTTAAACATGTATCTAAAATTTTACTTGGGTTCTTAGCTATATATTTTTTGCTCATTAAAAAGAAAATGGTAAAGTAATTTATGAAATCTGATAAAAGATTTGAATCATCTACAACTATCAACAATCATAATGCATGTTTATTGAAATATTATGGTTATATTTTTAAAATCGAATAATTATATTTTGAGTCAATTTATTGCGTAAGCAAGAACTAATTCTGAAAATCACTGATTTTTAAAACAAAACACATTCACAGACAAGACAGACAGACCTTTGAATAAATTCATCCCATATTTAATAAGTATAGCTGGACTGTTTAAGTGTTACAGTTTATACAGTTTATATTAACAAATATTTTCTACATTTGGACTTTATTTAATGTTCGTTTTATATAGGATTCAGGTTTATTCAAGGTTTGATTTAAACAGGTTTCATTGCATATCATCTTCTTCTTCAATATACAAAATATATATTATAACTGAATTGATAAGTGATGTCAATGTTCATATCAGATCAGATAACCAGTGAGTATCAAAGATTTGCTATCTATTTTGATTCAAATGGTAACTCCTGAACACTGAACAGTACTATATATGGTGAAATATGTCAATTAAGTTGACAAATTAGTTGTAACATATGTATTAAAGAATATGTAATTAAATTTGTCACTTAGGAATTGCCCTCTCATTTAATAAAAACTTGAGTTCTACCAAACCATACCAATAGAACATCCATTAATGATCCTCTTATTATTTTTTCTGTCCCTGACATAAATCATGAAACCTTTAGTAAAATAGCAGTTTGTGTATGTATGAAATAGAATACAAGAAATGAAGAATAACACAGGCATGAATCAACAGAGAAATGGGAAGTGAAAGTGAGTAAAAAACATATGTTATTGATTACAGTTTCTTTGAAGGAAGGCTATTTATTACACTTCCCCACAATTTTCATCTCTGATCTACAAAATTTTGTGAAGAAAAGCTTAATGTATGATTGAATATTCCCAGGTTGTCATAAAATTAATACATTTGGTACCCAGTAGGTAATGAGGGTTCTGAAATTTGTGGGTTGTCTTGCACTGACACCTCCTCATATTAAACTAGCTATGATATCATATTCCCACCAAAAATAGGTTTGACATAGCAGTAAAAAGTGTGCCACTGTACCAAAATATGTTTGTCTTAACAATAAAGTGTGCTTTCATGTTAATATATCGGTAGGTTTGACTTTACAGTAAAGTGTGCCACTTGGACAATATACAGGTTTGACATATCAATAAAGTGTGCCACTGTGTCAATATAGGTATGACTTAACAATGAAGTGTGCCACTGTGTCAAAATAGGTTGGACAGTAAAGGACTTAATAGTAAAAAGTGTGCCACTGTGTTAATATAGGTTTTATTTAAAAATAAAGTGTGCCACTGTGTCAAAATAGGTTGGACTTAATAGTAAAAAGTGTGCCACTGTGTTAATATAAGTTTTATTTAAAAATAAAGTGTGCCACTGTGTCAAAATAGGTTGGAATTAATAGTAAAAAGTGTGTCACTGTTTTAATATAGGTTTGACCTATCAATAAAGTGTGCCACAGTGTCAATATAGGTTTCCTAAGGATCTCTGGATCACATGAGGTTATTGCTTTTGTTGTCACCATACACTGTCACACTGTGCCCAAAAAACTATGTTACAATTATAATCTATAGTGGACAACTAATTATAACAGTGGCTGTTACCTGATATCAAAATTCATTGGTATCCTTGGAAACCATATAAATATCAAGACATGAATTGCATGTTTGTTGGGGAGGGTTCAAATAAGCATCAGAGAAAGATATATATATAAATATAATTATATATATAAAGTATTCCCTAGTCCCTACTAGGAATTTTATAAATTGAATTCGTATGTAGTTATATACACAGATACTTATAATGAAGTCTTGTATTATGATACTGACAATGAAACTGATTAGGTCTACCTGTATATATAAGGACTCTGGGGAAACCCTGTATTACAGCTGCAGCTGCTAGTCTGGTCTTATGAATTATGAATCATTTACTTGTAGTTATGGGTAGGTGAGCAGGTATTTAAATAGAATCTGAGGTCAATCTAGATCCACAAAGGTTTCCTGAGGTTATCTGATAAGCTTTACATATATTTTTCTTTAAATCTACCCTTTCATAGCTATAAGATGTAAATGTAAACTTAAACCTTAACAGGGAAAATTAAAAAAAAAACATTAAAAAAGGTTTTATAATGAATTTAAAGGTATTTTACATGCATATGCTGAAAGCAATTATTAAATGATTGTACGTATATTTCGAAATAAAAGTTAAAACATCCAAAGCACCCTTCATACAAGTAACAACATTCACAAAATATTCCTAACTGAAAACCTCTGGGGTACCTTTAATATAACATTTACCAGTACAAAAAATCCAAAATAAAACCTGTGGGGTACCTTTCAAATAAGTTCACAAAACATCAAAAATAAAATCTGTGGCATACCTTTCAAATAACATTCACAAAACATCCAAAATAAAACCTGTGGAGTACCTTTCAAATAAGTTCACAAAACATCAAAAATAAAACCTGTGGGGTTACCTTTCATACAACATTCACAAAACATTCCTAAAATAAAAATATGTGGAACATTGCACTAAATTTAGCATAGTACCATTAACAAACAACATCCAAAATAAAAACTGTAGTGTCATTCAAAAACATTCCAAACAAAACCTCTTTGTTACCATTCACAAAACATTCTCATAAAAAAAAACCAATTACCATACCATTTTTAATTTCTCAAATAATTTAAAAACAACAAAATTAAACCTTCACTTTCAACATTTGTCAAAGAATAACAAAAAAAAATTATGCTTGTTTATATACATTTTACAAGTTTTATTTAATATATTCATATATATCTAGTCAGTTATCTGTCAGATTTAGACATCATTTGTCATTTTATGTTTTACAGTGGGTCTTTCTTTCATTAATAAAAAAGTTGGTAATTAAATCTGTTCTTTGACCCACAAATTCATACCCAACACAATGTCTTATAAGTGTTGATTTCTGTACTGATAAGATGTTAACGGTTGAGTAAATATTAACTAAAACAAAATGAGTAGCATGCACTTTTTGCATCTGTCAAATCAATACAAAAGTACATAAAACAGTGACTCATTTTGAGTGTTTACATGATCAGATCACCTTACCTTAACCTAAACCATACAATTTAATGTTGTCACAATTTTGTAAAACATGATATAAATAATATTTATACAATGTACATATTGTATTACTTGCACCTATTTGAAGTATTAAATTTTATCAGAACTAATATTTATATACATTGTGTACTTGCACCTGTAATTTGAAGTATTCAATTTTATCAACTATTTATCAATTATTTTTTCTCATTCTTGTGAACATCAAATTATATATCTACAATTTTTATTCTATCACTACTGTTTACTCAATTTTGAAACATAAGATATAACCTTGGCCACTTGTATTATTGAGAATGTTGGCCTTGTACAATGTAAGTCGAGCTCTTAAGTAATGCAGGTTTTTTAAATTTTTGTAACCAAAATTAGATTTTGAAGAGAGTACAATGTAGGTAGTTATAAGCAAATTGTTTTTTCTTTCTTCTCAATAATTTGAGAAAATAACCTTACTTAAATGGGGAAAAAATGTGGGGGAGGGGAGTACCGGTTATGTGTTGGGGGTTGCTGTTTTGAAGGATCTGTTAAGATGGCAGCAAACAATATAATTTATGGACAACCTTTAGTCTTCTTAGCTCTAGATTGACTGACCTTCTTGAGGTGTTGTGGCGAGGATAAAAACCAAGCATGATATTTTGCAAAAGATACAGAAGCATTGAATGAATTGTCTTATATCCAAATAAACATTCCTTTATAGTTCCTGTACATACGTACATTGCCAATTCATAATTTACATGCGAGACAAAATATACTGTACTTTTATTTTCTCAATATCTGTCAATCTGCTATTTGGTTAGCACATATATAAACTATCATATTTCAAGAACATTTTGAGTAAGCATGAATTCATAAATCACAATTCTTTCTTGTTGTCGAATTTAACATTTTTATAATGAAAGCTTGCTATTTGTGAAAACCTGAGGGAAACGTAAACTTGAATTAAAAATATAAATATGTAAAATTTTCAATCATCACTCGATTACAATTCAAATTGCATATCAGACAATCTTGAAAGCAAATACATGTACATGTAGGAGAAATACCTGAGAGGAGGTTTCTATCTCTGATTCGGGAGTGGAAGACTCCGACTTCTCTAAAAAATATTGAGAAGAAAGAAGCCAGGTAATACTCATTCTTTTTTTTAGTTAATACAGTGACTCTGTCAATACTGCACTATTATAAAAGACAATTTTGATTATACATACATCATGATTTACTAAGCAATCAAAAAGCAACGACAAAAGTATTGCACAAATAAAAATTTGGAAATTTTGGAAATAGAGATTACCTCCAACCAGCTGAATGTATAGTCAATACCTGTTGCCACTGAGACCTTAGGCTTAGAGAATTGAAGTACTATTAAAAATCCCCCCACATACAAACAAAATTTTGACTTAATTTAAGGGTGCCCACTGACAAAGTCTTAAATACTCTAATTACTATTATTACAAACGAAAAAAACTGAAAGTAAATATATCTAGTGTACACCATATATGAGCATTGAAGTATTAAACTTCAATCCAGACTTGTAAACAAGGTAAAATATCTCCTGTCCTTGAAAATCAATATGTACACTCATAAAGTACAAATAAACTTAAAATTCCAAATGGAAAATATCAACTTTGCATAAAAAGTAGAGATACAAATACCACAGAGATGATCCTGTATCTACCAAACAGTATTTAAAATACTATTTATTGTATGTAATTGTACTCTATGGGAATCAACGGCAGATTTAAATTTTGATTGATAACCCAGTGAACTCCATTCACAAACAAACTTATTATATTGCATGGCCCAGTTTATCATGATTAACAGAGTACAATGTATGAAAATAAAGTCTACAAGTAAACTTTTGTGTGCACTATGATTTATGTTCATACTTGTGTTTCAGACAGACGCAACGAATTAACATAATGTATTCTGAGAGCACCATCTGGTGACTCACGGAAAATGTCCGATAAACTGATTGATCAAGAATGACTTCATCGCCCGGTCTACAAACAAAAATAAATGCAAGTAAAATAAGATAATCAACCCATAATATTACATATTCCTTTAAATATTTCATGGTCTTCTTTTCATCAATCCGATCAAATATAACCATGTGAAAAAAATACACTTTTGTTTTGCCGGCAAAGGCACTTAAGATTCCATTAGCTTGTAAATACCTTTAGTTATTTCTCCAAGAATTAAATTTTTGTGATCGGCAGTGGTTGGTTCTCCAACAATTAACAACACAGCCGCCGAAACTTGTGGCAAAGTACTTCCTTCAGCATCTACAATTTGAGGTGATGTATCAGACTCCATGTTTCCACACAAATGTACCGGTCGGGGCTCAACAGGAAGTTGCCAGTTTGACAGTCGGAATCTCTCTTTTTCTCAATGAAAGGAAAAGCTCGATACACTTCGAGTGTTTGGGGAACCTATCAAAGTGGTAAATGTAAAATTTTAGCTGAGCCAATTCTATATTCTCTAATGTTCTTTCATCCGAAATAACGGTGATTTTAGGGAATTATCCATCATTTAAAATGTAAAATTGATTAATTTATTTAAAAACTTATTGTACGTCTCTGATCTGGTTTGTTGAAAACAAAAAAAATCAGGTTACTTTAGAGAAAATAATCAAACTATCAAGAGAAAACCATTATGTTACTCGATTTATAAAACAAATTTCAGGTAAATGCTTTACATAATATTAATTAATACATGTATATTCATTATTAAAATAATGTACGTCTTTCGTCAGCCACTGACATTAATCTGATATATATGCTCGTAACAATGTGATGCAAGAGGGATTTTGAACAGGATAGTGATTATTTATGAGCACACTATATATTACACTTTACGTTTTTATTTTCTCTATTTCAAACCAAAGACTTAAAAGTTTGACTATGTTGCTTCTCCGCTAAGTACACAACCTTAAGAAGAAAGAGCAAAGGTTGTTGTCTCGGAATCATGATAATGTGTCGGAGTGGAGCGACATGTCTACCCGCGAACTGTTGTTTCATTGAGCTAGCGCTATATAATTCCAGCGTGTTGGTCTGGTACAAAGCGGACATCTCGACGTATGTAACTTGTTCTCGCCACGATATCTGAAAAATTACTCATTTGTCGTTAATCAACAATCACTCACTCCTAAAACTTTTACTATGGAAGCATATTATTTGAAACATCCAATATGTGTAGGAATTGCTTTCTGGAAAATTACAACATTTTTTTTTAAATGTCCATGTATTCAAAATGTAAATACCGTAATAAGGTAAATGTGGCGGTTAATGAGAGAATGCCCATTAGAAGATTGTATTTGATGCACTTTTAAAAATCTTTATATATACATTTATATATATATATATACGTCTGAAAATTAAACCAAACAGTGTTAGAATTAGATTTTAGAGCTGTCAAATTTTTGTTCTTCCCTCGACGGGATTTGAACCCACACCATTGATACACTGCAGCACCATTCGCTTAGCCTTACGTCCAGTGCCCTAGACCACTCGACCACATCCACTCCCTATATATATATATATAAAGTCTAAGGGAATCTACCAACCAGAAAACTTAATGAGTAGCGGATCGTCGAGACATGACGATGCAGCACAAACAAAATAAATTATAGAAGTCTAGAAGATTGCGCAACGATACCGATAAAGATGTTACAAAAAATATATTGACAAAAATTTCGATAAACAAATGACCTTCCTCAGTCTCTATCAAAGTTAGACTGAGTTTGTAAAGATTAGATGGTATAATTACAACTCACTAAATAGTCAGGTGACAAAGTGTGACGTATTAAAAATCTTTAAATCCCTCATTTCACTGTAAAGATATGATGGTATAATTGTCACCTGGTAAAGTGTGACGCATTTGAGAATGCTAAGGATAATCGTTAATAAAAGGTGGTGAGCACAAATCCTTAACTTTGTGACAGTAGTAAAATATTCGTTAACTATAAACACTGTGAAAGAAAATATACATAAAAACTTATTGTTTTCTGTTAATACCGTCCGGATGTAAAACACGGAGTTCTTTAATCCAAAATCTTTCCAGATTCTCACGTTGAAAATCACTCCACAGACAGTTCTGTTCAATGATGAGGATTTTCATTCTGTTGAAATCCTCGAGACTGTGGTCAGACAGTCTGGAGTGCTGGCTCACAGGAAGAAATGTTTTTTTTGTAAGGTCACTCCTGTGTCCATTCAGGCGTTGTGGAAGGACTGCTTAGACTCGCCAACGTATTGGAGGCCACAAACGGAACACTCAAGAATGTAAATAACATTTGCACTCTTGCAATTAACAGTGCAAAATATTTTGTACTGTTTTCCGGTGACCTTACTGGTATACGATGACGAGTGTTGCATATGTTTACAACATTTGCAGCGTTTGTCTCCACAAGAGTGACTCTTGCCTATAGTTGTGTTAGGCTTTGACATCTCTGCCCGCACCAACAGGTTTCTCAGATTGTTTGGTTGTTTGAAGGCAACCATGGGAGGCTCAGGAAAGACTTTGGACAGTTTGGATTTTTATTCGACGGTTGTCCAATGCCCACGAATGGTGTTGAAGCTGTTTCTCAGACAGGGATGGTATGTGAGGACACAAACATTTCTGTTTTTCTTTGTACTGAAGTAAGCTGCTCCTGGAGATGTTATTAGCTTTGTTAAAACTTTTCTTGATAATACTTTGTTTGTAACCCCTTCTTTTCAAATGATTTTTAAGTTGACCCAATCGTTTTTTCAAAGATTTGTCGGTGGAGCAAATTCGCCTGATTCTAAGAGCTTGACTGTATGGTATGCTCTTAGTCACATGAGGAGGATGACAGCTGCTAGGCAAAAGGTATTGATTGGTGTCGGTAGGTTAGGAGTATACATCTGTGGATAAAGAGCTAGAAGTGTCGAGGAAGGAAATGGTAGTGTTAGATATTTCATGAGTGAACTTGATAGAGGGATGCAGGTTATTGGCACGTGAAAGAAAGTTCTGTAATTCTTCATTACTCTGAGTCCACTTCATATCCACATCATCTATAAATCTGTACCAAGAAAGCGGTCTTTCAATAGACGATTCGAGCAGTTGTTTTTCTAATTTTCCCATAAATATATTGGCATAAGATGGAGCCATTTTGGTGCCCATGGCTGTGCCATTTATTTGTAAGTAATGGTCTCCATTAAAAGTAAAGTTGTTCTTTTTAAGCACCATCGTGAGCATTGTAACCAAGCAGTCGGTAGGTGGCATTTTAACCGAACGAGATTCCCAAATTTCCTTACAGGCTTCGATGCCATCGGAATGAGGAATATTGGTGTAGAGGGAGGTGACATCCATAGTGACTAAAGTAGTGTTGGATGGTAAAGGATTCAGAGCTGCCATTTTTTGTAAGTAGTCAGTGGTATCTTTGATAAAAGATGGAAGAGCTTCAACATGTTGGCGAAGGTGGAAATCCATAAATTCTGAGATTTTTTCAGTGGGATGACCGTTAGCAGAGACAATAGGTCTACCTGGGTTATTGGCTTTGTGGATTTTGGGAAGAAGATAGAATCTGCCAGGTTTGGGACTGTCTGGTATTAAGTATTTGAGAGTGTTTTCATCGATGTATCCATAATCATACATATTATTTAACTCATTAGTTATTTCATCACTGAATTGTTTAGTGGGGTCCTTATCTGATTTGTTATAAAACCGGTCATCACTAAGTTGGCGCTCGGCCTCTCGAATGTAGGAAGACTTGTCCATAACAACAACAGCACTGCCTTTGTCTGCTGGTTTGATGATAATGTCTTCATTAGATCTTAAGGTTTGAAGAGCAGTGCGTTCCACTGGCGTGAGATTGTCAAAGGTATCAGTGTTCACTTTGGCAGTACGTAATATATCTGATTTTACGTTTTCTATAAATGATTCCATATATAAAACAAGGGTAATAACAAAATTACCGAACTCCGAACAATCTTACAAAGGGAAAGTCAAAACTCATAATTATATAAACAGACAAAATCAGTCAACAACCGGCAATCTGTGAAAACCGTAATGACCCTGACTTGGCACAGGCATTTCTAAAGAAATGGTGGGTTGAATCAGATTTTAAAGCGCCAAACCTCCCGCTCTCATTACGGTTCAAAGGTTCCGGCTGTCACTATAACAGTATTTAAATACAGGAACAAAATAGGTAAAACCGTCGTCAAAGCAGTACCATATTCAGTGAAGTAAATGTCAAAGACACTTTTACGTCACACATTGATAAAAAAATATTTTTGACATTTTTCTTGGCTTCCTTATCTTTATACATTTTCACTATATGAAAATGCATCGTTTATAATCGTTTCTGCAGAGACGGAATATATTTCGACAAGATCAAGATCCATATATTACACTTTACGTTTTTATTTTCCCTATTTGTCTTTGTTAGCGCAACCGGTCACTATTTTCGTATATGGACCGGTAGTATATATGGACCGGCCAGGTACCTGCATTATTTTAGATAAAAAGTATAATATAGTAAATAGTTCTATATATGGACCAATAAAATCTTGTCTTGTATACATGAAATCTACACAAAAATGTGATTTTATAGCATTTTTCTTTTGTTTATACAAATGCTGTAGTGAATTCAGTGGCCCAACTGTGGAAGCTCTACTTACAGTACTGGTCACAAAATGCACATAAAAGTTACATTTAAGTTTTGTCGTTTCTTCTCATATACCGGTAATTTTATACTTGACATAATCAGTGTTATCATTGACCATCTAATTCGATGATTGCTACCACACTATGTAAACGGTGTCCTCTGTAAAATGTGACTTCGTGTTGCGGTGTACTGATACTTCTTTTTTTTGTGCAGCACACAGCGGATGCAATTCACACAACAGACCAAACAGGTAAGAATTTTTACCATGTTACACAATTTCATCCAATAACAGTTAATCACATTTGTTGCAGATATATTTCTTGTCATTGATAATAAAAAATCTATATAAAAACTTTTGTTTACAACAATAACTGATCATATTAATGAACAAATACTGAGGCAGGTCAAGATATTTGAACTTTTTCATCAAAAAGTTCGAAATTTGACATTTTGATTTAAACTGATGACTGAAACCCTTCCTTAAATTCATTTATCTTTAGTCGGATATAATCCTAAGTTTCTATGGAAATTATATAAAGAAGAAATAAACGAAAATATTAGACTTAGAAAATTGCTAAGTGTAGCTGTTTCTTCTGATTAATTATAGTGTAGTATACTGTTACTTCATGTTCAAATTTCAACAAGTGTGCTGTGACTTCGTGATAAGATTTATAAATAACTCCATTTCTTTGGTATTATGATCCTTTGCAGATACCAACATGATATGGATCCATATGCCTGCTGTTATTGTGGTGTCACTAAACAGACACAGAAGCAAATTGTTGAACATACAATACAAGAAGATCCAACAAATGAAGTAAAGTTAAAAGAAAATGTGAACTGTCAACAAGTTCTGAGAGCCTCTAGTTTTTTTTAAACAAAATTCTCAAAATAATGTGATAACAGCCAAGGTTTTAATTGTCATGTTATGTTAAATGTTAATATAAAACATTAGATGAAAGGTTACTAATTAGAAGTGATGACAAACACATCCCTGAGTCTAGACTGTTACATACATGTACCATAGCAGTATCAATTGTCTCAATATCATAAACCTGTATTTATTACTAATTAGCTCCCATGCCGTCCGACGTCGTTGTAAACGTTTTTAAAAATCCCCTCTGAAACTACTGGGCTAATTGGAACCAAATCTGACCATAATCATTCTTGGTGTGTTTACTTTCACAATTGTGTCCGATATTCCCACTGTTCAACAAACATGGCCACCGTTGCTATAAATAGAACATGGGGGGTGAAGTAAATTTTAAAAATAATTAACAATCCTGTAAAGGTCATATAGCTGCCAAACGATACTTCTATTCCCTTCAATAATTATGGTTGATTATCTTATCAATCATCAAAAATGGTCGCCATCATAACTAAAACTAGAAAATTTGGTCCCAGAAATAAAATAAAACCGTGTAATGGGACAATTGCTACGAAAATTTGGGGTAAATGATATAATTAGGATCCCCTTTAAGAGGATTGGTTGATGACCCCCAGCCGATGTCAAACATGGCCGCCAGTGCAGTCTTAACGATTAAAATAGTTCTGAAAAAGATGGTTTGGGCCTGTGTGCAGAAAAAATTATCGTGAAGACTGCAAGTCTGAAGTCCAAATTTCGTTGTCTGAAATGCCAACTGTAAAGTCTGAATTTCGAAGTCTGAGATCTGAAGTATGAAGATACCTCTCGACCTATGTATGAAGACCACGGCCCACAATTATATGATAATTATATAAGTTGATTTAAAGGTATAAGACAATGATATGTTACAGTATATCTGAAAGTATAACAAGAAGTAACAGTACAAAACACCAGAAGTAACAGTGGCATTGTGTTGATATGAACTTGAAGTAACAGTACACTTGGCAATTTTCTGAGTCTGATATTTTCGTTTATTTCTTCTTTATACAATTTCCATGGAAACTTAGGATTATATCCGACTAAAGATAAATGAATTTAAGGAAGGATTTCAGTCGTCAGTTTAAATCAAAATGTCAAATTTCGAACTTTTTGATGAAAAAGTTCAAATATCTTGACCTGCCTCAGTATTTGTTCATTAATATGATCAGTTATTGTTGTAAACAAAAGTTTTTATATAGATTTTTTATTATCAATATGACAAGAAATATATCTGAAACAAATGTGATTAACTGTTAATATTGGATGAAATTGTGTAACATGGTAAAAATTCTTACCTGTTTGGTCTGTTGTGTGAATTGCATCTGCCATGTGCTGCACACAAAAAAAAGAAGTAACAGTACACCGCAACACGAAGTAACATTTTACAGAGACGGTTTACATAGTGTGGTTACTGGTAGAACCTCTGAGCATAAATTTGACAAAGCTACATGGCTTGTTAGGCATCTCAGGATAAACAAAATATACGTGCATCGTCCGCGAATATAAATTTTATTTGTACTCGAAACAGGAAAGAAAAGTTCTCCAGAGACTCCCTTTTCTTCCTGGTTCTAAGGCTTGTACATATAATAGGATGAAAAAAAAATGCCTCAAGTGTCGGAACAGTTCTAAATAAAATAGAAATAATGCAGACGGAGGAAAGATTTATACTCTTTAGAGCATACATATACATGACCACTCAATGTTTCCTGGCTTGGTACAGGCATCTCAATAAAAAGTGGCGGGATAAACTATTCTAAATTTTAATATTCGAGGACAATATACGTATATTCTATATATATCTCATCATTTTATATTTATGTGCCAATAATTCTCGCACTGGCTAAATGGTGCAAGTCTTAAAGTGCAATTTAGCTTACTGGAATATTTCACATGTATAATATGTGTGCGAATGTGTTATAGTCCTATTTGCACCGGCCCTTGGTTTCCTCTGCATTTGTACAACTACCGTACAGTACTTGTCCATGTGCTTAGGACACGGGGAGGACTTAACCACTACACTACATGTAAATTAACCATTAATGTCTGATGTGGCCAACAATGTCATAGTCGACGGCACTTAATTATTATATTTATAAATAGCAAATAGTTCATGGCACTGAGGTTCATATGGCAGTATATGGACCGGTCCGTCACCAAACAAATATTATATGGACCGCTTCTGAGGTTCTGAGGTCCATATAATATTGTTTTGTTGACGGACCGGTCCATATACTGCAATATGACGTCCATATAATATTGTTTTGGTGACGGACCGGTCCATATACTGCCATATGACGTCCATATACTATTGTTTTGGTGACGGACCGGTCCATATACTGCCATATGACCCGAAGTGACATGAACTATTTGCTATATTATACTTTTTATCTAAAATAATAATGCAGGTATCTGGCCGGTCCATATACTAAAATAGTGACCGGTCCATATACGAAAATAGTGACCGGCTGCGCTAACAAAGACAAATAGGGAAAATGAAAACGTAAAGTGTAATATTTATTATTAGTATAAGTATTTAGTATATTTTATGGGCAGTTTTGTTCATTGTAACGTATGTTATTGTTTATGAATCACTGTAATGACTTTGCCCCTTGTGGACCCTCTATTGGACAATAAAATTCTTATTTTTATACAATCATGTATTCACAGAATTTGTTTCAGTAATTTATATCACTTTTCTAATTATAAGTTATATCTCATTAGGTGGCCAATTAAATAATATGTTGTGTTTTGCCATTATTTTATATGCATTTTTAAATATGCAAGGAGAGGACTTCATCAGTCATAGTTGGTAACCCGGGTATGATTACAGTTTTTTTTTCACACACAGATGCTCTTCACAATTATTCCTCAAATGTTAAAGTTTAATTATACATGGAAAGAGCTCAGTCAGAATAGTCAAAAGTATATCCGATAAACATGCTAACTTATACAGTGTTTCTATGTTCAATTGTTCATAAATACAAAATGAACATTAATGCCACTGATCATGATAGACTGATTAATCTGTCTCAAGGTGCATTATCACTTCGACTGAGAGAAAGAGAGCTATAGTTGCGTATGGGCCAGGGGACAAAACTCGCAAGTCTACACTGATGAATACACAGACAAAGGAGGAAGACCAATAAACAATAAGAATAAGAATAATTTATAGAACTAATCACAGTACACAAGATCTTGTATACAATCATATTAAGAAAAAAGTTATGAGGCACTCACAAATTTACAAATAAACTACACCAAACACACCGATTTAGAGTAGCTTAGACTGTTGTGATACAAATAAATGTAGACACACATGTCCATGAAATGAAAAGTTAATTTTTGAGGAGAGAATGTTAAGCATGCAATAAGAGATAATGACATTAGAATATATGATCATATATGTTCACCGTGGCAGGTGGGGATGGCAGATTATTTGTTGATCTTATATTTGATTTGTCAAAACACACTTTCAGGCTGGGAGCTACGGTAATATAATTCTTATATGATTTACATAATTAGAAATCCTATACTCTGATTGGGTATAAGCGCTTATGGAGGAGAGGTTTTTGTCAGTATTTTTCGAGAGACGATGTTCACCGGACTACTTTTTTCGTAATGTAAACAAAATGGCGGCTTGGATTCTCGATAATAAAAAAAGATAAAAGAAACAATGTTTATTGTTAATAATCGACAATTATTGTTAGATATGAAATAAAAAAATAAATGCCAATGAAAGAGAAAAGCTTGTATTGTTGACATAAAAAAAAATTCCGGAAAAAATACTTAAGACAACCATCTATCGACTTTGACTTTTGTAATATATCGTCATCCTGTGACGTTGTTTACAAGGGACGCTGCTGACTTTTATTTGTTTGTGAGTGAATTGGTCTAGGTTATACATGTATACATAAATAAACTCCGGAAAAAATGCGTTTAATCCTTTAATTAATAATCATTATAACGTGTTTTATATGCGATCTGGTAGAAGCGGTCAAAGAGAGGGAAGTTGTTATTAACGTCACGGTATGTGTTTTCGTGTGTCATCTGTTTTCGTTTTATCCATTTTATTTTGATTTCCACAGCGCACGCATTATTTTTGACGTGATCTACCGGTTTCTATTTATGGAACATAAACAAGACTACAGCGTGACATCTGTAAAAGATGTTAAAGTTTGCTTTTAAAGACGTAAGTACCAAAAACAGTGAACCTACCCAGGGGCGGATCCAGGATTTCAAGTTAGGGGGGGCGCACTTAAAAAAATTGCGCCGAGCGGAGGGAGGCACGAAAATTTTTGGGGTATTCCGTGTGAAAAATTACGATTTTACGCCAAAAAATCATATTTTCCAATTTTAGGGGGGGCGCGCGAAATTTTTGGGGTATTTCATGTGAAAAATCACGATTTTACGCCAAAAAAATCTTATTTTTTCCAATTTTAGGGGGGGGGGGCGGGGGGCGCCCCCCCCCCCAGAATCCGCCCCTGCTACCTACTGAACCATACTTTTTGTAATGCTAAAAATTTACTTCCTTTATAAAGTAGTTGGAAAAAAATCCAGAAGGGCTATATAAAATTGAACTATGTCGTCTGCCTCTCAGACACCGGCTCTTCCTGTCATGTAACTGTCATGGGGTCACTGAACGTACTTGTAAACAAAAGAGCTGACTGAAATGTGCCTGTTTCTTATATAAAATACATGTCACTTTGCAGTGCATTGTGGTTTCAGCACTTAAAAAAACATCAAAAGTAAATACAATTTTGAAAGTGGTCATTTTCAAACATTCTATTATTTTATTTACATGTAGTATGATTTGGTTGATGGCCAGAACCATGAAATTTTAAAACCAGCCATTTCCTGATTTTATATTCGTTTCCATCCCGTATATCGGCCTTGTTTTTAACTTCACACGAAAACAGATGACGCCAGTTTACTGACAACAAAAGTTGCCAGATAATCGAGAGTATATTAAAATACAAGAATGGCTTTAAAAACAATCTTATGTACAAAGAAATATTTAACTAGCCATTCTTTGAAAATTCCAATCGTCATATGAATGAAGGGTTAATGATAGCTATATCGGAAAATCGATAATAGCACGAAAACCGATAACACGATGCTAATCGGTTAACTTCGGAACGAAACGACCAAACTGTGCGGGACCCGATCGTTATTTGATATGGCCGTTTCTATTGCCGATCAGTTTGAAATTCTACCGACTATTCCAAGGAGAACGGACCGACAGATCAACCGAGCTGGTCATCCCGCTGATAACCCTAGCCAGTTTTGGCAGCGGTCTACTCCCTTCCTATGGTACCGCGGGTTCTATGATACCGCGGTATTTATTTTGTCTGTTCCTATGCACTGCAGCGCCACCCGCCGGTTTTTCTATTTATATATTCATAAACACAAGTCACATTTATCGGAACGTCTGGTCATTCTGTCCAAATGTCTTGAATTTTTGTAAGTACACGTATTTTTATCTTTTCCTTAGAAATAGCGGACATTTTTATTTTACCCTGATACCCATGCTTTGTAAAATGTCCAATAATTAAACCATAGTTGTCATAATTCGTCTGCTAATTTTTAGAAATGTCGTCCGTTTGTTTACGTTTCATTTCAACCCGATTTGGGATTTTTGGTGCTATTTTTAGTTACTTTCTAGACCGACAAAGTTGATGGAAAAATTAAGCTATGAAAACATATTAACCAACATAACGTTACATCAAATTGACTCAACTTCGTTACATTTGTTATTTCAAAGAAACTTTACTTTATTAGCATCGTGTTATCGGTTTTCGTGCTATTATCGATTTTCAGATATAGTGATTAACAGTGTTAACCCTTCATTCATATGACGATTGGAATTTTCAAAGAATGGCTAGTTAAATATTTCTTTGTACATAAGATTGCTTTTGAAGCCATTCTTGTATTTTAATATACTCTCGATTATCTGGCAACTTTTGTTGTCAGTAAAATGGTGTCATCTGTTTTCGTGTGAAGTAAAAACAAGGCCGATATACGGGATGGAAACGAATATATAATCCGGAAATGGCTGTTCTGGCCATCTACCAAATCATACTACATCTAAATAAAATAACAGAATGTTTGAAAATTACCACTTTCAAAATTGTGTTTACTTTTGATGTTTTTTTAAGTGCTGAAACCACAATGCACTGCAAAGTGACATGTATTTTATATAAGAAACAGGCACATTTCAGTCAGCTCTTTTGTTTACAAGTACGATCAGTGACCCCATGACAGTTACATGACAGGAAGAGCCGGTGTCTGAGAGGCAGATGACATAGTTCAATTTTATATAGCCCTTCTGGATTTTTTTCCAGCTACTTTATAAATGAAGTAAATTTTTAGCATTACAAAAAGTATGGTTCAGTAGGTAGGTTCACTGTTCTTGGTACTTACGTCTTTAAAAGCAAACTTTAACATCTTTTACAGATGTCACGCTGTAGTCTTGTTTATGTTCCATAAATAGAAACCGGAAGACACGTCAAAAATAATGCGTGCGCTGTGGAAATCAAAATAAAATGGATAAAACGAAAACAGATGACGCACGAAAACACATACCATGACGATAAATGTGATAAATTATCAAGATTTTCTTTATGGTATAAGTTTGCCAGATATTCACCTTGATTTAGTATTTATAAACGATGTCTTGATTTGTCAAACATTGTGTCCCATAACATTAATTTTGCAATTGCCGCGATATCATAGGAAACCATTTCTGGGAGGTACATCGGCGTTGTCATAGGGAAAAGTGGCGACGTATTTTTAAACAAATTCAAAGAATAAAATGAATTGTGGGGGAAAAGAGGTTTCTATACCGGGAAATAAAATATAACATTTTTGGATTAATTCCGAAAACTAGTTACATGTACGTTGCACAGACGTTAAACGTTATAAGGACCGCGGTACCATAGAACCCCGGGCTACTACCCGTTTATGGACTATTACATAACAGAGCTTACCGCGAGATTACTTGAAAATGGCGGCAGATACCAGGCACAATACTTGATACCAATGAACTTGCCTAGACTAACACCAGACACCGTAGACGTTATATTTGACACATACAAAACCGATTTACGTTGCGACATAGTTATGTCTTAAAGTCGAAATCAAAAGGTTGGGCAACATTGACAACCGCTAAACCATCGAATCTGAAGGACACCCTTAACGTCACGAACGAAGAGCTCTATCCTTCGATCAGCACCGTTTTGTTGATACTTTACACCATGCCTGCTAGCACAGCTACGATGGAGAGATCATTCTCTGTTCTCCGTCGCCTTAAAACGTACTTGACAACAATGCTGCAGGACCGCCTGACTTCTTTAACTGTACTGCATGTGCACAGAGACATTGACATTGACATCGACAGAGTCATGCGCTCATTTACTTTAGGAAAACCTCGTCATATTGACTTTGGCTACGGACATTAAATTCAAATAACGCAAACTACTATGTGTTTTGATTTTTACAGTAGGAATTCATTACTTTCATCATTTTGAATTATTTTGTATTGCCAAATTTTTATTACAAATATACAAAATAACACTTAAAACAAGTGGACAATATGGCAATATGAACAGACTGCGAATCAAAAGGTGCATGCAATAAACTGTTCCCATTTTTGCTTAAATATTTTTTCAGTTTTACTTTGTAACATCTCCGTTAATCAGCAAAGCTTTTTAAAAAGCAAATATTTAGTATCCATCAGAACAAACATTGATGATTCGCTAGCTTTCTAAAAATAAAATTTTAATAACCAAGGCGGACGGTATATATAAAACTGAATTTATAGGAACAAGTCGCAGGTTTCAGGAATCAAGGCATTTATTTTTTAACAGGTGTTGTACCTCATATTTCCTTTATTCATATATATTAACTTCCTGAAGTGTTCTGTCAACCGATGAATGTTTTCTGTATGAAACGTGACTGATGGTAAAAAAGGAGCGATTTAACAACAGGAATTTCCCTCTCTAATTGCTAGAAACGCTGGCCTAAAGGGGGGCTCCACCTACCAGGGCGTCAGCCCTAGACCCGATGTGGGTCTTAGGCAACCCCCAGACCCCTCGCCGAAGTTATTTTGATTGCACATAGTTTTACTTCCAGCTACGTCCCTGATATAGAAATATAAAAATCCGACTCAATACGTCGAAACGGACATGAAATACTATGATTTGTCACTTTTGTGTACAGAAGTAAAATATTGATTTTTAAGATACTGTATTGAGAAAAAAATTCCCCAATGCAAGCCAATTTTTTATATGATTTTTTCATTTGGTCATAAGTAGATCTTTACTCCCTCTTCCTACCCATTTCGGATATGTTTGGCGATACATATCAGAAAATTAAAAAGATAGAGTCTTAGTTAGAATTTAACATTATCCAAACAAAAATTTGAAATCAAATTTACCCGCTGAAAAAGTTAAGAACTACTTTCAATGTCGATATCTGAATTAACCACGGTCGTTCATGTACAAACCCGAGAGAACATAATGATGCTCATATAAATTATGCACGTTGGTTACATAAATCTGCAAAAACCCAATTTCTTGAATTTATAGAGAAAATTATATAAATGAGTAGCCTTTAATCAGCCGACATGTTACACTTCTGTTAAAGAAATGAGAATACGATAAGACATCGGAACTATTTGTTGGCGTATAGTATCATTTAGCAGTTATTTTCCAATAGCAACCACAGAAGCATCTATATTTTTTCCACTGAAATCGGTAGTTGGAGATATATTTTCGTTTCAAAATGAGTATGTCAAATTCATTACGCTATGAACTCAACACAGGAGGTTCAAAGAGGTTCAAAGAAGCACGATTAAGACAACAAGAACGCATTGAGGTACGAATAAACATAAAAAAAACAAAGGCAAAATAGGGGGGTTGTGTCCATTCACCGGTGCGATAAATGATTTATATTTATATACAGTAGATATAAATATCAACAAGGTTTACAACTAGCCATTTCAGAGAAAAAAATGACAGACTGACTCTTCCTGATTTATTTTTCACAAACGGTACCATATTCCACCAATTTCTCCTTCTTCAAATTTAGGAACCGGATTCACACGTGAATGTATAAGGTTCCGCGAAAACTTTGCACAGTGTCGGGCAACACAGCAGTCTTCTTCCGACTATTTACAGGTAAAACTATATACAGGTGGGCGCTGCTCTAGTTGCTGTCAAGACGCGCCTTAAGGGTGCTCCTGAATCCCTCTACTGTGTTGGTCGAAGTTGTATTCGCTGGCAGTTGCTTCCAGTCCCTGATGGTCTTGGTGAAGAACGATTTACCGAAGGCCTCACTGCTCTTTCTTTCTTGATAAAGGCGATCTTTGCCTCTAGTCCTGCTTTCGTTGGATTGGATATATTGGCAGGGGTTTCAAAGTTTTTTTATAATAGGAGGTACTTCTTAAATTTTAGGAGGTGCCTAAAAAATTAGGCTGAGGGCCGTAAGGGATTCAGGGGGTGGAAGCCTCTGAAATCTAGCATTTTGTGGACCAAAAAATGTACTTTAGAGACTGCAAAGCATTAAGTGTTTTTGAAAGAAAAATCCCATTAACTTTCGAGTTCAGATTTCTCCAAGAGTGAAGACCATGCATAATGCCTGGATTTTTTTCCCCCAATTTCTTTATTTCAGTTTACAGACTTCAGCCAAGATTATTCATAGATAGTCCGCCATATCTTAAAAAAACCAAAAGGACCATAAAGAGCAACGGTTCCACAGCTAGGCTTGACCAAGCCATTGTTATCAAAGCTTAAACTTCTCAAAATTCTTTTGTTGGCTTTGTCCTTTTCTTTTTCACAATACCTTGGCTTGTGTGTTTTTTTTTTACTTTATTACCAGTAATTGAATTCATCAAAGACCATTGGCACGGATCAAGACATATAAGTGTCATAATTAATGAAACATAAATTTAATTTGCAATCATCAATCTTTTAATAAAATTTATAATTTTAATAGATCAATACAAATATAATTAAACAAAAACAATATATATTGTTACTTTCACGACTTATATGCAAAAAAAATGTTCGAACAAAAACGATTCGCGGGAAGACATTTATTAACATTTGAATCACAAAAGTTAAATTATTTTGGAAAAAAAGTGGGGCCGGCGTTTTGACATTACAATGAAATTCGTATTTGATCCATGTCCGGTCCTTTTTCAAGATTTCTAGTAATTTTCTATCCCTTATCTCTCCTCATATCCCCTTTTAAAAATGTTTTTCAGCACACTTTCTGTGAACAACCGTGGTAGGGCCCCATCAAAATATGTAAATAAATTAGCCATAGGTTTTTATTTTTTTATACCGGAAGTTAAACAATATGGACAGAGTTAAGCAACAAGACAGTACGCCCCAGAATGATTCGACCCTGGGTTTTAAATGGATAAAAAAAATCGCACAAAATATTGTGTAGTCATATATTCATAATACATAATGATCATACTTATATTACTGAAGATTACACTAAATTGTGTTTGAACATAATTTGTAATCGGTCATTTTTTTATTTTGAAATGATGTCAGCTTTGTTCCGGTCCGAGTTTTACACAAGGATGAAAAGATATTGGGGTGAAAACATATCTATTTACCGCATGCGCAAACTGCTATTTACGATTCTAAGATAAAGTTATTTTTAAAACAGGGAATATCCCATCAACTTGGTCGTGACGCAGTTGTTCGATTTGAATGCGAGAATTCAGCAATTTACAAGATCATTAATTTTTTATGAAAAATATTCCACAAGCCTATCGTACTTGTGGTTTTGACCACCGCTAATTTTGGGGGGGGGGTTCAGTAATTTCTGCCGGTACTATACACGATCTCAGACGGGTAAAAGTACCGGGTACCGGCCCACTTTGAAACCCCTGTATTGGTGGCTGTCTATATCAATTAATCCATTTTTGATTTTTATACAGCATGCCTAGTCTATTAGTCTTTCTCCTTTCTTCTAATTTTTTCCACTTCAAGGATTCTACCATTTTAGTAACACAGCCAGGTGTTCGGTCTGTGTAATTGTTGAAAACGAATCTTGCTGCTCTTTTTTTGTACTTTTTCAAGGTTGCCAATCTTTTTCTGGTTTGTCGGGTCCCATACTGAGCTTGCATACTCCATTGTTGGTCTCACCGTGGATGTATATGCTGCTGATTTCACTGGTTTGGTGTAGTCTTTTATGTTGCATCGAATAAATCCCAATGTTTTGTTGCCTTTGCCAATTGTGTTGTCTATGTGCCTGTCCCAGGTGAGGTTGTTAGAGATGGTGACACCTAGGTATTTACTTGCGTCTACTGTATCTAATGTGTGTCTATGTAGTTTGTAAGTTGTTGGCAGTGGTGGTCTGTTCTTAGGTGTTATTCGAATGACTTGGCATTTCTTGGCGTTGAAACTCATTTGCCATTTGTCTTTCCAATCTTGTAACGATGTTAAGTCATTCTGTAATAATACGCTGTCAGCTTGGTTGTTAATGGTACGGAAGAGTAGGCTGTCATCGGCAAATAGCTTTGTTTCTGATGATTTAGCCATTTCTGGCATGTCATTGATGTAGGTCAGAAACAGTAATGGTCCCAAGACGGTTCCTTGGGGTAAACCAGACAGGACTGGGGCTTGCTCTGATGCTGATCCCTCTAGTATGAATCTCTGCTGTCTATTTTGTAGGAATGATTGAATCCAGTTCTTTGTCTTGGCATTGACTCCGTAATATTCTAATTTATGTAGAAGGCGTTGGTGTGGCACTTTGTCGAACGCTTTTGCAAAGTCCAGCAAGATGATATCTACTTGTGACCTTTTTTCCAATTTTGATGCTATTTCATGGATGGTTACTATGAGTTGGGATTCGCATGATAGATTTTTGCAGAATTCATGTTGAGCATTGGTGAGGATCTTGTTTTGGTCGAAATGGTCCATGATGTTGCTGTGGACTATATCAGTCTTCGAAATTAGACTTTCAAATTTACTGGCCAGAAAACTTCAAAATTAAAATATTTATATAGATTATATCAAAAAAAATTGGCAAAAGTCACTGGTCCGAATCAATTTTCACTGGCCATGGGCCACCGGACCACTGCTAAAGTCGATGACTGCAATATGCTCCAGTATCTTACATGTGAGGGAAACAGGTCTATAGTTGGAGGCTAGATGTCTCTCGTCCTTTTTAAATAATGGTACAATATTAGCATCTCTCCAGTCTTGTGGTACTTCTCCCGTGTCAATCGATGTTTGGAATATGTCTGTCAAGATTGGAGCTAGTTGGTCTGCCGCTGATTTTAAAATAAACGATGGAATTGAGTCTGGACCAGTTGCTTTGTGTATGTTCTGATTTTTCAGTAGTTTGGTTACTCCTTTACAGTTGATCTTTATGTCAGATTTGTTTGGTATGGACTATTTCCTTTATTTGGGAAGTTATTCAGGTTTTCTTTTGTGAACACTGATTGGAATTGTTCATTCAAATATTTCCACTTTGCTCTTGTTATCACTTTGCAGGAACCCCATTTTGTTTTTCACTGGGGCAACTCCAGTCCATTCTTGACCCTTGCTCTTGATAAATGACCCGAATTTTCTTTGTAGTCGGTGCTGACGTCTTCCATATACTTTTTATTTGCTTGTCTTACTTCATATTGAACTTCTTGTTTGAATTGTTTATATCTATCAATATCTCTTTTCTTCTTGTTTTTTCTAGCTTTCTTATGAGCTTTTTGCTTCCGGTTGATCTTTTGCCTGATGGTTGTATTGATCCAAGGATATGTGTGTCGCCCTTGTGTCAATTATGAAGGTACTCTTTTATCAATGGTGTTTTGGATTGCGTCTTTCAAAGCGTGCCAAAGTGATTCAATGTCTCTCTTTCCGATGTTTCGAAATGTGTTTCCAAATGATTCTAGATCTTCCTTTTTCTTGTAAATATCTGCTTTTTTCCATAGATATATTTTACGTCTCACTGGTTTTGGCTTGAATGGTTTGCAAGCAATGTCCAGTAGTATGATGTCGTGATCGCTGTTTCCTATCGATGGGAGTGGTTTGCATCTGAGTTTGTAAGCAGGATATGATAGGAGCATTCAATCCAAGGTGTTATCTTTTCTTGTAGGAAAATCGACTATCAGCTCTAAACCATTGTCAGCTACAATTTCAAGGAATGTTTGGATGGTTTTGATTGGATATTTATGATGGTTTGTTCTTCCCAGTTGATATCAGGTAGATTGAAATCTCCTCCAATTACAAAGATGTCTGTGGTATTTTTCTTTGATGGTGCTTATTTCTTCTTTGACCTTGTTTAGATAATCTTCATCTATTTTATCAGGAGGGCCGTAGAATGCACCTACCAGCATTTTCTTCTTTCCTTCTAAGCTAACACTTCTCGTTATCAGTTCTATGTCTTTGCTTTTTGTGATGTTTCCTAGTTGAAGTTGTTTTTTTGGCCGCTATTAATACGGCCGCTATTAATACTCCTCCATGTGGATCTTTTGAGCGGACTCTGCGTTCTATATCATATAGATAGTAGTCGGGGAATATTTCGCTTGATCTAAAAGTTGGGTCAAGCCACGTTTCTGTCCCAATTATGATATCTGGGTCTGTAGATTCTATGATTGTTTCGAGGAGTTTTCTCTTTTTCCTCAAGCCTTGGAAGTTGATGTTGAGTATTCTGGCTTGTTTCTTATGGGTTGGTTTGGCTTTTGTAGGTTTTGGTGATGACGTCATGATAGGTGCGTCTGAGCTAAATGATATTGCATTGAAGGATGGAGAATTGATGCTTGATCCTGATGTTGATGGAATTAATGCCTTACTTATTCTCTACACTAAGACTAGTAAAAGTAGTCGAAAGTATTTCTACAATATCAGCCGTAGATCACATATTTAAGCATAGAAATAAAAGCTTGGCTGTCGATTTCTACAAAACCTATGTAAATTATCGACTTAGTTGGTTTTTATACACATTGAACATATATGCACATTTTTCTCAGCAACTATTGATGGCAGAAATCTGATATTTGGTCACAAGCTTCATATAGGTACCCCATATCATGGGAAGAGTTTTTGGACCCATCAGATTCTTACTTCCTGTTTGCCGATTTTGTTGATTTTTATACACATTTAACATACATTTGTATATGCACATTTTTCGTCGCATTTTTCTCAGCAACTATTGACGACAGGAATCTGATATTTGGTCACAAGCTTCATATAGGTATGCCATATTGTGGGAAGCGTTTTTGGACCCGTCAGATTCCTACTTCCTGTTTGTCGACTTAGTTGGTTTTTATACACATTGAACATATGTGTGCATTTTTCGTCGCATTTTTCTCAGCAACTATTGATGGCAGAGATCTGATATTTGGTCACAAGCTTCATATAGGTACCCCATATCGTGGGAAGCGTTTTTGGACCTGCCAGATTCCTACTTCCTGTTTGCCGACTTTGTTGATTTTTATACACATTGAACATACTTTTTGTATATGCCTATTTTTAGTCGCATTTTTCTCAGTAACTATTGATGGCAGAAATCTGATATTTGGTCACAAGCTTCAGATAAGTACCCCATATCGTGGGAAGCGTTTTTTGACCCATCAGATTCCTACTTCCTGTTTGCCGAAGAGCGGGGGTATCATAAGTGAGAATTAGCTCACAGTTTTCTTTGTTTAAAAATATTTATTGTAAATACACATCTATATAACATTTGTTTAAATGGCTGCCTTACAAAAATATAAATATTTCGATGAGGATCCAATGGTCATAGTTGCCATCATTGACGATCTAAGTTGTGTTCATAGACAGTTCAGTTGTCTTGGAACTGACTTGTCTCATTTTCTTCATTGACGATCGCATGTCATATGATAAAAAAAAACCATACTGACAAATAAAAAAGATAGAGACACCTTTTTGTTGTTGAATATATTAAACAGTATGACATGGATAAAATATAGCATGAATCAAAGAGAGTTTCCATATAACAACAACTTTCAGCTTTCAATTCCTGAACAAGTATGCTACTTTAAAATATTTAAAAAGGGTCATGAAAATACAACAGTTTCAGACATTAGTTTCCAATGAGCAAATAATATGAAATTTATGAAGGTCAGGGACTAAAAATTAAAAGGAAAGACAAGTTGTAACTTGGAATTTGGACATTATCACTTTTTCCTTCTGGAGTTGTGCCCCTTGACAAATTTCTCAGGTTTCTGTTCAATATCCTGAGTTTTCTTAAAGCAAATTATTTGAAATTTATGCATAAAGCTGAGGACCTAAAAAGACAGGCCAAGTGTGATTTGGGACTTTACACTTTCTCTGGAGTTATAACCCTTGATTTTGTGAAAATGTCAATTTTTCGGGTTTCCATTCAATGACAAGTTCACCTTGAACAAATCTTTTGAAATTTATGGATAAGGTCAGGGAGCATAAAAGGCCGGCCAAGTTCGATTTCTACATTTATTGCTACTCATTTGTGATCCTTTATTCTCCAACCCCCAAAACTTTTTCAGGTTTCTGCTCAATAACTTAAGTTCTGGTTATGCAAATAATTAGAAATTTATTTTGCAATGTTTTTTTTCCACAATACACAGATCAAGTTCAAATTTTTGTTATTATTCCATATATAATATGATTCTAGAGTTATGTCCTTAAATTGAGAGATGACAAAGAGTTGGTTTCCATGCACCAACTTAAGATTCCCTTATCCAAATGTTTTGAGAACACATTCTTACATTTGTATGTTTATTAGTGTTACGAAACTCAAACTTGAAAGTTTTATGATTGTGAATCTTATGTGAATCCAGGTCACATATTTTGTTTAGGGTTTTAATTTTTAAATCTTAATTATATCCATTTATCAATTTGTTTTATAGGATAATGTTGCAAACATGCAGATTATAATGCTTCATGCACGCTAAATTAGATATCTACAATTTTTATTGCAAGTAATAGATTGGATGAATGCCATTGTAGTGGAGAATATGTCATTAATTAGATCCTTGTTTACACAACTTTTGCTTTTTAAATAAGATATGCATGTAATTGTTACACATTAGAATACAATCTGAAATTTTTAACTAACCTTTTGTGCAAGAGAAAAGCACATCTTCACATCACATCTTAACAAATGTGACATCCCATTTAAAATTGGGGAATTCAGTTTGTTTTGTTGGAAATTAATTGATGACAATACTTTATAAATATATAGTAATTTCAAATCCCTTAAACCTTTGTTTACATTGTCATCTAGAATTATATTGTACAAATAGATACATGTACATACATACAAACAAAACTTTCTATTGTTTATACATATATACATTCTGATGGTATGTACATGTACCATACTAGTTTATTTGAAATTCAAATAATTACATTGAATTTGAATTACAAATACAGAGATACTTGTAGCTATTTATTTTTAGGAGTCCAGAAGACATTTCTGAAAATTTTGGTGAGTCCCACCATAGTAAAAATGTAAAATATGAAAACTTTGGTGAGTCCCAACTGACTCATCCAGGTAAGTTGCAAGGATCTCTGCAAATGTACTAGTACCGGTATTTTACATTATTAAATTGGTAAATTACTTAGAATGTTGTTTTTATATCACTTTTCTTTTCAAAATACATCAACGTTTTCATGTTAAAATGATACGAATATAAATGGAATATCCATGTACCGTACATACATGTACATTTCAACAAGACATACTGCTTTAGTTTAAAGAAAATATTCGAGAACAGAGAAGTTTTTGGAAACCTCACAAAATTTGCTTAATTCTGACTAACATGTAATTTCTTGTGACAACACATCTATGCTCTGTTATTAGGTTATGTTCAGATTTAGGAATAAGAGAATTGTTTTACTTATTTCAGACAGACGATAGGATGGCAGATAGACAAAATGTTGTTAGATTGTAAGTACACATAAAATAAGGTGTGTGGGTTGATATGGTGTTTAATGCCACCCTCAACAATATTTCAGTTATATTGTGGCAGTCAGTTTTATTGTTGCAGAATACATTTCTTTAAAATTCACATTTCAAGTATTTGAACCCAACATAGCATTGCTGGTCAGGATCCTTTGACAATTGTAAAGTAAATTTTTAGCTCACATTGCCAAAGTCAAGGTGAGCTAAATTGCCATCACTTGGCATCTGTCCGTTAACTTTTCACATTTTAATCTTGTCCTCTGAAACCTCTCAGCCAAATGAGCTGAAACTTGGTAGGAAGCATCTATGGAATGTCCTCTCTAAAGATTGGATATTTTGTCCTGATCCATTAATAAACATGGCCGCCACAGGAAATTCTTGTTTCTGATTGGCCGAATTTAAAAAATCTTCTCTGAAACCGCTTGACCAAATAAACCGAAACTTAGTGGAAAGCATCTATGGAAGGTCCTCTGTAAAGATTGCTCATTTCATCCCAATCCATTAACAAACATGGCCACCACAGACAATTCTTGTTATACCCCCCGCAAACAAAGTTTGGGGGGTATGTAGGAATCACCCTGTCCGTCCGTCTGTCCATCCATGTACCTTGTAAGTGCAACTCCTCCTAAATGGCTTATTGGATTTTTATGAAACTTTACACATTTGTAGTACACTACCTGCAGATGTGCATGAAGGAATATGGTTGCTGTCCAAAATTTGAAAGGGGAGATAATTCAACTTATACTTTCACGAAAAGGGGGGGGGGGGGGGACATGTACCTTGTAAGCGCAACTCCTACTAAACTGTTTATTGAATTTTTATGAAACTTTACACAGTTGTAGTACACAACCTGCAGATGTGCATGAAGGAATACTGTTGCTGTCTAAAATTTAGAAGGGGAGATAATTCAACTTATACTTTCACAAAAAGGGGGGGTCGTGTACCTTGTAAGCGCAACTCCTCCTAAATGGCTTATTGGAGTTTTGTGAAACTTTACACAGTTGTAGTACACTACCTGCAGATGTGCATGAAGGAATATGGTTGCTGTCCAAAATTTAAAAGGGGAGATAATTCAACTTATACTTACACGAAAAGGGGGGCATGTACATTGTAAGCGCAACTCCTACTAAACTGCTTATTGAATTTTTATGAAACTTTACACAATTGTAGTACACAACCTGCAGATGTGCATGAAGGAATACCGTTGCTGTCTAAAATTTAGAAGGGGAGATAATTCAACTTATACTTTCACGACATAACTCCATATCCGTTCATTTTTCATAGGTAACTTGCTAATATACCTGTATTCCAAAGTTTGAACATCATAGTGTTGCAAGCGGGGGGTATCACTCAGTGAGGTCACTCACAGTTCTAGTTTCTGATTGGTTGATTTCTAAAAAAGCTTCTCCTCTGAAACCGCTTGGCCAAATGAACCGAAACTTGGTAAGAAGCATCTATGGAAGGCCCTGTATAAAGAATGTGCATTTCGTTCCAATTCATTAACAAACATGGCCACTACAGGCAATTTGTGTTTCTGATTGGTCGATTTCTAAAAATCTTCTCCTCTGAAACTGTTTAGCCAAATGAACCGAAACTTGGTAGGAAACATCTATGGAAGGTCCTCTATAAAGATTGCTAATTTCGTCCCGATCCATTTATAAACATGGCAGCCATAGGCCATTCTTGTTTCTGGTTGGTCAATTTCTAAAAATCTTCTTCTCTGAAACTGCTTATCCAAATGAACCAAAATTTGGTGGGAAGCACCTATGGAAGGTTCTGTATTAAGTTTCCACAAAGCAGAATGAAAGGTGAGCGACACAGGCTCAGTGGGCTGAGCCTCTAGTTCTTCTTGTACTGGAAAAACTTGTGGTTTGGAATTTTTTCTGTCAATTAAAAATAGTTGATAAGGCAATAACATAGTAATTACTTTAAGTTAGGGTTAGGATTTTGGGTGTTTAATGCCACTTTCAACACTATTTCAGTTAAATCGTGGCAGTCAGTTTTATAGGTAGAGTAAACCGAAATACCCCGAGAAAACTACTGACCTGCCTCAAATAACTGACAAACTTTATCTTATAATGTTGTATCGAGTACACCTCGCCTGGGTGGGATTCGAACTCACAACTTTAGTGGTGATAGGCACTGATTGCATAGGTAGTTGTAAATTCAACATTGCTTGATATATTTATTTACTGATTTTTATTTTATATTACAGAGAGCAAATCACCAACCAAAGAGCAGGATGGAATGCTAATTTGGAGAAATCTTGCTGGAATAAAAGTATTGGATACCAAAATAAGAAGATACAAGAAGAATTAAAATTAGCTGCAAAGGCTTCTTTAGCTGTAAGTCAAATACATAAAACTCAAAAAGACTTTATGAAAAGAATTTTTAAACAGTGATGGTCAACAATATTCCACCAATATCAACACACTGAACAACCACCTCTCACCACAAACAATTGATCACAAAGAAGACCACAATATATGACATTGGAAATTCAGATTCTGGCTTGGGACAGGAACAAATATGTGGTGGGGTTAAATGGGGTAATGGTGAACCAAACTTATACAACATTGGTGTTATTACAAACTGACAACAATGAAGGAAAATTCAGGAAATACTTTATTTTAATAAGAACACAATGAATTGTCAATTAGAGTTATCTCCCATTGTATATGTATTTATTTTATTATTCAGGTCAGACAGAGAGCTCTACAGAATTTGATAGCAAAGGAAAAAGAAATTTATGAACAAGAACTCACCTTACAAGGGAAGACATTCTTCAAACAAAGAATATAAAAAAAAAAACAATTATAATTTAAAAATTGAGAAAATTGTATTTTGAATTTCAGGGAAGCAACAAGTTAAAAAAAATCAGTACAATACTTGACAGGCATAAATAACAAAATGTAAATAAAAATATGCATTAAAAAGACTTTTAAGACAGCCTATAAAGAGGGCAATAGTTTAATTTCCTAGCTTTAAAGACAATTATTTCTTCAGACATGTCAAAAGTTGTGATGTAATTCAACATTATACTTTAATCAAATGTCTGCTGTATTTATTGAAGTAAAGTTTTATATTTTTTCTTCATGTACATATAATTATTTTTACAGAGTTAAGTGAATACTGTTGTATGTCTATCTATGTTAATGGTATGTTAAAAAGTCAGCGGAAACATAGTATTTTTCCCTGCATGAAATTTGAAATTTTCAAATTGAAATTAAAATATATCACCATTTCCGCTGAAAAAAGCATGTATTATTTCTTATGCGAAGCATTATAATGAAGTATTAGACCTTATATAATTTATATGTATGGTGCTTTACAAAGAAAAGCTTTAGATGCTGCATCAAAAGTATATTATAATACAATAGCTTTTGACCAAATTAGAATTTTTTGCCTGAAAGTTAAGTGAAAATTGTATTGTGGGTAAGTGCCTTCCAATTCACCCCTACAACTTTCTCTGGCCCTTACCAAAGTATTGTCTCTTTTTATGATGAAATGTCATTACAGATTGCTTATGATATTCCATTTACATACATGTAATTCATTTATATATTGTTACCATTAAAATCTCTTCATAAAACTTTATTATTGTATTTGTTATAGTGAGTGAATGTTGTTAATAACACCAAACCGGATGAGCAATTTTTCAGTTAAAACAGGGGGAGAACAAGTTTCCCAGCTAATAAAAAACTAGTCATAAAGTCAGTCAATTAAAATTATACTCAATTTTTTTTAAAGTAAAATTACATTAAAATTGGTCAGATAATAAATTATGTTGACTATTGATTAGGTGAATTAACTTCCATCTCTGATGTTGCATTATTAACAGTTTATTTAGTGGTTCAAAAGGGTAGGCAGTTCCTGATTCTTATAAGACATCAACTGTGTTATATGTAGTCAAGTCTGGTAAAAGTCTAAACAAAAATCTACATAAAAGGGAAAGATCCATTACCATTTGAGAAAAGGATATTTCGCAATGGGCAACCAGTTCATGACTAGAATTTTTGTAGTGACGACTTCAACCTACTGTAAGAGCAACGTAGCCTCATTTGAGTAGCTTTTGCATTTGCACCTGAACAGTTGTTGAACCACACATGATTGGTAATTAAGGATGTTATTTTGTACACATTTACATATACATCTTGTAGAATTAATATAGTATACTTATGGTAAAGCTCCCATTTCCTTCATTTGTAGGAAGAATGCGGGTGTCATTAAAAACATGCTCTCCTCGTAACTGTTACAAATATGTCAAATTTCTATTACCTACTTCTGATATAGTAATTACGGATGTCAATATTTACTTAAGTGTCATTTGGGATGTCAATTTTAAATATAAATTCCGTTGTTGAAATTTTTTAAATTTAACAAGAATTCTGAGAGTATTGCACATAACAATACATTGTCCCCTACCGGCTGCAAAAATCAGAGGACCTAAAATATTAGAAGTATCACCTTACAGTGACTAGATTTTAAAATACAAGTTCAAGGACCATAACTCAGCCAAAAATCTTTCGACCGGAACGAAATTCGAACATAAACTGTAACTTTATAGATATAGCCACATACCAAATATCAAGTCAATATATCTAAGGACGTCCAAAAAAAATCCAGACAACTTAAAATTTGAACAAAAAATACAAGTTCAAGGGCCATAACTCAACCAAAAATCATTCGACCGGAACGAAATTCGAACTTAAACTGTAACTCATCTAGATATAGCCACATACCAAATATCAAGTCAATATATCAAAGGACGTCAAAAAAAAGTCGGGACAACTTAAAATTTGAACAAAAAATACTACAAGTTCAAGGGCCATAACTCAGCCAAAAATCATTCGACCGGAACGAAATTTGAACTTAAACTGTAACTCATCTAGATATATCCACATACCAAATATCAAGTCAATATATCAAAGGACGTAAAAAAAAAGTCTGGACAACTTAAAATTTTAATGTGACGGACAGACGGACGGAACCTAAAACTATATTACTTTATGTAATATGAAAATATGAGCTACAGACTCCTAGCTGCCTGTATCATTCACTGGTTTGCAAATAGCTACAACGATGCTTTCAGTAAAACAGAAACAAAAATGACCATGTCTGCTTTATTTTTTTGCCAGATCATGACAAAGGAGAAATGTTTGTAAAGAACCTTCTACACATCATTTTTGTTGTTTCCAGAATTTTTTTTCATATTGAAGTAAATAATTATGCCCCATTGCGTCCATATAGTTGATGGATTGTTGGCTAATATCCAGTGAGCAGTAATTCATCTGTATTCAGGACGAACGTCTATATAGATTGTTGGCTAATATCCAGTGAGCAGTAATTCATCTGTATTCAGGACGATTGTCTATATAGATTGTTGGCTAATATCCAGTGAGCAGTAATTCATCTGTATTCAGGACGAATGTCTATATAGATTGTTGGCTAATATCCAGTGAGCAGTAATTCATCTGTTTTCAGGACGAATTTCCATATAGATTGTTGGCTTGTAACAATATAAGGTATCTTCTACCATCCATAGATCATTCAAGCAACGTTTAGGTTCAAACTTTCAGTGACTTCTGACGAGAAAGCTGAAGTTTCAAGAGGACAGATGCCACAAGATGGAAAAAGCCTTACAAGGGATTTTTGATAGCTATAGGTAAGGTAGGGTTATGGTATTTTAACGCCACTTTCAACAATATTTCAGCTATATCGTGGCGGTCAGTTTTATTGGTGGTGGAAACCAGGGTACCCGGAGAAAACCACCGACCTGTCGCAAGTCTCTAACAAACTTTATCACATAATGTTGTATCGAGTACACCTCACCTGGGCGGGATTCGAACTCACAACATAAGTGGTGATAGGCACTGATTGCATAGGTAGCTATAAATCCAACTACCATGCGATCACGATCATGATGGCCCCTATATATAGGTAAGGTATAACAAGAACACTATATTATCATTTATTTTTTTATTGATGGCATAAACAAAATAAATTATATTCAACAGTGAAAATATGCTTCAAAAGACATAACAACACAAGATTTGTAGAAATTGCTACAGGATTTCTGTATTCTGTTTCAAAGTAATTTTTAATGGAGTTTTATTGTTACTTTTAAAAACATAATACCAAAATTGTTTGTCATATCAATAATCTACTTTAACATTGCAACAAAAAAAGGAAGAAGCTAAAATCAAGTCGCCAACCGAAAGCACATGACAATGCTATTTAAATTTATAAACACAGAAAATATATTAATTACAGTAGACTTTAAATTGTGAAAGAAATGTGTATGTATGTATTCTTTATGTTTAGGTATGTGTTCATTATGTCTATGTATGTGTTCCTTGTGTTTATGTATGTAATGAGGAAAACAATATAATACTGATAATGACAAATAACATACATGTACCATGCGACACATGCACAATTACACATACATATATTGTACAATGTAAAATAGATGTAACTGGAATGAATTTTCAACCTTATGACTGATAGTATTCATTTCTATAGCATTTAAAGACGTACTGGTAAATCAGTTGAACAAATTTATGAAGTTCCTCTTCAGACAATTTATTAGAAGAGTTTAAAGATACCAAAGGGGTAATCAGAGTCCGTAATTGAAGGACAGACAATACATAAGGACCAACAACGATCTACAAAACATTGCACATAAAACTAAAGATCGAGTAATACGATTGCAAGTATTTTACTTTCTGAAAATGAAAACTTCTATTTTTCCTTTATTTATTTTTGTCATAGATACATGAGGAGAATTTGTTTAAATGATATTCATGCAGATCTTGGACAACAATAAGTAGATTTGTCTAAATTAAAAATAAGCATTCAATAGAAATATGTCAATTAGGCTACAAGTTCAATAAAAATACACCAACTTACAAGTAATGAGTATGGAATATAACTGTAACTTTATGTAAATACAATATAATGAAGAAATTGGTGAAATGTGAAATCTCTTGTCTTGGTTGAACTCATTTCACTTGTATATTCTGCTGACTAGAAATTTTATTAATGCTGTATGAAGAAAAAATTATAAATTTGTTCATTCAATTTTGTGTGCGAGGACTAAATTGAACAATGAAATCTAAGCTGATCTTAACATAATTGTCACAAAAAGTTCCAAATTATAACATATTTTCTTAATATCTTTGAAAACTTTCACAATAGAGATGTCTACAGTACTAAGACTTGTACCATACACTCAACAGAAAAAAAATAAAAATAAAAAATAAAAATCATCTTGAAGTACATGTATGTATATCCATTATTTCACATCAAATCTGGTCAAATGTATACATGCACTTCAGATTTAATTAATTAACAAATAAAATTCTATGAATAAGTTAAATTAGCATAATACAGGAATGCACAAATATTTAAAAAAATAATAGAACAATAACACAAAAAAATAATCATAACAGTAGTCACCCTAATATAAGGACACTCCCTTTGCAATGAAAAAGTGATCTTATACGAGGTGTGGCCTCTCTTGAGGACAATTATTAGCAGCATTTTTCTACCTCATTTCATCTTAAAATTGGCCTGATAAGAGTAGCAGCTTTTAGTGAGAGGGGCCTTATAAGAGAGGTGGCCTCGCTTGGGGAGGGGACAATATAGCAGCATTTTAATACCTCATTTCATCTTAAAATTGGCCTGATAAGAGTAGCAGCTTTTAGTGAGAGGGGCCTTATAAGAGAGGTGGCCTCGCTTGGGGAGGGGACAATATAGCAGCATTTTAATACCTCATTTCATCTTAAAATTGGCCTGATAAGAGTAGCAGCTTTTAGTGAGAGGGGCCTTATAAGAGAGGTGGCCTCGCTTGGGGAGGGGACAATATAGCAGCATTTTAATACCTCATTTCATCTTAAATTTGGCCCGATAAGTGTAGTGGCTTTTAGCAAGTAGGAGAGGCTTTAAAAGAGGGAAGGGGTGGCTTCTCTTGGGGAGGGGACAATATAGCAGCATTTTAGTACCTCATTTCATTTGGTGGGAGGGGTCTTATAAGAGGGGGACTACTCTATCGAGTTACTAAACAGGGATAATGTCATATATTATCCTCAACTTCCAAGATTCTAGTGAGAGAAAAAAAACTCATCTCCTCCACAATTTTCTCTTGAAATATAACTGACCATTCTATTATATAAATATGGCAAGTAAAACACAGTCTTGTGTCATTTAAGTACATAACAAAGTTTACATACATTTTGTATCATTACAAAGCACCACATAATATTTGTCCACAACAACCAGTTTGTTGTTTATATATCTATTAAGTGTCTATACTGAATGTAAACCATCTTACAATGTGTTTGTACGTACAATGTCTTAGAAATAACACACACGATATATTACTACACATACACGTGTGTTGTACGATGTCTGAGAAATAACACACACGATATATTACTACACATACACATGTGTTGTACGATGTCTGAGAAATAACACACGATATATCACTACACATACACGTAAGTACATTAACTTTACACTTATATATCGTATATAGTACCACTATAAAAATATTGAGTGTTGGTGGTGTAACACAATCTACTGTCACTATGGTTACTACAACACCTTTACGACAATAGTAGGTTGATCACATGGAGACAAATGATGACGTTCCGTCAGGTCGTATCTTATGTTAATCATGTGCTTCTATAGACAAATGATGACGTTCTGTCAGGTCGTATCCTATGTTCATCATGTGCCTCTATCAACCATTTATCCTGGACCTTTATTCTAATCCCATTTATTTTGGGCCGAGCACTGCCTTTTTTTTATTTTTAAGAAAATGTCTATTACATTTTCTTTTTCCAAGTAAAAGTCCATATAAGAATGTGTTTATTATTATTCCATCTTTGCATTTTTAGTTAAATTACCCTTGTTTCTGGCCAATTTAAAATAATATCATTAAAAAATGAACACATCTTTGAACAACAGTTTTTTTCATTTTTTTTTTTATAAAACATATTGTGACAAATTTCCATTGAATCCACTCTACCCCCTCTACTGAACCAAGTAATATCCTTGTTTCTTCTGCTCCATCTATACATTGGGATTGCATCGTTTTGACTGAAAAAGAAATAAAACTAGTATTACTGTGAGCACAGCTCACTAAGATATACCCACCACTCCCCATATCTGTCCAACCTATTTCCATAACCAAAACATTACTGATTGTTCCGACCAAAAATGAAAGGGACCATCCTCTCTTCACCGGTAAGCTGCTGATAAAATTTCAAAACATTCTGAGAAACACTACTCAAGTTATCATACGACATAGGGTAAAAATCCTATTTTCCGTCACATCAAGTCCAATAATTCTGGAACGACAAAAGTGAAAATTGTCAAAAATGAAAAGGATGCTCCTCTCTTCACCGGTAAGCTGCTGATAAAATTTCAAAACATTCTGAGAAACACTACTCAAGTTATCATACGACATAGGGTAAAAATCCTATTTTCCGTCATATCAAGTCCAATAACTCTGGAACGGCAAAAGTGAAAATCGTCAAAAATGAAAGGGATCCTCCTCTCTTCACCAGTAAACAGCTGATAAAATTTTAAAAGATTCTAAGAAACACAACTCAAGTTATCGTACGACATAGGATTTGTCTACAGACGGACGGACGGACATGGTGAAACCAGTATACCCCCCTACAACTTTGTTGTGGGGGTTGTGGGGGGTATAAAGATATGTTTGATCAAATTTAAATCAAGAAAGTAAAAGAATGGTAGAAAGAAAGAACTTTTCTAAGTTTGGAGTATCTTGGCATCCAGTCAAAATCTGTATATAAAGGACACTGGAGGCAACCTGAAAATGTGCCCTTTATCAGCAGTTGCCCTTTATATACAGGTTCAAATTATATGCTTTATCATATAAATGGAGAAAATGAAACTATCCTTTATAGCCAGTGATTTGTTATATACAGGTGTCCTTTAAAGCAGGTTTGACTGTAATATTCTGTATATTTTATTCAGTTTATGTACATATTGTTTTTAGTTTTAGACTGTTAGATGATGAGATTAGACAGCATTAAAAAGGATTTGCCTATCCATCCTATCTTGAATAGCTTTAATTTTAATTTCCACTTCTGACAGGATTTGAAACTTCTGATTGGTAGAGTAGGATCACTGCCTGAGGAAGCAGTTTCAGGAAAAAATATTCACCTATAGCCAAAAAATACCACACCTCTTAATAGAAATGTAAAAATTTTGTGTGTGTATATTTAACCAATGTGAAAAGGTTTCAGTTTGCTTTGTGATACTGTATGCCACAATAAAGGACTGAAGAAATACAATTCTAAGGGAGAGCGGGTGAGTGATTGTTGTTTATTTTTATTGTGCTAACTCACTGAAACAAAATTCCCATGGGTAGACATGTCGCTCAACTCAGACATATTATCCTGATTTTGAGCCAACAAGTCTTTGCTCTTCTTTCTTAATATGCTGCGTCCTTAATAGAGAAACAGTAAACACTAAATTTACAGACTTCCGTTTTTTGAACCCACGATCTACCACATGACAAGCACGCTAACCATTACATCATCAACGTGATTTTACAATTTTACCAGTCGTTATACTGTAATAATAATATACTTACATATTGATTCTGCAGAACTTTTCCTTTGTCAAAATATTCACACCAATCATCAAATTTGGCTCTATAAATCTTTTTAATATTACTCTCTGAAAAAAAATCACACAATATACATGTATATAACACTGCAAGTTAATAAAAAGACAAAATATCTCCATAATGACCAATCTCTTTAAATCTACATTCAACATGGAGTAGATTTCACTACAACATTCAAAACTAATTTTCTTTCATTTAAGTGAGTGAGTTATTATTGTTTAATGCCAAATGAGCAATTTTTCGGCATCACGGCGAGAACAAGTTATATTTTGATGAAATGATGTCGACGTCTGCTTTGTACTACACCAACATGCCGAGTTGGATTTTTATAGTACTAGCTTGCTGAAACAACAGTCTGTGAGTAGACATGTTGCTCCACTCGAACACATTATTCCAATTCCAAGCCAAGCATTCTTTGTGCTGTGTGTTTAGCAGAGAAGCACCAAATACCAATTTTATCGTCTTTGGTTTGACCCAACCAGGGCTTGATCCCACGATCAACAGCACACGAGGCTAGCATGTTAACCATTACATCCTTCACTTGATGACCTTGTACATATGAATGAATGGAAGCTGTGGTGGTACATGTAATACAGTTGTATTATGTAATATATAAACTTGTAATCCTTACTAAAGTTGATTAGAAATGGCATGAATGTTAGTCAACACGAAAAAAATCCATCTATGCCATGTAAAAATCAGATGATAGGACAGTACATTTATTGCTGGTCTTCATCTTACAAATACCACAAGGTATTCAGTGATGAGCATAACTCACATCTTCAAGTCGGTAATAGGTCCTGGATTTTCAACATCAAATGTCATGGTCCCCCCCCCCTTTATGTGTTCAGTGAGTTAAGGTGAGGTGTTCATTTTGTTGTTCGTGGAATTGTTGACCATCACAGTTTAAACTTTCTTTCCATAATTCAGTAGTTAGCAATTGTAATTTGTCACTCTTAAAATTGCAATTTTGGCACCAAATCATTCTTCAATTTAATTTTTTTTTTAAATACTCACCAGTTACTACTTGTACCCTGTATAATGCTGCTATCAAACTAGGATTTTCTAAATCATAAGCCTTGTATGTCCCTTCATCATTCAAAGTCAAATTAGATATAACTAATGAATTCTGATTGTCTACAAAATGGTTGTCATCAAATTTTAACTTCTCAAAACTATCTTTGCCTTTCAATTGTTTTTTCCAGACAATATTTCTTCCAAGAGCACATATGTTTTTATTCATCAAATTCATCTTCAATGTTAAAAATTCTGTCTTGGTTACATTGCGACCATTTTCATCTGTGAATAGAAATAGAATGCAAGATCTATTACTGAGTCACATTTATGAGATATATATACTATGCTACAATATATCCTATATCTTACTTTTTGGACCTAATAAAAAAAAATGTACAAGAACATTACTTAGTATGTTGTCGGATCCTTAAAGATTGTCAAAATTCATTTGTCCTGCATTAATTTGGAATAGGGACACTATGAAACTATGATGTAACAATGTGCAGTCAAAATTGTATTCTGAGATCAATTAAACTGACAAACTGACTATAAACGAATGAAATGTTTACTTCAAGGTATCCATGGAAACAAAGAAGTTTTGACTGCACATATAAAATCAAGGATATAAAAAAATATCTACATAACAATATACACTTACAGAAAAACTCATTCTGGTTTCCTACAGGACTATAATCCATATAACTCCAAAAATCATCTGTATCAGATCTGAAAAAAAAGAAGATAGGTCAGTGTTAAATGTACATTAAATTTTACCAAAAACTCTCAAATGTAAAAGATTCTATGGTTAGTAGATTCTACCCTTGTTTGTGTCCCTAAAAATATACCACTCAATTGCAGGCTAGAGGCCGTTTCACACTCATTTTAGGGTATGGGTTGTGCTCATTATTGAAGACGCTACTGTGACTGTGAAATGCAGAAAAGCAATTAAAGTGTTGTTGCTTTACTTGACTATATGTCTAATTGTAATGATTAAAAGTCTCTCATGTCCATTTACATCCATATCTTTTCTTACTAACTGTAGGAGTTGAAACAGAAAAAGACAATTCAATAAATTGTTGAACACCAAAAACACTACAGGGGTTAAAAAATCCACTGGTCAGAGGTCTGGGACCGGCGATTTGTGGGTTCGGCCCTAACATTTTCTAATCCTGTAAAGACCGACGGACCAGTTGAAACTGTCCAATTACGGACTTGAATTAAATAGGAAGTTAAAAGTCTGAGTGACAGATGTACTGCATAATTTTAATCCAACATTGATTGCCTCTTTTAATATTGTTAACATTGGATTACGTAATCTGAAATAATTCGCTTTAATGCTTTACCAAGTGTGTTTTATTCCATATGAACCTCCGGTAATTAACGGAGCACACACACCCAGGATGGTTATAACAGAATAACTTAAGATCAGTTTTGCGCCTTACAGAAACGGTAATTCTTTCGATAATACTTAAGTGTATTAGTGAAGCAGTTCAAACATAAAAATGGTCAGTCATTGACCAGTTTTTTTTAGGCTAACGGAGCGGCTTGTGATACTGATAACAATAAATTACATAATGAAAAAACACCACAACTAACAAAAGGTCAAAGATATAACAGGCTTAAACGGAAGAGTACATTTCAAACATCATGGAAGGAAAAAATTCCTTGGGTTGAGGCAAGTGGTAAGGCTGATAATCATGGCGATCTAATTTCATTGAAATTAAACTTCTGAAGACATTTTCTGCTCTGTATCTCCAGAAATTAGACTTCCGAAGACATTTTCTGCTCTGTGTCTTTGGAAGTCTAATCTCAACGAGATTACTGGCGATTATGCTAATGAGGATTATGAATTAATATGTGGGGTAAATACTGTAGAATATATCCAGAATTTGCACAAACCCCCCCGCAGTGCTTTATTTAAAGTACCGTACAACCAATATACGAAAATTGACTGTTTGATAGCCCAGACAAAATGAAAAGCAGCATCTGATCAGGTATTAAATTGCCAACCTAAAATAGTCATTTTAAATATATGTCACTCAGTTACTACTACAGGGGTAAGTTCATTTTGTGTTCAACAAATTTGATTTCCTCCATTCCGATATTCAGGACCAGTAGAAAATTTGTCAGGATCAGTAGATTCCTGGTGTTCACTGGTCCTGGACCAGTGAACTTTTGGGAATTTTTTTAACCCCTGCACTAAAAATGTTAAAATGAACATTTCATGATTTGGTATTAAAAATGTAACAAGATGAACTGTGAGCTAATGCTCACCTATGATACCCCCGCTCTTCGACAAACAGGAAGTAGGAATCTGACGGGTCAAAAAACGCTTCCCACAATATGGGGTACCTATATGAAGCTTGTGACCAAATATCAGATCTCTGCCATCAATAGTTGCTGAGAAAAATGTGCATATATGTTCAATGTGTATAGAAACCAACTAAGTCGGCAAAAAGGAAGTAGGAATCTGACAGGTCCAAAAACACTTCCCACAATATGGTTTACCCATATGAAGCTTGTTACCAAATATCAGATTCCTGTCATCAATAGTTGCTGAGAAAAATGCGACGAAAAATGTGCATATACAAATGTATGTTAAATGTGTATAAAAATCAACAAAATCGGCAAACAGGAAGTAGGAATCTGATGGGTCCAAAAACGCTTCCCACGATATGGGGTACCTATATGAAGCTTGTGACCAAATATCAGATTTCTGCCATCCATAGTTGCTGAGAAAAATGCGACGAAAAATGAGCATATATGTTCAATGTGTATAAAAATCAACAAAGTCGCCAAACAGGAAGTAGGAATCTGATGGGTCCAAAAACGCTTCCCACGATATGGGGTACCTATATGAAGCTTGTGACCAAATATCAGATTTCTGCCATCCATAGTTGCTGAGAAAAATGCGACGAAAAATGAGCATATATGTTCAATGTGTATAAAAACCAACTAAGTCGGCAAACAGGAAGTAGGAATCTGATGGGTCCAAAAATGCTACCCACAATATGGTACACCTATATGATGCTTGTGACCATCAACAGTTACTGAGAAAAACGCGACGAAAAATATCTTGGACGGACGGATGGACAGAGGTAAAACAGTATACCTCCCTCCCCCTTCGAGGAGCGGGGGGGTATAATTAGGGGAACAAGAGTTTATAAATACTTAGCTAGTTAAAAGTTAGATATAAACTATCATGCACCATTCTACTGAAGTGTCAGTTTATTTTGTAATTTATTTCTGTATTTACTGGGGGTATATGTATTTTTTAAGAGAAGAAATATGTACAGTATATTCTTTTTTCATAAATTAAATAATTGTTAATTAATTAATATACAGTCAAACCTGTAGATAAAGGAAAATGTAGCCTTTATGAGCAGTTGCCCTTTAAATACAGGTTAAAATTATATACACTATTCATTAATGGGGAAAACTGTATTTTGTCTTGGCACTTACACATGACGATAATGTTCACATGAATCTTTAAACTTATACCATACACAATGAGGATCATAAACACACGAGTCAACATTGTGATGCTCCATACAATCGTTTTGGACATTGATCTGGGTCACAGCATGATCTGTTCCTATGTATACATATTTATCCTGTAAAATAAAACGTAACTATGACTATGCCCATTTTCTTCCTTCTTCAATTGCATTATTTTTATTTCATTTGAGTGAGTGAGTGATTGTTGTTTAATGCCAAGTGAATAATTATCCAACTATATATGGGTTTGACCCAACCTGGCCTCGAACCTACCATCTACCGCACTCGAGGCGAACATGTCATTGAAGTCATGGAAATTTCTTTGAGATCTTATAAAAAATAACTCATGGTTCTTCTGCGAAATATGCATGATACCTGTCTTCCACCTACGTCTTAAACAACCAAGTTTAAAAGGCTTTTTTACTAGGACAGACATATTGAAATGTTTAAATATCTTTTCAAAGAAAATAAAAATGGGAGGTGCACATCAGTAGACTAGTCTATGGGAAGGAAAGTGTTGGATAAAGTTCTTCAGGTGCTTGCATTTGTGTTTAATATTCTTAAGATTTGAAGAGAAAATGGCACATACATGTTGTTTCAGTGACCAAATAACTTGTGTTTGATCATACGGTAAATATATACTGGAAACATGTGTGTTAAACTGTGTGCCTGTATCTTGTGATAAAATCTTGTAAACTTGTCCTCTATCTGTAAAAAGAGAATAATTAGCCTCTTGTTAATTGCAATATAAACATGCAAGTTAACATAAAAGTTTTAATGTGAACACAAAAGACAATTCTTTCACAATATTATTTTGTAGAAGTGTAAATATAAGGTTCTCTGCTTGAACAGACATAATACATGATCCAAGTCAGAAATTATAAAACATATATGTAAATTATATTAAGTGGCAACAATTATCATCCGGTTTTTAGTGGGTTTCATGTTGCTTAATTCTTAGTTTTCTGTGTAGTGTTTTGTGGAGCATTGTTTGTCTTTCTGTCCTTTTCATTTGGTCATTCAGGGTGGACAACGTACGTCATACTGTAACTGTATATTTGTTCCGCATAATAAATGTTCCAACTGGAACAAACGGTATTATAATAAAAGTTCCTTGGATAAAATATTATGTGATATTTATTCCATGCCTATAAGTTTTTCCTCTACATTATTTACAGGTAATAATATTATAGAAAATTACAGGTAAATCATGTGACATGATACACTTGATTGATTTTTGTTAATTTGATGAGTGTTGACAGGACATTTATAAACACATGCACTCAGGTGAAATTGTCTCATCAAAAATAAATGTGAAATGGATTCAGCAGAATACAATAAGATATTTACATACTTAAATGATGAAACATACATTAAAGGTAAGATTTATTATTAATAATGATATTTTTTTTATGTTATTTTATTATGAAAAGCAATATAAACAATTCTAATTTGAATAGTTTGAAAGAATTTTTCTAGCTCCAAAGCATAAATGTTCAAGTTATTCACTAAAAACCCCAAATGTTCCGGCCTACATTGAATTATAACATTGTTAAGAAAAAGAGCTTTATCACAAAACAATGTTCCTATATGGAATTTTTATTACATAACAAATGTTCCTAAATGGAATTTTTTTTACATGCCATGAGCTAATACTTTAAGCATAATATTTGTTGCACTGAAAATGTGCTATGTAACAATTCATGTTTATAATAAAACGTTGAAATAAATTTAAAAATATTTATCCTATTTTTGGAAATCTCATTAAGTGCCATGATCTAAAAGTTCTAGTATAATATATTATGCACCGAAATTTTATTATGTAACAAAAGTTCCTAACAGGAACTTTTATTATATAATAGTGTATCCAATGTTTAGGAAATTTCCTTATATGTCAACATTCTTTATTTATTCCAGCATAATATTTGTTGTGCAGAAATTTTGTTATGTAATATCTTATCCTACGTCTTGGAAATTTCCTTATGGCTTAGGATGAAATATTATATAATGGAAGTTCTCATTGGAAATTTTGTTACATTACAAAAGTTCTGCGGAACAAATATTATGCCGGAACTTATATCTCATGACAATACATCTGGGTATTTTTTTTATCGAAAACTTTATAATGGCGGAAATTTTTCAACCATCTGACAAAATAAAACTCATTTTTATACTATATTAACAACGAACCGGTATGATAAAAGCCAGACCAAAGTACCCTACGGACTTGTATGGTACTATTTACATCGATAATATTTAAAAAACTGTTGTCATTTGTCTAATCATTCCGACAATATTTCCTTTTGATGCTATATCCAGCATAAAAAAATACCCGGATGTATGACGTACGTTGTCCACCTTGGATCCAGCATCAAAAGGAAATGTTGTCAGAATGATTAGACAAATGACAACAGTTTTTTGAATATTATCGATGTAAATAGTACCATACAAGTCCGTAGGGTACTTTGGTCTGGATTTTATCATACAGGTTCGTTGTTAAAATAGTATAAAAATGAGTTTTATTTTGTCAGATGGTTGAAAAATTTCCACCATTATAAAGTTTTTGATAAAAAAATACCTGGATGTATGACGTACGTTGTCCACCCTGTCATTGTATTGTTTGTACTTCAATTTACATCTTTTGATTACCCATTTGGTATATTCAAATTTTTCTTCAGCATTTTTTCAATAATAATTTGGTGACAAGATTTTGTAGTGGAGAAGGCCATGATTTCGAGGAGAGATAAAATATAGAGAAATACAATACACAAGAAACTGTCTTACATAACGTAAAAGTTAGGCACAGCTGGTGGTAGGTGGCCACGTTCGTATGTCTTATGTGAAAAAAAAGTTTTCATGATAGATGACTGGTTTCTATAATAATTAGATCAGTACAACCCTTCCCCTCCACGAAACAGTATTAATCTTGTAAGGTTCTTATAAAGTAAAGAGATATACAATTAAACTTGGAATTAAAAACTAGTTCCTGAATAATAAAATTACAAACTAAATAACAGATGGTGTTTGTGTCATATTATTATGGTGTGGCCCTTTGAAAAAGACCTTTATCAAGGAAAACATTTATTTATTGTGGAAAACATGGAACATTTTATGGGCGTTTTAAAGAACACCAGAATGTGATTTCTTCATAGATTTTTCCTTGATAAAGGCCTGATAGCCATAAACTTTGGATACAGAGCAAGAATATTGAACATTTACTATATTATTTTCACTATTTGGAAAAAGAATTTGAACTAGAATAATCTAGTGTCTGTCATACTAACTGGATCCAGCATAAAAGACATAAGCCGTTGATGTATCAATAACTTTGGATTGATGTACTGGAGCATATTCCATCTCTAGTTGTTGGAGCTCTTCACCAGGGAAATAGAAAAGTGGTTTACCATACTTTTGTTGTATAGCATCATGCATGAGTGGATGATCGACGATGAATCCCAAAACTGTATCAGCAATTTTCATAGAATCATTTTGACACTAAAAATGTTAAAAAAAAAGACATAATTATCAAACATTTGTAGAGATGTTTTATTTAATAGATAAACTGTAAAATACATTGTCAGGAAACAGTTCATAGGTCAACTATCTAATTTTTCTCTATAAAAAATAATTTGAAGTGAATAACAAACTTTTCACTCTATCAGTCTTATATGGACACTTCAGGTACTAATTAAATGTTTAAATGAGGAATCTATTTGCTTCACAGTGAAATTTTGCAATCTACTTTATTACATTGACGTCTACAGTACATTACTAACCACTCCTGGCCTGGGTGTCGGTACATCTGTAGCTGCAGTCCAAAATGACATGTCAGTTTTCTGAGTTTTAAATTGACCCTGATCAAACACAGCATCAATATCTTCCTTGTCAAAAGCACATATAGCTGAAGCTGGTAATCCATTCCTATCAAGACAAAAAACAATCTTAGAAACTCTTAAAGGAAAAAACTTCAAAACTCTTTTAGTATTACAGATCAATAACTTGATTAAATAAACAATCACACCATTTAAAATGATTCTACATTATTGTGCAGTCTGTCCAGATTACACAACTCTGTTTTTGCCCCAAAAAACCAACAACAAAAAAATCTCAAAAATCTCTATTGACAATATAATACTTTAAGCTTATAGTATGTTTGTTTACGGTGCTTAATACCACTTTCGACAATATTTCAGTTATATCGTGGCAGTCAGTTTTATTGGTGGAGGAAACCAGAGTACCCAGAGAAAACCACTGACCTGCTGCAAGTTACTGACAGGGTTCTAACTCACAATGTTAGTGGTGATATGCGCTAATTGCATAAGTAGTCGTAGATCCAACTACCATATTATCATGAACATGACCGTCCCAAGCTTATAGTATATATAGATTGCATCAAATAATTTTTTTTTTAAATCTGTGCTGCAAATATTTCATGAAAATTGATTTGAAGATGCTTGCATAATAATACTTACGCATTTGTTGTGAATAGTCCATAAAATGTTTTATGATCTATTGTAGCAACATCCTCTGTTGAAGAAAAAAAAATCAAAATATGAAGTACTTCAATTTACAAAAATAAGAATAAACAATATGTCTGTCTATCATATTTTCTGTACACAAGGCTATGCAAATTCTCTACAGACTTATATTGGAAAGAGCTGTTCATATAACTTATAGACAAATTGGACATTTTCCCTTTGATGTGTGTCGCTGATAAAGTCTGGATCACAGACCCGATCTTAATTAACAAAATATTAGGTCAGTTTGTAACTTGCATGCGCAAGAACTGACTCGGATATTGAAAAAAATAAGAACGACAGCCTTGAAGATCTCGTCTGTGTCAACCTTCCGTTATTCTATATGTATCAATACAATAAATCAGAAAAATGTCATACATACTCTTCAATAATAAATTGAAGAAAACTTTCATACTATCTGAGATTCTTGTACAAGTCTTTATTTTGAGTTAAGATTCCAGAATAGTTTTGCAGTCTATTAAAAATTATATAATTTGAGGTTTCTAAGGAAAGGAAGTAATTTGCAGTGTACTGGAATTGTTTTTTTTTACTGTATACAATACATTTTACAAATGAGCTTTGATTAACATGTCAATACAGTCAAATCTGTATATAAAGAGCACTGAAAGGAACTTGAAAATGTGTCCATACGAGCAGTTGCCCTTTATATACTGGCTCAAATTATATACACTATTCACTAAGTGATTCTTTTTATATACAGGTGCCTTTAATTGTAAATTGAAATGTTAAAAGTCCACCCAGTTCATTATTGTGACAGCTGAAGCCCCTAGACTGGCTTGATGCTGTTTATCTTTTATAAAACCAGTACATGTGCAGATATAGGACAAATAATAACCATCCATTTTATTAGCTGTTGTGTAACTTATTTGCAAGTAACATTACTGTGTCAACTGTCACCGATTCCCAAAATGGATTCTCTAAATCAATCAAATGTAGTTTTTGTTTATCTTATAATTCTTAAAACAGATTTACTTTAGTTGTTCGATACAAACTTTCAAATATATTTGTACTTCCTGGTCTGGATGCACAAAATGCTTGATTCAGAATTCGGCCTGTGAATACATGATCATTTCTTAATATATATAGCTTAACGACAGGGAACCAGTGTACTGAGTGTCCATTTCTGGTTTGATGATGTTTAATGTCACTTCCAACAATATTTCAGCTACCTCGTGGTGGTCAGTGCCCATAGAAAACCACTGACCTGTCGCAAGTCACTTTATCACATAATGTTGTATCAAGTACACCTTGCCATGAACAGGGTTCTAATAAAGACTTACGTATAACATCAAAATAAGAAGGGAAAGCTCCTGATAAAGAACAATTTAGCCTGGCTTTCTGATAACTTGTCCATTTATTTCTCAACAATGAATCACCACCAGTATCTTTCTGTAAAACAAATGATATCTTAGGCTATCAAATAAGTATACAAGATGCAACAAATTGTTTGAATTCAAGGCAAAACAAGCTAAAAATACAAAAATTATGATCATTTTGTAGTAATTTTTATTACAAGTAATGGCATCCATCAGACAGAAAAATGTGTGTTGGACACTGCTTTAATAAAGGAACCACATAAGAACAATTGTAGTTTAAATTGGTCCAGAGATTTCAGAGTTGAGTATTAAAATATGAACCCGTCACTGAACTGAAAAGCACTTACCTTACAAAATTTGCCCACACGTGAGTATAATTTGCTTTCAATGAATTCTGTTTCTACAGCTATTTCTCTGAAGAAAAAGAAGACCCTGTCTTCAACATCGAAAGAACCAGCAAACTGTGGGTCTGAAAAGAGGATAATATAAAAATAAAAGACTTTAAGAAACAACTTCAAACTGTACATTAAGGTCAGGTTATGGTGACCTTATTTTATTACTGCTCACAATGTGTATTAAAACCACGTTTCACGATATAATGACATGGAATATTTAAGTCATTTTTTTTTTTAAGATTATTACGATCTGATTAACAAATGCGTCTACTGCCATCTCTTGTTGATATATTGTTTGTAAACTTGATCTCATCATGAATATGGCCGGCATACTGCTCACTTGAAGTCAAACATGAACAAAATCAATAAATATTTTTTTCTTTTTTAAATTACAAGACATTTTACACAACACTGTCTTTATCCAATTAAAATTGTGATCAATCTTTTATGCTAGAGTTATGTCTCTTTGTAAGCTGGACTGTTTTCATATTAATACACCACAAAATGGGACCTATAAAAAATGGGATAAAGCTGGTCAGTGACTTGCGGCAGGTCTGTGGTTTTCTTTGGGTACTCTGGGTTTCCTCCACCAATAAACTGACCACCATGATATAACTGAAATATGTCCTTTATGTACAGGTTTAGCTATATTCAATTAATTACCTTTCATCCATTTATTGCTAAAGACACCTTTCATGTATTCGTTAACATTTCCATCACCGTCCTTCTTTTTAATAGGTCTATATACTGTTGATCTGTCAAAAGCTGTAGCACCATAATACATTAATTCTTCATTATCTGGATTTCCAGTTTCTAAAATTAGAAAATGGGTTAGGGGTTATGGTATTTAACGCCACTTTCAACAATATTTCACTTATATCATGGCGAAAAAATTAGAAAATAAATACAGTACATGCAACATGAAATATTTTAAAATGCTGTTGAATTTCTAGGCAGCTAAATTAAATAAAATATTTTTTGTTGTTGCTTGTGTATTAAAGTTCAATTTTGCTTCGCTTCATTCTAAATTCAATGTTAAATTATATTTCATTAGATACTTTACTTGGATTAAAATTATAGCTGTTATAATAATCCTTAATATTTCATTTTGTGGTTGTTATCTGACAATACTGATTTTGTAGAGCAGAAAGGTGAGAAAACTTGTATAATCATGTACTTGTCTAACATCCTGATAGCTATCCTGTAAAATTATGTATCAAAACAACAAAGATGTCCAGATGTAGTGCTTATCGGCAGAAGTAAAAAGTACCGATCAACTGCAGGCTATGGACGATTTCACTCGTTTTGGGGTGTGGCAGAAGTAAAGAGCAATGTTCAACTGCAGGCTAGGGGTAGCTTAATACTCATTTTGGGGTGTGCGTTGAGCTCATTGTTGAAGACCCTTCTGCGACTGAAATGTGGAACTGCAATAAAAGTGCTATTCCTTTAATTTATTTGTGTCTTAGTGTTGGATAGTCTCTCATGTTACTTTACATCCATATCATTTCTTACTAAATGTATAGACAAAAGATCTTATATTACATTACTTCTCGACATTTGGAAGTCAGAATTAGTGAAATGTATGTATGTAATACTATTTACTTACTGACATATATAACTGTAAGGTTACTAAATGGATCATCAGAACAGGCTGTACTACCCAGGTAACTTGTTGAATAAGAATTACCATTGTGAGTTAAATTATACCCTGCTGGGCTGAGTGCATTAGTCCCACATAAAAAATATTCTGGACTACTTGAATCTTTTGTTTTAGTTATAAAACGTATATGATTTTGACAGTTTGGTGTCTGAAAGTAAAAACAAGAAAAAATGTCAGAACCAATAATTAAATATTCATTGAACAAGTGTAGACAATGGTCTGGTTTGGTTTATGGTGTTTAATGCCACTTTCAACAATATTTCAGCTATATTGTGGTGGTCAGTTTTATTGGTGGAGGAAACTGGAGTACCTAGAGAAAACCACCAACCTGTCGCAAGTAGACAATAAAAAGATATTTCTTTGGTCATCTACAAGTCCATCGAGTTAAATTTGTGCAAATATATTTACAATATTTTTCAACATTACACCCTATAATCTGATTCACACTTCTACTCTTTATGCCGTTATGGTTCATTTTACATAATATTACTTATACTTATTCTAATATGACATCCTTCATAGGCTATAGAAACAATTCTGTTATAAAATTCCTGATACACAATGTATATCAATGCACATGTATATTGCTGTACAAATTGTGACCATCATTCTTGAATGATTTCATGTATTTTTTTCAAGTATTCCAGAGCTTCGGTACATTATATAAAAGGCCCCTTATTCCAGAGCTTCGGTACATTATATACATTAAAAGGCCCCTTATTCCAGAGCTTCGGTACATTATATACATTAAAAGGCCCCTTATTCCAGAGCTTCGGTACATTATATACATTAAAAGGCCCCTTATTCCAGAGCTTCGGTACATTATATACATTAAAAGGCCCCTTATTCCAGAGCTTCGGTACATTATATACATTAAAAGGCCCCTTATTCCAGAGCTTCGGTACATTATATACATTAAAAGGCCCCTTATTCCAGAGCTTCGGTACATTATATACATTAAAAGGCCCCTTATTCCAGAGCTTCGGTACATTATATACATTAAAAGGCCCCTTATTCCAGAGCTTCGGTACATTATATACATTAAAAGGCCCCTTATTCCAGAGCTTCGGTACATTATATACATTAAAAGGCCCCTTATTCCAGAGCTTCGGTACATTATATACATTAAAAGGCCCCTTATTCCAGAGCTTCGGTACATTATATACATTAAAAGGCCCCTTATTCCAGAGCTTCGGTACATTATATACATTAAAAGGCCCCTTATTCCAGAGCTTCGGTACATTATATACATTAAAAGGCCCCTTATTCCAGAGCTTCGGTACATTATATACATTAAAAGGCCCCTTATTCCAGAGCTTCGGTACATTATATACATTAAAAGGCCCCTTATTCCAGAGCTTTGGTACATTATATACATTAAAAGGCCCCTTATTCCAGAGCTTCGGTACATTATATACATTAAAAGGCCCCTTATTCCAGAGCTTCGGTACATTATATACATTAAAAGGCCCCTTAAAATGTTTGTCTTGTTTTCTTTACGGAAATAATACATAGATGTCTAGGATCAACTTGACTTCTATAAATTGTAAAATTCTTAAAGAAATATCTAGATTAAGAAATTTCTAACAAGGCACTGCATATGATAAAACAAATTTTGATGTGATCCTAACTCCAATTCATCAATCATCTGTGAAAAGATGCTCAAAATGTTCTTTTACTTTTTTTTAAAATCAAAAACTTAAGATAAAGAGACACAACTGTTAAACGTTTAATTGATTAACACAAATTTGATCTATATGTTATGAGCTTAAAATCTTTAGTTTTAATGAAAAACGGTTGGAAGAATGCAACGAACGACTTTAAAAATGTGCATCTTCTATGGTTCAATGAATAAAAGTTGGCTTAATTTCAAAACAACAGATTTCGTTAATAAAATTTAATATATAAACTTCCTATATTATTGATTCTTGATTGTTTATTGTACTATCAATTATGTAGATACAAATTGAAAAAATTCAAGAATTCTTGTCTGAATTTATTTATGGCTATTAGTTGATTATTTGTTTGGTTAGAAATCCTATCCACTATTATCAGTTCCCATTTCTCGCCTATATGAAATAAGTTGAAATTTTTATCATTGGCATTTCCACAACTATATTCTTTTTTAGTTGATTATTCTCAAGAGGAAAATTACTGCCATTCACATAATTCAGGCATACAATTTTTGTACAAGAAGAAATATGTTAAAGAAATTTATTTGTAAGAGAAACTTCAAAGCTTGATAAAATCTTGTAACAATATCTAAAATCCTTTAAAAACATGCGTAATAGTCATAGAAATATATGTATCTGCAAATTTTAATATCCTTTATTATGTCTGTAATAATTAAGGAAATAAGGTATGTTTGACTTGTCCATTTCTTCATTTCCTTGGTTGTTTAATTTTTGTGCCTTCATACATGTATTAAGAATTTGCAAAATATATTGTGTATTGTATTCAATATGGTATAAATCTTTTTAATTTTTGGAGAAGACATAACAAAGTTGGGGAAAAACAGTTGTTTGATCAAACTGTTGTAAAAGTGTCAATGGTGTTGACAACAGACTGTGATGACAAAATGAGCTAATAATAATATTACTTACCTCTGGTTTTTGATAAATACAATAATTAAGTTTATTTGCATCAGGTTTTAGTTCTATTACTTGCTGTAAAAAGAAAAAAAAACATGTCAAAAGTATTTTTTAATACATTTTTCTTTTAAATGTTTTCAAGGAACACAACTTAGTAACTTTTCAAGGGACATAACTTGGTAACTTTTCAGGGGACATAAGTTGTTAACTATGTCAATGAAATCATCATAAAAATAACACATGACCTTAATTCTTAATTTTATTAATATAACCACACAAAAGAAGAATGATTATGTTAAATTAAAATTGAGATATCACTAGGAACAATTAGATTAGTAATTTCTATAATGTCAGGAACCATAACTCTTGAGAAAGGTAAGTGGCATCACAGCAATTCAAGAAAGAATGATGTTACTCCATATGAAATTGAAGTAATCATCCCTACACTAAACCATTCATATTAGTTATTGCTATACTTTCAAGGGGCATAACATTGCAATGGCAAATGGTATCCCAAATAAAATTGAGCATGATATGTATTTTGTTACAGATTGCTATCATACAAAATAACAATGATAAATTTGTCAGTGACTTGTGACAGGTCGGTGGTTTTTTCGGTTTCCTTCACCAATAAAACTGACCACCATGATATAACTGAAATATTGTTGAAAGTGGTGTTAAGCCCTAACCCTAAAAGTCGGTAAAGCTAATTAGAAATAATCTGGAAACCATTGTTTTCTGAAGGAATGATAGACAAAGCAATATGACATTATTTAGAGAACATAAGCTAAATGTTTTGTTCCTATCTTCAACATAATAAGCTTTAATTGTATCTTGATTCACTATTGATTCATGTAAATATTAAACAACCAATAGTAACAGTCTTAAACCAACAGATTCTACATTCTAAGCTAGTAGTAAGTAAACTATGATTTTTTTTTTTTTTGTGTTCAGTATTTGAGGTGAGACATAGTTGTTCACTTTGTTGACATTGATGGAATTGCTGATCATCATTGTTTAAACCTTCTTTTCACAATCATAAAAAAAAGTGATTTTCTGAACAAAGTTTACTGCAAATTTCAATGCTGACTTTACTAGAGATTATTGATCTGATTATGGGGTTTGGGTTATGGTGTTTAACACCACTTTCAACAATATTTCAGCTATATCGTGGCTGTCAGATTTATTGGTGAAGGAAACTGGTGTATCCGGAAAAAATCATTGACCTGCCGGAAGTCACTAACAAACTTTATCACATAATGTTGTATGGAATACACCACGCCATGAGCGGGATTTGAACTCACAACTTTAGTTGCATAAGTAGTTGTAAATCCAACTACCATAGGATCATGACCATGACAGCACTGATCTGTATGACATTTAACAATGAATACAAGAAGATGTAACACGACCATTACTAAATATGGACTATAAATAGATTGTAGTACTACTTATATATTCTGTACTTACAACTTCTGTTGATATATCATTTAAATCTAAAATGGTAACTTTATTCCTGGAATAGATCAAATATACATCTATTTAATATTAAAATTCACAGGAAAAGAGATTTTTCCAAAAAATAAAAGTTTTTCTAGTACCGGTATTCTAAAATTCTATTTTGAGTTAAGTACCCGTATTTATCTATATCTATATTTGTACAAGGTAACAACATGTACCATGATGTTACAAAAAGTAATCAGATACCCTGCATTAACCATGCTTTATTGTAGGATAAGGGTAGAGTAGTGTTATGGTGTTTAATGCCACTTTCAATCACATATGATAAGAACAAATTCCTGGAAGATTCTAACCTTAAAATATCAAAAATCATAAAATCATGTAACATGTCAATTAAACTCCAGGGAACATCTTACCACTTAGGTATCCATATATCCTTTCTTATTTTTATTACTTTTATATCCCTTAGCCAAAGACTTCTCACTTGGGTCACACATTAATAACAGAAAGTGTCTGACATCTGTGGCTGTGACAGTATGTTTATTAGTAGTTAATTCTACATTTATATGTAATTATCACTAAGAGTAATGAGTTTGACTCCTGTCCATGGTGTGATATACAATAATGCACTTTATAAAAGTTTGTATAGGTTATTGTCCAAAGAACGGAGAATGTTGGGTTTTTATACCATTCTAAGAAGTAAGGTTTAAATGGAGCACAGTATTATACGACCGCAACATGTCAACAAGGGAATGTTGAACAAGTGGATATTAAAATCAATTTGTATTTTGGTTGACACAGTAAGGTTAAGGTTATGGTGTTTAATGCCACTTTCAACAATATTTTAGTTATATCATAGTGGTAATTTTTGTTGGTAGAGGAAACCACCGCTTGACACAGTAAATTGATGGATGCAGCAATATGCTGGAGACAGTAATGTGAGCAATCGCATTAAAAATGTTATTCATCATCAATTTCTCAATATGTTGTACATAATATTTGCTCTGATATAACTAAAATATTGTTGATAGTGTTGTTTTACATCCATACTGTGTCAATCGTTATTCCATTGCAGAAAGAAGGGGGGTACAACTAATACAATAAAGGAACTATAATACATGTATTCTGTTTTCTTAGTGATGACCCTGCATCTGAGAATTAAAATCTACAAAAATGCATTACATAAAAAAATATCAAAACAAAGATGTCCAGATACAGGGTTTATCAACAGAGGGAACTTTTTAGAGTAAGGTCAACTGCAGGCTAGAGGTCACTTCACACTCATTTTAGGGTTTGAATTATACTCATTATTGAAGACCTTACTGTGACAGTGAAATTTAGAACTGCAATAAAAGTGCTGTTCCTTCACTTTAACTTGTGTCTCAGTGTAAAGTTGGATAGTCTCTCATGTTCATTTACACTGTACATCCATATCTTTCCTTAGTAAACACTATACATATCTCCATTAGGTCTGACACATCAAGTTTTAAAGTGGTCTGTTTCCATATTTATTACTTTATTCCCACATTTAACACCAACACAATTTCCCCGTTAGATTTGTTGCTGCATGTCAATGTCTTTCTTGTATTCTGAGTATTTTACAAAGGTATACATTCAGTTCATACTGGAAGAAATATTGACTAAATATACTTACATAGAACCAACAAAAAGTCTGTTTGCTACAGGATCAACCATTAAGTAGCGATAGTATGATGGCTGTGATGAATCTGATGGATATGTCGTTACATTTATATCTGCAAAATAAATATAAATATATTTAATTTCATTAATGATAGAAAAAACATACAATTTTAATTAAATTTACGTAATACATTTTTGTGTAGTTGATAAATTGTTTGTTTGTTGGTAAAGGTCATCTTTAACAATGTTTCAAGTATACTCATATTTGGAAAGCACTGGCATTATTTCACTAAAAGGGGAGGTTTAGACTGATAAAACTAGTTTAACACAGCCACATTTTATTGAAGTGTCTGTACCAAGCCAGGAAAGAGTGGTAATGTATATATGAGTGTTTTGAGTATCGATTTGGCCTCCTTCTATGATTTTTTTATTAGATTTTGGAGCTGTTCCTAGAGTGTGGCAATTTTTGCTTTTCATTTCAAAACACCAATTAAATCAAAACCCATAGTAAATGATGCATACATTATAAAACCCACTTTAGTTTTATTGGCAGTTATTCAAAAGGTTCTTAAAAATAACATACTTTTTAAAGTGGTACTTGCATAAAATTTTGACTCATAAATCAAGTCTTTATACAAGGAAGTGGCTGAAATGTTTAATTAATTAAAAAGTATATCTAAGAGCTGGTAACAGTCTCCTCCTTTTATTCATCTAGGAAATAAACACAAGATCTTGCAATTTTGTGCTACACACCCCAAAAAGGACAAGACCTTTATTTGAACCTCTTAGCATTGAAGAATAAAAAAAAATATCATGATTAAGTTTTACTTACTAACTGAACAACACTTATTTAACACTTGACATAATTATGACACCATGAAACATTTTATCATTGATTTTGAACATAATAAAATATAAGTACCAGCATGAACACAGAACTACCGGTATTGTTAATATTGCATTTGGTAGAAAAAAAAATGTGGCTGTGTTGGCTCTGTAGGTGTGTTTTACTCCTTTTGGTATATTTATAGTAACAACAGCCATATTGAATATATCAGTAATTTTAAAATAGGCAACCTAAGGATAACTTGGCCCATCTTTGTTTCCAAGTGGTTTCAGATAAGAATTTCTTTAAAGTTTGCGATGTATGACATAGGAGGCCAAATGATGGCAAAAGCTCACATGGCCTTTGGCCAGGTTAGCTAAAAAGGTGTTTTAATATTATCTCAAACAAGTGATAAAAAAAACTCTGGCAAGGCATTGCACTCTACATAATTACAGTAACGAATAGCTCAGTGACAAGATCACCACTTGTTGGGTTGTAATTAAAATATAAAACAGTCATAAGCTATCTAGTATCTTCAGAATCTAAATTCTTCAGATAACCCTTACAAACAATCTAGATACAGGGTTAATTGTAGTTTTCTACAAGACAACCTATTTGTGAAAATTGTACTATTTGATTTTTTTTTTAATTTAATGTTTTTTGTTTAAAAAAAACCCCCCAACAACTTCTAAATGACTGTCAAGACGAAGAGACTACTAATCTATTAAATGCCAATGTCATCAATATCAGCAAAAAAAATAAAATAAAATAAACAATATTCCATCATGTATGTCTACTAAAAAAAAGTAATATAAATACAACTAACAGATATACAAGTCTCTTAGTAATAATATATTACAAACAAATTTGCTTACAACATAAATCATCTGCAAAATTAAAAACTTAGATATCAAATTTAGTGTGCACAACACGTTTCTGGAATAACCTTCATCAGGTACCCTCAAAGCCAAAAGATTGAAAAGTCAAATATTTTTAAAGTTTTTGGGAGCAACTATTCTAGGTGGATCATGTGAATTTGTCAAGAATCTTTTTTAGTCACATTAAATATTTGAAAAATCAGTATTTTTCTCTCCTGAATTTCACCTCCTCAAAAAAAAACTCAGACTGATTTGTTTTTTCCATCAAACAAAATGTTCAGAGCAATTCTTCATAGTAACTGATGTTTTTGTCAACAATGATGACATACATTTTGTAGGTGGAACCAAAAATACCATAAGATAACAAAAATTTTGTCAAAAAATATGTATATTATGCATCATAGACTGCAAATTTACAAAATAGCATGTCGTGTTAAATCAAAACATCTTGTTTTACTAGTTTTTTTTCTTAAGGTGGACACATTTACAACATTGCACAACAAAAACATATGGACTTTAATGTGCATCTGACAAATAATCTTTCACCTACATGACGCATGGCATAGGTGCTTGCTGAGAGTACAGGAGATCATGGTTAAGTTCTAGTCAGGTCAAACAAAAGACTGTGTATCTGATTTGCCATGTGAGCATTTTCTTCAGCGAGAACACATTACTTTTTGATGAGATAATGATGTCTGTTTTGTACTAGATCAACACGTTGAGTTGGAATTTCATAAAGCTAGCACAGTCCACAGATAGATATTTTGCTTTGGTAGAACACAAACGGACTCTGATCCAACCATCTTTCCTTTTTAAATCTCAATGTTATGTGGTTAGTGGAGAAGCTGCAAACACTAATTTTATAGCATTCAGATTGACCCCATCAGGGATTGAACCGTCCTGAGCCAGTCCATTCAGATTGACCCGATCAGGGATTGAACCGTCCTGAGCCAGTACATTCAGATTGATCCGATCAGGGATTGAACCGTCCTGAGCCAGTCCATTCAGATTGACCCGATCAGGGATTGAACCGTCCTGAGCCAGTCCATTCGATTGACCCGATCAGGAATTGAACCGTCCTGAGCCAGTACATTCAGATTGATCCGATCAGGGATTGAACCGTCCTGAGCCAGTCCATTCAGATTGACCCGATCAGGGATTGAACCGTCCTGAGCCAGTCCATTCAGACTGACCCGATCAGGGATTGAACCGTCCTGAGCCAGTCCATTCAGATTGACCCGATCGGGGATTGAACCATCCTGAGCCAGTCCATTCAGATTGACCCGATCAGGGATTGAACCGTCCTGAGCCAGTCCATTCAGATTGACCCGATCAGGGATTGAATTGTCCTGAGCCAGTCCATTCAGATTGACCCAATAAGGGATTGAACCGTCCTGAGCCAGTCCATTCAGATTGACTCGATCAGGGATTGAACTGTCCTGAGCCAGTCCATTCAGATTGACCCAATCAGGGATTGAACCATCCTGAGCCAGTCCATTCAGATTAACCCGATCAGGGATTGAACCGTCCTGAGCCAGTCCATTCAGATTGACCCAATCAGGGATTGAACCGTCCTGAGCCAGTCCATTCAGATTGACCCGATCAGGGATTGAACCGTCCCAAGCCAGTCCATTCAGATTGACCCGATCAGGTATTGAACTGTCCTGAGCCAGTCCATTCAGATTGACCCGATCAGGGATTGAACCATCCTGAGCCAGTCCATTCAGATTGACCCGATCGGGGATTGAACCATCCCGAGTCAGTCCATTCAGATTGACCCGATCAGGGATTGAACCGTCCTGAGCCAGTCCATTCAGATTGACCCGATCAGGGATTGAACCGTCCTGAGCCAGTACATTCAGATTGATCCGATCAGGGATTGAACCGTCCTGAGCCAGTCCATTCAGATTGACCCGATCAGGGATTGAACCGTCCTGAGCCAGTCCATTCGATTGACCCGATCAGGGATTGAACCGTCCTGAGCCAGTACATTCAGATTGATCCAATCAGGGATTGAACCGTCCTGAGCCAGTCCATTCAGATTGACCCGATCAGGGATTGAACCGTCCTGAGCCAGTCCATTCAGATTGACCCGATCAGGGATTGAACCATCCTGAGCCAGTCCATTCAGATTGACCCGATCGGGGATTGAACCATCCTGAGCCAGTCCATTCAGATTGACCCGATCAGGGATTGAACCGTCCTGAGCCAGTCCATTCAGATTGACCCGATCAGGGATTGAATTGTCCTGAGCCAGTCCATTCAGATTGACCCAATAAGGGATTGAACCGTCCTGAGCCAGTCCATTCAGATTGACCCGATCAGGGATTGAACCGTCCTGAGCCAGTCCATTCAGATTGACCCGATCAGGGATTGAATTGTCCTGAGCCAGTCCATTCAGATTGACCCAATAAGGGATTGAACCGTCCTGAGCCAGTCCATTCAGATTGACTCGATCAGGGATTGAACTGTCCTGAGCCAGTCCATTCAGATTGACCCAATCAGGGATTGAACCATCCTGAGCCAGTCCATTCAGATTAACCCGATCAGGGATTGAACCGTCCTGAGCCAGTCCATTCAGATTGACCCAATCAGGGATTGAACCGTCCTGAGCCAGTCCATTCAGATTGACCCGATCAGGGATTGAACCGTCCCAAGCCAGTCCATTCAGATTGACCCGATCAGGTATTGAACTGTCCTGAGCCAGTCCATTCAGATTGACCCGATCAGGGATTGAACCATCCTGAGCCAGTCCATTCAGATTGACCCGATCGGGGATTGAACCATCCTGAGTCAGTCCATTCAGATTGACCCGATCAGGGATTGAACCGTCCTGAGCCAGTCCATTCAGATTGACCCGATCAGGGATTGAACCGTCCTGAGCCAGTACATTCAGATTGATCCGATCAGGGATTGAACCGTCCTGAGCCAGTCCATTCAGATTGACCCGATCAGGGATTGAACCGTCCTGAGCCAGTCCATTCGATTGACCCGATCAGGGATTGAACCGTCCTGAGCCAGTACATTCAGATTGATCCAATCAGGGATTGAACCGTCCTGAGCCAGTCCATTCAGATTGACCCGATCAGGGATTGAACCGTCCTGAGCCAGTCCATTCAGATTGACCCGATCAGGGATTGAACCATCCTGAGCCAGTCCATTCAGATTGACCCGATCGGGGATTGAACCATCCTGAGCCAGTCCATTCAGATTGACCCGATCAGGGATTGAACCGTCCTGAGCCAGTCCATTCAGATTGACCCGATCAGGGATTGAATTGTCCTGAGCCAGTCCATTCAGATTGACCCAATAAGGGATTGAACCGTCCTGAGCCAGTCCATTCAGATTGACCCGATCAGGGATTGAACCGTCCTGAGCCATTCCATTGGATTGACCCGATCAGGGATTGAACCGTCCTGAGCCAGTCCATTCAGATTGATCCGATCAGGGATTGAACCGTCCTGAGCCAGTCCATTCAGATTGACCCGATCAGGGATTAAACCGTCCTGAGCCAGTCCATTCAGATTGACCCGATCAGGGATTGAACCGTCCTGAGCCAGTCCATTCAGATTGACCCGATCAGGGATTGAACCGTCCTGAGCCAGTACATTCAGATTGATCCGATCAGGGATTGAACCGTCCTGAGCCAGTCCATTCGATTGACCCGATCAGGGATTGAACCGTCCCGAGCCAGTACATTTAGATTGATCCAATCAGGGATTGAACCGTCCTGAGCCAGTCCATTCAGATTGACCCGATCAGGGATTGAACCGTCCTGAGCCAGTCCATTCAGATTGACCCGATCAGGGATTGAACCATCCTGAGCCAGTCCATTCAGATTGACCCAATCAGGGATTGAACCGTCCTGAGCCAGTCCATTCAGATTGACCCGATCAGGGATTGAACCGTCCCAAGCCAGTCCATTCAGATTGACCCGATCAGGTATTGAACTGTCCTGAGCCAGTCCATTCAGATTGACCCGATCAGGGATTGAACCATCCTGAGCCAGTCCATTCAGATTGACCCGATCGGGGATTGAACCATCCTGAGCCAGTCCATTCAGATTGACCCGATCAGGGATTGAACCGTCCTGAGCCAGTCCATTCAGATTGACCCTATCAGGGATTGAACCATCCTGAGCCAGTCCATTCAGATTGACCCGATCAGTGATTGAACCATCCTGAGCCAGTCCATTCAGATTGACCCTATCAGGGATTGAACCGTCCTGAGCCAGTCCAAAATACTTTGTAAAATTGCTGCTTTTACATTTAACAGGAAACAGATCCGAGACCCATCTGGAAGTCAGAATTATCAACTGCAGAATGAAAGGCATGTGTTGCCAATACCTCACTGACACACAAAACAACAGTTGTAAAAGTTTGAACCTACAAACCTAAAGAAATTAATATTCAATTTACTTTTCCAATCTGCTTACAACAAGGTGCAATAAGCAAAACATAACTAATTGTACAAACAAACAGCTGTATACACCCGTCCCTCAACAGTTGTAAAATATGAGAAAGTGCTGTAGCAAAGTCTTTTTTTATCTCTGGAACATTTAACATGAAAAATCAACAAAATCAAATGAGAGCCAACTTTTATCAATCTTTACATAGCATAAAAGTTTCATGAGATTTGGTAAAAGCAAACCAACTTAAGTTATTGCACGAAGTGTGGAAAAGTGCCATAGTAGTATGAGGAGTAAAACATATGATGCAACATGTTCTCAAATGTAAAACAGAGCAACTTTATTGTGATGTCACTAAGTAATAGCACTTGAAACTAGAGGCTCAGGTGAGCCTGTATCGCTCACCTGACATAAATAAGTCCTCTTAAGAATGTCTGCATGCTGAATACATCTAAGTTACTATTCAAATCCCATACTGCCATAGGGTTCTATGTTAAAACTATGTCTGCTCATGGCAGCCATCTTGGATGGAGATCGTGGTCACCGGACACAATTTTGAAAGTATACTACCCAAGGACCATCCATGCCATGTTTGCTTTAAATTGGCTGACTGGTTTCAGAAGAGAAGACTTTTAAACAATTTTCCCATAGGGTCCTATGTTAAAACTATGTCTGCTGACGGCAGCCATTTTGAACCGAGATCGGGATCACTGAACACAATTTTGGAAGTTGACCACCTAAGGACCATCGATGACATGTTTGCTATATTGGCTTATTAGTTTCAGAGGAGAAGATTCTAAAACATTTTTCCCATAGGGTCCTATGTTAAAACTACAGTATGTCTGCTGAAGGTGGCCATCTTGGATGGGGGTCAGGGTCACTGGACACAATTTTGAAAATTGACCACTTAAGGACCATCCATGCCATGTTTGCTTTAAATTGGCTTACTGGTTTCAGAGAAGAAGATTTTTAAATATATTTCCCATAGGGTCCTATGTTAAAACTATGTTCGCTGATGGCGGCCATCTTGAATTTCCGATCAGCAAACGATTCACAAGTTTAGTACAGGACCACCCAATGATCATTCCTGCAAAGCCACAATTCAATTGGCTTAGTGGTTTCTAACAAGAAGATTTTTAAAATTTCGACCAATCAGAACACATTATAGGCCCTGGCAGCCATGTTGGATTTCCGATCAGCACCAAAAACACAAATCTTGTATATGACCATCCAATGAACATTTCTGCCAAGTTTGGTTCAAATCTGTTTTGTGGTTTCAGAAAAAAAGATGAAAATGTGAAATTCCTATAGGGTCCAATGTTAAACTAAGTCGAGTCATGGTGGCCATCTTGAATTTCCGATTGGCAAACGATTCACAAGTTTAGTACAGGACCACCCAATGATCATTCCTGCAAAGTCACAATTCAATTGGCTTAGTGGTTTCTAACAAGAAGATTTTTAAAATTTCGACCAATCAGAACACATTATGGGCCCTGGCAGCCATGTTGGATTTCCGATCAGCGCCAAAAACAAAAATCTTGTATATGACCATCCAATGAACATTTCTGCCAAGTTTGGTTCAAATCTGTTTTGTGGTTTCAGAAAAAAAGATGAAAATGTGAAATTCCCATAGGGTCCAATGTTAAACTAAGTCGAGTCATGGCGGCCATCTTGAATTTCCGATCGGCAAACGATTCACAAATTTAGTACAGGACCACCCAATGATCATTCCTGCAAAGTCACAATTCAATTGACTTAGTGGTTTCTGACAAGAAGATTTTTAAAATTTCAGCCAATGAGAACACATTATGGACACTGGCAGCCATGTTGGATTTCAAATCAGCACCAAAAACACAAATCTGGTAGAGGACCATCCAGTGAACATTTCTGGCAAGTTTGGCTGATTTCTGTTCAGCGGTTTCAGAGAAGAAGATTTAAATGTGAAAAGCTAACGGACGGACGGACGCTTACCCATGACAAAAGCTCACATGGCCTATGGCCAGGTGAGCTAAAAATGTACAAAATATGATGGAACATTTTCTGAAATGCAAAGCAAAGAGCAACTTTATTGAAATGTCACTAAATTATAGCATTTTCCTAATATGTCAGAGTGGTTTTCACACAAAGTATACTGAATATTTATAACTTGTTAGAGCTGTTACAGACAACAAGATGATCTCTTGTTTTAGATCTGAAGATTACCAATCAATAACTCTAGGTTCTCTTATTTAATTAAGAAGTTATAGAAAATAGGAAATAATGCTTATAACATAGATCTCTTCTTTTCCTAATAATCATTTTACATTTGTTTCAAGTCTCTTGTTTTGTGAGGCTAAAACTGGAAAATATAATAAATAAGATTCATGATTAATTCTGGATTTTCATATCTTATGTTATGGTCCAATATTTCATCCTGCTATCCCATTCTTCAACAAAACAAACTTTTTCAGATTATGGTAAAGATCTCATATTAAGCTGGCATTAAAAATGTTCATGATATTATCGAAAATTGACTGTCACCTGTCGATTGTATGGAGTAGTTGAAATATATTAGGAATATTATTGGGATAAAATGCATTTGCAGGTAATCTTTCAGGTAGGATTGCATATTTCAGGATATTTTCTGCATACAACACTCTAGGTAGCTAGGAGGTAGCCGATTTTGCTAGTAAATTCTTATTACTGTAATATATGTTTGCAAAGGATCATATCAAAATCAAATTATTTTGGCAGGTAATCCCACCAGGTAGGAGAACATATTTGAGGATCTTTTCGGCATACAACACTCTAGGTAGCTAGGAGGTAGTTGATTTTGCTAGTAAACTCTCATTACATATATATACATGTATTTGCAAAGGATCATATCAAAATCTCATTATTGGGTCAGACAGTGTGAGACAAACTAATTTCCTAGGTTTCCTTAACATTGGGATAAAATTTCCAATACCAGCTGATTTGACAGAGGTTAAACAAACACTGCAAAGTATTGTATATCAAATTTAATATACTATTATATTGGCTATTTAGACTGATTATCATAATGAAGAAATGTCAATAATTTCAAAGATAAGAAATCAAATTTATTTGACAATTATCATGTTACTGTAAGTAGGTTTTATCTAGATTATGACCCCTACTTTCTGTTTTATCTTGTTTTTGGATAAGGTGGCCATATTTAACGTAGATTTAGGTAGTAATCAGCAATGTATACCCAGAAACAACACTTTAAGAAATTTAGATTATTCTGCCTTATCAGAAAAGTAATAAAAAGAGTTGATAAATCCCTAAATCAATATTGGGCCTGTTTTTACAGAAGAAGTTGGAGGATTAAATTAGATATTTACTGTTAATTCAGTATTAAATTTCTTTCCTTTCTCTGCCATAAAATTGAAATGGTGGTATAATGTTTAGCATGCATGCCTGGTCTAGTGCCGGTTTGGTCAAAATTAGCATTTGCTGCTTCTCTGCTAAAAATGCAGTATTAAGAAGTAAGAGAACAGACTGGTTAGTTTGGAATCAGGATAATGTGTTCGAGTGGAGAGACATGTCTATCCATGGATTGTTGTTAGTTGAGCACGATAAAAATCCAATTCAGCATATTGATTGGTCTAGCACTAAGGGGGAAACGATTCACCGTATGTACCGAAATCATGATTATTTTGGGGACGGTTCGGTTCACGATACGTGGAGGCCGCTTACGATACAAACGATATGATGCTCATTTTTTCAAAAAAAGTAGTGTTGAACTTCCGTTTTCTTCTTTTGGTGATCATTTAATTAATATTTTGAGAAAAGTGAATCGATTAATTTACGCTTTTAAAATTAAATATCAAATATTTATAATTTCCACTAGTACATAAGCCACCTCGTATAAAAAAAAAACATGGCAGCGTCCATGTCGACCAGCATGGACTTCAAGGAATAGTTACAGTTTCCTATAAAACGTATCGTGATACATATAAAAAATCACGATACATATCGCTTGTGGAAAAAGTGTATCGTTACACCCCTATCTAGTACAAAGTGGACATCATCATCTCATTGGAATGTAGCTTGTTTTTCCCCAGATAATCATATAGCTGAAACATTGCTGTCATGGTATTAAACACCAATCACTCACTCTGCACCATAAGGAATGTAAACTACTAACCAAAAATACAAAAACAGATATCTGTTGAATTCATGATTAAGATGTGAGGGTTGGAATCCAATATTTAACAATATTAGAACAAATCATTATAAATATAATAATACACAGAAAATAGAAAATAACTTTCATGAATTATATTAATGGTTAGTATATTTACAAATCTATATAGCAATCAGAAGGATAAATGATATTTATCTAACATCATTACAATATGGAAAATGTCGTGGGTCTTTTTTTATGTTCAGTGAGTTAAGGTGAGAGGTGATTATTCATTTTGTTGAAATTTGGTGGAATTGTTGACCATTACTGCTTAAACTTCCTTTACATAATAAAAGGCAAATTCAATATTTAAAGATCAAATCTATAATTTTTAAAAATAAAGCAATTCTTCTTCTATTCATTTGAAATAGAGACGAAAATTCTACAATAAGACACATTGAAAATAATGATTGATTGATTGATTGGTGTTAAAAAATGCCAACATTAGCAATATTTTAGCTACATGTATATCATCATGTGAACAAATTTACTGAAAATAATGACATCAAAACTGTCTATTTTACAGCTGACTTGAGATGGCCATTGAACACAGACATCAATACATAAACAGGTAGCATCAGTTATCATCAGCAAGGAGGAGAGGCAATATGATTACATATTATACATCTATTTGAAATGGGAATGTTCAACAGTAAAAGTGCTAGGGGGTCATGAGATATTTTTTTTTTAAATCTCTAAACTATCAAGCAAAAAAAAAATCTATATTTTCAAGTTTTTTTTTATATAGTCATTTCAAAAAAAATAAATACTAGTATACATAAAATTTGTGAGTGAGTGATTTTTCAGCTATATCATGACAAAAACAAGTTAAATTTGATACAGTGATAATGATATCTGCTTTGTACTGGACAAGCACTGCTTAGTTACATCTTTATAGTTCTAGCTCAATGAAACAACAGTCCACGTCACTCCACTTAGACACATTATCTTGATTCAGAGCCAATCAGTCTTTGCTCTTTTTCCTTAATGCTGTATGCTTAGCAGAAATGCAATAAATACCAATTTCATAGTCTTTGGTCTTATCTGACGATTTACCAATTTACCACAAATTTACCACACTCGGCGAGCACTATTTACACACCATTACACCACTAATGCAGAAGAAGAAAATGTGATACAGGGTGTTCTTTTTACAAATCTTCATAATGATGACAGAACATGATGTAAACAGAGAGTCTGGTTAATGACGATTGTCAGTCTAAGGAGGTAGGTAATAAATCATGAAAAATCTAAAATTGTAATCATATCTTTACAACCATCAATTTTTCAGGATGAGGTCTGATTAAAAACCTGTTTTTCATGATACCATTTGTAATCAAATTACCACCTATATAAATTTCCTTATTGATCTTTTTTTAATTTTTTTTTTATTAACAAATATATTTCAATAACACGTTCATAATTTTTGTGCTACACTATAGAGGAAATACAATTGTCTTTTAAAACCAATAAGGGGCCTTCATGGTCATGTTCGTATGGTAGCTGGATTTACAACTACTTGTGCAATCAGTGCCTGTCACCCAGGGGTAGAATTTAAGCAAAAATTTCAATTAACCAGCAGGACTAGTAGATATAAAAATCAACTAGCCCCCCAGATATTCTACTAGCCTGACGATCATGGGCCATGGGGACAATTACTAACTAGAGGCTCAGGTGAGCCTGTATCGCTCACCTGACATAAATAAGTCCTCTTAAGAATGTTTCCATGCTGAATACATCTAAGTTACTATTCAAATCCCATACTGCCATAGGGTTCTATGTTAAAACTATGTCTGCTCATGGCAGCCATCTTGGATGGAGGTCGTGGTCACCGGACACAATTTTGAAAGTATACTACCCAAGGACCATCCATGCCATGTTTGCTTTAAATTGGCTGACTGGTTTCAGAAGAGAAGACTTTTAAACAATTTTCCCATAGGGTCCTATGTTAAAACTATGTCTGCTGACGGCGGCCATTTTGAACCGAGATCGGGATCACTGAACACAATTTTGGAAGTTGACCACCTAAGGACCATCGATGACATGTTTGCTATATTGGCTTACTAGTTTCAGAGGAGAAGATTTTAAAACATTTTTTTCCCATAGAGTCCTATGTTAAAACTACAGTATGTCTGCTGAAGGTGGCCATCTTGGATGGAGGTCAGGGTCACTGGACACAATTTTGAAAATTGACCACTTAAGGACCATCCATGCCATGTTTGCTTTAAATTGGCTTACTGGTTTCAGAGAAGAAGATTTTTAAATATATTTCCCATAGGGTCCTATGTTAAAACTATGTTCGCTGATGGTTGCCATCTTGGATGGAGGTCGGGGTCACAGGACATAATTTTGAAAGTTGACCACCTAAGGACCATTCATCCCATGTTTGCTTTAAACTGACTTACTGGTTTCAGAGGAGAAGACTTTTAAACATTTTTTCCATAGGGTCCTATGTTAAAATTAAGTCGAGTCATGGTGGCCATCTTGAATTTCCGATCAGCAAACGATTCACAAGTTTAGTACAGGACCACCCAATGATCATTCCTGCAAAGCCACAATTCAATTGGCTTAGTGGTTTCTAACAAGAAGATTTTTAAAATTTCGACCAATCAGAACACATTATAGGCCCTGGCAGCCATGTTGGTTTTCCGATCAGCACCAAAAACAAAAATCTTGTATATGACCATCCAATGAACATTCTGCCAAGTTTGGTTCAAATCTGTTTTGTGGTTTCAGAAAAAAAGATGAAAATGTGAAATTCCCATAGGGTCCAATGTTAAACTAAGTCGAGTCATGGTGGCCATCTTGAATTTCCGATTGGCAAACGATTCACAAGTTTAGTACAGGACCACCCAATGATCATTCCTGCAAAGTCACAATTCAATTGACTTAGTGGTTTCTGACAAGAAGATTTTAAAAATTTCAGCCAATGAGAACACATTATGGACCCTGGCAGCCATGTTGGATTTCAAATCAGCACCAAAAACACAAATCTGGTAGAGGACCATCCAGTGAACATTTCTGGCAAGTTTGGCTGATTTCTGTTCAGCGGTTTCAGAGAAGAAGATTTAAATGTGAAAAGCTAACGGACGGACGCTTACCCATGACAAAAGCTCACATGGCCTATGGCCAGGTGAGCTAAAAATTATATAATAATTATTTTATTTGAAAAAATTATAATGAAGAAAGAATGTCAATATTGTCATCACTTGAAACATCATCATCACCAGCATCATCCTGTCGGAAGAAGCATACTATATGCAAACTGAACATGTCATTCGGTCTATTTCACTGCTGTGAACTAACCAGTTGCGTTTTTCTGCCAGCTTGTTTGAAATTTTCTTTTGATCTGATCATACGTCCTTTTTCTCTCCAATTTTTCATTAATATCTAATTTAATTTTTTTCGCTGGTTGCTCTACGCCGGTAATGTGTCGCCACATTTCTTGAACCTTAGATTATGTTGTTAAGAACGCTCACTGAGTTACCCGGATTATCGAGTAATTTGATAAATTCGTATACCACCCTGTAGGATCTAATTGATATCGAGGGAATTCCACACAGGTAAATTGTGTACACAGTAATATGAATGACTAATTATGATTTTCAATTATGTCATTAAAATTAATGAAGTGGAAACAATAATTGACAATTGGAAATTTTAACTAGCCCATCGGACTAGCTTTTAAGAGAGTTCTTCTAGCCCGACACTGATTTTACTAGCCTCGGGCTAGCGGACCAGCGTTAATTTCGTGCCCTGCTGTCACCACTAAAGTTGTGAGTTCAAATCCCACTCAGGTGAGGTGTAATCGATACAACATTATGTGATAAAGTTCGTCAGTGACTTGCAACATGTCAGTGGTTTTCTGGTGTGCACCAGTTTCCTCCACCAATAAAACTGACCGCCACGATATAACTGAAATATTGTTGAAAGTGGCGTTAAACACCATAACCCTCACCCCCTCTTAAACCAATAAGATATATTACAACCTGTATCAACAGATCATCATCGCCTGTTCTGTTCTGATGAGAGTGAACCCCATTATATTCATTAAGTACTGAATTTATTACTTTTTGTAATAAAAACAATTGTTTTTACCATAACTTCCTTCTCATTAAGAAAGATGATTGAAAATCGTCCAAGGTAGAGAAATTAATAAATACGTTTAGAATATACAATACATATAAGCCCCAATCAAGCAGGCAGGTCTTGCTCTTCCATCAAAGTTTTGATATGAAACACACTGGTTATTTCAATAAAGAATATAAAAATCAAGTTATGCCTGTAGTAAAATGATTACACTAAGTGCTGAAGTATAATCATCATATTTTGAAAGTTCTAATGAAGTATATAAAAACTGTGTACCAGGTATATAATTAACTTATATTCTAATTACACCACTGCCAATTCCAGAACACATTTTGTAATATTTTGAAGTATTTTCTGACACACCTGTCATATATATCTATATATTCAGGTTTATTTTTTATCGGATATATATTTTCTGATCATTGAAAAATTATTCAAACCACTTGGTTAAATTGAAAATAAAGTGATTAATTAGTGCAATAGTAATATAAATTTGATTTGTTTGATAAAATTCAATTTTTCAACACACCTGTCATGCTCTTAAGCCCGGTATACACCATACAAGTTTTGCATCCAAGTCTCCATTCAAGAAAACTTGAATTCAAGTTTGTGTATACACGATGCAAGAAATTTTGATGAATACACACAAGTTTTGGCGGGAGATACAACAAACAAAATGGCATTTCTGGGAGGAGAGGAGGGTGCTTCCCTTTGTATTGCATTATTATGTACAATTGTACTGCGAAGGAGATTAAGCTCCAAAAAGAGGTCAATATGGGCTCGTAAATGGCTTCAAAGGCGACGATGGGATGTATTTCTATGAAGTCTATTAGATCTTCAATCATTTCATTAGTCCATGTAACTGTCTTTTTCCTGCATTTTGGAGTTTCCTCTTTACCCGCCATCTTTGCAAGTAACACGTGTAGTTGTTATTATTTACATTCACAAATTGATGCTGACAAGGATTCTGTCTTCTGATTGGTCAATCTCCATCCAAGTTGAAAAAAAATAGGATGCATTTCTATTCCATCCAAGTCCATTCAAGTTTCTTGTATGGAGACTTGGATGCAAGTTTATGTATACCGGGCTTTATACTATGCACCTGGACAAATCAAAAACACTTATCAGATACAGAAAAGAAACAGTTGAAAATTAACATTCATGCACCCACTTCCTTCATCATAAAATTTAAAAAATAAGAAAAAAAGAGAAAAAAAAAGAAGAAAAAAATAACAAACAACAAAACAAAAAAGTTCCTTTTTTTCCTACAGTAATCTTTTTATTAGTTCTATTCTTTTTTAATTGGTTGTTGTTTAGCTTGTTAAACATATGCTTTCTTGCATTTCTCTAAAAAAAAAGATTCCTATGCAAATTTTCTGATTTGTAATACTAATGACTTCCCGATATATTTGAAAAAAACCAAAACATGTTTCAGTACTACATATACCAGTGATCTATTTTATCATCACTGTTTTTTCCCAGACCAGTATAGATAGATTTAAATCAAACTAAAATAAGGAATTGTGTGATTATGACTTTGATCTTCAATAGTTCACACAAGATATCCATCCATAGGGCAGAACCAAATGTCAGAAATCACAGATACTTGTCTGTTGTTTAGGCATCTGTTAGTGGGAAAATCCTGATAAAAATTACATGCCTGATTACTATGTAATTATTTATTCCCATTGTTTTACACTGCATCAGGATCTTCAGCCTGTTATTGTAAGTCTGTATATAATTGAGCTTTGAAATGACCCAATTCTTATAATCTATTTATTGACCTGAACTATGGTCAAAATAGAAATGTGCAAACACATTTGTATTGTTATTACCATATTTGTCGGACAATTTTACTGAAATTTAAGTTTTTTTTTTCCCCCGTTAAGTTTATGAAGAATTTGCTAATTAGATCCTTTGCTTACAAGGTATAATTTGCAACCATGACCTTTGATACCTGAATGATTAAGGGTACTCTAAATACTGAAACATTAAACTCTCGAGTCTACAATAATCGCATTATCGTCAAGGACGAGAAGAAAAACCATACTCATCACAATTATTAATAAGATTTTCATAGCAGCATGGTAGTTAAGATCATTGTACCAATTAAACTGTTGGATTATGTAATCTATGCATCATAGTATGCTAAAGTTAGATGAACTTGTAAGAACTTTTGGGTGTGTCTGATTTGTACTTCAAATTGTTTATTATTACATACTAAAATCATTAGCATAAAATTAATTACAATTGTTTTACTTTTGCCGAGTGCAAGTACATAAAGGGGCAGGATGGGTTCTCATTTTGAATTCCCAGCAAATAAAGGGTTAAATAAAAAGAATCACATCCTAAATCCTGATATAATTTCTTCCAATTCTTAAGTTTAAATACCAAAATCTAAAATTCCTGCAAATACAAAAAAAAAAATGTATAATGACCATTCATGAGGTATCGTAAAAGGATCCTTCTGCCTCTCTTAATTTCTAATTCTACTGATCTCATTTACAGATTAAGGGATTAAGAAAAGTGACAGACATTCTGGAATATGTATATCAATACATGCTTAGTGTTATATTCCTTCACAAGATGGTACCTACCACAAAGTACTAATTAAACCAAGAATTAACAAGCTTAGACATAGAAATGTTTGTGTTTCAACTATACCATGCCAAATCAACATCTCTTTTGATGCACAACGGCAGCAAGAACTCTATTCAAAAATTCATTTAGTTGTTCGTTGTTCTTTCTTTTCAAAACATATTTTTATTATTGTTATATCTGGTTTTAACTACATAGAAATGAATTCTGTGTGTTCAATATCTATACATTTTGTGTTGTATCGTACATAGACCTCATGTATAAAAATTCCAAATCAACATTTTCATGATTTGGCCAACAATCATATTCCTGTGCAAGGGTTCCCCATATTAGTTTTAATAGCTATATGTACATACTACAAGATGTAAGTAATTAAAAGTCAGAGATAGCTTGGTTTTTAGTCTTCCTTAACCAATTTGATGGTTATCAAAAGTTGTCTTAGTGACTTGCGGCAGGTCAGTGGTTTTCTCAGGGTACTTCGTTTTCCCCCACCAATAAAACTGACCACCACGAAATAACTGAAATATTGTTGAAAGTGGCATTAAACATCATAGCCCTATCCCTAACCCTTAATTTGATGGCAAAAAACCCTATGGCTACATGCATATATTCCATGATGTAAGAAATTTAAAGTCAGAGATAGTTTGGTCTTTATTCTTCTTTATCCAATTTGATGGCAAAAAAATCCAATGGCTATATTGTACATATTCCATGATGTAAGCAATTTTAAAGTCAGAGATAGCTTTGTTATTTATTCTTCTTTGTGCAAATTCATGACATACAATCCTAAGGAAAATTATGTATGTAAATTGTGGTTCTATTTCTATAGCTAAGTAAACTTAGATGCTGGAGAAAGATTCCACAGGGATTTTTATAGATTTCTTCCCTCTATGACTTGACAATGTTAGAAGCTATATATTCTCTGAGGACAATATACTCATCAGATATTCATTAACCAATTGTTCCAACATTAAGTGCTGACATCCATTAAAAAAAATACAACAATAAAACACTACTTTGCTAACATTTCTTCTATTAATGATTATGAAAATGCTCCAGTTTTGCAGACTGAATTCGTCTGTGGTATAGATAGTTATATAGTTTTTATTGACTAGTGTACTTCAAATTGTATATTAATGCTAAGAAAAATAAAACAATCAAACATACCAAGACAATAAGTACGAAAACATACAGGAAAATGTCAGAGATATGTCAGACTTGGTATGGAAAAAAAAACATGGCTATGAAGCTATTGATGACACATTTTAGACCAGCTGACAATTTTACACAATATTCAAAATTACTCAATAAAAGGTTTGGGCCCATAAACTAGTTTAACCTTGTCACTTTTAATTGAAGTGCCTATACCAAGCTAGGAAAGTGAGCAGTCATTTATCTATGTGTTAGGGATATCAATATTTGCCTCTTTCTACAATTTTTCAATTGGAATTTAGAACTGTTTCGATTGTGTGGTTATTTTTTGCTTTTCATTTCTTAATTATGCCAGGTTTATTAATATCATATGTTCTACCACTTATCTTTAATAGATAAAACAAACTCTTTACAATAATAATATAACATCTTGTGACTTTAATTAATATTTGTATTCCATCATCAGAAGTGTTTTATTGTACTATAATTAACAAGAATTCTGAGAGTATTGCACATAGCAATACATTGTCCCCTACCGGCCGAAAAAATCAGAGGATCTAAAATATTAGAAGTATCAACTTGCAGTGACCAATTTTTAAAATACAAGTTCAAGGGCCATAACTCAGCCAAAAATCATTCGACCGGAACGAAATTCGAACTTAAACTGTAACTCATCTAGATATAGCCACATACCAAATATCAAGTCAATATATCAAAGGACGTCAAAAAAAAAGTCTGGACAACTTAAAATTTTAATGTGACGGACGGACAGACGGATGGAACCTAAAACTATAGTCCCCTTCGGCTTTCGCCGGTAGGGGACTAATAAAGTGTCAGGAATCCTATAGTAACTTTGCAGGAGCCGTCATGGTCGCGATCGTATCACAATCAGTGCCTATCATCACTGATGTAGTGAGTTTGAATCCCGCTCAGGGTGAGGTGTACAACATTTCATGTTGACAGTGACTTGTGACAGGTCGGTGGTTTTCTTTATTTTCCTCCACCAATAAAACTGAAATATTTTTGAAAGTGGCTTCAACACAATCAAACCAAACAAACTAAAGTAAAGGCTTGTTGTCACAAACTTGGTCAAAGTCATGTGTTGTCCTCCACTATCAATGTTTTTCTGATGATTGGTCAAAGAAAAGGCAGGAATTCAATGTCTACAAAGAGTAAAATGGCTCCAGTAAATATCTCACAGAATGACTATCTTGCTCTTTCACTGTCTTTTGTGTATTACCATTTTGAGGAGGCGATTTAGACATCGCACAAGAGTCGGAAAAAGGTGGACAAGATACTGGTTCTCTTATCTCTATCACAATATTCTTTTGATTTTATATTCCATATTACTGACCTGGCCTCAACCATTTCAATCCTTTCTTTTCTATCATGTCATTTGTCCACACTTTTTTAGTTTTGGAAGCCATCCTGCAAATTCAGCTTTTCCCACCATTTTTACCATGTGCTTTTTGTTTGTAAACAAAATTGCATCATTCCAAAACTCAACTCTGATTGGTTAATTCCCATCAAAGTCCATCCAAGTTTCAAGAAAAATAGGATGGGATTCTATTCCATCAAAGTCCTTCAAAGTTTTCTTTTTCCGTTGTCACTGCCAGAAATCCTTCAAAAACTTTGACCAAGAAAACTTTGATAGTGACAATAGGCCTTAACTTTCTATATCATTTTGTCTGTATTACATTATTTTTAACACATTTTATTTCTTGCCAACAATAATAAAAGTCAAAAATAAAAAAGGTAATCTGGTCTCTCATAAAGACCATTAATGGTCTACAAATAAAACAGGTATATTTTTCACTTCCATCATTCTTTATATAACCTTTCTTTCACAGTTTGTGGTGTGTTGAAATGAATAAGGATAGGACTCCAACTAATAACTAAACTATTTGATCACTGAGATATAATTCGAGAAAAAAAATAATGATTTTCAAAATTTCTGGGGATAAAAAAATATTGGGCATTTTTATCCCTTTTGTCAGTTCTGGGGATAATTTTTTTGGGGCATTTTTATCTCTTTTGTCAGTTCCGGGGATTAAAAAAAATGGGCATTTTTATCCCTTTTGTCAGTCTATCTCTACCTCTATGATGAAACTAAACAATTTTAGAACTGAAATAAGGCAAAATTAAAACCTTAAGTAAGAGAACATTAAACACTGGCTTAGAACCAAAATAATAATCCACTTTAGATAGGACAATATATCTGATGGTCTGTCATTTAACCATTAGTTAAACAATTAATATCAACTCTCAAGATTGGACATACAGATCTTAACACATAGAGATACACACAAGTCAATTTATTGGTTAAAATGTCGGATCAATACAAGATATACACAAATCTGTGATATTGTAAGTTCTTTTGAAATATCTGATAGCCATGGGGATTCGAAAAAACATAACATGGATTCTGTTTAGAACATTGGGGTTGATAAAACACAGCTTAAAACATGTTAATACGTTGCAAAAAGATAGACAAAACATCACCTAGACTGAACAAAAACAAACCTTGTAAACTTTAGAAGATAAACATGACAGGAAATAAAGTAAACAGCACCAGGGTTAAACATGGTACTGCATGCATGGGACAGTGCCACTCTTAAAGACGTCTTGTAGTTCAAAGATTTGTTATGGTATGGAGAAGTGCCACTTAAAAAAGAAATCTTGAACAATACACTTGACATTTGAAAATGAATTTCTTCTTTTCTTATCAAGTATTATTTTCAAATTGGCCTCATTTTGACATCATAATAATATTTCGAGTAATATTTTACATCCAGTATGGCAATACATTTAACTTAATAAGGAAATATGTCTAATAGGGTTAGGGTTATGGTGTTTAACGCCACTTCCAACAATATTTCAGATATATTGTGGCAGACAGTTTTATTGGTGGAGGAAACCTGAGTACGAGGAGAAAACCACTGACAAACTTGATCACATATTGTTGTATCGAGTACACCTTGCAACGAGAGGGATTCAAATTCACAACTTTAGTGGTGATAGGCACTGATTGCATAGGTAGTTGTAAATCCAACTACGTTATGATCACAGCCACAACGGCTCCTTGTTTAATACAGGAAATATGTCTAACTTAACAATATATATCTAAAGTACATGTATATCATACCATTTTCTATGACTTCATTTTGTCTCGAGCTCCTCTAAACAAAGATTTGAAACATAACCAAAGCATTAAATAAAAAAATCATGACAAAATTTGAAGGAAACAAAATTAGGACATTCTCAAATAAGAACCATTCTACACGTTACGTAATGACTTATAAAACCCATTTAACTAGGACCTGAATAGGTTAAATTTCAAACAGATACTTTTCTTTGAAATCAAAATAGATATGAATCATTTTATAGTACCTAGCCTCAAAAACACATTACCCCTTTTGTTAACATTGATTTTGGAGTAGCTTTTTGGTCTATTTTACAATTGTATAATAGTCCAATTGTTTCTTTTCTTCTTCTTCCAACATATCAGATATGAAATCTGTTTTATGAACAAGATATAAAGTCTCTTGGCATAGTTCGTCACATCAATCGCTGTTAGAATGTCTTAAGGTTATATAATGCTCCTTGAACAATTGGAAGCATATAGAGACAGATTACAAAAAGACACACCCTGAACTGGAGACCTATTACTAACACTTAATATCAATGACCCTTATACCTTATATTGTCCCCACTTCAACAAAACCAACCCAATTATCAAGAACATGAATAATCTACTTCTCATCAATGACTCTTATATAATCTTTATATTTCCCATGACTGTGTTTTATTTAGGTCTAGTTCTAGTATCTGATAGTGTATAAGAACATAGATTACCCAGTCTTCATACTAACCCACTTCCCTGAAGCCTGGGACAAGTACAACTGGATTCAGGCAAGCGAAATTCATGAAAGAATTTGTTTGAATAAATATAATTTTTTTCTAATTTTGGCTTTCGGGCAAGTAGGTGAAAAAAAATTAAGGCAAAGACTGCATACCAGGGTAGATTTTGTAGTAATCAGCTATATTGACATCAGATCTCTCCACATATCAATTTTCAGGTTCCAACAATTGCATTTTAAATTCATTTTCACACTATTTTTCAGACTTAAATTCAAGTACCAAAACAACCACAATATCAAGAATTTGATGGGTTGGGTTGGGATTCAAACTCACAACGTTAGTGGTCATAGGCACTGATTACATAAGTAGCTATAAATCCAACTATCATACGATCATGGATCCAGAGTTTGAGGATTACCAGAGGAGTGTTATTATATTGATTGGTACTACTGACATGCTAAAGGAGGATTGTGCTCTACATTATTCAAGTGTACCAGGGGGAGATTCCATCTTCCCGAGAGGTACATAGAAGATGCAGAATTTCACACATGTGAAAGATATTAAATTCTTCTGTAAATGGAGCATTTCCATGTGATAAAATGAAAGCCAAAAAATACCTTACCTTCAGAAGTTCCTAAATCTAAACGAAAAATCATAGAAACAGAGGCAAAATGGATACCTAACACAGATATACTGCTCACTCTCCTGACACTTCAATGAAGACATACCATAGAAGTCAACTGTACATGCTGCTGTCTTTTGTGGGGGTCCCTTGTCGAATGAAACGAGAAATAACAGAATTTCCCACATTCATGAAAGATCTTCCTAAAGACTAACAGATACATCTGCAAACTACCGATTTCACTTTGGATTTAAAATTGTCAACATAAATGGAACAGAAACTACAGACAAAGATAAAATCGTATGTAAAATATGTGTGAATGATGTGAGCTACAAGACCAGCAATACCAGTAACCCATCTTCGACGAAAACATGGGATTATCTGAAGTTCTGGAAGTTCCAGTGGACATGGAGAAACAGCTAAGGCTCAAATGAATCTGCCGGTTTCAGTGACAAAGACTGGTCAGCTGAGAGTAAGTGACACTATGTTTTCCAGGATTCATTGCAAAGAACATGCGGTCTTGTTACCTTAAGTAAAACAATACATTTCAAATATATAGAGACATACAGGGTATATGGAGCATCTGTAATGACAACTACATACTACATATGAGGTATCGTATTATATCCAAAGTAATAGTATCGTGAGCAAAATTTACGATACGTATCGTATCGTCAGGAAGGCATATCGTTACACCCCTACTTAAAGGACTTAGTAATAGGGATTAAAAATGGAAAAAAAAGTCTCAATTTTGATAATATCTACTTGTGAAACTAATATTGTCAAAAACATGTTTTGCAACAAGAGAATTGTTCCTAATAAAGTCATGTTAATATCTAGATAAGTAATGGTCTATAAATCCTTAAAATAATCTATTTCGTGATGTTGATTTCCTGTGTATTAATTTACTCGTATCTTATTGTGATATTAATGATAGGGTTCGTTTTGACAATAATAAATATAGTTTATCCATTACAATCAAGAGGCAGTACTGTAGCAGATCTTTGATGGATCTAAGTTTACATTGAGATGTATACAATATACCAAGGATAAAACATGTTTACCTTATAACAAGCAAAAAATGTGCCAAACTTCCTTATCTTGAAAAAAAAAAAAAAAAAAAAAAAAGAAATCATGATTTTTTTCATTAGAAAATTATATTGCATGAAATATAAATGAATACTCATTTAGACCACTGGCTAAAATGGGAGCCGTCATGGTCGTGATCGTATGGTAGTTGTATTTACAACTACTTGTGCAATCAGAGCCTATCACAACTAAAGTTGTGAGTTCCAACCCCGCTCAAGAGGTACTAGATACAACATTATATGATAAAGTTTTCCAGTGACTTATGCCAGGTCAGTGGTTTTCTCCAGGTACTCCAGTTTTCTCCACCAATAAAACATGTAGTTTATAGAGAGAAAAAGACATCACATATAAAACCTCGTCACAATTCTGAAAGTCAGTCGATTGTGAAAATAAGGTCAGGGTCTGATGATATATGTATATATTTCTTGTTAACATGAAGTGAAAATTTAGTCAACAAAATCAACATAATGAACACAAGGAAACCAAATGTTTGTCCCATGAGTGGTTACAGAGACACAGACCAAACCATCAAAATATACCCTAGTCAATGAACCATGGAAATGAGGTTACGGTCAATATTGTGCAAAATGAATGTTTCGCCCAAAAACCTAAAATGTGTGATTGCAAGCAGAGAAATATAAAGTGATATTTACACTCAAGTATAAATATGGTTGAGTAAGTAAAGCTAAACTGGAGTACAGAGAAAACCACTGACCTGCCGCAAGTCACTGACAAACTTTATCACATAACGTTGCATTGAGTACGCCTCGCATGAGCGGGATTCAAACTCACAACGTTAGTGGTGATAGGCACTGATCATACAGGTAGTTGTAAAGCCAACTACCATACATACGATCACAACCACAACGGCCCCTTCCTGAAAACAGAGATGACCATATATAGAACAAACATACATCATTCTCTCCTCCTATTTACAGAAATCTTTGGTTCTTTAGGGGCAGTGAAAGTTCAAGAGATAATTATTTTTTTATTTTATTGGGATTACAGGAAACAGTGAATAGCAGATAATTTCCTTCACTTGGTATTGATTTTACTGCATGAAAAATGTTTAGATGCTAGTGGACAAATCACCATGTATAAAACTATCAATTAAAAAAAAACTGATCCTTTTGTTGCACACATATTGATTTATACAGCAAACAAAAGTTCTGAATCAAAGGCTCATGATTTTTTTGTGCTGTTGGCAATAGCTCACCTGACCAATTTGGGAATATAATAATCTTTTAAAGAAGACCCTGAGATGAGACAAAAAATATTTTCTTTTGTCTGGGTTGATGTTTTTTTTTTTAATGTTCCAATGCTAAAAATGGCAGCCAAGTTCTGTGGATCTGATCATGAGTGTGAAACTCACAAATTAAAGATGAAAATCTATATGTTGTAAACCACAGTTAGCTACAATGAATTGGGCCTCAGTGATTTATGCACAATTTCAAAAGTGCTAAAACTCTTTTGCTACCTTGATTGAATCTCACTTTGATGAACTTGGTTAATTCTTACAATTTATTATAATTTTGTGGTCTTTAGATGTTAATGCCTAGTTGCCGATCTACAGCTTTAAAGAATTACGAGGTCTGTATTTCTCATTACTATCATTATAGGTATTTTGAAAGATAAAATAGAATTATATAATGTAAAAACATTCTGAAAGTGGCTGTTTTGACAAACTTGTCACAACTGAAATAAAAAAAAACATTTTTGAATCAACATGTTTATCAAAAATAACTTCCCATGAATGAAAGGGGTGTTGATCAGATATGTCAGCCATTTACATGGTGAAATGGTAGTCAGGAAAATATGACATTAAGGTCAGTGTTAACAATCAGTAGTAGTACAATAGTCCCCCTCTTAAGGCCCCTCACACCAAAGGCCAGATTTCAGAGGTACTGAAATAGGAAAATATTGGTAAATTGTCCCCCCTCAAGAGATGCCATTGCACTTCACTTTTTCATTGCAGAAGGGGTGGACTTATAAGAGGGATACTACTTGTCACAACTGAAATACAAAAAAACTGTTATTTGTTTGGATGCCATGGAATGTTCTGACAAAAATCTCTGTAGAATTAATGAAACCTAACACATCAAAAGACCTCACATTGGTAACATGTCTCTCATTCAGACAGCTACAACCAAGAAATATGTGACACTCAGCCTGATTTGATACAATTGTCTAGATAAAATGACACCATTGGATATGTACTTTCAACATAATTCAGTGATTTTGTATATCATGTTGGTCAGTTCTATCACCAATAATTCAGTTATTTTGTTTATCTTGGTGGTCAATTTTATTGGTAGATGAAACCAGAATACCTTGAGAGAAAAAAAACTGACCTCCACCTCATATCTGACAAAATTTATCACACAAAGGTAGTTGTATCAAGTGCACCTCACCATGTGTGGGAATTAAAACTCACAACTTTTCACAACTAAAGTTGTGATAGGCACTGACTGATTGCTTAAGGTAGAGCTGTAAATCCAACTACCATGTACAACCCCTTTATTAATTGTAATACCATGTAAACAGACAATTTTACTTCACTTGACCTAAAAAGCACCCACAAAGGTACAGTGAAAGCTGTCTACACCAAACCATGAATAAATCAGAATCCTGTATAAACACAACTTTAAATAAAGTCACAATCTTTGTTAAACTATTCTGTATAAAGCAAACATCTATCTATTCAGAATACAAAAGTTTCGACTTAGACAGGTTTCACAGTATATACATTACAATTAAAGCAAACCAGAGAGGACAAAACAATTAAGAAAATCCCAGAAACAAAACCAGAATAAACATGGCTTGATAAGTTTTGGATTACAGCCATCATGAGAATAGAAGAAGAATGTGTCATTGTATATGACATGTACAAGAATCACATAACAAACATATGCTTTGTTAAACAATAATGTAACTGTTATTTGTTTGGATGCCATGGAATGTTCTGACAAAAATCTCTGTAGAATGAATGAAACCTAACACATCAAAAGACCTCACATTGGTAACATGTCTCTCATTCAGACAGCTACAACCAAGAAATATGTGAAACTCAGCCAGATTTGATACAATATGTCTAGATAATATGACAGAGCTGCCAAAATGACACCATAACCCCTAGTTTAAATGGTCTAAAATTAGGTTGGGTCATAACGATCCTTTTAATAGCCTTTTAGTATCAAGATGGACTGATATGACATACTCTTGGTGTTAAGTTAAACTGGTTATAATGAGAATGACATTTTCCTCTGGATAAATTATAGATTTCCATCAGCCATAATAAGTATAACCAGACAATATTAAAACATGCACTTTAATATTAACTTTGGAAAAAAATCCAAAATCCAAATACCAAAGTAGCTAAGCAATAAGGAGAAGACAATTTTGCATACTTGAAACACATGTTTTGCAATTTACTGTAAATTTGATATTTTAAGGGGCATAACTCAATGAGAAACTGGGCCAGATTTTATTAACGAAGTTGCATACTACATCTCAGATCTGAAATACATGTGAAACATTTTTAAGCTAATTCCTCCCTTTTTAAAAAGAAGGAAATTACCCTAGAAAGGTAGAGGATACAGTTTTTCAGGGAGGCTGATGGCTGCCAAAATATAGATACTAAAGAGTACATGTAATGCCAATGTGGACACACACAAGTAATGTATATCCCATATTCCGTTTAGTCTAAAATACAAAAAGGTACATTTGGCATAAAAAACAGCCAGAATTCCATAGACATTCTCTATAAGTTAAGAAAATCTTAATACCAATCATTCTAAATACAGTCTCTAAGGACTTTAGAAATTCTGTAACATTATAATTACGACTTCAAAGTTTTCTGGCATGTTAAATGTTTATATGAACATTCCAGTATTTTGATGCACTGGGATTTATCTTTTCACACACCATGACAGGATAATTATATAAATACTTGTAAAAAATACATTGTATATCTATTGCATTTTTCTCCTGTTCTAATGCATTATAAATTATTGCACTATAATCATATCATTGCATACTTGTCTACTGATTAGTTTGTACTGCCTACTGTACAGTATGTATTATTGAGGGTTAAATTCTGACATACATGTAAATTTGTACATTCATTAACCGACTTAATCCACAATAAAAGGTTTCAAAATTATTGTATCCATGTATTAATATTGTGACAAGAAAGGTCAACAATTTCACCAATACAGTGGAACCTGTCTAATCCACACACAATGGGACCATGGGAAATGTGTCAGATTGTACAGGATGTCAGAATACCCATGTTTTATTTTAGTTAAAAGAAATACTTTGGGATCATCAATTTTTGTTAGATGTCAGATTTCTGAGATTAACTTTGCAGAGGGCTATACAAGGATCACTCCTGCTTAATTTTCTTTCAAATGGTGAAGTGATTTCGTAGAAACTTTTGATACATTTACCCATTAAGGTTAACCGTATGATAAACTATGTTCTGTCATGTTAGCCATCTTGAATTTCCAGCTGATAAAAATATCCACAAATTTGTAGATAGTTATATAAGGAACAATCCTACCTAGTAACAATTCCATAACCAATGTGGTTTGTGAGAAGAAGATATTTGAAATTTTAGCCAATTAAGAATCCATAATTGGGCATAGCAGCCATTTTGAATTTCAGATTGGATGAAAATAATAACCATTATGGGGACCATCCAATGATGGTTTATGTATTAACACCACTTTCAACAATATTTCAGTTATATCGTGGCAGTCAATTTTATTGGTGGAGGAAAACGGAGTAACCAGAGAAAACCACTGACCTGTCGCAAGTCACTGACAAACTTTATCACATAATGTTGTATCGAGTACACCTCGCCATGAACGTGGTTCGAATCACAACTTTAGCGGTGATACTGATAGGCACTGATTGCACATGTAGTTGTAAATCCAACTACCATACAATCATGGGCACGACGCCGATGGCTGCTCACCATCCAATGAAAATTTCTGCCATTTAGTCAGTGATTTCATAGAAGACTGAAATGTGGAAAGTTCATTGGTGACAGATGCAAATGGTCATTAATGGCATCTGGTAGCTGAATGTAAGAAGACGAAAAACATTTCTTCACAGTAAACTGTAACAGAAAACAGATGGATTTTTTCATTTGCTAAGATGACACTCTAAGCCATTTAAAAGCAATCAGATGCTGTAAAACATGCTAATTAATCAGTTCAATAAACTCATGTTCCCTTGGTATTTTTCACTTACTGGCTATAAGAAACTCATGTTTTCATTGGTATTTTTAACTAATACGTGACCATTACCAGTACATTTCGATTTCATTACATTACAGTGACAATTAATATTCAAATTTAGAACATATTTTCAAGTGGTGCCACAACACAAAAAAACCACCCTAATTTATAACACTTGTGTTATCAATGTAATATATCTCTAAAACCCAGCTTTGATTATATTACTTCACACAGAATATCAATAGTAGACACTTCTACTAATATCTTTTTCACAGCATGTATCTAATTATCATTACCAGAAAATAAAGACATCTTCAAATAAAAATATTGGTTACTGTAAAACCCCAATCAAAGTTTTCCATCAAAAACTTTGTCAAAGTTTTTTGACTATGTAAACCTGCATCAACAACTTTGATGGACTTTGATGGAATAGAACTCCATCCTATTTTTCTAAAAACTTTGATGGACTTTGATGGGAACTAACCAATCAGAATGGTTTTTGGAATCAAGATCATTAAGATATTTTGTAAACAGAAGCACATGGTAAATATGGTGGGGAAACAGCAGACAAACAAGTTCAACTAAAATGTCAAAATGCAACTGGACAAATGAGTTGGTAAATGATCTCATTGATTTAGTTGCAAGAAAACGCAGTGTTACATCAAGTCTCTCCTCTGCTGATATTGATTGTCTCATTTTTGTATCTTGCTTTTTGATATATAGTCGGACCTTTTCCAGGAGCATATTAAATGTTTCTTTGCTTATTCTCATATAGTTTTTATATTTATCAACATCTTCAGCCCTCAGCTCTTGCAGTAGAGTGTTAATATAGAAACTTCTAGTCCTCCTCATTTGAAGCCAGGCTCTAGACCACATTCTCCTAACACGAAGTCCACGCAGCCTTCGCCTTAAAATCAAAGTGCACAAAATGCACACATACTCCTCAAAGTCAGCCATGTTTATGTTATCTTTGCATTTCCCGCCAATTCCCATCAAAAACTTTGATCGTGTAAACAGGGTACTTTGACAAAGCTTTCTATCAAAAACTTTGACAAAGTTTTTGATGGAAAACTTTGATCGTGTAAACAGGGCTTAACGCAGAGCATTACAAATGTCCCCCAAACGAACAATACAAGTACTAGTGGTATGAATGAAGAATAGTGTGAGAACATAGCAAGAAATAATTAGAGCCCAGTTTTTGACTCTATCATGTCTATAGTAGGGCTTCTTTGTTATGTTACCCTACAATGTGCTACAATAAACTAGTAAGCAAAGCATGAAAAAAATGCCATCATCTACAACACCAGTAATGGAGATGTTAGAAGACTATATTATTAGCATGAAATTAAATGCAAAAGATGTTTATCATACACTATTATATTAATAAGCAAATATTAGATAGCTATTTGCATACTAAGTCTGAAAAGATATGGTTGTTATTCACCTTTGTGTTAAATTGAGTGTTTTTGCAGTTTCCATGGCAACGGCAGGCATTTTGAAATTACCAAGCCTCAAAACCATTTATACACATGCCATACAACATTTCTATTAAGTTTCATCCAATTCCGAGCACTTTAAATTTTCCACGTTTTTTGTGGTAACGGCGGCCATTCTGAAATTTCTAAGCCTCAAAATTCAAAATTATGTGTACACATGTCAGAAAAATTTTCTGGAAAGTTTCATCCAATTCCGAGCACCATAGCAAACCAACGATGAATATCAATTCGCAACATCATAATCTACTTGGAAACCAAATCGGAGGATTTTTGTATTTGACGGCCATTTTGTACCTTGGTTACCATGTCAACGGCCGTCATTTTGAAATTTTTCAACCCCCCCCCAAGAGCTGCCACATACTACGGTGTATATTCTATTCCTACAAAGTGGATCATAATATGGCTCCCAAACCATGGATATCAATTCCCAACATCAAAATCTACTTGGAAACCAAATTTTTCCCAAATCGGAGGATTTTTTTATTTTGGTGGCCATTTTGGATTCAAAATGGCCGCCATAGCAAACCATCGATGAATATCAATTTGCAACATCATAATCTACTTGGAAACCAAATTTCGCCCAAAGCGGAGGAATTTTGTATCTTGGATACCATGGCAACGGCCACCATTTTGAATTTTTTCAACACCCCCAAAAGCTGCCACACACTACGGTGGATATTCCTACAAAGTTTCATGAAAGGAATCCAAATCTTTTTTTTAAATCCCCCCTTTTTTGTTTCCATGGCAACTGCGGCAAAATTTGTTCAACCGATTCCGATGTGGATGTTGTTCCTATCAAGTTACATCAATTTCTGGTCGGCGAGTAATCTGCTATGATCATTTTTGTGTTTTTCAATTTTTTTAGCATTTTGGCCATTTCCATGGCAACGGCAGCCATTTTGAAAATAGTCTGCACATCTACTCATAGTGCTTAACATTCCTGTGAAGTTTCATTGATTTCCATTCAGTAGTCGCCGAGAAATGTGTCGGATAAACTTTTGGCGGAAGAAAGAAAGAAGAATAATAATAATAAGAAACGGAGCAAACACAATATGTCTCCCAAACTTTGTTTGGGGGACATGATAAAAATTTGGTTACAGTGCAACGTCAGAACTTCAGTGAAAAAAACTGACGCTGGTAACAGTGCAATATCAGAATTTCAGTGAAAAAACTGACGCTGGTTACAGTGCACCATCAGAATTTCTGTCAAAAAACAAACTGTAAAAATTGTTACAGTACAATATCAGAATTTCAGTCAAAAAACAAATGCTAGCTACAGTGCAACATCAGAATTTCGTTACAAAAAATAAACGCTGGTTATAGTACAACATCAGAATTTCAGTCAAAAAACAAACGCTATACATGTAGCTACAGTGCAACATCAGAATTTCAGTCAAAAAACAAACACTGGTTACAGTACAACATCAGAATTTCAGTCAAAAAACAAATGCTGGTTACAGTACAACATCAGAATTTCAGTCAAAAAACAAATGCTGGTTACAGTACAACATCAGAATTTCAGTCAAAAAACCAATGCTGGTTACAGTACAACATCAGAATTTCAGTCAAAAAACAACTACAGTGCAACATCAGAATTTCAGTCAAAAAACAAACGCTAGCTACAGTGCAACGACAGAATTTCATTCAAAAAACTAAAACTTAACAGTAAATAAAGACACCTGTATCAAAAAATCAATATTTACTGTCTAAAAATTTATTTGAGGTATTAAGAATTCACATCAAAGATAAAACATGGATATATACCTAGTGATGTGTAAAAAAGAATTGCAATTTTAACACCTTTATCTGATATCTTAAGAAAAGTTTGAAGATACCAAGGGGTATTCAGAAGCTGTGATTTGAAGGTACAGACAACCAAAATAAAACAGATTCAAGGTTTCTGAAATTCGTCCATTGATATGTATAAAATTATGGCAAATGTTTTTTCTCTCTCAAAATCTAATAAATATGCTTCTAAATTCATAATTACTAAAAAAATGTACTTAGGGGAAAAAAGGATGTCAAGTCTATGGTTATTATTTCCTATTAAAAACCATATCCCCAAATATTGTTTAGTTACCACTGGTTTTTACCATTGTTTTTTTTTATTTCTCCGTAGCTGGATATATTGTTATCAAAGGAAGTTAAACAGAGAAAAACCATCTAAATAATTTTTAATATTGTGTCTGAAAAAATTACTTGAAAATGTGCAGTCATATATTTCCTGACACATTGTAATGGAAAATTCTGACTTTCATTTTTCCATATTTACTGTAGTTGGTCTGATTTTTTTCATTATGTAGTTGTTTTTGAATTTTTCACCCACCCCACATTTCAAATTAATTCAGGCCAGGGACACTGCCATGTGTTTTTAAAATGGTTAAAGGGAACCACGACAAAGTTTATTCAGTAATGAAAGTGTTAAGCAATAATCTGCCTGAAAATCAGGACACTTACCATCTTTAGCAAATGAAGAACATGCCCAGCTATCTCTGAGATCATAAGTAACAACAGTTTGCAAAGCAAGAAGTAATCCAATAAAATAAAAATTAAGCTGTTTCAGTGAGATCTTTGGCTTCATGGCTGTTTCTTGTATTGTAGTCTTAAACCTGAAATAATAGAAAAATCAAACATTTAAAATTCAGGGATGATCCTGGTTAGAAAATAAAATGACTGAAATCAATAAAAAAAAACAAATAAGACCTTCTACACCCCCTTTCAAAATGGTCATTTTTTACCTGTCCTGACTATCCAGCAACTTTTGGAAAACAATTTTCAGAGGTAAATAGCTGAAATCAGTTTAATAACTGAAAACAAAATCATCCCTGAAAATTATACAAACATTAGGCTTGTAGCAATATGTATTATTTTATCTATGGATGTACTAATTATAAACTGGATTCTGACGGTTATTAAAAATATTTGCCCTGTAAGATTGCAACTACAGTTCAAATTTGATGCAATTTTGGTTTCAAATAGAACATTTCCACAATTGGAAAAAAAAAAATTGGTTAATTATACATATATCCAATCTTGTAATGAAATACCATGATCCTACATAATAAAATAACCCTTCCGATCGAAACAGAACATTCAAAAAGATTCTAATTTTGGAATCACTATTTTAAAATGTATCTTTACCTTTAAGATCTCACACCTAGGAACTGTTCCAAAGCAACAAAAAAATTGCCGGTACCTTACTGAAGATAAAAAAAAGTTCCAATGAAAAAGTAGTCGAAACACAAATACATGTACACACACTCGTACAAGAGACACAATGGCATCTGAAAAGTACCTAGTTCCTCCAAAATAACCTAAAGCTTTTCATTCATTAACAGTTGATCATAATTGTCACTACGCACACACTCGTACAAGAGACACAATGGCATCTGAAAAGTACCTAGTTCCTCCAAAATAACCTAAAGCTTTTCATTCATTAACAGTTGATCATAATTGTCACTACGCTCCTGACAAGATTATAACAATGATAAGATGTTAACAGTAGATAGTGATGGTGGGAGGTGTATAACACTCAGAGCTTAAAGATGATAGGTCTGTAAGTGTAGTACGACTTTCTTGTCTTGAAAATATCTTACAAATACTTTTGTATATCATACTTCCTGTAACCAACTATATTAACTTGCAGGAAATATTTTTGACAATGGCAATTAGTGTCTAAAGAGAATAATTGTACACTGATTTTTCAAGAGTCACTTCCAAAAACCCTCATCATTCAAAATCAGATGAACAATGATCTCTGTGCATACAAAAAACAGAAACACCCATTTTTGCTCTTTTGTTTAAAAAAAACCCCAGGTCGGTCTACAATCCCCAACATCAATCCTAACCTTTATTCTGAGCCAATCATCATTATTTTATAGATTTAGAAGCATGTGTCAACTAGAACTGGAAGTTATCACACAGACACCATTGTGTCTACAGACAGATGACGACAATGCCATACCATAATACCACCGCAAAATTACTGCATACAGTGTACATCTGTCCAGAAACAGCCATCAAGTTTCATAAATTCAAAACTTAATTACAAATAATGTTTTCAGATTATGTATGTGGACCAAAAATATGAAATTCTAATAAAGTATATGTACCCGATAGCCTCCTTTTTTATATACTGATACTTTGAAAATTGACTCCCAACGTTATACACCATTTTTAAGGGAACTTGGTGTCTTACATCTAACTGTGAATTTATTATTTAATTCTTGTAATAAATTTCACTAAATCTTTCAAACCCATAAAATCTGACAATTATGACCTGAAAGTGATTATTACCTGTTTAAAGTGATGTAATTTCTCACCTGTAGATTGTTAACTGGCAGAGTATATCCAGTATTTCCGGAGTCAATAATCAAATACCACAAAGGTGTGTTAGATTACCCCCATGTAAGAATACAAAATACCCATTTGAAGGCATTTCAAACACTCTGCCTATTATCACATGCAAAATTCTCATAATATTGTAATATTTCTGATATATGAGGATCATTTTGTAGATGAGTCCAAGTTTAGTTAGTGCAAGCTTTTGTTAATTTGATGTGTTTAATCTAAAAATCTAGTTCGTAAATCAGTGCTTGTCATATTTTGTTAAAGGACCGTGGAAAAATATACCAAGTTGAGATTACAAAGTTTTATATTTAAATGTAATATAATATAATATATTCAGCATTTTTAAGGATAAAATAACTATATGTGGGTTCTATGAACGTAATAGGTCAAAGTTTATCATTTTTAGTGATAATTTATAGACAAACATTTAAATTAAACCTAATTTTTATATCCATTTCATGCAAATAAAATAAAAATTATGACTATAAAAACAACATAAAATTCTAAAAAAATAAATAATTTTTTTCCCCAAATCTAAACAGGCGTTCATACACATGTGGAATGGTGAGTCTCAATATTCCCAAGTATCCTTCTACTTGTCCTTATAATAAATCAGACTCAGGCTTACGTTTAAGTTGATGATGAATCTTACAAGCTAAACAATTACTGTATAAAACAATTTTTCAATTGAGGTCCATTCTACATGCCATGAGGTTAAACATTAAACAGTTCTAATGTGCATGTCTTGTAATGTCTTAAATCTCGATCGTTGTTTATAGGTACATTGCATTATACATGAAGGGAATAAGTTTACTAACAAAATATCAGCAATTAACAGAACAAGGTGGTTTTGTGATGGGCCCTTGGGTGGAAGTTTTTGATTACCACAAGAGTAAGTGAGAGATTGTTGTATAACGCCAACTCAGTCATTTTTCAGCTCTATCATGGAGAGGACAAGTTAATTTTCAATGAGATGATGATGAGGTCCGCTTTGTACTAGACCAACGCGCTTAGTTGGGTTTTTATTGTGCTAGCTCACTGAAACAACAGTCCACGGATAGACATGTCGCCCCACTCGGACACATTATCCTGATTATGAGCCAACCAGTCTTTGCTTTTTCTCATTAATGCTGCGTGTTTAGCGGAGAGGCAATAAATACCAATTTAATAGTCTTTGGTTTGACCCGATCGTGGCTCAAACCAACGATCTACAGCACTCGAGGCGAGCACACTAACCATTACACCACTGATGCGGTTTTATTACCATAAGAAAAATAAGGTACAACTACAGTGAAACCTGTCTGAACTGAACCTCTTTAAGACGAAGCTTTAGTGTTCATATAGACAGGTGTTTGGTTTATACAGGTTAAAACTAAGAAAGATTTCCTACATTGGGACTTTATTTACAGTTAGGTTTATACAGGTTTAACTGCAAAATGATATGATCAGTAAACAATAAGGTCACCAACGACCACTTGTACTGAGCTGTGGCTTGTTAGAAGGAGTGTGGACCTTCTCCAATCATTTATTTGTGTTCATTAAATGGACAAGTAGTACACTGATATATCTTTATAACCATCAGTTATCTCTGCAGGAGGGATTGTATCTTGCAAGCTGCAATATCTAGGTCCCATTTCTATACACTGGGGTTCCCTTAGATGGGAGATGTCTACAAAAACATATGATCAGTAATAATTACAATAAAAAATTTCCATATACGGTATTAGCTTTTAATTAAATTTTGGATTATATGCCAACATCAGCAAATTTTCAAAGAAAGAGCAAAAAAAGATCATATAGTCATTATGAGACTCGCTTTAAGCCGATTTTGCTGGTCCTATTTCTTATCAATCGTGACAAGAAGGAACTGCTTGTATCATTTTGACAAAAAATTTACCTGGAGGTCTTATTTTACAAGACATCATGTACATGTAAATACATACAGCCATAGAACATTCAGCCAATTCCCCCTCACTTTTTCTCGAGATGACCAATCACACCTCACTTTCTAGAAATTGACATATAATACACGCTTATGTCAGGGATGTATTTCTCAAGATGACCAATCGCACGTCACTTTCAAAGAAATTGACATGTAATACATACCTATGTCAGGATTGTATTTCCGAAGTTGATATTCTCTTCCTCATATTTCACTACATATGGATGATTAATAACGCTGTCTTGAATATTTATTTGATATTTTCAATATCTTCTAATATCCTGTTGGCAATCAGTGATTTCTTTTTGTACTTCCGTTTCTGAAAAATATAATTGATAACAATATCACCAAAATATTTGTTTCGTCTAGATCTGTATTTCCCGAAAATATAAAAGTCTTTGAAACTGATATACTAAAAAAAAAAAGCTTTATTGTGCCCAACCTTGTGTATAAATTTCAAATGATTGGCTTCAGGGAAACCAGGGAAAAATTTTATTTTTCTGTTTATCAAGGGGCATAAAACCAGAATGGGAAATATAGTAAAATCTTAAATCAAAATTTTCCTGCCTTTTACCATCCCTGATCTTGTGCATAAATTTGTTTAATAGGAACTTATTGTTAAATGTATTGAGTGTAAACCAAAATTTGTATTTTTCGGCAAATCAAGGTGCATAACTCTAGAACAGTAAAAGTTCGAAATCAAACTTGGCCTGTATTTTATGGTTCCTGACCTGGGGTTAGGCTTATGGTGTTTAATGTCACTTTCAACAATATTTCAGTTATATTGTAGCGGTCAGTCTTATTGGTGGAGGAACAAGAACCATTAGAAAATCACAGACATGGCGCATTTCACTGACAAACTTTATCTGCCCTTGTATTGTATATGAATTTCAAATGATTTGCTCAAAGGGAACTTGTTATTCAGTGGAAACCGAATTACAGAGGTATGTATAATATCATACCCACGTCATAAAAACTTCTATTACACTATTATATTTCCAATTAATTATCATGTTTTGGATGATATTCTATTATAGTCACATTTTTTTTCTCTCTGAAACATAAGACTTCTCTCTATCATTACAATTGCTAAACTATAATGGAAAAAACACACATTGTACATGTCAAATTAGCTAAATAGAAGATTTTTCAGTAAAATAATGATCAAAGTCAACTGTCCCCATTGATACGTAAAACAACAATATTGAGAAAATAGGTTCAACTATGATGGGCATGTACAATCTTGAAGGAAAATAAAATTCTCTGTTAAAATCTATTTAGACTATACTCATTCCTGAGAGGCTTGTACATTTTTGTACTTTTAGAGTGAGACTAAATCAATTATAAAAAATGTGTGAAATTTGGGAAATTTCCTTTGAAGTTTGGTTTAAATACTGCAAATTCTGTTATTCTCATACATTTTCAATTCAAAAACTTGACAGTCTTGTCTACCATACTGTCACCCTCTTTCAAAAACCACATGGTTTTGTGAAAATGGGCATGCAAAAACCTAAAAATTAATTTTTAGGTATGAAAAAAATAGGAAGATTCACACTAGTATGTTATTAGAAGATAAAACTTAAATAAAACATTACAGTACTAACGATGAGCACAGGTCCTCCAGCCCAAGACCAGTAAAACTTTGTTCTGACCAGTAAAATTTTCAGTTTTTATTTAGAACTACATGTACATAAAATTAATTCAAGAATTTGATTCGGACCAGTAAATTTAAATTTTAGGACTGAAACAATTGTGCCAATAGAGAATGACCCCCTAGTTCATATATATATGTCAGTTCTACTTTGCAGACAACACAAAAATTATAGTCCCAATTCATGGCTAAGGTTGAATTTAATAATGCACCAATTTTTTCCATTTTCAAAAGATAAAATCTACAGATCTGCCACTTTAATAATAAAATTATAACAAACCTCTTGTCAAATTTTACACTGAGTTCATTATGCCATAAAAAAAATTGTGATTGTATCAAATCTGTTGTAAAATAGTAACACATTTTAAATTGATATATAAATATATGAGGCTTACAATGTAAATATCTGAAATAAACATGATACATGTATGTCAGTCAACTCACTGCAAATACAACTACCAAAACAAAAATAAAATTGAGCAATATTTTTTATTTTTCTTATTCTGCACTTTTACAAGAGTTTGTGGTAATCAGATTCCTTAATTCAAAGAAAGACAAGACAACACAATGACCAAATAAAAAGGACAAAAGAACAAACCACGATCTACAAAACATACACATAAAATCAAAGATAGAGTAACATGAACCCCACTAAAAACCAGCGGTTAACTGATCAGGTACTCTTATAAATAATGTACATGTAAGTAAAAACAGAGCAAATAGCTGTAAGATTTCTAAACTGAGCAGTGAGGGTAGGCACCCCCCCCCCCCCCCCCCCCCCCCCCCCCAAGTATGATTAGAGTATAATACAATATCCAACACAATAGCCTTATATAAATATATATTACATATATCATTATAATTTATGATAATGTATCTATGATAAATCTCAGATAAGACCTTATAGTTTGCTCTCGTTTACCTTTGGTACAATAAGTAGAGTGTAATTTAAGGACTTAGGTCATTATTTACATGTGGTGAGACAAATATGCACATGCTTTTGCATCAATGTACATATTTTACTTATAGTGTAAATACTCTCAAGGTTGGGAAAATAACATGTTTTTATTTATCAGTATTTTATTAACATGAAATTAGCAAACTAGATAATTATTATATCATTGATATGCTTTAGAATCATCAACCTTTAATCTGTTCATTCATACAAGTAAGTACAAAAAAATGTATACATGTATATTAAATAAGATAGGCTTTGAAAGTAGAAAATGAAGAAAGAAGAATATTAGGGTGATATCAAAAGTTAGGCCAAAACAAAATTACCTGTGTTTCCACTAAACCTTCCCTACCCTAATATTTAATGCCTACCCAAAAGTTTTTATTGCCCATATTTTGGACAAGTACTGTTAAAGTTAGAGCCTTGTTCTGTATAACATAGCTAAAATTTTTAAAAAAGTTTGGCCTTCCTACCTACCCTAATTTTTAATGCCTACCCAAAAGTTTTTATTGCCAATATTTTGGACAAGTACTGTTAAAGTTAGAGCCTTGTTCTGTATAACATAGCTAAAAATTTAAAAAAAGTTTGGCCTGTCTACCTACTAGTGGTGTACCGATCATCGGAAACATCGACTAATCAGTTGGACCACAGGCACTTGTGTAGAGTCAAAAATATGCTCGCTATGTACCTAAAATACCACAAGGCCGGACTCACTCCTACTACCCCTGTCACTTCAATCACTATTTCCCTTGTCAAAATGTCGATAGGACGCAAATCGCTTACTAATTTACGTAGTGAAATGATTTTTCTTCAAGGAAAACCTGTTTTTTATATCTTCCTACCATCTACACCCCCATACTGACAGATAATCCTCAGATTTTGTTGACAATGGACACCTAAGTGGCAGCAAAGCGAAAGTAGGTCACGTGCGACATATTTCCGCCTTTCGGTCGTTCTCGGGTTTTATCATTGCCTTACGAAACATACCTGAGAAGTTCAGAAAGAAAAGTTCGGGAAACGTAATTATATATCAGTATTGTTACTGTATAATTATAATGTTTTTTAAATACAATTATTTCCTATGCCTTATTTTTAGTATTATTTGCATACCAAGAAGCACTGAAGTTTTCATTCATTTTGTCAGTCATATTTTGGCGCCTTGTCATGTTTCTAGTGTTTAGTAATTATATATGATAAAACCCGAGAACGACCGAAAGGCGGAAATATTTCACACGCGACCTACTTTCGCTTTGCTGCCACTTAGGTGTCCATTGTCAACAAAATCTGAGGATTATCTGTCAGTATGGGGGTGTAGATGGTAGGAAGATATAAAAAACGGGTTTTCCTTGAAGAAAAATCATTTCACTACGCAAATTAGTAAGCGATTTGCGTCCTATCGACATTTTGACAGGGGAAATAGCGATTGAAGTGACAGGGGTAGTATGAGTGAGTCCGGCCTTGTGGTATTTTAGGTACATAGCGAGCATATTTTTGACTCTACACAAGCGCCTGTGGTTGGACGTCATCATACGATCCGATGATCGATTCTTAAACCTTGTGGTCGATTCTGATTCTATAGTGTCTAAAATATATATGCTTAACTTTGTTCTTTGGTTGTTTTTTTTTTCTGTCTCCATACTGACAAAAATATTGCAGTTTTATCCCAGCTGGTTTTTGTTTGCCCTCATACTGACAAACATCTGGCAATTTTGTCCAAGCGTACTTTTGACACCCAGTCAATACACATATTTGGACTAGTCTATTATTTATCTACTTCCCGGAATAGTCCATTTTATATCAGGTGTTACACATATGGAAAACGATCTTTTGTTTTGTTCTAAGTTAATGTTTACAAATGGAAATATTGTAGTTTGTAAATATATTATTTGATTTTATTCAAATCTTTACTTTTGTCAAACACATATTTGGACTAGTCTATTATTTTTCTATCTATATCAGGTGTTACACATATGGAAAACGATCTTTTGTTTTGTTCTATTTTAAAGTTAATGTTTACTAATAGAAAAAATTATAGTTTATAAATTTATGATACAATTTTATTCATATCTTTACTTTTGTCAATCATACTCTTGAAATAAAGGCTATTTGATTAATTATAGTCAGTAAATACATTTAGCAGGCAATTTTCACCGATGATCGATCATCGGTCGATGTTGATATAACGATCATCGATCTTGAAAATGTTACCGATTCCCATCACTACTACCTACCCTAATTTTTAATGCCTACCCAAAAGTTTTTATTGCCAATATTTTGGACAAACACTGTTAAAGTTAGAGCCTTGTTCGGTATAACATAGCTAAAAATTTAAAAAAAGTTTGGCCTGCCTACCTACCCTAATTTTTAATGCCTACCCAAAAGTTTTTATTGCCAATATTTTGGACAAACACTGTTAAAGTTAGAGCCTTGTTCTGTATAACATAGCTAAAAAATTTAAAAAAGTTTGGCCTTCCTACCTACCCTAATTTTTAATGCCTACCCAAAAGTTTTTATTGCCAATATTTTGGACAAACACTGTTAAAGTTAGAGCCTTGTTCTGTATAACATAGCTAAAAATTAAAAAAAAAGTTTGGCCTTCCTACCTACCCTATTTTTTCAAGAATGTTAACAGCTATTTCTATCTTCAGCTTTATGGAACATAGCTTTTATTGTTGCTCATTTCAGTCAGAGTGGTGAGGTCTTCAATAATGAGTAAAACTCAGACTCCTAAACGAGTATGCATTAATAAAAATATTTCAGACTATTTAAAAGAAAAAAAACACTCATAGGATTCAGGTTAATTGATTTGAGCCCATAAAACTAGCTTAACCCTGTCACTTTTTATTAAAGTGCCTGTACCATGCCAGGAAACTGAGCTGTCATATATATGTGTGTTAGGGGTATCAATTTTGCATCTGCTTCTAGGTTATTGTTATTTGATTAAGATTTTGGAACTGTTCAGACAGTGTGGAATTTTTTATTTTTCATTTTATTACAAATCTGATTTCTTTTCTAACATTAAATACACTCACAGGCTAAAAGTATTTCCCCACTAAGATATTTCCCTATATATTTCATATAAAACCATTTATATTCAAAACATTCTCGTGAAGTCATTCCTTATCTGATTTTCATGAATTTTCAGCATTAAATGCAGAAATAAATATAGTTTCTTCTTCATATAATTTTCAAATAATTTTATTTCTACTTTCCCTTAAGAATTGATTTAAAAACAAGTTTAATTTGTTCACCAATTCTTACTATATAATCATATAAAATTGTGACATCAAGAATTTACATTCGTGTTTAAATCATAAATGCTTGTAAATAAAAGTTCGAAAAAATTACATGAAGATATTAAAATAAACTCTAATAATTCTACTATTAAAGGTGAAAATTTCATGAAAATCAGCTAAGGAATGACTTCATGAGAATGTTATGAAAATAAGTGGTTTTATATGAAATATATAGGGAAATATCTTAGTGGGGAAATACTTTTGACCCGTGAGTGTAGTAAATTGTACATTTGTACCTTTCATAAACATTGGAGTGGTCAAACAGTATATCAACTGTAATATTATACAGGTAAAAAACATGACCTATATTTGTATAATATATGTTTACATATTTTCTTGAATTTTAAAACATCTGGTTGATGGTATCATTTAATTTATAACATCCCAACTAACCTTATCTGTCAACACCTGGCATTTCCAGACACCTAATCCCTGACAAATTCTATTTATATAATTTTTCTACATCAATTAAAATATAAAAATAACACAATATGCATTTTTACTTCAATTTGATGAGAAAATTGATAGTTTCAAATGAAGAAATCATAGGAGATATGCACAGGGTTGTGGGAGTTCAGGTTAGAGCTATGAATGTTTAATGCCACTGTCAACAATATTTCAGTCATATAGTGATATGGCAGTCAGTTTTATTGGTGGAGGAATTCGAACACAGAGACAACCACAAAGCTGCCAAGAGTCACTGACAAGCCCTATAACATAAAGGTTGTATCTAGTACAACAGCCCACAGATGGGTAAGAACTCATAGAGTGATAAGATAAGATAAGATTTTATTGATTTAAAATCCAAAGGTTGGATTGTCATCAAACGACAAAGGATACATTCAACTACAGCATGTACATGTACATGATAAAGACACTATCTACATACAACATTGACACTAAATGGTTACTGAAGCTCCCTCTGTGTAACAAACATTTTAAAGGGCACAACACCACAAAAAATGACACATTTAAACATGCATATGTTGTGCTTATCATGTTCTGTATTGATAATAATCCTTTGTTTGGATTTTTAGATCAATAAAAATTATTATTATTATTATTATTATTATTATACAATATAAATATTTTAGCTGCAAAATAACAGGAAGACAAAAGGAAATAACTACATATTTTTTCAACATGAGGTCAACACCCTGTAATTCTAGAATAGACTAATTTATCATTTTTAATCATCTGATAGTTGGATGTGATGCAATATATTGCTGTCAACAGGGGCGGATCCAGGATTTCAGGTTAGGGGGGGGGCACACTTAAAAAAATTGCAGAGTGGAGGGAGGCGCGAAATTTTTTGGGGTATTTCTTGTGAAAAATCACAATTTTACACCAAAAAATCTTATTTTTTTTCCAATTTTAGGGGGGCACCCCCCCCCCCCTGGTCAACAGCAATATTTTGACAAGTTATTCATCTGAAAGTCAATGGACAAACACTTACATAAATTATGACAGTATCCCTATATAAATTTTGGGGGGAGGGGGTGGGTATACAAATTTATTTAAAAATAGCTTGTCAGTGACTTGCGGAGGGTCGGTGGTTTTCTCTGGGTACTCCAGTTTCCTCTACCAATAAAACTGACTGCCACAATATAACTGAAATATTGTTGAAAGTGGCATTAAACACCATAACCCTAAGGCTAATCCTATTTAAAAATAACTACAGAACTTTGATGTATTTATGCCAACTTCTGGGGGTATACCATAAAAACATCATGTGAATCATTGAAAGAGGTGAGAAATCATTACGTGAATGTAATTCATCAAAAAAATGTCACTGGTATACAAGACTGACATACCAGTATTCCTCAAGGTAGTAACATATAAAATTGTGGGGTTAGGGGCCATATAGATTAGTGATATAATACCAGATGTGTACAATAGATTAAGTGAAATTATTACATCAAAAAGAACTTGTTTTGTACCCAGATCACAATCATTAGTCTCCTACTGTCAATGGTATTACATCAGTTTTGTCCACTGGGTGTAATGTGTTATGTTGAACCATGTTGTAGAATGCTTTTTTTTTTTTTAACTTTTAGTGTTCTATATACAGCAAAACCTGTCTAAACCAAACTCCTTTGGGACTGAAGAATTTGTTCAGTTTAGACAGGTGTTTGGTTTACACAAGTTCAAATTACATAAACATTTAGTAGATGAGACTGTAATGTCTGTCTAGGTTAGGCAGGTTTTCGGTTTATTCAGGTTTCATTGTATATGTTTGTTTGTTGTGAAGAGACAAGTTCTGAAGAAAAAAATTATTATTCATTTTTCTATGGCATTGAATCTTGAAAAATATAAAATGTTGATGTCTATAATAATCCCAGTTTTATTTAAGTTCTCTTTCCTTAATTTTCCAACAAATAAAATGTCAAAACCCTTAAAATAGATTTGCTCAGGAAAATAAAATGGCTGAACAATTGTGGTGGTATATAACATTACAATAAAGAGCACAAAACACTATTTAAAACCCATTAAACTAAATGTATAATTGTTTTAATGTTAAATGTCATCCGGCTATAGTACATTTGTACAATGTATTTTTATACAAATATGAGGTGATATGTGTATCAACTTTTTTGAGCTATTAAAACATGTACCGGTACCTTCAATGTACTGATCCTGTTGTTTCAGAAGAGCTGTGCTTACGAAATAAAAAAAATAGTTCAACGTTTGATTCCGTTTTCTTGGTACAATTAAATAAAATGTAACATTTACCTTTGATAATGAATCGATTGATGTGCAAATAAAATCGAAGTAATAAAAAAACAAAACATACATGAGTAAATATGCATACTTGACTTACAAAACCACAAAATATCAAGGAGTGTGATCATCACAACTAATCCTTTAATCATAACAAGTAATACAGGGAAGTGTCTGTAATCCAGTCAATACAAGGAACCTCAAAAGATATTATAGATACACAATTCTCCTGTATTTTTTTTTCTCTTTAATGCCCTGGAAGTGTCTGTAATCCAGTCAATACAAGGAACCTCAAAAGATATTATAGATACACAATTCTCCTGTATTTTTTTTCCTCTTTAATGCCCAGGAAGTGTCTGTAATCCAGTCAATACAAGGAACCTCAAAAGATATTATAGATACACAATTCTCCTGTATTTTTTTCTCTTTACTACCCTTTCATGCTTTTGAAACTGTTTTTTTCATTGAAGTGTACCTCAAGAGATATTATAGATACATTTTTTCTCTTTACTGTCCTTTCGTGCTTTTAAAACATTTTTTTCCTTGAAAAGTAGAATCTCTTGTGTATTTTTTTTTACTGCCCTATCCTGCTTTTGACACTGAAACATGTTTTCTTTCATTGAAGTATAGAAACAGAGTTTAACCCATACATTCATTTCTTCTAACATTTCTAATAAAAAAACAATTGATACGAAATCTAGGTAATTATATGTTATAAACAAATTCATTGTATTACACTCCTCCCTCAACTGTGCTTTTTCATTTACTTTTGATCTTTCTACTATTTACAATTTAAACTCAATTATATATTAAATTAATCAATCTCTTTTTTGTGTTCCATTTTAAGTGACTTTCTCATGATTATCTTGTAATTTTGCAGTCTACCGAGTACATTAATTCCTTTTAAATGTCAAATATTGTGTCATATTGAAGCCTACCATCCTCTAGTTAATATTGTGTACCCTTGTGCTTAGTCACATTTAAAAAAAACCCAATTATACTGTTCATTCAAAGGGGATTGTTCAATAGAAAATTCCTTCTACTTTGTCTTTAAAGCTGTGTAAAGCGTGACGGACATAACTAAACTCATATACCTGTACATATCATTATCAATAATTAGCTCACTCCTTTTTTTTTTTTTTTTAAATGGCATGAAACACCATAACTCCCTCTAACCCCACTCCCTATTGTGGATGCATAATATCCCTCCCCAAAATAAAATTCATATCTATCTTCCGAGGTTAAATGTGGCCCTTTTCCCTTTACCTTTTTTTTCTTTCACGCACTCTATCCTTACACACAAATATTTCATTGACCAAACTTATAATGAGAATGATATTTAAAAATATATATTGATATTTAAAAATTAATGACTATATCATTTGAAAATGTACTTTTAAGCATTGAATAATTTATGTGAATGTAAACATGTGGTAAAAGGGAGGAGGAAATTGCATATTTTCAGCATAAATTACTTGTGCTTTGTACAAAATGAAATTTATCCCTGCCTTTTACACTCAAATAAAGTACATACACAAAATAATACATATTATTATTTAAAAAAATGGAAGGATGCATCCATAGGGCATCAATGCCCACACTTCCAGCTAAAGTAAACTGGGACATACATGTAAAAACTCCAGATTTGAAAAGGTGGTAAAGTTCAAAACCGAACTTGTACAAATTTCAAACGGTTTTCTTGTGGGGAACTTTTTAAATTATTGAGCGGAAACCAAATGTGGGGCAATCAGACATAGGTAAAACTTAATGCCCTTGATGACTAGTGACAAGGGTGTAAAAAAAATCTCCATATGTGTACTTTCTTTGCTTGTGATAAAACTATTGCCATACTATATACATACATGTATCATCTGTGTCAATACATGTAGATTACACGAAAAACCCATCCATTTTCCTTTAAACTAGTACTTCCAGACATGTATTTGATCATTTTATCAATAATTATCATATCAATTTAACCAGCTGATAATTACTGTATACAGCCAAAATGATGTAACATACAGTCTATCGCAACACTGATATATTTTTGGCAAGATTTGTTCATTAATGTATACTTTTTACAAAATTCTACATTTTATCATGCATGTATTATCTAATTGTTTATGCAAGATAAAAATATCATTTAGCAAATTGTAAATAGTGAGAATTTTTTTTTATTAAAGATGTTTCAAACAAATACATTTATTAAGAATATAAAAGTACATAAATTTAAATTTTGAATGATTAATATCAGTTAGAGGGAAAGGCTAACTTTTTGGTACATAACAAATTTACGATTTACCTACATAATCCGACTTAGAGCAAAACAATAATAGAAAAATATTTGAGTTTTTATCAACCCTACAAACTTTTATTTCAAGTTTCAATTTTTGAAATGAGAATGATAGGCCAAATTTATTCTTATTTCAAGATTTCGTATACAACTAAAGAAAACTACTGAAAACAAACAGGGAAAAAAAAAGATATCTCTAACCAATTACGAATTCTACTTTTTGGCCTTAAATTTGCACAGCTTGATTCCTCCCAGTAAGATTTGCCCGACATAATTCAAGTATGAATAATAACAATAGAAAGGCTTGTTTAATGGTCTAAACTCTATACATCATATCAAACATTCTACAAGAGATTAACTACTATTTAACATATAAAACCTGATAATTCATGAATAATCTGTCAATTTGCACCCAAAAGACACCCTGACTAGCTTGATCAGGGCAATAGAGAGAGCTATTAATCAATATACTAAACACAGATGTCCAAAAGAAATTGACTAAATTTGTTTACAAAAAGAAATTAGCCAATAATCTATTTGTACATGTTGTTAAAAATTGTTCCTTCAGACTTCAGTGGAGAAAAAAAGACATTCAAATGCTGTATTTTAGTTTTTTTTTTATCCTATCCTTAATTTAGCCAGCGGTACATGAAAATCATGATTTTGTAATTGACTCAATTTTAAAGTGCAGTGCCTCTTTTAACTTGACTGAAGATAGAAAATATAAATTTAGCAATAGATAAGATTTCCTGTAAAAATGTGGGGTTTTTTGTTTTTTTTTTATTACAAAGCAAATTAAATCAAAACAAAAACAGGATAATAGTATTTAAAAAGGATATACACAAATATTATTAGATTAAATGTGATAAAGTAGTCTGTATAATTCCATGTAATAACAAATCTTTTGTAAGTAATTAAAATACAACACATCACTGTATGTATAACGGACTATAACCTTTCACAGTATCAATTACAAAATAAATCTAAAGTCAACATTTATTAAAAAAACAACAATTGCCTCACCTTCAATGAATACCAAATCCTCTAAAATTTTGTATAAAAGAATCCCACATGCACAGAATTATGGATTATATGTAAATGAAGAGATACAAAGTCAAGATCAGCTCACCATGGAAAATCAATATATCAATGTTAAATTTCCTACACAAAAGTCATTTTTTTCACATGACAATAAAAATAGTGTATATGATACTATTTGACAAACACTGGTAGTGTTTATTTACTGTTCACTGGAGGCCTTACATCACCACTGTGTTTCACTTGTACACACAACTAGCATAGCCTGCAGGAACTGTGTTGATTGATAGAAAGGGAAGTAATTATAGGAGTGTGTTTTGGATAACAGTGGAAACTGGATTATCTCAACTTTATTATAGCTATACATGCCCATGGTATTATTGATAAGAATATATAACCTGGTCAATAATTTATGACTATAATATTTAAAAAAAAAATGTTTAAATAATTTTATGCAAAGTAAAGTATTTTATGTAAAAAAAATATCAAATTATAATTTAAAGTAAGAACAATCAATTATTTCAGAAATACTGTACTACCTTTTTCATCTAACTTGTGGGTGTTAAATGTTTTTTTTTATCAATAATAAAAAAAAATACCTAAAAAACAGTAAAATTTATGTAAAAATTAAAAAGGAATTTGAATTTTGGTGTTTAATGCCACTTTCAGCAATATTTCAGCTATATCATGGCGACCAGTTTTAGTGGTGGAGGAAGCCGGAGTACCTGGAGAGAACCACCGACCCTGGGCAAGCAACTGGTAAACTTTATCACTTGCGGCTGCAAGTCGAGTGCACCCTTTTTTGTAATTTACAAAGCTAGGTGCAAACTCACGCCATATTGGTGATAGGCTTGTATGAGCTGTTAGATCCAACGACCTAACTCATTGAGCCACCTGGGCCTCTAAATTAAAAAGGATAATTGTTAAGATTTCTTATTATATAATGCGTGTCCATGCAAACAGCAAGTGATTTTCAATTTGTTGCATGCAAGAAAAACAGAGTGATCACAAAATGAGGAAAATACCACTTTAACAGGAAATTAAAATTTATTCTCATACTTCCAAGAACAAAATTTAAATACACAAAAATTGGAACTAAAATCTTACCAAGATCAAGATGAGCTAACAGTGCCATAAATGACCTGAATTTTACATATAAGCATATAAACCTCTCAAAGCTAGAATATTCTATATCAAATTCATATAGGAAGTACTTATACCAATTTTGAATTAATCACATCTTCACAAATTTTAAACTGAAGTAACAAATTAAAAGTTTAATAAGAATTTTCTGTCATGCTTACTTTTTTATACCAGTTTTCATATAAATATGCACATCCATATGCAAGAGGTGGTTATACAAATCCCATTGAAAACCAAGAAATACTATATACTGTTGCATTCACCTTTACAAACAAAACATTAAAGAAAATATATTGTGCCACTTTATTGCATTTACAAGTTCTGAACCTGTTGATATGGGATATGTACAGTTGGACTAAGTATGTGACCTTCACCTTTGAGACAGACATTCCACTTTATTCATGAAACACCCTTTAGTGGTGGGCTACAAATATACAAAGAATTATTAATATCCTGTAAGGCATTCAAAAGTTCTGAGCTGGACATGACTTTCTATATTTGGATACAGATGTGTACAGTTGAACAGTTTCTGACCTTGAACTTCAAACAGATGTTTCAACTTTATTCATAAGACACCCTCTAATAGTAGACTACCAACATACATAGTTAAAGTAGAGACCTACCAGTAGTTTCATTTTAATGTAACACACTGTAGGAGGAGTTGCAATGACAACATCACAAAACTATTCCCCCACCCAATTTATACTTTCAAACGACTATAACTTCATGGGTTATAACTCTGGGAAAACTCAGGAACATCCTAATAAATGTATGAACATGATGATCTGTTAGTATAAGTTTTTAGTAAATTATACAATAAATACAGTCCTCAAAATGAAAATTTGGATTTACTGGTCTGAATCAAATTCTAGAATTTATTTTTATATATTTCTAAAAAAAAAACTGAAAAAAATTTACTGGTCCGAACAAAGTTTGATTGGTCTTGGGTCGAGGATCGGTGCTCATCGTGAGGACTGTAAATATAGGAGTCGGTCTGGACAGACAGACAGACTGATTTCTTTAGACCCCCCCTCCCAAACTTTGTATAAATATAGTACCAACCATTTTAATCGCTGGTCTCTTTTATATTAACAAATTTCATGTATATACTTTAAATCAAGATTTTTGCTCAATACAGTTCCTTTACCTTGACTGAATCAAAATATATCCCAGTTAAAAAAAAAATCCTTAAATGATAAAAAAAATTAATTTCATAAGTAAACCATAAATTCTGTCTAGTTATTTCCCATCTATGTAGGCAGCAAGTTTGATTTGTCATGGGAAATGACTTTAGCATATCATCTACATCCTGATAAAAATCTCACTGGATATTGCAAACTATTGATATATGTAAAAATCAACAAAGAAAACCAATTTGGTTATGTAACCTCTACTTTTTATATAAATACAGTTATTGATTTTATACACAATATCTAAATAATTCTACAAGTAGTTTTTCGGTGCAAACTTGTAAAAAAAAATTGGTCAATATCATACCTATTATCATCTGATATTAGATGAGCACTTGAAATGTTTTAAAGACTTTTATATTGGAGGGAATTATATTTATCCTTTCAATCATATATAAACCTGAGCATGTATCAAATATGAACGGAAATATATTGATATTAAGATCCATGTTGCTTAAATTACGTATATCAAATATTTGAATGCCATCTTAAATGTTACAATCAAGGAATATTAAATAATTTGGATGACAATCTCAAAAATGAAAATATTTTTGCTTTGGATTTTTTTTTTTATAGTAATAACGGATATGGATGCAAATGAACATGAAAGACTATCCAACTTTACACTTAAAGACACAAATCAAATTAAAGAAACAGTGCTTTTATCGCTGTTCTACATTTCATAGTATGCCACACTCTGACACATTATTTTGATTCTGAGCCAACCAATCTTTGCTCTTACTCCATAGTGCTGCTTGCTTAGTGGAGAAGCAACAAATACCAATTTAATAGTCATTGGGTTGACCGGACTGGGGCTCAAACCCATGATCTATTGCACTCGAGGGGAGCACGCTAACCATTACACCACTGATGTAGTACATTCCATATAAATTCTATCTGTATTAAGAGCCCACCTGTCTTTAGAGACCATGCTTTGACTCTCCTTTGAGCAGTCTTTGAAAACAGGTTTGACTGTAATTTTAAATTCAGCCAAATTCTGTTTGTATTGCTATGGCCATTTGAAGAAATTTATATTTATATTCATTGGGTCAGGACGGCCATCTTGAATTTCCAATTAACCAGCAAAATAATTGTAATGTCATAAGGTGCACACAAAAAAAATCAATAGCAAAAAACAGTCTCTTCTAATCCAGACCGTAGCATATATTGTGTATATAAATGTCAAAAATCAAATTATAAACAAATTATGGCAAGATAAAATTTGTAGATTTGGCCATAATATATTATGTAATCAAAGGACATCTATACACAAAGAAAAAAGTTAAGCACCCCCATATTTTTTTGAAATGACAAATGATACAAGTATCATGAGATTACTGACCAGATAATCTCAAGAACGCAATGGTGACCTGTTAGGACATTACATTGGCTGTAAGAAACCACAAAAAAAAATCAAGAAAAGTGTTAATTTAATGAATATTTAATCACAATATCACAAGGCCAGTTTTTGCAGTAAAACATGTCCATTTTAAGTATTGACCTTCATAGTTCAAAAAGCACGATAAGATTGTCATTTCACTTTCAAAACGTCACTTATGAATCACTTGACGACATCTCTTGTTCAAAGTTCAGTACCGGGTGTAACCCCCACGTACTTGGACGACGGCCTCAATCCTGCATCTCATCCCTCCAGTTAGAGTCGGATGTCCTGTTGTGATAGCTGTTGCCATTCCCAATGCAATGCTGCTTCCAACTGAAGAATGTTTTGCACAGGAGGTTCCCGAGCATGTATACGACGGCCTAACATGTCCCAAATATGATCTATGGGATTCAAATCCGGGCTCATGGCTGGCCAAGGAACAGAAGTCACGGCTTCGCTTTGGCGGTAGGCAGTTACTGCTCTTGAACGATGAGGCCTGGCGTTGTCATCCATATACACAGGCCTTGTAGCTAGTGGGTGGTTGTTGAAATGGGGGACAACAACTGGTTGCAAGACGTCTCTGATGTACTGATCACCAGTTAGGTTGCCTTGTATGGTGACTAAATCCAGCTTGCAGTCATGAGAGATACACCCCCAAACCATTACTGAGCCTCCACCGTAAGGGACAGTTGGCTGGATGTTCCTTGGGGTATAGGCTGTATTTTTGTGTCTCCAAACCCTCATCCATCCGTCGGTTACATGAAGCAGAAATCGGCTCTTGTCTGACCGATGGATCTTGCGCCATGTCCTTAAATTCCAACCACGTTGTGCTAAACACCATGTCAAACGTGATCATCGATGTCGGTCTGCCAACAGTGGACATTTAATGACTCTCCTTGACTTAAATCCCGCTGATTTCAGACGGTTTCTAACTGTTCTTGTTGACAGACGTCTATTGGGCAGCCAGTGTTGTTCGAGTACGGGACTGGTTGCGAATGGCATCCGTCTAACCAAACGCTGCAATGCCCTATCGTCACGATCAGATGTTACCTGTGGTCTGCCGGATCTTGGCAAGTCTTTCACATTGTTGGTTTGTGTGTGTTTTCTCACCAGTCGGCTGACTACAGTATAGTGGTAGCCCATCTGACGTTCAATAGCTTTGAAGGACATCCCTGTTGTATGCATGCCGATTATTTGCCATCTTTGTGCTTCTGATATTCGCCTTCGTACCATGCTTACTGAGAATGAATAAATTTTTCAAAACACCAGACTTAAATACCCAAATTCGAAGCGTGAACATACTGAATTTTGAGTAATGCGTGAGAGGCATGGTTCACGTGCATGACTAGTCGATATTAGACATAATGGTCACACCTGTGTGAGCACATCTTTTTAATGGAACATTGTTCTTGCTATAATCAATATAAATATTAGAATCTAAACTTAGTGTAACTTATTATGTTTTAATATATCAGGGGGTGCTTATCTTTTTTCTTTGTGTATATATAGCCCCAGTCATTTTATATAAAGTATCACTTTCTGGTGTATTTCAGAATAAATTGTCCATTAGCTGGACATTGATGACCACGATAATGAGACAGTAATTTATCTTAAGTATCCATCAATTTTCAATAGGTGTCACCATAATTAATTTTACAGGTATGAAACATACACTGGCTACAGGTATTAAATGACAGGTTCATTACAAATGCAAAGACATGGAGAGTTAATCAGCCTGTCATGTGCACGTGGATGTTTACATCAAATTTTAACAGCACCATAAAAATCCATGTGACCAGATTAACACCTTAATTTACACTGTTCATATACTAATTTCAAACATTTAAATTCAAAGGATAATGAATAGAGGAAAAATCAGTCCTCACCACTATAGCAACATTTATTCTAAAGAACATGAAATAGCATGGTTCTCTTTTTTGCTCTGGACACGAGGAGGTCTGCATATAACAGTACCTTGAGCATCGTCCCTTGGTGTCCTTAGCTGAAATGAGACCTCTACAGTTACTATTAATGTGTTTGAATATGATTCTCTTTTTTTTTTTTTATATCTTTAAACAGAATAATTAATGACAACACATAATAATTTTGATTAATTTATCACATACATATTGTTTTCCTGCATTGGACATGAGGAGGTTTAGTTACAATTTCAACAAACCTATAACACCGTCCCTTGGTGTCCATTGCAGCAAAAGAATATTCAGTAAAGCATTTTTTTTTTTTTACTATATCTTTATAAACTATATAATCAATGGAAATACTTATGATCTGTTGCATTGGACATGAGGAGGTTTTGTTAGAACTTCAACAAACCTTAGCACCGTCCCTTGGTGCCCATTGCAGCAGAACAATATTCTATTAAACATTGCTTCCATTAATTACCCAGAGTAGCAACACAGCTGCACATACCTTATTGGTCAATATTAATATTGTTTAGTCCTTGATATGTACTGATTTTGCTGTCATATGCTGTTTTATATATGTTAATCAATCATGACTGTTAAATGTAAATGCCCCCTTGGGGACCTGATTTGGAAAATAAAATTATTCTATTCTATTCTATACTTTTCCTTTGACATTACAAATACATTGTTCATTTCATTTCTCTGTACCATTTCCTTTAATATTAAAGTATCTTTAGAGTTTTGTAATTTGATGTTGGTGTTAATTTCTTTTTTGTTTCAAAATATTTTAATTAATGCTTAGTTTTCAAAGGAAGTATTTTAGTAAGAAAGTATATGGATGCAAATGAGGGTTAGGGTTAGGGCTATTGTGACGGTCAGTTTTATTGGTGGAGGAAACTGGAGTACGTGGAGAAAACCACCGATCTGCTGCAAGTTACTGAGAACCTTTATCATATAATGTTGGATGTAAATGAACATGATAGACTATCCAACATTAAACTTAAAGACACAAATTAAAGTAAAGGAACATCTTTTGTATTGCTGTTCAACCTTACAGTAGCTATATATATAGGGTCTTCAAATAATGAGTGTAACTCCTACCTTAAAATGAGTGTGAAACAGCCTCTAGCCTGCAGTTGAGCCCTAATCTTTATTTCTGTGAATAAATGCTACATCTGGACATCTTTATTGCCATGTTATTTGGTGAATAGATATTTATTTCCCAGATGCTGGTTATCAAAAAAAAAAAAAAAAAAAAAAAAATGGCTGAAAAAAACAAGACACGTTTCTGGAATAATCTTTATCAGGTACGCTCAAAGCCAAATAATCCACACAAAAAAATGGGAGCAAGAAAACCAAAGAATCTGAACAGGATAACCAAAATCTGTTAAGTTCACCTATGCATACATGGGGGAGGAGAAACTTATATTTAATAATAATTGCATGATTTAGGAACTGTAAGTTTCGATCAAAAATATTTACCGAAGGACTCACTAATGGGAGGATGAATGGTTTGATTTGTTATATGTTGTTCCTAATCATGAATTAAAACTGTTTTGTCTGTGTTTATTTGCTGTTTATTTATATGCTGGCTTATTTTACTGTTTGCATGCCATTTCATTTGACAATTGATTATGTATATTGTCTTGTTCACCTCTATAGAACTTAAATATAGCCAAGTCCCCTACATTTTGTTAGGACTTGATGTCTATACATGCCTTACACATGCTTTGTGATATAGTTGGTGAGGACATTGCCATTTTTGTTACTTTGTGTTATCATTTACCTGTCAGCTTGTTGTGTTTTAAATTTTTTTCAATTAGAAACATACTTTTTTTTTAATTTATGACATGTTAACGTAGATAATGCCCCCAGGAATATTGTTTTTAAGTTACTTTCTGAACAAACATAAACACCTCTGCTAGCTCGGTGTAGATTCTTAAAACATTAAGATGACAATGACTAAAGTGGACGATAATATCTATTTTCTAAGGTTTAAAATGAAATTATGAATGTTCTTACATTACAGTCTTTCATATCACTGAATCAAAAACCTGATATCTTTGGGAGGTGATTTTCAAGAATCTTTTTCACCCTAAAATTTTAATCATATTTATATATTCATTTTACAAAATAATATTATAAAATATGTAACATGAACATACATAAAAATATTTTTTGAAGAAATTCTAAAAAGTTTTGAAAAATTTATTTCATCATGAAATACAAAAAGTTCTGTGACATTACATATTACCGGTATACAAAAAACTTCAAATATTCAAGCTTTACATGTAATTATCAAAATCCTTGATTTTTATCAGAAGTTGTTTTTTATTCACTCAAATGTTGCTGAATGGAATCATGAAATATAACTATGAAAGGAAACAAGCCAAGTTGATTACTATATGCCTTTTTTGGAGGCGTTGAGTTGTAAAAATTTGAAATACATTTTAGATTTGTACTTTTGTCTTCTGAAGTTCTTTTTTTTTTGGTGACATTCAAAAACTATTTTACAACACATTTCAAATACAGAATGACATTTAACAGTAACAATTTCATTGGCTGGCCTTTTTTTTCAGTGGCCATAGATCAAATTAATTCAATGACATGCCATTCAAATTTACTGGAAATTAGTTTGCAATTTATAAAAGTATGATTCTGTCAAAAAAAGAGAGACCTATTTGAAATCTAATATGACAATTAAATATATTATTCAACAATTTACATAAGTATTATATGTCAAGCACAGGAAATATGATTTTCTCCTGTATCTGTCAGACATACACGGTCAACTTGGTATGCTATGAAGTTCTTGTAAGGAAAGGAAATGTCAGACTTCAGTAAATGACAGGGCAAGGTTGGAAGTGGTTTAAAGAGGTTACAAATTGCCTTAATGTATCTGATAAAGAAAACCCACTACATTTTGGCCAATTATCCTCCCCACTGAAATGTCACTTTACTTTGATGTATTAATAAAACAACCAGAGGCTGAATGGTGCTTGTAATTTAAAAACCCAGATAACTGTTCCTTCCTGATTTCAAAAAGTGGTTAAAACCATGTAGATATTTATTTAAAATTATTAAATTGCATCAGCCTATTATAATATGGACTGCCCACAGATAATTCCTCTATATTGTAGGTACGGTACAAATGGCCGAGTGGTCTTTCTTAAATCACCCAATCAGAAACTTTATAGTGGTCAATATTGGATTGTAACAAGGGAGAAAATGAGAAAACAAAGTTTTTGAGGCCAAAGCATAGATCATTTTTGTAAGGTTTCGATTCAAATGGTTGTATGATTTCATTGGGGGAGATTAAAAATGTAAATCATTAACAAATCACAACCAAGTTATGACAAAACCTCATGTGACCTTTGGCCATGTCAGCTTAAAATGACACATGTTGTACCAGTACCCATCCAGACACAAATAATATTTAGTACTAGTTATTTTTTTTACCTTTTCAAGGGGCATCACTCTGTAATGGTAAAAGGAATTTTCGTCAATATTAATAATAAGGCCTACATTTTACCAATAAAAGTAGTACCGTTAATCATAAAGAAATAAGAATTGTCAATTTTGTTGTCTTAACTTTCTCTATCTTTACTGCAGCAAATATTTCTGAATGGAATATTTTTATATTGTTCAAAACTTAAAAAAAAAGATTAAGCACATTATCCTCAAATTTGAAAAGGGGCTGTATCTCCTCCATAATGAATGTGTTTGAAAAATTGTTGTATATACGAGTGCATGCTAATGTCATACAAAGTAGAAACATTGACGTGAACACCATGGTGACAACATTAGTTGCACCAACACTATCTGCAGTCAAGCTAAATATAATACATTGTACTTTCAACTCTGCAGAAAGCTATAATATAGATTTGGTTTATGGCTTATGGTATTTAACGCCACTTTCAACAATATTTCAGCTATATCGTGGCGGTCAATTTTATTGGTGGAGGAAACCAGAGTACCTGGAGAAAACCACTGATCTGTCGCAAGTCACTGACAAACTCTATCACATAATGTTGTTTCGAGTACATCTCACCGAAGCGGGGGTTTGAACTCACATTAGTGGTGATAGGTACTGATAGCACAGGTAGTTTGGAAATCCAACTACCATACGATCACAACCACCACGACCCCACAATAATATAGATCATAAGAGATACTATAATAATAATAACTTTATTCTCTAAACCAATGTTACTATATATACAACATGCCAACATGAAGAAGGATTTAGAGATTTTAAATTATTTTTCTTACACAATTTTCAAAATATTGAGGGCTGCCTGGGTTGGGTTATGCATGTTTAATGCCAATTTCAACAAAATTTCAGTTATATTGTGGCGATCAGCTTTATTGACAGTGGAACCAGATTATCTATAGGGATACCAAGAGTTGAAGACACTGACAAACTTTTTATGGTAAAATATTCCTTGTCCTTGGTGGAAATCAAACTCTAATGGTGATAGGCACAACAAATCAGAAAAATATAATTGACACAAGAAATCAGAAAAAATACAATTGAATTTGTAATTAACAATTTAAAATATAAATTAAAAAAATATATAATGAATTTATTCTAGTTTTTATAAAAAAAATATCTTCCAGAGCTCTCTCTTATTGAGAATTACAAGAGAAACACATAATGAATTATGATCATCAATCAAAATGGTTGACATTCTAAAGTGAAATATTATACAACCAGAGATTAATGAACAATAGCATAATTACACTATATTTTTTTTACACTCATCAAAGTACATCACAAGGAAAAATTTAAGAGTAGGTTGGCAATTGTCCTTATAAAAGAAATAATTTTATCTAAGACCACTATTTTATGTAAATGAAAGGGTGACAAAAGTTAGACTGGCATTGGAGATATTTAAAGAGATATTTCAATAAATTGTATTATTTCAATGAAAAGGTGACAAACCCACAATAAGTGACAAGTATAAATTGACTTTAAAGAAGATTGCAATTGTGAAATACAAATTATTTTGGCACGATTTGACGAGGATATGTGATAAATTGGACCATGTCCTTTAGGAAAAGTCGAGAGGCTCACCTGGGCCTGTATCGTTCACCTTGATTAACATAAACATCATTTTGGCACGATTTGACGAGGATATGTGATACATTAGAAAAAATCAAGAGGCTCACCTGGGTTTGTCTGATTCATTTTGATTAACATAGACATATATCAAAATTTTAGAGTGAATTTTTGTGAAGAAAGACTTAAAGGGAAACTTCGTGATTTTTTTACATGTTAGCTAAATATGTTCCTGGTGATATAAAATACATACTCACAAAGTTTTATCGACATATTTCCACAAATAACGAAGCAAATCGCAAATTTATAATTTTAATTTCTAATTTTTCCATCAGGCTGTGACGTTTTAGCCTGATAATGCATTGTGGGATTGAAATTTAAAGTCTGGGTCGCTGATGTTAAATTCGCTTCATTTAAAGCGCTCAGAGGACTGTAATTTAAATCTAATAACCGTTGGAAAATTAAATACTGAAGTGAACAGATACGTACATGTACCTTTTTGACAAACAACTATTTTAAATGAACAAAATGTTTCATTTCCTTTATATTTACAACAGAAAGAGTGTTTTACAACAGTCACCTATATTCACTATATGTAGGATCCCTTTTACAATTATGTTCATTTTGTTTTACTGCTAATGTGCTAAAAAATATAATGGATAATTTTGACAACGCGTAACTTGTGTATTGATCGGATTAATACAATGGGAATTTGAATACACACTATTTGCTTTCCAAGACGAGTTGGTAGATCGTTTATTATTTATTAAAGATAAAATATTTTTAAAACATTAGAATAAATATAATGTTGAAATAACAGGAACAATTATAATTGTAATTATGTTTTAGATGATAAAAAAGTATACACCATCCTTGAAATTATAAGTTTTCATTATTAGAGGTGCCAAATTGGCCTAACTATATATAGCTGTCTCATCATAATTAATATGTATTCACAATTTTAACAATCGATGTTCATAAAAAATGTTTTAATTTTAATTAAAGAACTAAAAATTAAAGATTAGGAGATCGGGTGGCAACTGAGTTTACAAAGTTAATGTTTAAAGAAAAAAAACCTCTTTGTTCAGTTACCCCCAGAAGGCACAAAACCTAAATATATGATTTTTTTCAGCTCGGAACCCCGTAAGCAAACTTGACCTATAATTTTGATATCCACTGATATTCATTCAGAAGTTCGGAAGAGATCATGATCATGAGCAGTATAAACAGATGAAGAGCAGTCAAAATATACAGAGATTAGGCCACACCAAATTTACTTCTTGTTCTTTGGATTTTGTGCTAAAAACGTTGGAGCGAGCAAGTGATTTAAAAATGTTAATTTCTTTTCCTTTTTTTGTTTGTGTCATTTTTGATGAGCTAAATGTAAAATATTATGTGGAAAATATATTTCTTATATTTTTCATGTATTTTCAGAAGCGAGAGACCATATTTTAATTTTAAATATTTTATTCTTCAATAAATTAAGGCAAATAATTCCTGAAATAAGAAGTGAAAGGCGGGATTTACTTATTTTTATTTTCATTCTGAAAACGACAGGTACATTCACACCGGTTCACTCAGCAGGGTATCTAATATTGCGTAATGAGTTTAGGTCCACACAGGAAGTTTCCAGGCAGAATATACAAGTGTCATTTTACATCCGGTCGACAGGACTCTGACCAAATACTTGAATACATGTGTCACAATCTTTGGCAATAATCAGAAATGCAATACACATTTTGTGACCTGTTAATGCTACCCATGACTAGAATAGGAGATGCAATACACATTTTAAAGGTTCTAATAGGTGATCAAAATACACGACCCTGATCAAGTATACATTAGGAATGGGTGCATATTAATGCACAGTGGCGGATCAAGGGGGTGTTCGACAATTTAGTAAAATTCGTGTATAAATTGGCAAACAAGAGCCTGGGACCCCGTTTTCAAAACTGATGGATCCATACCTAATGCAGCAATGATTCTGGGGCTATTTTCACAAAAAATTCTTAAGATTAACATTGATCGTAAGTTATATTGAATTGTTCATTTTTATCTTGATTTTTTTTGTGCCTCATCAGAATGATATAGCAACAACCAAAATTATGAAGTAAAGCAGGGTGAACAGGGCAGGATAGAAAATTCTTCTTGCAAACCCCAAAAAGCAAAATAGACAATATGCAATTTTTCCTTATAAAAACAACAACCATATTTTTTTATGACTATTCTGAAATTAATCAGAAGGGTCTGCCAGTTCGAAAGACGTGATTAAAATAAACAAAAAATGTTTTCTTTACGCAGACATATCATATGTTACGCTTTGTTCAAATCAGAAATAATCGTTATGAAAACAGATTATTCTTTTTTACTGTTGGCGAATACAAATATTGTATTTCCATAAACAAATTATTATATTACGTAAGAGATGTACCCTGAAGTTTTGTACAATAAACTTTAAAAGTATTTATAATACTCATCGTCTGTAATTGTCAAATGAAAACTATTACAAATTATATGTTACATAATCCTCCCAATTTTATGGCTTCCTACCCTGTAACTTTCTGTACTTTTAGCTAAGAAGCAGAGCTTATGTGTAGCTTTATTGTAGTGCATGAACGATCGATTACAAAGTGCGATCTTATAAATAATATCATTAAAACAATTTTGGCCAGTAGCATAGGCCTATTTTTATTTTTTTACGAATTCATGGCATTGTTCCGATGTCCGTTCTTTTTTTCCACATAATTTCGTAGTTCTTCAATTTTCGAAAAAAATCTTTTGTAAATGTGTCTCGTTTAAAGATGGACCGTTTTCCCCGATTCGTTTGTTTTGCCATAAGTATATAGAAACAAAACGTAAATCTGCAAAAAGTGATTGTGTAATAAATTCATATATTTAGAATAATAAGAAAAATAAAAAGAATTACGCCTGACAAGCCATATCGACACTGAATGAGGACCCCGGTTTGTCACGCTTGTTTTGGGGCGTGGTGGTATTTAGACATCACGTGATAATGGCGACATCTATCGTTGACCGAAATTTAAAATCGATTTCATTCCCTTATCCAACATAATAAAACGCTAATATACATATAAACATCCATATTTATACATCAGGAAAAAAATATAAAAAAATTTTTTTTTGCAAAGTTTCCCTTTAATTTGCATAATCATCAAAATTACAAATTAAGAAGAAAAGTAAGGAATATATATTAATCAGCTCATCATGTCTAGCTACAGTTCAAATGTCAATACACTATGTCATAACATTATGCAGAAGATTTGACTACAGTTTTTTAAAAGAAATATTTACTTATTTTCAAAGACAACCTAAAAACCATGCAATCAAGGATTTGTTCGAATTAATCCAGTTTTTTCAAAGAAAAATGTAATGTAAAAAACTTAAACCAGATCACATGTGATGGCAATAGTACTACAGATCTTTGGAAAGGAAATTAAAAAGTTACTAAATAATGTAATTATTAATAAAATTAAGGTTCTACTCCCTCAGGTATAGATGACCTTAGCTGATTTTAGCTATTCTGTTTAGGCTTTTTGGTTTTATTGCTCCCAAAAATTTAAATTATTTGGCTTTCCAATCTTTCGATGTTGAGCATACCCGATGAAGGTTATTCCAGAAATGTGTTGTGCGCTACATTTGTATTGCACTTTCTATTGCAAATTATGTTATTCCCTGAAAATGTTTTAGATGTACATATTAGTAGGATGAGAGTCCAAGTGTAGCTGTGGAACCATAGTTCTTATGGTCTTTTCTTTCTATAGTCACAAAAAAACCCATATTGAACTATGGTTCCACAGCTAAGTCCAAAAGTAGATAATATCTGAGTAAAAGGGAAAATTCTGTTGCAATAGATTTATATATATTTTTAAAAAAGGGACAAAATGGGATAATATGGTCTATCAAAATGGTTTTTCTTGAAAATATATTGTAGCTATGTAATATTGTTTACAAATGTATAAAAGCAGTTAGAGCGACTGACCCAGGTAAACATGTGAAGTAAAACTGTCCAAGCTATCATTTTTCCGCTAAAGGGAAACAAACAGAATTTTTCCATTTTCATGAAGCTACACTGTAATTTCTTGTTCAACAAGAATCTGTCAAAGGTTGTCTGCATCCTTGTGTAGCCTTCTTTGATTATAACATTTACATTTATAGTGCATGTGTTAGAATTCTACGAACGTTAAGTCTTATAAATGAACTTTTGTTAAGCTGAACATTAATTCAAAAACGAAAATTTTTAAAGCTAAATCTTAAAATATAGCTAAAGTTTGAAACTTCCCAGAAATTATTTCTTAATCAATCACTTTTATAATTTGGTTAAGGACAGAAGAAAAAAAAAACTTCCAATTTTTAAACAAAATCTTAGACAATATGCCTTCAAGCATGCAGAAGCCATGGATAATCTATTTTTTTCTGTTTAGAAAATTGACATTAAGGAATGAAGCAAATGACTTTTGTATAGAGATAACAATAACATTTCAGCCTTTAAAAGAAACATACTTGAGATTCTAAGGTTATAAATGATAATTAACATTAGATGAACATTATGTTATCTGATATTTGTAACTGATCTGTTTTTCATAGCCATGGTCAAACAATTCTTGTTACAAAAGTAATTGGAAAAAAAAGTATCCATCTTTCATAATAGGTCAGACATTGTGGAGTACACCCAGAACTTCCGCTAATAAGAATTTTTGGTCCTCCTTCTCTTTACAAATAAGACTACACTTAAAAGGTTCAGACATGTATTGTAAACAAGTAATGAATACAAGACAAAGGACTGAACCATCATCGCTAGCCAAGGGTTATTATCCGCCTTCTTCTCCTTCTCTAGGAGGCAGATCATAACCCTTGGCTAGCGATGATGCGACTGACTGTGCTGTAAAATATGAGATTTACTTGAGGTTCAGCAGAACATACACTATATATTTTTTGCTCTTGCAAAGAATTTTTTCTTTGAGTCCTGTTTTAATCTTTTTAAATTATATGCAATAGCCTTCTTTTGTTTAAAAAAAAGAATGCTAAGTTTGAATTCTGTTGGATTAAAGAGATTGAAATTTGAAAAGTTAATGACAAAGTAAAAACATTCACCTAATACTTGAAATCAATCAAGGTGCTACGTGTCTCGCCCAAGAAATAAACAATTTTAGACATTATTTTTTCAATCAAGGTGCTACGTGTCTCGCCCAAGAAATAAACAATTTTAGACATTATTTTTGAAGTTTTCTTGAGCAGGATTCCTAAAATATTTTAAAGCTCTACCTTTTCTTCAAATATTTGTTTTAGTTGGCAAGAACGTTGACATTTCACAACTTAAAATGGATATTTTCTTATTCAAAATATACTAATCAATACATGACAAGGTATTGTTTTCAATAGTTAACTTTTGTTTATCACAAATAGAAACATGTAAATCTAATGACATGGAATATTTTATAACTTTAAAAGTACAGTACTTTCCCCTCTTATAAGGCCACCTATACTGCAGTGGCCTTTTAAGAGGGGTGACCTCTATATTTTATAACTTTAAAAGTACATTAGCCCCCTGCTATAAGACCATCTATTCTGCAATGAAAAAGTTGCCTTATAAGATGGATGACCTTTATATTTTTTAACTTTAATAGTACATTAGCATCCCCTCCCTAAGGCTACATATTCTGCAATGAAAAAGTGCCCACTCCCACCAAAAGTCACACATCTTATCATGCCAATACAATGTATCACATGCACTAAGAAAGTAAAATACTACTAAATTGTCATCCTCAAGAGAAACCTCCTCTCTTATAAGGCCATTTTTCATTGCAAAAGGATAGGCCTTATATGAGGGGAACTACTGTATAGAACTTTCAAGCAAATTCCATAGAATAAAAGCAGTTTGAATCATTACTATTTCATTAAATATTTGTCTGCATAATATCTGAAGTCCACTTTTCTATAAAAAAAAAAAACAAAAAAAAAAAAAAAAAACTTTAAATCATTTTTAGACCCTATATGAAAAAACATTACGAGGATGGATGTTATACAGGCTATAAACATGTATATTAAACTAGAGGTCACATGATCCTGTATCGCTTGTCAAGCAAAGATGACTTTTGACCATTTAAATTTTGATGCCCAGGACTGTATTGCAAAAACCTCATTTAAATTTAAAGAGGCATTAGCTACGATTTTGACCAAAAAAATTATATGTTTTGGAAATTGGTAAATAGCTTTAAAATGATGAAACAAAGGTAAATATTTCACATTAAACAGCTTATCGTACCACTTTCCGCCTTTTGAGAATGAAAATTACCATCGATTTATTATTTCCTTGCAAGCAAATAATTTGACCTCGCTTTCTCCATATGCAACTGACCTTACTAGTGACAGGTAAAAACGAATAATTTGTATTTTGTCGCTTATTAACTGCAAACTTGCATGGTTCTTTGTCCGTAATTAACGCCAACTAAAAGCAGATTCACAGAAAATAAGAAATAAGTGCATTGTTGTACTGATTTAATGACAATTCGGCAAACTCTGTAAACAATGCCGATAATTAATAAGATGGCATCCATTTCTTGATCGATCTCAAAACACGAGCAGTTGCACCTTTTTTCACCGATGCGCGTACATTTCATAACATTTATAAGTTACGTTTTATTAAGGCATCAATCATATCTGATAGTTTTTATGGGTAAGAAAAATTTACGATTTTGGCAGATAATGCCCCTTTAAGTGTCAATTAAACCTCAAGTGTAAATTAATTTCATGTACATTTCAAGTAAATTTAAGTGTCAATTAAGTTTTAATTAACACTTAAATTCAATTGAGGTTTGTGCAACCCAGTCCAGGTCTTGGACCCAATGTAGCCTGGAGTATTCATTGGTATAAAATTGAATCTTAACATAAGAATGTCTGTCAAAGAGGCTGCATGTCTACTACAGTTGTATTTCTATTCCTGGTTCGAAAGAAAATTATTATAAAATTTCTCCACATTCCAGATTCCATTAAACTTTTGACACCTAAGCCAAGCGAGCTAATAAAAATGGCCTGTGAATAAAATCATGTTTTGGTGTTTAATGCCACTTTCCACAATATTTCAGCTATATCATGGTGGCCAGTTTTATTGGGAGGAAACCAGAGTACACAGAAAGTGAAAAAAAAAGAAAAAAGAAGACTTGGAATTCAGAGATAACTGTTTCTCTCAATTTTCTCGAAGCCAAGGACTCACAGATTACATCTAAAAATATGTCAATAAATTCTAAGTATTTAATATAAGCTGTTGTTTACATTTGACTTTTTATTGATTTGAATATGAAATTTAAGAAATGCTCTTTAAAAATCCTTCAAATTTTATTTGGGACTATTGAGAAAAAATCTAATAAAAACATCTGTGATATACAACATGAACTTAAAAGAAGATTTTTTGCTATAATACCTACCAAGCAGTTCATAAATCTATCATTCCACCATTTGATCATACAAATATCATACTTCAAAAATACTTTACAATATTTCCAGTCTTTTCTTGTATGGCCTGAAAAAAAGTTGAAAAATGAAATTTAAGTAATGAGGCCATTATTAAGTTTACACAATCACCTAATAATTGTATAAAATAAAATAAATATTGATGAAAAAAGTTGAAAAATGAAATTTAAGTAAGGAGGCTATTGAGTTTACACAATCGTCTAATAATCGTGTACAATAAAATAAATATTGAAGATTGTAAATAAATGTTTGTATGCCTTTAGTATGTTATTTGGTCACAGATATATGAATCAGGGGGGGAGAAGCCATACATTTGTATACATTTTTACTACTAATTGTATTTGACCAACTTCTCACTAAGCGTAACACAATTAAAGTAAATATTGAAGTAATTCAAAATTTCAAACTAAGCGTAACATAATTAATGTAAATATTAAGTAAATTCAAAATTTCAAACGAATTATTATATTTTTCTTGTAATTGAAATCTAAGACTTTTTTGTATCTTTTATTGTTATGCCACAGAACAAATATTTGTCAGCTACAACTTGACCCAAGGAACAATTTAGAAGCATTTACAAAACCCGATACGTTAAAGGAGATTTATATAATCTGCTAATACATTATGTACTTTACAAATATTTGATTATTTATCAAGAGTATTAACAAGAGGAAAGGTGTAAAAATCAAAGCAGGATTATCCTGATTAAAAGGAATTGCTGACCAACCGCCCATTGTTGATACTAAATTTTTAAAAATTGGTGTCAGAAAATATATATTTTTTTAAAAAGAATGAGCTAATATGATACAAGGAGGTCAAAAAGTTATGATAATTTTATTGTAAGTTCTATCTGTTCCATTGATACAATAATGTTAATGAACTTGAAATTTGAAGTTTTGAGTTCACCGACTGTTCAGCAAGACTTGTGATAAGCCTAATTTCTTTTCTTCAACACATAAGGTGCTTAAAACACTTACCGAGACTTGTGATAAGTCTAATTTCTTTTCTGCAGCACATATAAAGGTGCTAAAAACATGAACTAATTCTTTTAATATTTTCTACTAAATGTTTGTTTTTAAACCTATCTGGTCAACCATACATTATCTGAAACATTCATGATATCTCTAAAGTCTGTCAGAATATCATGGCATGTTTAAAATCTTGAAGTGAAAAGCCAAAACGTGACAACCCTTACCCTAATAATAGCACTGTCATCCACAAAAACTCAGTACAGTCAAAACTGTCTTTTGTGACCTTGGAACATTGAAATAGGGTCACATAAAAGAGGTGGTAGTTAAATAGGGTTAGGAATATGGTGTCTTAACGGCACTTTCAACAATATTTCATTTATCTCGTGGCGGTCAGTTTTATTGGTGGAAGAAACTAGAGTACCCAGAGAAAGTCACTGACATGTTGCATGTCACTGACAAACTTTATCGCAAAATGTATCGAGTACACCTCACCCTGAGAGGGATTCAAACTCACAACTGTAGTGGCGATAGGCACTGATTGCACAGGTAGTTGTAAATCTAACTACTATGCGATCACAACAACGATGATCAGCCCATATAGGAGGCTGAGGCCTTTGGTGGGAGTGGTCTTATTGTATGCAGTTCTAGTTTACACAAGGACCATCAAAAACATTAGGGTATTATCAGTATAAGTTAAACATGTAACTCAATAACCTTTAATATTTATAGACCTTTGTTTACAGAATGACTGGATGGTAACAATGATTTTATTAAAATATTCAACAATCTAAAATTTCAAAAACAAAAAATTAGATATTCAGTAGATAAATATTCCGTAAATATGTGACAAGGAACAATAAACAATAGCTTTAGAAAAGATTATTGTGTGATTTTGTTTATGTCTAAATTTTGTCTGGTGGGTCTACTGATTACATCAAAAACCCCATTGAAACAACAATGATGATTTTTTCATCCATGACATTTTCAACAAATGCTAACTTTGAAACAAATAGATATTGGGTTAGTGCATTCAGCAGGGGGTAAATGCTATGAAATAGTCATATAGGTATAGGTAAATGAATTTGAGGTGAGAGGTGATTGCTGTTTCCACTAACCTCAATTTTTAGTTCCTACTCTAAAGTTTTTATTGCCATTTTTGAACAAGCACTGTTCAAGTCAAAACCTTGTTCTGCATACCTACTAGGTAAAACTAAAAAAAAAAGTTTTTCCTACCTTCCAACCCTATTTTTTTCAAGAATGTTAGCAGTTTATAGTGTTTAACACCACTTTCAACAATATTTCAGCTATATCTTGGCAGTCAGTTTTATTGGTAGAGGAAACCGGAGTGCCAGGAGAAACCACAGACCAGTTGCAAGTCACTGCCAAACTGTATCATATAATGCATCAAGTACACCTCGCCATGAACGGGTTTCAAACTCACAACTTTAGTGGTGATAGGCACTTAGAAGAAACATGCATTTTTTTAGCCTTAACTCAATGATATAGTCTTATTTCTAGAATATATTATCTAATCATTTTACTGACATTAAATTTCAAATCGGTGTTGTTCTAGGCAGTACTGCTCAACGTAAATACAGGATTTATAATAATAAAGGTAAAATAAAGAATTATATTAATTTGGTAAACGAAAGACGATTTATTTTGACCATCAAATCATGGAGTTTGACGTAAGACATCAATTGTATAAACTATTTGCTAGCTCATAAGAGAAGTAACATCGTCTCATTTAAAAAATGTGACCTGTTAATTTTATTGTCCAAACAAGGCATTGACAACTATCATTATCAGGTAAACTTCATGAAGTTACAATTTTTTGTTGCCATTTACCGGTATACAAATTTAAACAAAAGAGAAATTTAGACAGCCAAATCTCCCAGGATTGCCACTTATCAATTGAGATGAGTTAAATATTAAAACATTCACCTCTGCTGGTATAACCAGACTAAAGTTCAAGTAGAAAGTTGGTAGTCTCATCTCTTAAACACCTGCATTAATTCCACTCTTGGTCCAATTTTCCAGTAGAGAAAATTACATTACAAAAATCTCTTTGTCAAGTGTAATAACTTTGGTCTAATCTTTTTGATGAGTTTCAAGCTGTTTTATTTAATTTTTGTATTCCTTTTTTATATCAGTTTAGACTTTCAGCAGGATCTAGGGATGTAGAAATGCCTGATTTGTCCCGATTTTCTGCCAGAAATATAAAGCATAGATAATTCCACAACCATATACAGACATTTTTCTTCCAAGTTTATACCAGAACCAAACACAATTTTTCTTTTTATTTCATTTAAAGATCACTCTAATGATAAACAAATAACGTAGATATCTAATTTAATGTGCACAAAGCATTTCTGGAATAAACTTCATCAAGTACATTCAAAGTAAAATAATTTGATATGTCTTTGTGAGAGATAACGAATGTAAATCTTGTATAACCTGTTTTTTTTTTTACACCTTAGTAGAACTGTATATGACCGAATCTCGTTGTCAAAAGTGAAAGGGAATAATGATATTTTAATTTCAGTGAGTGAGTGAGCAATTTTTCAGTTGGCATGGAGAAAACATTTTAAGTTTCAATGAGATGGTGATGAGGTCAGCTTTGTACTAGACCTACACGCTTAGTTGGATTTTTTTTTAAAGTGCTAGCTCACTGAAACGGCAGTCCGCGGATAGACATGTCGCCCCACTCGTACACATTATCCTGATTCAGAGCCAACTAGTCTTTGCTCTTTCTCTTAATGCTGTGTGCTTAGCGGAGAAGCCAAAAATACCAATTTTATAGTCTTTGGTTTGACCCGACCAGGGCTTGAACCCATGACCTACCACACTTCAGGCAGCACGCTAACCATTACACCACCTATGCAGTTGATTTTAATTTGAAGTATAAGAATATTCAAGATAAATGTGATACAATTCTATTTCCTCTTTTCCTGGAACTTTCCTATATATTATTGTACAGATAAATCAATCAGGGATACATTTCACAGATAAAGTGACAGCTTGTAATTATTACTATACTATTATTACTCACAGCATGATAAGTTTGGAAATGGCTCTCTAGGAGATTTTTACAATTAGTTTCCTGAAAGATGACTCTAAACTCAATATTTTTGTGTGTACTGTATAAAAATATCATGCTGTGAAATACTGAAAACCATCAAGGTATAAACAGTCAATGCTAGTTATTCTGACCTCCAAATCTGAGGTTCACTGCAAGGGCACCAAGACTTAACATTGCTGCTTTTAACATTTTTCATTCAACTGTCTAACTGACATGTAATCTGGGAGACAGATATGTATAATCTGTGGAACAGTGGAACTGGTGTTGGGAGAACATTTGTCCTATTTTAGATATTAGTAGTCCCCCTCTTATAATGCCACTCCCACCAAAGGCTATACCTCTTATCACTCAGGCCAGATTTCAGATGCACCGAGATAGTAAAGTAATATTAATAGAGAGATCAACTCTTTTATAAGGCCACTTTTTTCATAGCAGAAGGGGTGGCATTATAAAAAGAGGGACTAATGTACAAGCATAGAAACTAATGGCATTGTTCCTTATCCCCAGTTGGGCCGATTTTACAAAAATTTTGTTGAATGTCTTGGCTTACATAAAAACCAAACAGGGTATAACAAGTACAATACAATTAACTAGGTCTTGCTAAAGTTAAAAGGTGTCTAGATAAAATCCTCCAAAATTAATTCTAACTTGATTAGAATGACAAAAACAAATTTACACATACAATACTAAACACCCAAGTATCCTCTATAAAAAATCTCATCAATTTTCACCACTCTTTGTAAACTAACTAAAAACCAGAATTAACAGTGTTTTCTCAATTTACACCCAAGTTTAATGTAACTATTAAACAAATCTTTTATGGTTCCATATAGATAGGTATATAGTTTGACCTACTGGGTGGTTATTGTTAAAAATTTATATAGTAACTGCGAGTTATATAAAAGAATAAATGGACAAGCATGATTTAACATTGTGTTCTTCTGTCCAACCAAATGCTAAATCACTGTATCACTTCTTCAGTCTTTATCAACTCTTAAGTGTAAGATCTTTTAAAAAAAAAAACCCTCAAAACTGCAAATAATACTTGCAGCATCTCTTAAAAAGCCTGAACATATTAATAACTAAATCTAATGCTAGAGTGGCCAATATAAAATTTTCTGTGACCATGCCATCTTCTCAAAGAATCATGTATTTGATCAAAAATATCAACCACTTTTTAATAAGAATGTAACTATAATAGTCCCCTCTTATAAGTCCAAACCTTCTGCAATGAAAAAATGACCTTAAAAGAGGAATTGCCTCTCTTGAGGGGGGAAATTTAATAGTATTTTACTATCAAAGCAGATCAGAAATCTGGCCTGATAAGTGGGATGACCTTTGAATTTGGTGGAGGTGGTCTTATAAGAGGGGGACAACTGTGTTACTATTTCCTCTACCAAGAATTGACTTTTGATAAAGACAATTTTGCAGATACATTCAAACCTGTATTAAGAGGTCACCTTTGGGACAAAGAAAAAGTAGCCTTATAAGACAGGTGACCTCTTAAAAGGTTCAATTCATATGAAATTTTCTATGACAGGACAAGAAAAATGTGACCTTTTAATACAGGTGACTGCTTAATAGAGGTGACCACATGTGCAGGTTTGACTATACTTCACAGAAATTACTTATTTTTAGGCAATTTCTTCCCGAAATAGTATCTGTCTAGATCATATATTTGTAAGGAAATTCATTTAAAAATAAAACTTCAATGTGAAGTGAAATTAGAATGTCTATTTTAGGAAGTACTAATTTCAAACATCCTGGATAAAACCCTTGATCCTCAGGTTTGACAGGCCTCCTACTACATGCAATATATAGAACATAACATCATACTTCAGGAAGAATATATTTTAAGCTTGTTGAAATTACATGTAGTTAAAGTCTCCATATATATGCTTTAGTTAAAGTCATGATTTTACAAAAATGGTATTAAGGAGTATATATATAACTTTTATTAAACTAGTAACAAGGAATGTATTTTCATTTTATCTACCAACTAAAGAATTCAAATTAATCATGTTAAAACAATATCAACATCTTATGTCAATGTTTGGATTTAGACATTTTCTCATTCAGGATAAATTTAACATTCCAGTTTATGACAAATAAGCTGCCTTATTTTTTTTCCAATAGTTCATTTTCTTTTTTTTAATAGTGGCAATCCTTTGATTATCATTATCATCATCATCATCATCATTTGTTAACAACTTTTTAAAACTTGACAATTTTTAAATAGCTTTTTAATCAATTATCATCAAATAGTTTTTCTTAATGATTAGAACAAGATGGAATTGAGGGATGTCAAAATTCTGATGAATTTTGCGACAATTGTCAATTACAAAAACACATCTAATTTAGTGCTTATCACACATTTCAGGAATAACCTTCATCAGGTACGCTCATATTCAAAAGATTGGAAAGTCAAATAATTTAAAAGTTTTTTGGGAGCAAGTAAACCAAAGACCTTGTCACAACCATTTATTTTGGGTTTATACATTGTTTTGTGACAACCAGGGATCTGTATCCTGTTTGTCACAAAACAATGCTTAAACACTGTAACATGGTTGTGACAAGGGCCTGTGTCTCATACTGGGTGAGTGAGTGATTGTTGTTTAAAGCCAATTCAGCAATTTTTCAGCTATATCATGGCGAGAACAAGTTAATTTTCAATGAGATGATGATGATGCCCACTTTGTACTAGACCAATACGCTGAGTTGAATTTTTATAGTGCTAGCTCACTGAAACAACAGTCAGCGGAAAGACATGTCGCTCCACTCGGACACATCATTCTGATTCCGAGCCAACCAGTCTTTGCTCTTTCTCCTTAATGCTGTGTGCTTAGCGGAGAAGCAACAAATACCAATAATTTTTTTTCTTTGGTTTGACCCGAGCAGGGCTCCAACCCAGGATCTACCGCACTCGAGGTGAGCACGCTAATCATTACGCCACCGATGCAGTTGTCTCATACTGTGTCCTTTGCAGAATATAAAAACAATACTTGTAATTAATGATGAACAAATCAAACTGCTTCTTCATGTACTTTTGCAATATACAAGACTGATACAGTGAAACCTGTCTAAACTGAACCTCCTTCTGACCAACTTTTGTGTTCAGAATAGACAGACATTTGGTTTTCCTACATTAGGACTTTATCTAAAGTTTGGTTATACAGGATTTGGGTTTATTCAGGGTTCAGTTTAGACAGGTTTCACTGTACACTATATTAAAAATATCCAAAATAGGAAGTCAGTTATAGAAAAATTAATATAAAAATGTATTTGAAATTTTTTTTTATCATTGCATGATGGATCAGAGCCTTTGATAAGTTTAATCATAGTCATTAATCTGTCATTATGGCAATGCCTTGGATCAAATATTGACTGGAGGTAATTCTTAATGGATCAGCCCTTATAGTACAGGGGACACAGAAGGAAGGGTCATTGAAGGATCAGCTCCCCTTTTATCAAGACAATGGCAGCGATTAGCATGCTGTACTGAAGCTGGAATTATAATATATGTGACAATTCACTCACATCCAGAAAACATGCAATTGCCAATGACATTGGTTAGGCCTTATAGTTCAAATATTTTAAGCATTAAAATGGTTCAGGAGCTCCCTCAAAAAACAATAATTTAAGGTATTCACCTCAGATAACCTTGCATAAAGTTAATATGGGCACAAGAAAAGGGTTTGAAGGTTATCTTTTATCTTTCTACTATAAATGCAATTTTGCAATATTATTTTACAGAATAAAAACTGAGGGAATAGCAGATATGGATATTTTTGTAAATAAATGGTTATATACCAAAATGAAGTTTATTTTTAAATAACATGAGCAAAAAGCTAGTGTATATTTTTATTTAACAGATACATTTAAACCAAAAACCTAATGGGGTCATCGTGGTCATGATCATATGGTAGTTGAATTTACAACTACTTGTGCAATCAGTGCCTATCACCACTAAAGTTGTGAGTTTGAATGGCAAGGTGTACTCGATACAACATTATGTGATAAACCAATAAAACTGACCGCCACAATATAACTGAAATATTGTTGAAAGTGGCGTTAAGCACCATAAAATCAACCAACCAACCTTCAAAAATAGTGTGATCAAAACTGCAGTAACAAATAAGCAAGCAAGCACAATTTTGAGGAATTCCCTTTAGAAAGTAAAAGGTGTTGCACATAAAAACTTTTGTGAAGGACAAACAGGACAAAAATAATGTTTCTCCCCAGAAGGGGGAGACATATATATCTATTTGAAATTTAAAACAGCTTAAATTGCTGTTTATTCATGGACTTGTATTTGGCAAAAAAGATTAACACATCCCAAATGACCAGTGTTCCAAACATTCATTTTTGATATGTACAATAAATAATGACCAGTGTTCCAAACATTCATTTTTGATATGTACAATAAATAATGCTCCTATAAAGATATATAGCCTCATCTTTATCTAAAAGTTCAATTTAAATACTATAAACGTTTGTGCACATCACAATGAACTATCATCATAAATTCTTATTTTCTGCATGACAGCATCCACGACAATTCAAATATTAATGATTATCACTTGACAATGAGAACTTTTGACATTCATCGGCCTAGAAACTCATAAGGATTACTTCCTAACTTTAAATAGTTAATTCTTTGTCCACTTGACAGAGTCTGAATAAGTAAATCCATCCCCCTTGATTTCAGATTAGATTGAGATAGAAATAAATCAAAAAATATATTCAATTTTTAATATAAATTAAAGATATCATATGAGCTTAGATATAAAAAAATATATATATAAAACATGTAAACTAGTCTGGGTGTGTAAGTATCGTGTGTGGTAAAAAATCTGTTGAAGTCTAGACTGATTTCTGTAACCTTAAAATGACCATAATAAAAACATAGATATTTAATATAGTGTGCGACATATTTCTGGAATAACCTTCATCAGGTACACTTAAAATCAAAAGATTGGAAAGCCAAATAAATTAAAGTTTTGGGAGCAAGAATACCAAAGGTTTTAAACAGGATCGCCAAAATCGGCTAAGGTCACATATGCCTGAGGCTACAAATTTAATATCTAAAACTTAGTTCGCATTGGATTGAATTTCAAAACGTAATGAAACTACCTTCATTAAAAACATTTTCCCGCTGAATACATTATGATCAGTGCAAAAGATTTTTTCTTTTTCTATTATTGTAGATACAGAGGATGCCTTGATTTCCAACTACCTATGGAGTCAGTGCTTATCACCACTAACGTTGTGAGCTTGAATCCCACTGAGGCGGGGTGTACTCGATACAACAATGTGTGATAAAATTTGTCAGTGACTTGCGGCAGGTCTGTGATTTTCTTCAGTTTCCTCCACCAATAAAACTGATCGCAATGTTATAACTGAAATAAGGTTGAAAGTAGTGTTAAACACCATAAACCAAACCAGAGGATGCCTTTCCTGTCTAAATTAATATCTCAAGTAGGATCTAGTTTCCAGTCTGTTTGAACAACCTCTACTACAGAGCAATCTATTGGTGATGATGAGGTGCATACAACTTGAACTAATGATGAGAAACAAATGTGCATCTCACGTTACAGGAATGCCACACTCCCAATAGAAAAAACATCTTTCAACACTTTATAAAACTAAAGTGGCTACACGAGGTGCCATCCATTGCGTGTGCAGCATTAACCTAATATACAACTGGAACTAATGATTGGACATAAATGTGAGCATCATATCTTAGGAAATGCCACACTCCTAACAAACAAAAATCTTATATGACTTTCTAATGAGCAGCATCTTGTGGCAGTGGATGGCCAGTTGCAAGGAAAACCTTTCTGAATCTATCCATTACCTCTACTTTTACTTGTGGCAATCAAAAAATCCAGCCAAAGACAGAAAACAATAAAGAAATGACACATCCATGATCCATACCATAACTTTTTTTGCAGTGTTCTAAAATCAATCAATCCTATAAAATGTTAAAGAAGGGTGCAACAGACTGCATTATGCTTTTAAGTTGGATATCCTTTGAAAATTAGTAAAACAAAAATATGCTAATTTCATATGTCTTGCTCCACTTTTAAATCATGCATCCATCGTAAGTAAACTTGTTAATATGAGCATAATGTTACACCCATTTTGAAAAATGGTTATCCTCACAATCTAGCTGCGGAACTGTAGGTCTTATGGTCATGTTTTTTTTCAAAAAAGAAGAGGGGAAAAAAAGACCATAAGAGCTACGGTTCCGAAGCTACCCTTCAATTCATCTTGAAATTGTCCCCAAAAAGCCTGAAATCAGCCCTAAAAATTCAGTAAATTTTTGGGATTCAATAAAACTATATAAACTAATAAAACCCTGTTCATGGTGAGGTGTACTCGATACAACATTATGTGATAAAGTATGTCAGTGACTTGTGACAGGTCTGTGGTTTTCTCTGGGTACTCTGGTTTCCTCCACCAATAAAACTGACCGCCACAATATAACTGAAATATTGTTGAAAGTGGCGTTAAACACCATAAACCTAAACCTGTTCTACTTGAGCTGAAATTATCACCTCCTATGAACATAGACAGCAGTGTGTAAAATGTAAGTCTAGTTGACCTTACTATGTATAATTGATTAATTAATATGTGGTTTCTGACAAAAAAACATGATATTTTTTTATGTAAAACAAGACAGGTATAACCATATTATGGTAATATTGAATTTCCAGCTATTCAAAAGAGCAACATTTGTTAAGGACATCTATCATTTTTTCAACAAATATTAAATTACTCCTTGCTTATCTTTCTGAAATCCTGTTATCTAAATCTAATTGATGAAATGATTTTTAGGAACAAGATTTCTCCTAACATTTTTTTCAATGTATAACATTTTCCCTTAATTCAGCCATTTAGAAAATATCATGTACCATGGTGGCCATATTGGATGTCTCATTAGAATGAAATAAGGAATTGCTATACATGTACTCGAGTACCACCCATAGATCATTCCTGAAAAGCTTTGTTTCAAAATGGTGCAGTAATTTTTCAAGAGATTTCTGTTATAAATATCTTACAAATGTATATGTCCCATGGTGGCTATAGTAACCATTTATAGTTTCAAATCAAAATAACATTTTGGCAGGTATTTAGCTATCTTAATAATGAAACTTCTAATTAAAACATTTTCTGTCTTTTTATTTTGACATACCGTAAATTTGCTGTTTTAATGAAAGAATAAAAAACTCTGATATCTAATTTAGTGTGCACGACACGTTTCTGCAATAACCTTCATCAGAATATATTTTAAGAGCCTCTATTTCAGTGTGAGAATTGTGTAGTTGTAATGTAAGGTTTTTAAGGACAACTTAACACAATTCTAACTCGGTTGATATAATGTACATAATGGGAAAGGTTGACAAACTATGCATATATATTATTTTACTTTGTTGTTGAATTGTATCATGCTATGGCTTAAACGTCAATCATGCACCTCTTTGCATCCAAATAATGTTAATTCTTCCAGTTGGTATCTTAATTTAAATTTAAATTTTCAGCATTCAAATCACCAAAATTAAGTTGTAATTTCCAATTCTAATTATTTGCCTCGGTGATAACACCTTTTCCCCATCCATTGTCCCTGACATCAAAGGTAAGATGAAAACAATTTTCTTACATAATACATACAGAGCAACAGATCAAATGATGCAGTTTTTACCTGTCCAACCTTTTAACGAACTTACCTGGGATAAATTTCATCTGATAAAAAGTTTAATATCAAACATTAAAAGCTCCGTCAAATATCACTGCTATCTGAGTCCTCCAGTCAATTATATATCTGAATGATAAAATACAACTCTTGCTTTTATCTCAACTGTCCATGTTATGGTCCACAGACCTGGAAATATCAAAAGTTATGGTTAATTGATGTAAGGTAATTGGAAGGTAATAATAATTTGATATATTGCAGGTACAGTGAAATCTCAGAAAATAAGACTAAGATAGTTATCTTTAAATCCCCTTTTTTAAATGAAATAATAAAAAAAAGTCTTGCAATATACAGAGAAAATACAGCATCACCATTAGGTTAAATAATCAGGTTTTGATACAATTTCTTTTTCTCCTACATCAGAATATATATATATTTTAAAATTCTGCTCTATATGAACAAATATGACTGCCTTTGAAATTTAAATATTGTACCCTAAATTATTAATAGAAAATTTTCAAATCCAAAGACCTGCAAAAATATTATTAAATTCAGAAGATGATTCAGACCAACTTTGATGTAAAACTGCACATTGGTTTCAGAAATTTTTAAGTTTTTTTTTTTTTTTTGGTGTGGAAATACAAAATGTATTCCTAATTAGTATGTTTAACTATTCATTATAATGTACATTTGAACTCATTTTGGTGAGAAAATATGGTTGTATCCAATTAGTAGATGTTACATTATACGTTATCAGTCTCGAGATGTTATATATCCCGTTTTAAAGGGCAGTGGGCTTTGCTAAAAGGTGAGGCGTTAGCCGAACCTTTTAACAAAACCACTGTCCTTTAAAACGGGATATATAACATCTAGAGACTGATAACATTTTTATCTGAATGTTCCAACATTAATAAGTATGTCCTTATTATAGGAAAAACATAAATATGTGTATCTTTGGAGAAGATCACAGAGAGCGATTATTGATTTTCTGTCATCTTGTGAAATGTGTGTTGTCTGCTGTGCACAATGTAACTGGACAGCACAGAGGCGAGAGCGATTATTGATTTTCTGTCACCGCACGGCTTCCCTGAAGTTTTAAAAGTACCCTTTTAGCCAATCAAAATTCTACTTGCCACGAGAACATCAGATAAATGTGTTTATCCCCATGTTCTATTTATAGTAATGGCAGTCATGTTGGTTAGTTGGGAGGAGTCAATGGCTAAGTTTTGAAAGAAAGACACATTTAGTTGTTGACCATGTAGTTTCAGAAGAGATTTAAGAGAAAAATTAAGCAGGAAAATGGGCTGCTTTGGAAGGCAAATGAAATGGTCTTTCCCAGGTGAACAAAACAGAATATGACTAAGAAAACCTTGCTTTAACTTAATTATCCAAATGACCACAGATCATGAGATGGACCAATATGCATCACTAGAGTAGTTCCACTCTTATAAGGCCACACAATCTGCAATAGAAAAGTGGCCTTATAAAAAAGGGGTGGCCTCTCTTAAGGAAACCAGTTTACTAGCATTTTACTAGATCAGTACATCTGATATCTGGCTTGATCAGACATGCTGGGAAGAGCATTACAAGAGGGGGACTACTGCATTTCCAAACTTTTTTTCAAGTTGTGGATAAAACAATGAAGTAATTGGGGACATGATCCCTCCCTATTAACTGTACCAGTATTCTGATACAACTTGCAGATCATAAAGTCAAACAAGAGGAATTTTCTATAGACAACTGTCCATCAATATGTCAACACAAATCTTGCAGTTGCATAAAAATTACTTTTCGTTTAACCTATGATTCAGAATAAACTCATGATAAGCATGCACAAGCATGTGATTTGTCAAGCATAGTATCAACATGAAACTTGATTCTTTACAGCCCTCTCTAATAATTCATCTATTAAAAAAAAATTGATTATGAGATAATTATTATTTCTAATTCATCAAGATGCACTTAGAAGCTGTACAAAATGTGCAGTCTGATGATGCACTAAATCTTATAATCTATGATGCATCAATACAGTTGCTCAACATATGTTAAAATAACCGACCATATGGCACCAAAAACAAGACATAGATACCCTTATGTATGCCTCTGTTAAAATAAATATAGCATAGTAAAAATGAAATATATTATTTCCATTGTATTTGGATAATTATTATTGCACGAAAGTTACAAATCATGTCAAATGTATCAATTAGATAGCAGTTGAAGTTATCTAATGAACAGATTCCTGCAACTTTACCTTAGTATGTATGGTAGATGTAACTCAGACACAGGAAGGTTTTTACAGTATGATATCACATATATAGTATTAGACACAGAAAATTGTGTGATATATCCTATATTATTAATTTTATATTCTGAGTATAATGATAACCCCTTTTTTTTAAAGCTAAGTTAAAGATGGATAAGGACATGTTTAAACAGAATATTTCCAATTTTGTCCTTGTCATTTTTCTTTTTACCTTGTTTTGTAATTTTCACTTTTAATTATGCCTCAGTATCTTTTAATTTATCTTAAAACAAATTGCTTTTAAATCCTTTAAAAAAAAAAAAAAAACAGCCCCCCCCCCCCCTTATGAAAACAGTCTTTGCCTTAATTTTTTTCACCTACTTACTCGATTGCAAAATTTAGAAAAAAATTCTATTTGTTCAAATAAATTCTTTCATAATTTTCACTTGTCCAAATCCAGATTTTTACTTGTCCTGGGCTTCTGTCTGGATTCGCCTCAGCTACTGTACAGGCATAGATTTTTACCAATGATTTAACATAGCTTTTAACAATAAAATTATGTCAGGTATATTTCCAGTACCATGAATACTTTTAGCAATTCACATCATGTGACTATGACAATTGACATATCCTTGTGGCAACAAACATTTTGTGGATGTACATGTATTTTTGTTTTAGTCATTTGGTCAATAGTAATATAATACTAGTAAGATACATATTAATGTTGAACTTACTTAAAATATTAGCCAATTTCATCATAAACCATTTGTTACTAATACACTATTACTATGAATATATATAACCACATTGATGGTGTAATGGTTAGTGTATTTCCTTCGAGTGTGGTATATCTTGGGTTCAAGTCCAGGTCAGTCAAACCAAAGACAATAACATTGGTATTTCCTGCTTCTCCACTATGTATGCAGCACTAAGGAGTAAGAGCAATAACGGGTTGTATCGAAATCAGAATAATGTGTCAGAGTACAGAGACATGCCTACTTGTGGACTGTTGTATCAGTGACTGTGAGATAATACTATAATAAACAAATATTGGTTACTGTAACGCAGAGCGCTACAAATGTCCCCCAAACGAACAATACAAGTACTAGTGGTATGAATGAAGAATAGTGTGAGAACATAGCAAGAAATAATTAGAGCTCAATTTTTGACTCTATCATGTTGGAAATCAAATTTCGCCCAAATCGGAGGATTTTTGTATTTTGGTGGCCATTTTCGGTTCAAAATGGTTGCCATATGGTGTAGTATGTCTTACTCCCTGTAAATATTCATTTCCATTGAAATCTGTTCATTTTTGAATTTTTAACGATTTTTCTAATTTTTATATTGGTGGCCATTTTGAAAATTTTAAAAACAAGGAGCACAACTCAGAGTGATGATCTATTTTTGTGTCAAATTTCAAAAGGATATGCTGTACGGTTTGAATTTAACATTTTTTGCACCTTGGTTACCATGGCAATGGCCGCCATTTTGAATTTGTTCAACCCCCAAAAGCTGCCACACACTATGGTGGATATTCCTACAAAGTTTTATGAAGTTTGATGAAAGGAATCCAAATTTTTTTTGAATCCCCCCATTTTTGTTTCCATGGCAACTATGGAAAAGTTTATCCTACCAATTCTAATTTATTTTGGCTTATCTCGTTCCACTAGATGTGGATGTTGTTCCTTACAAGTTTCATCAATTTCTGTTCTGCGAGTAACCTGCTATGATCATTTTTGTGTTTTTCAATTTTTTAGCATTTTGGGCATTTCCATGGCAATGGCGGCCATTTTGAAAATTCAAAAAGTAGTCCGCACATCTACTCATAGTGCTTAACATTCCTGTGAAGTTTCATTGATTTCCGTTCAGTAGTCGCTGAGAAATGTGTCGGACAAACTTTTGGCAGAAGAAAGAAAGAGGAAGAAGAATAATAAGAATAACAAGATATGATTATAGTATAATGATTATGAAGTCTCCCAAACCGGCCACTGACAACAGGTTTAAATGCACACTTTGCATTGTGACAAATTCTGAGCTTGATATTTTGCGGTATTGTAGTGGCCATTTTGAAAATGGCGAACGGTAGAAATTTTTCAATGTCAGGAATCAATTCGGGACATCATAATCTACCAACATATGAAATTTCGTTGAAATCGGACAATGTTGAGTTTGTGCTGTATTGTGGTGGCCATTTTGAAAATGGTGACCGGTAGAAATTTTTCAATGTCGGGACATAATTATCAACCCACATATCAAATTTTGATGATATTGGACAATGTTGAATTTTTGCGGTATTGTGGTGGCCATTTTGAAAATGGCGACCGGTAGAAATTTTTCAATGTCGGGAATCAATTCGGGACATCATTATCTACCCACAGATCAAATTTTGATGATATCCGATAATGTTGAATTTTTACCCCCCATTTTTATGCCGTGTTTTGGCAGCTATTTTGAAAATGGCAGACATCTTGAAAATTTTGACAATGCAGAATTGCTCCTCTAATGGTGACCTATCACTATGTCAAATTTTATGTCTCTATCATTATCAATTTAGAAGTTATCAACATTAATGTACGAAATTTCAAGTTTCCCATAGGATTCTATAGTAACCCTCACCCCCTTTTAACCCCTAAAAATATGGCTTTGACCCCCTTTACCACAAATCTGAAAACTTTAGGATCAACTAGAAACATATATCTATAATTCCACCAAGTTTCATGAAATTCTGTCCAGTAGTTCCTGAGATCTGCTGTGGACAAGTTCATGTGCCAAAGAAAGAAAAGAGAAGAAAGAGAAGAATAATAATAATAATAACCAGAGGCTCTCAAGAGCCTGTATCGTTCACCTGGTAATAAAAAAAACCAATTGGTCCTATGTAAAAACTATGTCCTGCGTCATCTTGGAATTACGATCAACATAAAAAACACAAAGTTTGTAAAGGACCTTCCAATGATTGATGCACAGTTTAGGTTCAATCAGTGCAATAGCTTCAGAGAAGAATATATTTCTGTATTTTCCCCATATGGTTCTGTGTTAATACTATGACCTGTGGTGGCAGCCATCTTGGATTTCCGATCGGAATAAAAAACAGGACCTTCCAATGATCATTCCTGGGCAGTTTGGTTTCAACTGTCCAAGTGGTTTCAGAGAAGAAGCATTTTGAAACATTTTTCCCATAGGGTCCAATGTTAAACTAAGTCCTGCCGTAGCCGCCATTTTGAATTTCATATCAGAATAAAAAACGTATATTTTGTAGAGGACCATCTAATGAACATTCATGTACAGTTTGGCTTTAATCATATTTGTAGTTTCTGAGTAGAAGGCATTTGAACATTTTCCCATAGGGTCCAATGTTAATCTATGTATTGCGGTGGTGGCCATCTTGGATTTCCGATCGGCATAAAAAACATAAAATTTGTAGAGGACCTTCCAATGATCATTCCTAGGCAGTTTGGTTTCAATTATCCAAGTGGTTTCAGAGAAGAAGCGTTTTGAAACATTTTTTCCATAGGGTCCAATGTTAAACTAAGTCCTGCCGTAGCCGCCATTTTGAATTTCATACCAGAACAAAAAACGTAAAGTTTGTAGAGGACCATCTAATGAACATTCATGTACAGTTTGGCTTTAATCATATTTGTAGTTTCTGAGTAGAAGGCATTTGAATATTTTCCCATAGGGTCCAATGTTAATCTGTCCTGCGGTGGCGGCCATCTTGGATTTCCGACCGGCATAAAAAACAGAAAATTTGTAGAGGACCTTCCAATGATCATTCCTGGGCAGTTTGGTTTCAACTGTCCAAGTGGTTTCAGAGAAGAAGCGTTTTGAAACATTTTTCCCATAGGGTCCAATGTTAAACTAAGTCCTGCCGTAGCCGCCATTTTGAATTTCATACCAGAACAAAAAACGTAAAGTTTGTAGAGGACCATCTAATGAACATTCATGTACAGTTTGGCTTTAATCATATTTGTAGTTTCTGAGTAGAAGGCATTTGAATATTTTCCCATAGGGTCCAATGTTAATCTATGTCCTGCGGTGGTGGCCATCTTGGATTTCCGACCGGCATAAAAAACAGAAAATTTGTAGAGGACCTTCTAATGATCATTCCTGGGCAGTTTGGTTTCAACTGTCCAAGTGGTTTCAGAGAAGAAGCATTTTGAAACATTTTTCCCATAGGGTCCAATGTTAAACTAAGTCCTGCCGTAGCCGCCATTTTGAATTTCATACCAGAACAAACCAGAGGCTCTCAAGAGCCTGTATCGTTCACCTGGTAATAAAAAAAACCAATTGGTCCTATGCAAAAACTATGTCCTGCGTCATCTTGGAATTACGATCAACATAAAAAACACAAAGTTTGTAAAGGACCTTCCAATGATTGATGCACAGTTTAGGTTCAATCAGTGCAATAGCTTCAGAGAAGAATATATTTCTGTATTTTCCCCATATGGTTCTGTGTTAATACTATGACCTGTGGTGGCAGCCATCTTGGATTTCCGATCGGCATAAAAAACAGGACCTTCCAATGATCATTCCTGGGCAGTTTGGTTTCAACTGTCCAAGTGGTTTCAGAGAAGAAGCATTTTGAAACATTTTTCCCATAGGGTTCAATGTTAAACTAAGTCCTGCCGTAGCCGCCATTTTGAATTTCATATCAGAATGAAAAACGTATATTTTGTAGAGGACCATCCAATGAACATTCATGTACAGTTTGGCTTTAATCATATTTGTAGTTTCTGAGAAGAAGGCATTTGAACATTTTCCCATAGGGTCCAATGTTAATCTATGTATTGTGGTGGCGGCCATCTTAGATTTCCGATCGGCATAAAAAACATAAAATTTGTAGAGGACCTTCCAATGATCATTCCTGGGCAGTTTGGTTTCAACTGTTCTAGTGGTTTCAGAGAAGAAGCGTTTTCAAACATTTCCCCCATAGGGTCCAATGTTAAACTAAGTCCTGCCGTAGCCGCCATTTTGAATTTCATATCGCAACAAAAAACGTAAAGTTTGTAGAGGATCATCCAATGAACATTCATGTACAGTTTGGCTTTAATCATATTTGTAGTTTCTGAGAAGAAGGCATTTGAACATTTTCCCATAGGGTCCAATGTTAATCTATGTCCTGTGGTGGTGGCCATCTTGGATTTCCGATCGGCATAAAAAACACACACCTTGTAGAAGACCTTCCAATGATCATTCCTGGGCAGTTTGGTTTCAATTATCCAAGTGGTTTCAGAGAAGAAGCGTTTTGAAACATTTTTCCCATAGGGTCCAATGTTAAATTAAGTCCTGCCGTAGCCGCCATTTTGAATTTTATATCGGAACAAAAAACGCAAAGTTTGTAGAGGACCATCCAATGAACATTCTTGTACAGTTTGGCTTTAATCATATTTGTAGTTTCTGAGAAGAAGGCATTTGAACATTTTCCCATAGGGTCCAATGTTAATCTATGTCCTGCGGTGGCGGCCATCTTGGATTTCCGACCAGCATAAAAAACAGAAAATTTGTAGAGGACCTTCCAATGATCATTCCTGGGCAGTTTGGTTTCAACTGTCCAAGTGGTTTCAGAGAAGAAGCATTTTGAAACATTTTTCCCATAGGGTCCAATGTTAAACTAAGTCCTGCCGTAGCCGCCATTTTGAATTTCATATCGGAACAAAAAACCTTAAGATTGTAGAGGACCATCCAATGAACATTCATGTACAGTTTGGCTTTAATAATATTTGTAGTTTCTGAGAAGAAGGCATTTGAACATTTTCCCATAGGGTCCAATGTTAATCTATGTCCTGCGGTGGCGGCCATCTTGGATTTCCGACCGGCATAAAAAACAGAAAATTTGTAGAGGACCTTCCAATGATCATTCCTGGGCAGTTTGGTTTCAACTGTCCAAGTGGTTTCAGAGAAGAAGCATTTTGAAACATTTTTCCCATAGGGTCCAATGTTAAACTAAGTCCTGCCGTAGCCGCCATTTTGAATTTCATATCGGAACAAAAAACCTTAAGATTGTAGAGGACCATCCAATGAACATTCATGTACAGTTTGGCTTTAATCATATTTGTAGTTTCTGAGAAGAAGGCATTTGAACATTTTCCCATAGGGTCCAATGTTAATCTATGTCCTGCGATGGCGGCCATCTTGGATTTCCGATCGGCATAAAAAACATAAAATTTGTAGAGGACCTTCCAATGATCATTCCTTTACAGTTTGGGTTCAGTCAGTTCATTAGTTTCGGAGAAGAAGATCTTTGAAATTTCAGCCAATCAGAGCATATTATTGGCCCTGGCAGCCATATTGAATATCCGACTGGAACGAAAAACAGTAACTTTGTAGAGGACCATCCAAGGAACATTCCTGCTAAGTTCGGTTCCAATCAGCCAAGTGGTTTCGGAGAAGAAGCTTGAAATGTGAAAAGTTTACAGACGACAGACGACAGACGACAGACGACGGACGCCAAGTGATGGCAATAGTTCACATGGACCTTTGGTCCAGGTGAACTAATAACAAGATATGATTATAATCTAACAATTATGAGGACTCCCAAACCGGCCACTGACAACAGGTTTAAAAAACAATACCCACATATGAAATGTCGTTGAAATCGGACAATGTTGAATTTGTGCGGTATTGTGGTGGCCATTTTGAAAATGGCGACCGGTAGAAATTTTTCAATGTCAGGACATCATTATCTACCCACATATCAAATTTTGATGATATCGGACAATGTTTAATTTTTGCGGTATTGTGGTGGCCATTTTGAAAATGGCGACCGGTAGAAAATTTTCAATGTCGGGACATCATTATCTACCCACATATCAAATTTGGATGACATCTGACAATGTTGAATTTTTACCGCCCATTTTTTATGCCGTGTTTTGGTAGCCATTTTGTAAATGGCAGACATCTTGAAAATTTTGAAAACACGGAATTGCTCCTCTAATGGTGACCTATCACTATGTCAAATTTTATGTCTCTATCATTATCTATTTAGAAGTTATCAACATTAATGTACAAAATTTCAAGTTTCCCATAGGATTCTATAGTAACCCCTACCCCCTTTGAACCCCTAAAAATATGGCTTTGATCCCCTTTACCACAAATCTGAAAGCCTTAGGATCAACTAGAAACATATATCTATAACTCCACCAAGTTTCATGAAATTCTGTCCAGTACTTCCTGAGATCTGCCGTGGACAAGTTCATGGTCCAAAGAAAGAAAGGAGAAAGAGAATAATAATAATAATAATAATAACAAGATATGATTATAATCTAACGATTATGAAGTCTCCCAAACCGGCCATTGACACTATCTACCCACATATCAAATTTTGATGATATCCGACAATGTCAAATTTTTACCACCCATTTTTATGCCGTGTTTTGGCAGCCATTTTGAAAATGGCAGACATCTTGAAAATTTTGAAACGCAGAATTGCTCCTCTAATGGTGACCTATCACTATGTCAAATTTTATGTCTCTATCATTATCCAGTTAGAAGTTATCAACATTAATGTACGAAATTTCAACTTTCCCATAGGATTCTATAGTAACCCCCACCCCCTTTGAACCCCCAAAAATATGGCTTTGACCCCCTTTACCACAAATCTGAAAACGTTAGGATCAACTAGAAACATATATCTATAACTCCACCAAGTTTCATGAAATTCTGTCCTGTAGTTCCTGAAATCTGCCGTGGACAAGTTCATGCTTCGCGGAAAGAAAGAATAAGAATAAGAATAATAATAATAAAAATAAAAATAATAATAAGAAACGGAGCAAAAACAATAAGTCCTCCAAACTTTGTTTGGGAGACTTAACAAGATATGATTATAATCTAACGATTATGAAGTCTCCCAAATCGGCCACTGACAACCGGGTTAAAAAATAAATTAAAAGCTACCTTGAATTTTTGTGGTATTGTGTCAGCCAATTTGAAAATGGAGACCGGTAGAAATTTTTCAATGTCAGGAATCAATTCAGGACGTTGAAATCGAACAATGTTGAATTTGTGCAGTATTGTGGTGGCCATTTTAAAAATGGCGACCAGTTGAAATTTTTCGATGTCAGGAATCAATTCGGGACATCATAATCTACCCATATATCAAATGGCGTTGAAATCGGACAATGTTGAATTTGTGCGGTATTGTGGTGGCCATTTTGAAAATGGCGACCGGTAGAAATTTTTCAATGTCGGGACATCATTATCTACCCACATATGAAATTTTGATGATATCGGACAATGTTGAATTTTTGCGGTATTTTGGTGGCCATTTTGAAAATGGCGACCGGTAGAAATTTTTCAATGTCAGGAATCAATTCAGGACATCATTATCTACCCACATATCAAATTTTGATGATATCGGACAATGTTGAATTTTTGCAGTATTGTGGTGGCCATTTTGAAAATGGCAACCAGTAGAAATTGTTCAATGTCGGGAATCAATTCGGGACATCATTATCTACCCACATATCAAATTTTGATGATATCGGACAATGTTGAATTTTTACCGCCCATTTTTTATACCGTATTTTGGCAGCCATTTTAAAAATGGCAGACATCTCGAAATTTTGAAAATGCAGAATTGCTCCTCTAATGGTGACCTATCACTATGTCAAATTTTATGTCTCTATCATTATACATTTAGAAGTTATCAACATTAATGTACGAAATTTCAACTTTCCCATAGGATTCTATAGTAACCCCCACCCCCTTTGAACCCCTAAAAATATGACTTTGACCCCCTTTACCACAAATCTGAAAACTTTAGGACCAACTAGAAACATATATCTATAACTCCACCAAGTTTCATGAAATTCTGTCCAGTACCTCCTGAGATCTGCCGTGGACAAGTTCATGGTCCGCGGAAAGAAAGGAGAAAGAGAAGAAGAATAAGAATAATATTAATAAAAATAAAAATAATAATAAGAAACGGAGCAAAAACAATAAGTTTGGGAGACTTAATAATAATAAGAAACGGAGCAAAAACAATAAGTCTCTCACAATAATTCTCCCAAACTTTGATTGGGACACTTAATAAGAAACGGAGCAAACACAATATGTCTCCCAAACTTTGTTTGGGGGACATAATAATTCAAGTAAGTGTGTTGGTCTAGTACAAAGCCGATATCATCATCTCATCGAAATGTAATTTGTTCTCACCATGATATAGCTGAAAAACTGCTTACTTGGTGTTAAACAACAATCACTCACTCACTTACTCACTTGCCATACGGTCATTAGAACCGAGGACAGAAGTCTTATTGCGACATAAATAACTCATTATGTTTGTCCTTTTTTTTCTTTTTTTTTTTTCATACACACAATTGTTTGTTTATTTGTATTTGTCACAGACATGTTTATATATGTTTAATGACAATAAAGTTATTATATTATATTCTCATATTGTGGCTGTTTATCCAATCTAAACATACATATAAACATGCATATATGCATGATATTCTATTGTTGCTTTTAAAAGAATAAATGCAATATTTTTTAACAAATGTGGAAGGTGTTTGTCCATTAGGACATCTGTTCCATTTAATATAAATGTACTGATATAATTTCCTTTTTATGCTTATTAACATTTGTATCTTGTCAAAAATTTTGATATAATGAATTAATGTGGACAAACACACCATGCATATACATGTAGATAAATGCAAAAAAATTTATTACATAATGTTAGTATGTAAGAGACTCAATTTCTGTGATCCACATTCTGTAATTCTACCAAAGCCTGCTACCCAAGAGGCACTTTTGCTTAGTTTGATTACATTTATTTCAATGGTTTGGAAGCAAAATAATGTCAGACAAAGACAGATGGAATTTTAATATCTAAAGAGGCATGTTAGGTTTCGGTTTGGTTTATTGTGTTTAACTCCACTTTTAACAACATTTCAATTATATAGTGCTGGTCAGTTTTATTGGTGGAAGAAACTGGAGAACCCAGAGTAAACCACAGACCTGCAATAAGTCACTGACAAACTTTATCACAGTTGAATCAAATAAACCTCGCCATGAGCTTGATTCGAACTCACAACTTTAGTGGTGATACGCACTGAATGCATGGGTAAATGTAAATCCAACTTCCTGTCATACGATCATGACGCCCCTCTCCCTAAAGGTCCAGATAAGCTAAAAAAAATCCTAGAGTCATATATGGAATAGTCCACACATGTAATAATTTCATCACATATTAAACATATTAGAAGAAGATATTTTTAAAGTTCAGACAAGCTATACTGGTAATTGGCCAATGTTATGTCCATGGTATAATGTAAAAGAATCAAACAAAATGTTGATGACCATCCAATCAGCATTACGGACAAATTTGGTTCCATTTAATCAAGTGGTTTCTGAGAAATTGACAGACAGAGGACATATAAAAACAAACAATAAGAGATGACATTACCTGACTTTGCATTATGGGTCAGATGAGCTAAAAAAAAAAAGGCCATTCAGTGTGTATGTTCAAACAAGATGTATCAAACATTAGTATATGTTCCTGTTTGCTTAATTAAATAAATACAATTTGATTTGTAAGGGGTAGAGAGAAGCAAACAGACCAATAACAGAAATTCATGTGATTTCCATCAAAGAGTCAGGGGCCATTGAAGCAATGATCATATATTATTTGGGTTTACATCCACCTATGCAATCAGCACATATCGACACTTTTAAAATTTTGAATTTGATTCCAGAACATGGTGAGATGTACTTGATACACTTATATGTGATAAAGTTTGTCTGTGACTTTCGGCAAGTTGGTGGTTTTCTCTGTGTACTTTGCAGTCTCCTTGACCAATAAAACTGACCACCAGCACTCATAACCCTCATCCAGGGAAAAAACACTCATAGCCATCAGTTGTCGGCAATCCTTGTTAAATAAGTAAAGAATTAAATCAAATTAATCCTAATCCTAAAAAAATATTGAAACAATTTACTTTTAAAAATTCTTGCATGGCTTCCTTGAAATTTCTCCAATTAGACTTTTAGTACCTTAAATACAGACATACAATTATATGGACTTAGTATCACAGTTTAACAAAAGTCTTTTAAGAGAAATGAATGGACTTCAATTGCACCTAATTCTCCTAAAACAACAGGCTGAAAAAATTTGGTTGAAATTTTATTGTATACCGAATTACATTGAATATGACACCCTTGTAAATTATAAATAAATAGTCCCTATAGCATGTAAAATATTGTTCATGTACCTATTTGAACCACACTTTATTCATTTGAAGACTGTGATAGAAAATGTTGGATATATCTTCACTCCATAAAACATAATTTTTACATAATTCTTAACAAAAAAATATTGTACAATTAGGTTAAAGAGACCCTTAGCCTTAAGAAATATGATACATTTTATACTAGCTTTTAATCTTTTTACAATTTGAAGGTGTTAATCTAGGTGCTGACATGACATCACACATAATATGAAATAACAATTTGGAGTATTTAAATATTTTTCATTTAATATCACAATGCATCATGATTACTGGTAAATAAAATATTAAAAATAAAAATCACAAAATTTAAATAAGTGCTTGGTTATATACACAAAAATACTCTGTTTAAAGATGTAGCAAGCAAGCTATTTAGCAGGACCTGTGTCATTATCTTAATATATAGAAGTAAAAATTTGTTGATCTTGTGTTAAGCTATATTTGTTCGTTGACTGTAATTTTTACAACCGGACAGATTTGTCTGTTTGTTCAGTCACCCAAAATACTATAGATATGACCGCATCTTTGTATACCTAATAATAAAATAATTATAATTTTTATCATAGTATGAAAACTCATGCCAAAAGCCAAAATAAAACCTTGAATATGATCATTTAGTGGAAATAATGGGTTAACAATAAGTGGTCAACATCGTAAAATAAACATAATTCTATATGAAAAGACTTCTTAATGATGTGGGTACTTATTTCTATAAAGGTATATGAGATACAAATGTGTGAAGACACTTTGATTAAGGTATAATTTTACATATATACCTTTTGGTCACTAAAAAATTCAAGAGAGAAAATAAATCAAAATATATCTAATTTAATGGTCTAAGTTCAAAAGGGAATACCAAGAAATGTGTTCGCCCTGCACCTGTGGACCCCTCTGGACTAACAATAAAGTTAGTTTCACTGCCTTAAGGTATATAAATTGGTGTATATAATGTGGACTAGGATGATCTTCAGATGTCATCAGTTAAATGAAGCATACAAACAAACTCCTTATTAATACTATGTCAAATTAGCTTTAGCTAAGTACTAACAATTAACTGGAGGGGTCACTAAAGAAGCTTTTGTCCATTCTTTGATAACCAAACAACATTTTAGTAACTTATACTTTGAACATGATAAATGTTTACGAGACCAAAAAAAAGCTTAAATAAATTTTGAATTGAAACATTTGTATCATTTAAGCTCTTATACTTTATCCATGATAAATGATTCGGAGACCAAAAAAAAAAAGTTTAAATAAATTTCGAATTAAAACTTAATCCTCTGTCAGACTGAGTCAAGATGGTGATATAAAATAAGGATTAAAATCGCCATAAATTATACAAATAGTTGAAGTCATAATAGCATTAGATAAAACTGTTCCATAAATCCAAATATTTACGACAAGTTTTACCATTTACACCAAAAAATTAGGAACCCCTCTATGACCTTAACTCGTTTAGCTAGATCGCCCTCCATCACCTGGTGGGAACTTAATATGGCAATAAAAAATCTAAATCAAAATATTAAAATAGCAAACACAAAAAGTGAAGACAAATAAATAGGCACCTTGTCACTGACAAAAACGACTTTGTATAGTATCAAATTTTAGAATCACTTATATTTCATTTTCTAGTTCTCTGGTGGCCAAAACAATATATGAAAGTTGTAAAATCTTATCCAAGATCACCCCCAAAATTAATCACCCCCAAAATTAACTTTATACCAACCAACAGGAGGAACACCTGCAAAGATAATACATATATATTAAAATAATCTTTAAGAGTTCAGAATGTTCTTAACAGGCAATAAATAAAAAATCAACATCTTTCAAAATTATAACATGCATGGTGGAATTTTAATTAAAACATAGATAAAATTGATATACGAATATGTACCTGAGCTTTATCGCCGATTCAAATTAATTCAGGAAGTAAAATTAAAAACACCTTCACACCCACAGCCATGGGGGGAGGGACAAGTGAGGGGGGGGGGGGTTCAAATTTCTGGAACAAATTACTAATGTCAAGTGTATATTTTCAATATGTGTACAGATATTCTGTAAAGTTTCAAAGATTTGCACTGACAACTAAGGATGGAGTAGATTACACATAATAGGTCCCAACTACTGAAGATATTGCTGTAAAATAATCAGTTATTAGATACCTTCAACTCAAATGAAAATGCTACTAAAAAATAAGTTGCAACACATAAAAGAAATTCTGGAACAAAAACATAATGCCAGATATACATCTTCAATATGTGTGCAAATATTCTGCAAAGTTTTAAAGAACTGCATTGAGTTCGTGAGTGAGTGATTATTGTTTAATGCCAATTCAGCAATTTCTTAGCTATATCATGGCAAGAACAAGTTAATGTTCAATGAGATGATGATGAGGTCCACTTTGTTCTAGACCAACACGCTGAGTTGGATTTTCATAGTGCTAGCTCACTGAAACAACAGTCCACGGGTAGACATGTCGCTTCCACTCTGACGCTTCCACTCTGACACTTTATTCTCATTCCGAGCCAACCAGTCTTTGCTCTTTCTCCTTAATGCTGCATGCTTAGCGAAGAAGCAACAAATACCAATTTTATAGTCTTTGGTTTGACCCGACCGGGGCTCGAACCCATGATCTACCACGCTTGAGGCGAGCACGCCACCCATTATGCCACTGATGCTGTTGACCTGCAGTGAAAACTGTGGAAGGAGTTGGTTACAAAAAATAGGCACATCTACTGTATTTAAAATTTTGACGGGAAATAGTAAAATTTTGTAAAAATTTTAATATCAAAATTCTTAATTACAGGGCTAGATATTAACTTTTTTTTTTTTTTTTTTTATATAAACTTGTCCTATCAGACTAGTAGCCCCAAATTTTAGTTGTCCAAAAGTAGAGAATACTTGTCCAAAATATGCTGCATGTAAACCAACCCATATGTTATGTTGCAACACTGAGGACCTTACAACATTATTATTGTATTCACTGTATTTAGTTCATATGCACAATTTGTAATAATCAGGTAAAAACATTACCGTATTTAGGGTTGCATAATGCACAGTATTTTGCCCAGATTCTTTATTTTGTAGGAGGGGTGTGCATTATAAACAGGAACAATGTGTTTCACTCTTTCCCAGATCGGGAAATCACATGTCTGCGATGTTTTTTTATTTATTACTGTATTGTCAACATGCAAAGTTAAATATTTCTTAAATTTGTTTTAATTATTGAAGAATTAAAACTGTCTAGTGCAGTTTTGTTTTGTACTTGTAAATATTTACCTTTGATAGATACGAAAATAAACTAAATATAAACGTCTGACTATATCTAGCCATGCGTAAAATAATCAATAATCTTGCCGATAAGTCAATGCGTGCAAGTGTAAATGTGTCATAATTACTTAGTGTATAATTAGACTGTCAGACTGTGTTTACACAAGATTATAGTGATTGAAATAAAAAGAAAAGAAACAATAAAATGTATTTGTCAATTTTTATGTCAAGTCTAATAACTTGATTGCTCCCAGGTGAAGTTAAATCCAATTAACACAAAATTACAAAATATAACAATCTGTTATGATTGCATGGCTTGGATGCTATTTCATCACTAAATAATAAGGCATTGTTTGTAGTTCATTCATGATCATTAATTATTTGGTCAATTTTAAAAATACAAAAAAATAATGGATTGTCGGCGCTCTTTGATGTATGTAACAACTGTATTTTCAACAACTCCTCACAAGCTTAGCAATGTTCAACAATGTCATAATAAGTGACAATTGTTTGCCTTTCTACATCATTATTTTCTGTCATCTTCAACTATCAACTGCATTAATTTACGCTCAGATCTGGAATTTAAACTTATATTTACCGATGCTGTACTAGATTTCGAATCCATTACACAACATCCGGATAATAAAAACATCATATGAAAATGCCAATAAAACCCAACACATTTAATATTTTGCAACTTTATTGAAGATGAAAAGAGATAGATGGTTCTTAAATTCTCCCAGCAAATGAAACATGCTCAAAGGACTGAAAAATATATACGATTGATATTTAATTCTTACATTTCCGACGACAATTTTTTTCAAAAGTCCATGCGCATTATAGACACGAACTAGTTTTTTTTCTAGAGATTTTCAAGGCCAAGAGGGGGTGCGCATTATGCAACCCTAAATACGGTAAATAACTTTTTTGTATTCAGATAAGTTTTGGATAGCCACGTACATGAATAACTTCACACCAACAAATTTTATAAACATAATAAATTTTCGAGTTTTAACTTTTTTTCACTTGTCCCATCGGACAAGTCACATACAATGTTCACTAGTCCAAACCAAACTTTTACTTGTCTCAGGCTATCAGACTACCGCTAATGTTGATCCCTGCATCAATAAATCAGATCCATATGTTCCATATGCCCCCAACAACTGTGCACAGGTTTGAAATTATTTGGTTGTAAACTGTAAAGAAGAGTTGATTAAACAATGTAGATAACCTTTTACCATCACTACCAATCACTTGCCATTTCACCATACTAAAATCCATAATACTAGTAGTGGTTGTCTTGGATTTTTAATGCTGAACTATCAAATAATACCTACTGTAAATTTAGTGTTCAAAGCAGTTCTACCATTTCTTTCAAGTTATTGTATACTTTCCTTGACTTCTTTGTTTTACATTGGTATGGACTTATCTGTAAGAAAAACAATAATTTAGAAATTCAATTCTGTCAGCAGATAGCAAAACAGGTTTTTTCTGTTTAATAGTAAAATACACAAAACTGCACAATGTTGTAAAACAAGATATTTTAAATTTGAAATTCATTGAAATAATGTATGGTTTCTCCAAGATACAAATTGTACTAAAACTTAACCGATATGGGTAGTTTTGTCTTTTTCAAAGTTATGTCAGTCCTATTAGAAAACGGAATACAAAACGAAAACTAACCTCAAAGATATATGTGAAGTGGTATCAAAAATACACAGCTGGCACCATATACATGTAATTCATACAACTCACTATTATAAAGTAATAGTTAAAATGTCAGTCTATTAAAGCAAGGCACATAGACATTTTAACAAATTGAAGCAATTTCTATTTTAGTAACTGTGGTTATTAATTTCAAATACTTTGCTCATGGGGAACTTATGTTATTGAACAGACATTTAAGAAATTTGTATTTTTCGGAAAATCAAGGGGCACAACTCAATATCAGAAGAAATGGTAAAGTCGGAAATCGAAATTGGCCTTCCTTTTACGATACCTGACATGATTTGTTTAAGGGGAACTTATTAACAGACATACAAGACTTATGTACTGACTGACATGGGTACAACTTAATCTTCCAATGCCTATTGGCAGGTGCATAAAAATCGACCTATTTGTACTTTCAATTGAAGATTTTAATTTAAAATTTAAATTATGTTTTAACAGTAACTAAAGAGTAACATACATATAAATATACCTGATGCACATAACTACCAATAAAATCACATTTGTGTGGCATATTAAAGCCAAATCTATTAAGGGGCCATCATGGTCGTGATCATATGGAAATTGGATTTACAACTACCTGTGCAACCAATCACAATGCCTATCACTACTAATGTTGTGAGTTAACATCCCGCTCGTGGCAAGGTGTACTTGATACAACATTATGTGATAAAGTTTGTCAGTGCCCTGCAGCAGGTCTGTGGTTTTTTCCAGGTACTCGTTTCAAATATTGTTGAAAGTGGTGCTAAACCACCACCGCCCAAATCTATTAATTAAGACACCAAATGACAAATATTCCGGACCAATGTCTTCCAATCAAAAGGAAAATTTTTAATTAACAGAGAAAATTGTTGGTGTCCTTTACGTTGATAATAACAAGTCACTTAACCCCGAGTTCATCAGGTATTTGGGAAGGAAATATAGAATAAAGGGCATTTTGTTTTCGATACTGTCTTTATCAGGACCATGATCTGGCGAAGTCTTTATCAGGACAATGATCTGGCAAACTCGATAGGGTGAGCCAGATGATGGTCCTGATAAAGACAGTATCAAATACAAATAGCCCTTTATTTTGTTTATCGGTAATTTAGATACAAAAATCGTTAAAACGTTAGAAAAAATATTTTTTTGCAGTTACAGAAAAGATTTCGGATCTAAACTCTATTTATTTCCATGCAAAAACTATTCTTTTTTGGGACTACTTTTTTTTAGCGTATTTTGGTTTGTGAAGCGTCATTCATTCAAACCGTGCACGCTACATTTTCAGTTGAACTATGAATGTGACGACACAGGGCGCAATTTTCACCGTTCCTCAAATTTGTGCATATTTCGTGGATAAGCAGCATAATTTAGAAATTTATTCATTTAAAATTGCAGTAAGTGAACATATATTATTATATTTTAAGAATTCAAACAGTTTTTTTCTGTGTACACATGATAATGTGCAGCACACGTTGTGTATGCTGTGTGTCATCTCATGGTGTACTTTCGTTTTCGACAGGTAAACATTCCACATACTTCCACCTGATATGTTTATTCATTCACATTTTAAGATAAAATCAACATCACATGCCGTGAGAAACATAATACCATCAAATAATGGTCTAGGCGTAGAAAAGATTGTCATTTTCCTGGTTACTGGAAAGTACTTTGTTTATTTTGAGTCTTAGTACTTTTTAGTAGCTGGTGTATATGGCAAATAGAACATCAAGACATCTATATTTTTTAGTTGATCATCTGCACATAGTTCATGTTGTATGTTTTTGTTTGTATTTTTGTAGATTTTGGCTACTGCATGGATCCATTGTCATTGACAACCATACATCATTTTACATGTGTGGAAATCTCGCCAAGATGTAGTGTAATTAATAGGGATTTACCGTGGAAACAGTCAATTATATTAATTTATTTTTTCTTCAATTCAATGGAATATTTCATTGCAAACAACCGCATTTTACAATTTACTTCCCGAAACATCGTGACATCCTCGTTTTCATTTTTAGCGACGACCGACATTGACTTAGCACGATTGCGTCACAGTACATATCCTTCCGTGTTGGTCAGCGCATGTCAAATGATGAACTGACCCAATAAATTTCTGATATGGTCTAGTACGTCGACCCTAGCTTTATCTATCGGCACACTTCAAAGGAAAGTGGCACAAATTACCGATAAACATTTTATACAGCACTTTTGCTTGGTTGTGATTTTTAAGATCTAATAAACAATCTTTTATATATACCAACAGGTTGTCACTAAGATAATTTTGACTGTCATTGACCTTCCTTTAATCTTTTGCAACAAGAATAAATTCTTTTAAATAATCAAAGCATAATCTAATTTCATTTGTTTTGGATAGAGAAAGAGGAATAACTCTAAAGAGAAAAATGAAAAAAAACTGACAAAAAGAAATGGGACCTTCCTAATGTTATTTATAACAATGTGCAAAAATCATAAATGAATCGGTTGAATGAATCTCAAGATAGGGTATAATTATGGATTGCAGACAGGTGGATAGATGCTTTGTATTAACAGGTGCTTGAAAAATGCAGTAAATTAACAATCATTGAATATCTATTATCATATATTATGCCAGTCTACTCACTGTATAGGTGTAATACCACTAAAGAATTCTCTATAGCCTTTTATGTTAAATAAAAAACATTTGAGCTTTCATACAGGATTCATCTTAAGTTTAATCTAAGTGACACTCATATCTCATGGAAGGGGTACCTAATTGGAAGCTTAACTCCGAATATCAACATACATTTAATTGCATATATGAAAAAACAGACAGTCTGAAGATGTCTAACGTCAAAAATCCTACTTTCACTTTCGATTTAACACAAATTCATGTGGTTTCTTTCCAATGCAATCATTTTTTTATTTAAAACCACAAGGACATCAAATATGGGTTTAAAATTATCCTAAAATATGTAGGTTTCTGCTGACATTCAGTATTTTGCAGTATCTAATAGGGTTTATTTTTTATCCAACAATGTAGGAATCCATTTTCTGTTTACATACTACTTTCCCATACATTCTTTTTGACTGGTACCCATGTTTAGTGGTATTACACCTATGTTAGATACTTTGAATTGTTTTGTTAATTATTATAATCATTATCATCAATAACAAATTGTCTTTTTTCAAGAATGGCAAAAACAAACCATTCATTTTAAAGTAAAAAATTACTTCTTTTATTTTTCCCAATGCCCATGATATTTCATTCAAGATATGGGATGGACTACAATTCTCATTTGAGAAAATGTATCTATTTTGTCCTCTCATACAATCATGCAAATTTTATACCTTTAGGCTTAATAACACCTTTATTACATTGCTTGAACAATGTTAATAATACATTTACTTCCATATAAACAAACTTTGGTCCTGTCCATGAATGGGAAAATTTCATTTTTAACAACAATTGATTTACTGTAAAGTGTATCAGGATGTTTCCATACATACATCAAGTCAAGTCAAATTGAAACCTTCTTGTTTAAAACAATATAATTTCTTTTATACAATTTGATCAGGTTAACTTTCATTTAAACAAATTAAAAAGATGCATATTATTTAGGCAAATATTTCATAATATTATGTGTAAATACACCCTTCGGCCTTCCTATGGTACAGCAGATTATAGTATTTTTAAACTAATTGTAGTTGTAAAAGACCACCTAATGGAGTTTATATTTTTAGGTTGTACCTAGAGCACAAAATCATTGTGATGTCTGCATTTCTGGCGAGTAAAAATTGAATTATTTTTTAATTAATTCACCCTTTTTGTAACTAGAAATATTATCAGCACCAGGATAACCATATTGTATTTTGGAACTGGGGAAATACGAGTGCATGCAGAAGTACTAGACAGTCTGAAGAGGGAATTCTTACCTAGTGATCACCAATGTAAATCAACACGAGTCACTCTAGGAGGTGCTACTGAGTTTTTGCACAGATAACATGAACAAATTTGAAAGCTGACCCTTTTTGTACCCGACAGAATTTAAAACCTATAGCAAATAACTGTCCTTTATATTCAAAAATTTTAATTCCTATGTACAATTTACAGGACTTTACAACATCTATAGAATCTACACTACAGTACAAGAAAATGGTTCATGAATTGTTGCATGAACCAAATGAGCAAGAAAAATTGTTTGTGCGATCACTGGACAAGACTAATACACCCCCTATCACCCATTCTTTTTTCAGGGTAATTTTTGGAAATTGTTTATCATCACCCATAAAAAAAAAAGATGGACGACAACGGTGTGTTCGACTAATTGTTTTTGCTGAGCCTGTTGCGGTTAAGATAAGATAAGAAAACTTTATTTGAATTCGGTTTTTGTAAACAATAAACACAAGCTCTCAGGAGCTTTTTACCGAATATACATAGTAGCACAAGATACATACACATACGGTTCTTGTAAGATTTCAGATTAACTTGCATTAAAAAAAAATTATCAGTGCAGTATCAGTTAGTTCGAAGAGTTTAAGGTTGTTTTCTTTTTTAACATATTAGACCTAGTCCTAACCCGGTTAAGCACCAAGTACAGAGATTCATCATTCGTCTGTCTGCAGGAGATCTGTATGTGTAAATCGGTAAAATAACTCCGTGAAGAAATATATACACCGATTTACACACACCGTATCTTCATCCCAATAAATTTTGCAAATCAATAATGTATAAAATATGAAATATGACTTAATAAAATAAGAAATACTGAAACAAAACCTACGTGAAAACTGCTATCATTTAATGATTAAATTCAACAAGTCCTTTCTTTGGCAGACGAAATTTATTCATACGCACAAGCATAAATGTTGGACTGCTGCGATCACTCTATCCATCGAGGTTTGTTGTTATTCTTTGAACGAACATGTCAATATAGTTCTATTCACATAGACAATATGCTTAATGGTGGATATTTTATTTTTAAAATACATAAAAGCAATTAAAAATTGAAATATTTAGGTGTTGACAAAATATTATTGTTTGGTTGGTGGCTCGCCTCCATTTTTCAGTCTTTCATTCCACAAGGGATTCGATCTTAAAAAGGGTTGTTATTGCTTTGATTTCTTGTGTAGATTACTTTGAAAACAATTGTTTTTATTTTCTAACATACTCTTTGCATTTTAGTATAAAAAAGAAAAAGAAATTATGTTTGTTTGTTTTATCCTGCGCCATTTTCACTCCATCATTGACAGGGGGCGTGGCGAAAATAAAACGAAAGAAAAATCAAAGCACTGAAGTACTGTTTAAGTCAGACTTAATTTTTTTTTAAATTATTATTTAATTTAGAAATATTATATTCTAAAGACATAAGAGCATCTAGTTATTAGAAAGTATAATCTAAGCTATATCATTTCCCATGCCTCTTTTTTAACCATAATTTTTGTATTGTTAATTATCACTGATAATACCGATTTGATTCTTTAATATTGAGAGTTTTAATAGGAATTATTTCCTATACGGCAAGAGCAAGATAAAGAATTTGTGTGTAATTTTCTTATTATTTGTAAATGTATGTATTTGAACCTTGTAAAAAATCAGGGGATAATTTTTTTTATCAAAAAGAAAATTACAATATGAAAAATTGTGTAGTCAGTTTTCTTCTTAAAAAGCAATTTTTCTAAACGTTTTTTTCTATATCTATGTAAATATATGAGATATACAAACTCTGACTATTGATTAAAAAATTTCCTGAAGTTTAAAAAACTGCATGAGGTGAGTACAATAGTCTGAATTTGTTATCATGATCTCAGATAAGACATTTACTTGGATAGGGCAAGGATTTGTATAGTAGAAAGGATACGAATCTCGTATTTTCTCACTTTATCTCACATGGCGATGTTTTATGCTACAACAGAGCAAAAATTCATTCATTTTGAAATGCCTTGAGAATTCGTAGGAAGATCAACCAATTACACCAAAGTTCGTTCTATGCATCGTCTATGTACTACACTACACAAAGCGATCCTTGGATTTGCCGATATAGGTTCAATGGAAAAAAAAATTTGATTTTTTTTCTGTATCACCCCTCATACACGTAAAATAAAAAAAAGTACAGTAGAGTTTCATACATCTAAAAACATATTAAAAATAATAAAACAAAGCAACCAATCGTGCCAAGTTGAAAAATATTTTATATTATCACAAAAATGACGGCTCCGCTTCAATATTCGGTATGATGAGAGAAGAGAGGAGTTTGAAATTTAAATTCGAGTCTTGACCGCCCATAATAGGCAGGATTATGAAGGTAAAAAGGGCAAATCAATTAATGTCAATTATTGATGAAATATGGGTGATATATCTACAAAAAGTCGATACTTTATTAATGATTGGTATTTAGGACAAATATTTTCACTTTATACCTGTAATTATGGTTTTATTTATTTACAAATACTGGTTTAAAATGTTGTAGCGATCCAAAATTTCCACCATTAATCAAGGCAAGCGCATCGTCAACGAATTGCACTATGGGTAATCTCACTCGTTCTCACCACGCAACATACTTACATACAATCTATATGTTAAATCTCGTGAGATTCATATCCTTTCTACTATACAAATCCTTGGATAGGGGGACATAAATATTTGGTCCGTTCATAGCATCCTTATTTTAATTCATATTTATAACTCAAATACTCAGATATTTGGTTGTAAAGTCATCATTACTTTTGACTTTTGACATAAAAGAGGGTTGACTGTATATATATATATTTGGGGCTGTTATGGTCGTGATCGTAACTACATGTACCAGCTACCTGTGCAATCAGTGCCTATCACCACTAAAGTTGTGAGTTCGAACCCCGTTCATGGTGAGGTGTACTTGATACAGCATTATGTGATAAAGTTTGTCAGTGACTGACTTATGACAGGTCAGTGATTTTCTCTGGGTACTCTGACTGCCACTACATAGCTGATATATTCAATTGTTGAAAGTGTCATCAACCTAATTAACCTATATTTATATATATTGGTCAGTGCTGCCATGTATGTTTATCATATATACAGAGCCGCATTGGTGGTGTAATGGTTAGGGTGCTTGCTTCGAGTGCGGTATGGTCATGGGTTTGAGCCCTTCGGAATCAGGATAATGTGTCGGCGTGGAACGACATGTCTTACAGTCTACTGTTGTTTCAGTGAACTATAAATGTAGCACTATAAAAATCCAGCTAAGCATTTATGTTAGTCTAGTTCAAAACGGACATCATCATTTTCTCATTGAAATATATATTGAATTTGTTCCCATGATATACAAAGTAGCTGAAAATTGCTCATTTGGTGTTAAACAACAATCACTCACTCACTATATCATATACATGTATGTGTGTGTGTGTTTATTTTTTAGTATAGATGGCTAAGATAGAACTTCATTCATGTATGCTTTTTCTTCAGTATGTATTATGTTTTGATTTCAGTATGGATGGTGGTGATAAAAGCTCAGAAGAAGATCAGTATCATAATAAAGTTCACAAGTCTCTGGTATCAGAAAATATTGAAACTATGTCTCCAACCATCTGTTCTCAGCTATCGGCAAATTCTATAATGTATAACCTAACAATTAGAAATGGTTCTACGATTGTTAGCCAAATTCAAAGTCAACCATGTATCCAAACCATACCATCACAATCAGGTTGTCATGATAAAAACGAAAACATTGAGCCGCTATCAAAAATTATCAACACGAAGGATCTAGAATCAAATAACCACAAGACATTCAGCCCTGTAATAAACAACAATGTCAGAGTTGAACATATTGCACAATTACATGACAATGTCAAAACAACAACACAAATTCAACAAAATTTAATGTCATTATGCAGAGAAAATATTGTCAGAAATATTAGTACATGTAACTTTCAAAATGTGTGTAGCTCTGAAAATCAAAATGTTCAAAATACAAAACCCCATAGAAATGTAAAATTTACACTGCTTGGTAGAATTTGTGCAGGAGCTAAACCATTGATGGGACAAACTGAAGAAAGACCTGTAATTGGGATAGATATCATTGACTTACAAGTAAAAGATTCTAATGAAAATATAGATGATTTTAAGCGACAAATTTCTTCTGACTTGTCTTCCTCTGTAGTAAGTGATCATGAAACTGAAAAGCAAAGATTTTCTTATTCCTCTGGTGAAAATCAAGACTTTGATAATTCAGAAGGAGAAACTTTTGTTCAGTCTACTGCTGATAAATTTGAAACTGTAAATGTTTGGGATGAAGAGTATACGTCTCTTAAAAACAAACTACTGATAAATGATCCTCTAGTCTATCAGGGAAATGAAATAGATGATACATTTCATCAAGATTTTGATAAACTAGAAAAAAATTCTCGGAAGAGAAAAGGAAAAAAACCTATATTTGTTCAGACCAAATTAGAAGATAGTGTAGTGAGTACTTCCGAAGAGGAGTTTCATGATGAATTTTTGGTGAAATCAAATGATTCCATCTATGCCTCTGTTGATCATATCTATGATAATGAGTCAGATGTTTTAACGCAAATGACACCAGAAATGAAGAAACTACAACAAAAGTTGCATCCCTTTGCTATTACCTCCCCTAGTTTTAATAAAGCTGCTGCACCTGCTGTCATGACAACATCTATTGGACACACTGGAACAGTTGTAACTGTCTCCATAGTAACTAAAAAATCACAGAGCAATATTGAGCACATGACATCAACAGACCTGATGTCAGGTGGTATAATGTCCCTTAATTTTAAAAAAGGTCAAAACAAGTATGAAGATATTGTGCCTGAAAATACAGAAGAGGAGAACGATGAAATTAAAAGTGAGACAGAACCAAAAAAGATGTATTTACATGTGATGGAAAAACTGAAATCGATAGAAACTGAAAATGATGATGAACTTCATAAACACTTAGACCGTATGGAAATTGATGTACAAATTCTAGACAGTCAATTGATACAAAATGGTGAACAGAAAAGATGGCAATGTCAGATTTGTTCCAAGTCTTACACCACTAAACATAACCTAGTAACACACATTCTTGATCATAACGGAATTAAACCTCATCTATGTATGGTTTGTGGCAAATATTTTAAACAGCTTAGTCATCTAAATACCCACATGTTGACACACGATAATGTTAAACCACACATTTGTACAACCTGTGGCAAAGAATTCACTCAAATAAGTCATCTTAAAAGACATCAGACTGTACATCTTGAAAGTCGACCTTACATTTGTGATATTTGTGGTCGCGGATTTGCATACCCAAGTGAATTACGGACACACAAGGAAAAGCATAATTCGGAGAAAGAAAAGTGTGAAGAATGTGGAGAGGAATTTGACACTGTAAAGGCTTTGAAGCTACATAGTGTGCTCCATGAAAATAGGGAGGAACTAATATGTAAATATTGTGGAAAAGTTTTCAGATATCCAAGTCAACTGAAGGATCACATGATCACACATGAAGGGTCACGACCTTACATTTGTACAGAATGTGGCATGGACTTCATGAAGGTGAGAAATATATTATATAGTTGTTGATAAGAAAGTTTTGTGATATGGAGTATCATGTCCATGTAGAAATCATGTGTTGCCATTCTATTTTCATTTTTGAACCCGATGTACTGAAGGGGCATTTCATATCACTGATGTAAAGAAAAAGAAATCATTGTACACAGTTATGTTGTAAAGTCTTTTTTGTTGTTTCAAATTGCTTACAAATCAGGCAAATAGTCGTAAAAAAAAAGATAACAGTCACTCACACATTTACAAATATACATGTAATAATGCAATCATACAAAAAAAACCCCACTGATATAGACTGATTTGATACATATAAACACACGCATGAGATGAAAGTATATTTTTGAGGAGAGAATGTTATAATAATCAAAGAGAGATAATCCAATTATAATATCATGACATTACAATGGTAAGTTCACAGCTGAGGAAGGTTGACGATTTCTTATCTTATATTTGATGTGTTACATAATTAAAAAGATTCCATACCTTCAGATCTTGCTCCTATTTCAAATTCTTAAAATCAATTTTATATAATTTGATTTACGACTACTGTCATAAAGAATTTTTTTTTATAACGATACATGATTTTTGAGTTACTTGCATACAGCAGAATGAACAGAATGGAACCACTCTGTTACCTTAACATGTATAATGTCACCACTGTCAGCATTATGAGTGTTGTCATCACACTATTTTATCATGTGCAACTAGTACTACTCTTTTATTTTTCATTTCATTGACATTAATTTTATAGAGTTTCCAATTTCATAATGCAGATCAGAGTTAAGGCCCTTTTTCAAATTTTTCATTTTTCACATAAATTAAGTGGAGGACAAAATCACATCCTTCATGATTTTTATATGTATTTTCCAGGAGCACCATCTTAGAGCACACCAGTTTACTCATTCAGGACAAAAGCCATTTACTTGCAGTGTGTGTGGTAGAGCATTTAATCAGAAAGCCAACATGATGCGGCATGTCTTAATTCACAACGCTACCAGAGCATTCAAATGTGAAGTATGTGGCAAAACTTTTACACAGCCACAAACTCTTAAAGCTCATCAAGTGGTTCACAGTCAAAATAAGCCATACCAATGTAAATTCTGTGGTAAGTACAGGTAACTCAATTAAATTATTTTCCTTTAAGAAAGTGAGTGAGTGATTGTTGTTTTAACACCAACTCAGCAATTTTTCAGCTATATCATGACGAGAACAAGTTAATTTTCAATGAGATGATGAGGTCCGCTTTGTGCTAGACCAACATGCTTAGTTGGATTTATATAGTGCTAGCTCGTGAACTGAAACATCAATCTGTGAATAGACATGTTGATGCACTCTGACACATTATCCTGATTCCGTGCCAACCAGTCTCTGCTCTTTCTCCTTAATGCTGCTTGCTTAGCGGAGAAGCAACAAATACTAATTTTGACTCGATCAGGGCTCGAACCCAGGATCTACTGCACTTAAGGCGAGCATGCTAACCATTACACAACCGATGCAGATTTATTTCCCTTTAATGATGGATACTTAGCAAGCTGAAATTTATTGAGCATTGACATGTGTAAAAACTTTCTGGAAAATCTTTACTCAATATTAGTTTACATGTATTTGTCTGCAGGTTAAATTGTGACTTTAAGCCACTTTCACCAATGTTTCATTTATTTCAGAGTGTCGACCATTTGTTGTAGTAGTCTGCAGGTTACATGGATTGAATATTAGCTTTAAGCCACTTTTACTGGCTTTTGTTCTCCTGTTTGTTCAGCATAATTTCCTATAGTATAGTGCATCTATTCAAAATCAAAAATTTTTTTTTTTATCTTTATGCTTGGCTGCTTGCAAGTTGTGAATTTTTATATACAGAACCCTCCTTTTTTAAACTAAATTATCCTTTGACCTAGATCCTCAAAAATTGTGACAATGATATATTTTCAAAATTGGTATAGAGGATCACATCTCTAGCTAATTCACAATTCTTGATTGACCACTCAACCAAACTTTCACATTTTTATTTTACAGGAACTGAAGTGGTGCTCCTGCTATCTATTTTTTTTTTAGCACATTGATCTTTGAGTATGGGATTCCTTGAGCCAAACAGGGATTTTCAAAATTGGTATAGGAGGTTACATGTATATTTCTAGATAATTTACAATTCTTCATGGACCACTCTACAGAAGCCAGCCAAATTTGCAGATTTTATTTTACAGGAACTTAAGTGGTGCACCTGCTATTTTTATTTATTAAGACATTAGTTTCTGGGGCTTCCCAATGCTAAAAGTAAAGAAGAGGATACACGTCTCTTGCTAATTCTCACATCTCATGCATTGAATTTAGGGTTTGCGGAGCCAAACAGATTTTAGTGTGGTTCAGAAAGAGGAGGGGGTACACATCTCTGATCATCAACTCTTCCTAGATGCACATAATACAAATATTTTTAATTTAGTGTCTGAAGAAAGGGCACGCAAAATAAATGTATATGTGAAAATAATGTTGTAAATATTATTAAATTTGATAAGTTCATACAAATGTAATTGCTTTTTTCTTTATAGGAAAACAGTTTGGTAGATTACATAACCTTCAAGGTCATTTACATATGCACAATGACACCAAACCTTACTCATGTTTCTGTGGTAGTACTTTTACTTTGAAAGGTAAGTCTGAAATGTGAAGGAGACGGTCGTGGTTTTGATCATATGGTAGTTGGATTTACCACTACTTATGCAATCAGTGCCTACCACCAATAACGTTGTGAGTTTGAATCATGCTCATGGCGAGGTGTACTCGATACAACATTATGTGATAAAGTTTGTCAGTGACTTACGGCAGGTCAGTGGTTTTCTCCACCAATAAAACTGACTGCCACGATATTACTGAAATATTGTTGAAAGTGGCATTATTATACACCATAACTCTAACCCTGAATGTGAAAATTAAACCAATCAAAACAACACATTTACCACACCAAACCTTACTCCTGCTTCTGTGGTAGTACATTTACCTGGAAAGGTAAGTCTGAAATGTGAAAATTATTAAATCAATAAAAACAACACATATACATGTACTACCACCAACAACCCACCCACATGTTTAAATAGTAGCCTGTCTTACAACAGACACAATATGTAATATTGCAGGATAGGGATCTAAAATCCCCAGATGTGGTTAGAACTAGTGAAACAAATACAAATTTGGAGAAATACATTTGTACCTGTACAGATCAAATTCATATCAAAGTAAAAAGAACAGTCATCTTGAGAAAGGCAAGTTTCATTTCATGAAGAATTCAATTGAAAGGTTAGAATTATTTTTGTAAATCATCACTTTCAGCAGTTTTTAAACGACTGCTAAAATTTTGTCATGGTCATTGTGGTTGCTGTTGTTGTCATTGGTGTTATTCTCGTCCGTCTGTAGACACAATGGTTTCTAGATCTGTCCAATAACATTTGTTCTAGTTGACAGATCCTTCTGAATTTTTAGCACGATGATCTTTTATTGTTGCAATGTTGACATTAAACAACAATCGCTCCCTTTTATTGTTAATTGTAGGAAATTTAAACAGACACAAGAAAGTAAAACATGGACTAGATGAATCAACAGAGGATATGGAGGAACAAGCAGTTAACTTTCTTAATGAGATGTCATCAGGACGAGTACATAATGAAATGGATGATTCTAGTAGTGTTGAGCAAGTGTTATCTTCCCCTGATTCAAAATCTCCAAGGAAAGGGAGAAAATCAGTCCCACGGAAACTTCTCCAAGGTCAAGGGGCAACAAATTCTAGTCTCCTGGAAGAATCAGATGACAATATCTCGAATAATGATGAACAGTTTTCTAAATATTTCTATAATTCTTTTGAAGATAGTGAAAATTTTGATCATGAAGCTGTAACCTTGGAAACAGGAATTGCTATGAATATTATAGAAACATCTCCCATCTCGAAATCTGTTCGAAAGCGTAAAAAGCCTGCAAGAGTATTTAATATGGATGAATTTGAGGAAGATAATTTTGCAGAAATCTCAGAGGAGGAAGTTGAAGAATTTGAAAATGAAGACATTCCAAATAAAAAAATTAAGCTAACTGCTAAAAGTACAAAGCTTGATTCTCTTCTTAAAGAAAAATTTTGCAAATAGCAGCTTTAAAATTTGCTTATTTTAGAAAAAATTCTGCAAGTAGCAGCTCTAAAATTTGCATCAAGAAAAATTCTGATGTAGCAGTTCTAATATTTGCTTATTTAAGAAAAATTCTGCCAATAGCAGCTCTAAAATGTACTTATTTAAAGAGGCATTAGCTACGATTTTGACCAAAAAAATTATATGTTTTGGAAATTGGTAAATAGGTTTAAAATGATGAAATAAAGTAATATTTCACATTAAGCAGCTTATCGTACCACTTTTTGCCTTTTGAGAACGAAAATTACCACCGATTTATTATTTCCTTGCAAGCAAATAATTTGACCTCGCTTTCTCCGTATGCAACTGACCTTACTAGTGACAGGTAAAAACGAATAATTTGTATTTTGTCGCTTATTAACTGCAAACTTGCATGGTTCTTTGTCCGTAATTAACGCCGACTAAAAGCAGATTCACAGAAAATAAGAAATAAGTGCTGATTTAATGACGATTCTGCAAACCCCGTAAACAATGCCAATAATTAGTAAGATGGCGTCCATTTCTTGATCGATCTCAAAACACGAGCAGTTGCACCTTTTTCCCCTGATGCGCGTACATTTCATAACATTTATAAGTTATATAAACACGTCTTATTAAGGCATCAATCATATCTGATAGTTTTTATGGGTAAGAAAAATTTACGATTTTGGAGATAATGCCTCTTTAAGAAAAACATTCTGACTTGTAAAAAATTTAGGATGTTTTGATAAAGTTAGCTATTTGTAAGCTTTCAAATTTGTTTTATATTGGAGTAAAAAACCAAGAGACATTTAAATGTGGATTTATATAATTTGTTCTCTATTAATTACACTTGATGTAAGTTGTAATAAAGGACATGATTGTGATATACTTGATTCTTCAATATTGTTTTTGTAATAATTCATTTTCTTTCGAAATTGGGGACAAGATCAAATATTGCTATTAAACAGTTACATGTACATTATTTATAATACATAACCCTTTGAAAAGTAACATTTTTACTTTGGAATGTTCATTACATTGTATAGGTAACAAGAATGTTATAAATACAAATTGTTAAATTGTTTTGTATAAAACCAGCATTTAGTTTGAATTACAAACAGCTCCAGATCAGAGTGTTATAATTGGTTTGTTGTTAATTATTGTATCATAATTAATTTATTCGTATGATGCAGAGCTGTCGAAATCTCTTTCCTGTCTGTCAGACAATAGGTCTGGCAGATGTGGACAATGTGTCAGACCTATCAAACATTTGCCGGACCTACATATTTTTTACAACTTCAACTGAATTACACATATACTGGCTAAATCCATAAAATGGTTTGTTTACAGCTTCAAGTGATACCTTGGAATACTCAAAGTTAGTACAACACATTTTTGTGTGACATGTGGAAATATACATACATGTACAATACAATAGACGTGTGTATGAAATAAACAAAGATACCAAGTTTGCATAATGCTAGCTATGCACATGTCTCAAGGTGTTACCTCTTATACAAATGTAAGTAGCATTAGGTCTGGATAGAATCAATTGGATGACTGACAACCTAGACCTAAATTAAAATTAAGTTTGTTTCCCCTTTCACCAACCGACCCTTTAAAAAGCCGCCGAGTCAAAAAAAATGATTGCCAAAAAAAAAAAAAAAATCGTAATTTCCGGAAAATCGATGCGCGTCCGTCCGGAATCGGTTACACATTTAGTAGTCAAACTCTTCAATAAAGGTAATAACAAAATTACCGAACTCCGAACAATCTTACAAAGGGAAAGTCAAAACTCATAATTATATAAACAGACAAAATCAGTCAACAACCGGAAAACTGTGAAAACCGTAATGACCCTGACTTGGTACAGGCATTTCTAAAGAAATGGTGAAGTCAAAATTTAATTATATAGACGAAAATAAACAAAAATCGGAGATTGCAAACAACGACAAGTTTGAGAAGCGAAATTAAGTAATGATGCCGGTCATCTTCAAGCATTTTGTCGGTCCCAAGTTACTTAAAAATTGCTCCGGACATCGGGTCTGACGCGAAAAAGTTTAAATTGGACCTAGTCAATTTTTGTCCGACGGTCCGATAGGTCCGACGATTTTCGACAGCTCTGTGATGGCATTTATTTCTGTCATTTTTTTTCTTCAAAAGCCAGTGTCTTTCAATTGTAGAATGTATTTGTTTATTTGTTTTTTGTCTACATATTATTATGTTATGCACTGAAGTTTTGTTTATTTACAGAAATGTATGGATCATTCCTAGTATTATTAAATTATTGATATTTTTATTTTTTTTAAATTATTTTCAAATATTAAAATGAAAAAAACTTCATGAACAGTACATTTACTGTGCTATATGAACAATCCCACAACAGGGTCAATACTTAATGATAACTTTTTCTTTTGTAATTGGCATCACACTTTATTTATTGTGCCTGTCTCAAGCCAGGACCTGGATTTCCTACATCATATGTCATGGTCTTTTTTGTGTTCAGTGAGTTCAGTTAAGATGAGAGGTGATTGTTAATTTTGTTGATATTGGTGGAATTAATGACCATCATTGTTTAAACTTTCTTTTCATAATTAAAAGTTATAACCAATATTTCTTTTTAAGGATTGTGATATAAATAATTTCCTATTAATTACTATATAACAATTTTGTGGCAGAAGAAAAATCAAAAATGTTATCAGATTACTGTAATAAATCAGTTCTTTCTTTTGTTATATTTTACATTCATTCAATCTTAAAAATTTGCAAGAAATAAAGACTGTTTTTTGTTATTACTCTTACATCGTATCATGCTTGTGTATCTGTTTTTTGTTATTAGTTCACCTGGACCAAAGGTCCAGGTGAACTATTGCCATCACTTGGCGTCCGTCGTCTGTAGTCTGTCGTCTGTAAACTTTTCACATTTCAAGCCTTTTCTCCGAAACCACTTGGCCGATTGGAACCAAACTTAGCAGGAATGTTCCTTGGATGGTCCTCTACAAAGTTACTGTTTTTCGTTCCAGTCGGATATTCAATATGGCTGCCAGGGCCAATAATATGCTCTGGCTGAAATTTCAAAGATCTTCTTCTCTGAAACTAATGAACTGACTGAACCCAAACTGTAAAGGAATGATCATTGGAATGTCCTTTACCAAGTTACTGTTTTTTATGCCGATCGGAAATCCAAGATGGCCGCCATCGCAGGACATAGATTAACATTGGACCCTATGGGAAAATATTCAAATGCCTTCTACTCAGAAACTACAAATATGATTAAAGCCAAACTGTACATGAATGTTCATTAGATGGTCCTCTACAAACTTTACGTTTTTTGTTCCGGTATGAAATTCAAAATGGCGGCTACGGCAGGACTTAGTTTAACATTGGACCCTATGGGGAAAATGTTTCAAAACGCTTCTTCTCTGAAACCACTTGGATAATTGAAACCAAACTGCCTAGGAATGATCATTGGAAGGTCCTCTACAAATTTTATGTTTTTTATGCCGATCGGAAATCCAAGATGGCCGCCACCGCAATACATAGATTAACATTGGACCCTATGGGAAAATGTTCAAATACCTTCTTCTCAGAAACTACAAATATGATTAAAGCCAAACTGTACATGAATGTTCATTGGATGGTCCTCTACAATCTTAAGGTTTTTTGTTCCGATATGAAATTCAAAATGGCGGCTATGGCAGGACTTAGTTTAACATTGGACCCTATGGGAAAAATGTTTCAAAATGCTTCTTCTCTGAAACCACTTGGACAGTTGAAACCAAACTGCCCAGGAATGATCATTGGAAGGTCCTCTACAAATTTTTTGTTTTTTATGCCGGTCGGAAATCCAAGATGGCCGCCACCGCAGGACATAGATTAACATTGGACCCTATGGGAAAATATTCAAATGCCTTCTACTCAGAAACTACAAATATGATTAAAGCCAAACTGTACATGAATGTTCATTAGATGGTCCTCTACAAACTTTACGTTTTTTGTTCTGGTATGAAATTCAAAATGGCGGCTACGGCAGGACTTAGTTTAACATTGGACCCTATGGGAAAAATGTTTCAAAACGCTTCTTCTCTGAAACCACTTGGATAATTGAAACCAAACTGCCTAGGAATGATCATTGGAAGGTCCTCTACAAATTTTATGTTTTTTATGCCGATCGGAAATCCAAGATGGCCGCCACCGCAATACATAGATTAACATTGGACCCTATGGGAAAATGTTCAAATACCTTCTTCTCAGAAACTACAAATATGATTAAAGCCAAACTGTACATGAATGTTCATTGGATGGTCCTCTACAAACTTTACGTTTTTTGTTCCGATAAGAAATTCAAAATGGCGGCTACGGCAGGACTTAGTTTAACATTGGACCCTATGGGAAAAATGTTTCAAAACGCTTCTTCTCTGAAACCACTTGGATAATTGAAACCAAACTGCCCAGGAATGATCATTGGAAGGTCCTCTACAAAGTTTCTGTTTTTTTTATGCCGATCGGAAATTCAAGATGGCCGCCACCGCAGGACATAGATTAACATTGGACCCTATGGGAAAATGTTCAAATGCCTTCTTCTCAGAAACTACAAATATGATTAAAGCCAAACTGTACATGAATGTTAATTGGATGGTCCTCTACAAAAAAATACGTTTTTTGTTCCGATATGAAATTCAAAATGGCGGCTACGGCAGGACTTAGTTTAACATTGGACCCTATGGGAAAAATGTTTCAAAATGCTTCTTCTCTGAAACCACTTGGACAGTTGAAACCAAACTGCCCAGGAATGATCATTGGAAGGTCCTCTACAAATTTTCTGTTTTTTATGCCGGTCGGAAATCCAAGATGGCCACCACCGCAGGACATAGATTAACATTGGACCCTATGGGAAAATGTTCAAATGCCTTCTTCTCAGAAACTACAAATATGATTAAAGCCAAACTGTACATGAATGTTCATTGGATGGTCCTCTACAAACTTTACGTTTTTTGTTCTGATATAAAATTCAAAATGGCGGCTACGGCAGGACTTAGTTTAACATTGGGCCCTATGGGAAAAATGTTTCAAAATGCTTCTTCTCTGAAACCACTTGGACAGTTGAAACCAAACTGCCCAGGAATGATCATTGGAAGGTCCTCTACAAAGTGTGTGTTTTTTATGCCGATCGGAAATCCAAGATGGCCACCACCGCAGGACATAGATTAACATTGGACCCTATGGGAAAATGTTCAAATGCCTTCTTCTCAGAAACTACAAATATGATTAAAGCCAAACTGTACATGAATGTTCATTGGATGGTCCTCTACAAACTTTACGTTTTTTGTTCCGATATGAAATTCAAAATGGCGACTACGGCAGGACTTAGTTTAACATTGGACCCTATGGGGGAAATGTTTCAAAACACTTCTTCTCTGAAACCACTAGAACAGTTGAAACCAAACTGCCCAGGAATGATCATTGGAAGGTCCTCTACAAATTTTATGTTTTTTATGGCGATCGGAAATCCAAGATGGCCGCCACCGCAATACATAGATTAACATTGGACCCTATGGGAAAATGTTCAAATGCCTTCTTCTCAGAAACTACAAATATTATTAAAGCCAAACTGTACATGAATGTTCATTGGATGGTCCTCTACAAACGTTAGGTTTTTTGTTCCAATATGAAATTCAAAATGGCGGCTACGGCAGGACTTAGTTTAACATTGGACCCTATGGGGAAAATGTTTCAAAACGCTTCTTCTCTGAAACCACTTGGACTATTGAATCCAAACTGCCCAGGAATGATCATTGGAAGGTCCTCTACAAAGTTTCTTTTTTTTTATGCCGATCGAAAATTCAAGATGGCCACCACCGCAGGACATAGATTAACATTGGACCCTATGGGAAAATGTTCAAATGCCTTCTTCTCAGAAACTACAAATATGATTAAAGCCAAACTGTCCATATGTGTGTACATTGGATGGTCCTCTACAAACTTTACGTTTTTTGTTCCGATATGAAATTCAAAATGGCGGCTACGGCAGGACTTAGTTTAACATTGGACCCTATGGGAAAAATGTTTCAAAACGCTTCTTCTCTGAAACCACTTGGATAATTGAAACCAAACTGCCCAGGAATGATCATTGGAAGGTCCTCTACAAAGTGTGTGTTTTTTATGCCGATCGGAAATCCAAGATGGCCACCACCGCAGGACATAGATTAACATTGGACCCTATGGGAAAATGTTCAAATGCCTTCTTCTCAGAAACTACAAATATGATTAAAGCCAAACTGTACATGAATGTTCATTGAATGGTCCTCTACAAAATTTACGTTTTTTATTCTGATATGAAATTCAAAATGGCGGCTACGGCAGGACTTAGTTTAACATTGGACCCTATGGGAAAAATGTTTCAAAATGCTTCTTCTCTGAAACCACTTGGACAGTTGAAACCAAACTGCCCAGGAATGATCATTGGAAGGTCCTCTACAAATTTTCTGTTTTTTATGCCGGTCGGAAATCCAAGATGGCCGCCACCGCAGGACATAAATTAACATTGGACCCTATGGGAAAATATTCAAATGCCTTCTACTCAGAAACTACAAATATGATTAAAGCCAAACTGTACATGAATGTTCATTAGATGGTCCTCTACAAACTTTACGTTTTTTGTTCCGGTATGAAATTCAAAATGGCGGCTACGACAGGACTTAGTTTAACATTGGACCCTATGGGGGAAAAATGTTTCAAAACGCTTCTTCTCTGAAACCACTTGGATAATTGAAACCAAACTGCCTAGGAATGATCATTGGAAGGTCCTCTACAAATTTTATGTTTTTTATGCCGATCGGAAATCCAAGATGGCCGCCACCGCAATACATAGATTAACATTGGACCCTATGGGAAAATGTTCAAATACCTTCTTCTCAGAAACTACAAATATGATTAAAGCCAAACTGTACATGAATGTTCATTGGATGGTCCTCTACAATCTTAAGGTTTTTTGTTCCGATATGAAATTCAAAATGGCGGCTATGGCAGGACTTAGTTTAACATTGGACCCTATGGGAAAAATGTTTCAAAATGCTTCTTCTCTGAAACCACTAGGACAGTTGAAACCAAACTGCCCAGGAATGATCATTGGAAGGTCCTCTACAAATTTTCTGTTTTTTATGCAGGTCGGAAATCCAAGATGGCCGCCACCGCAGGACATAGATTAACATTGGACCCTATGGGAAAATATTCAAATGCCTTCTACTCAGAAACTACAAATATGATTAAAGCCAAACTGTACATGAATGTTCATTAGATGGTCCTCTACAAACTTTACGTTTTTTGTTCTGGTATGAAATTCAAAATGGCGGCTACGGCAGGACTTAGTTTAACATTGGACCCTATGGGAAAAATGTTTCAAAATGCTTCTTCTCTGAAACCACTTGGACAGTTGAAACCAAACTGCCCAGGAATGATCATTGGAAGGTCCTCTACAAATTTTCTGTTTTTTATGCCGGTCGGAAATCCAAGATGGCCGCCACCGCAGGACATAGATTAACATTGGACCCTATGGGAAAATATTCAAATGCCTTCTACTCAGAAACTACAAATATGATTAAAGCCAAACTGTACATGAATGTTCATTAGATGGTCCTCTACAAACTTTACGTTTTTTGTTCTGGTATGAAATTCAAAATGGCGGCTACGGCAGGACTTAGTTTAACATTGGACCCTATGGGAAAAATGTTTCAAAACGCTTCTTCTCTGAAACCACTTGGATAATTGAAACCAAACTGCCTAGGAATGATCATTGGAAGGTCCTCTACAAATTTTATGTTTTTTATGCCGATCGGAAATCCAAGATGGCCGCCACCGCAATACATAGATTAACATTGGACCCTATGGGAAAATGTTCAAATACCTTCTTCTCAGAAACTACAAATATGATTAAAGCCAAACTGTACATGAATGTTCATTGGATGGTCCTCTACAAACTTTACGTTTTTTGTTCCGATAAGAAATTCAAAATGGCGGCTACGGCAGGACTTAGTTTAACATTGGACCCTATGGGAAAAATGTTTCAAAACGCTTCTTCTCTGAAACCACTTGGACAGTTGAAACCAAACTGCCCAGGAATGATCATTGGAAGGTCCTCTACAAAGTTTCTGTTTTTTTATGCCGATCGGAAATTCAAGATGGCCGCCACCGCAGGACATAGATTAACATTGGACCCTATGGGAAAATGTTCAAATGCCTTCTTCTCAGAAACTACAAATATGATTAAAGCCAAACTGTACATGAATGTTAATTGGATGGTCCTCTACAAAAAATACGTTTTTTGTTCCGATATGAAATTCAAAATGGCGGCTACGGCAGGACTTAGTTTAACATTGGACCCTATGGGAAAAATGTTTCAAAATGCTTCTTCTCTGAAACCACTTGGACAGTTGAAACCAAACTGCCCAGGAATGATCATTGGAAGGTCCTCTACAAGGTGTGTGTTTTTTATGCCGATCGGAAATCCAAGATGGCCACCACCGCAATACATAGATTAACATTGGACCCTATGGGAAAATGTTCAAATACCTTCTTCTCAGAAACTACAAATATGATTAAAGCCAAACTGTACATGAATGTTCATTGGATGGTCCTCTACAAACTTTACGTTTTTTGTTCCGATAAGAAATTCAAAATGGCGGCTACGGCAGGACTTAGTTTAACATTGGACCCTATGGGAAAAATGTTTCAAAACGCTTCTTCTCTGAAACCACTTGGATAATTGAAACCAAACTGCCCAGGAATGATCATTGGAAGGTCCTCTACAAAGTTTCTGTTTTTTTTATGCCGATCGGAAATTCAAGATGGCCGCCACCGCAGGACATAGATTAACATTGGACCCTATGGGAAAATGTTCAAATGCCTTCTTCTCAGAAACTACAAATATGATTAAAGCCAAACTGTACATGAATGTTAATTGGATGGTCCTCTACAAAAAAATACGTTTTTTGTTCCGATATGAAATTCAAAATGGCGGCTACGGCAGGACTTAGTTTAACATTGGACCCTATGTGAAAAATGTTTCAAAATGCTTCTTCTCTGAAACCACTTGGACAGTTGAAACCAAACTGCCCAGGAATGATCATTGGAAGGTCCTCTACAAATTTTCTGTTTTTTATGCCGGTCGGAAATCCAAGATGGCCACCACCGCAGGACATAGATTAACATTGGACCCTATGGGAAAATGTTCAAATGCCTTCTTCTCAGAAACTACAAATATGATTAAAGCCAAACTGTACATGAATGTTCATTGGATGGTCCTCTACAAACTTTACGTTTTTTGTTCTGATATAAAATTCAAAATGGCGGCTACGGCAGGACTTAGTTTAACATTGGGCCCTATGGGAAAAATGTTTCAAAATGCTTCTTCTCTGAAACCACTTGGACAGTTGAAACCAAACTGCCCAGGAATGATCATTGGAAGGTCCTCTACAAAGTGTGTGTTTTTTATGCCGATCGGAAATCCAAGATGGCCACCACCGCAGGACATAGATTAACATTGGACCCTATGGGAAAATGTTCAAATGCCTTCTTCTCAGAAACTACAAATATGATTAAAGCCAAACTGTACATGAATGTTCATTGGATGGTCCTCTACAAACTTTACGTTTTTTGTTCCGATATGAAATTCAAAATGGCGACTACGGCAGGACTTAGTTTAACATTGGACCCTATGGGGGAAATGTTTCAAAACACTTCTTCTCTGAAACCACTAGAACAGTTGAAACCAAACTGCCCAGGAATGATCATTGGAAGGTCCTCTACAAATTTTATGTTTTTTATGGCGATCGGAAATCCAAGATGGCCGCCACCGCAATACATAGATTAACATTGGACCCTATGGGAAAATGTTCAAATGCCTTCTTCTCAGAAACTACAAATATTATTAAAGCCAAACTGTACATGAATGTTCATTGGATGGTCCTCTACAAACGTTAGGTTTTTTGTTCCAATATGAAATTCAAAATGGCGGCTACGGCAGGACTTAGTTTAACATTGGACCCTATGGGGAAAATGTTTCAAAACGCTTCTTCTCTGAAACCACTTGGACTATTGAATCCAAACTGCCCAGGAATGATCATTGGAAGGTCCTCTACAAAGTTTCTTTTTTTTTATGCCGATCGAAAATTCAAGATGGCCACCACCGCAGGACATAGATTAACATTGGACCCTATGGGAAAATGTTCAAATGCCTTCTTCTCAGAAACTACAAATATGATTAAAGCCAAACTGTCCATATGTGTGTACATTGGATGGTCCTCTACAAACTTTACGTTTTTTGTTCCGATATGAAATTCAAAATGGCGGCTACGGCAGGACTTAGTTTAACATTGGACCCTATGGGAAAAATGTTTCAAAACGCTTCTTCTCTGAAACCACTTGGATAATTGAAACCAAACTGCCCAGGAATGATCATTGGAAGGTCCTCTACAAAGTGTGTGTTTTTTATGCCGATCGGAAATCCAAGATGGCCACCACCGCAGGACATAGATTAACATTGGACCCTATGGGAAAATGTTCAAATGCCTTCTTCTCAGAAACTACAAATATGATTAAAGCCAAACTGTACATGAATGTTCATTGGATGGTCCTCTACAAACTTTACGTTTTTTGTTCCGATAAGAAATTCAAAATGGCGGCTACGGCAGGACTTAGTTTAACATTGGACCCTATGGGAAAAATGTTTCAAAACGCTTCTTCTCTGAAACCACTTGGATAATTGAAACCAAACTGCCCAGGAATGATCATTGGAAGGTCCTCTACAAAGTTTCTGTTTTTTTATGCCGATCGGAAATTCAAGATGGCCGCCACCGCAGGACATAGATTAACATTGGACCCTATGGGAAAATGTTCAAATGCCTTCTTCTCAGAAACTACAAATATGATTAAAGCCAAACTGTACATGAATGTTAATTGGATGGTCCTCTACAAAAAATACGTTTTTTGTTCCGATATGAAATTCAAAATGGCGGCTACGGCAGGACTTAGTTTAACATTGGACCCTATGGGAAAAATGTTTCAAAATGCTTCTTCTCTGAAACCACTTGGACAGTTGAAACCAAACTGCCCAGGAATGATCATTGGAAGGTCCTCTACAAGGTGTGTGTTTTTTATGCCGATCGGAAATCCAAGATGGCCACCACCGCAATACATAGATTAACATTGGACCCTATGGGAAAATGTTCAAATACCTTCTTCTCAGAAACTACAAATATGATTAAAGCCAAACTGTACATGAATGTTCATTGGATGGTCCTCTACAAACTTTACGTTTTTTGTTCCGATAAGAAATTCAAAATGGCGGCTACGGCAGGACTTAGTTTAACATTGGACCCTATGGGAAAAATGTTTCAAAACGCTTCTTCTCTGAAACCACTTGGATAATTGAAACCAAACTGCCCAGGAATGATCATTGGAAGGTCCTCTACAAAGTTTCTGTTTTTTTTATGCCGATCGGAAATTCAAGATGGCCGCCACCGCAGGACATAGATTAACATTGGACCCTATGGGAAAATGTTCAAATGCCTTCTTCTCAGAAACTACAAATATGATTAAAGCCAAACTGTACATGAATGTTAATTGGATGGTCCTCTACAAAAAAATACGTTTTTTGTTCCGATATGAAATTCAAAATGGCGGCTACGGCAGGACTTAGTTTAACATTGGACCCTATGTGAAAAATGTTTCAAAATGCTTCTTCTCTGAAACCACTTGGACAGTTGAAACCAAACTGCCCAGGAATGATCATTGGAAGGTCCTCTACAAATTTTCTGTTTTTTATGCCGGTCGGAAATCCAAGATGGCCACCACCGCAGGACATAGATTAACATTGGACCCTATGGGAAAATGTTCAAATGCCTTCTTCTCAGAAACTACAAATATGATTAAAGCCAAACTGTACATGAATGTTCATTGGATGGTCCTCTACAAACTTTACGTTTTTTGTTCTGATATAAAATTCAAAATGGCGGCTACGGCAGGACTTAGTTTAACATTGGGCCCTATGGGAAAAATGTTTCAAAATGCTTCTTCTCTGAAACCACTTGGACAGTTGAAACCAAACTGCCCAGGAATGATCATTGGAAGGTCCTCTACAAAGTGTGTGTTTTTTATGCCGATCGGAAATCCAAGATGGCCACCACCGCAGGACATAGATTAACATTGGACCCTATGGGAAAATGTTCAAATGCCTTCTTCTCAGAAACTACAAATATGATTAAAGCCAAACTGTACATGAATGTTCATTGGATGGTCCTCTACAAACTTTACGTTTTTTGTTCCGATATGAAATTCAAAATGGCGACTACGGCAGGACTTAGTTTAACATTGGACCCTATGGGGGAAATGTTTCAAAACACTTCTTCTCTGAAACCACTAGAACAGTTGAAACCAAACTGCCCAGGAATGATCATTGGAAGGTCCTCTACAAATTTTATGTTTTTTATGGCGATCGGAAATCCAAGATGGCCGCCACCGCAATACATAGATTAACATTGGACCCTATGGGAAAATGTTCAAATGCCTTCTTCTCAGAAACTACAAATATTATTAAAGCCAAACTGTACATGAATGTTCATTGGATGGTCCTCTACAAACGTTAGGTTTTTTGTTCCAATATGAAATTCAAAATGGCGGCTACGGCAGGACTTAGTTTAACATTGGACCCTATGGGGAAAATGTTTCAAAACGCTTCTTCTCTGAAACCACTTGGACTATTGAATCCAAACTGCCCAGGAATGATCATTGGAAGGTCCTCTACAAAGTTTCTTTTTTTTTATGCCGATCGAAAATTCAAGATGGCCACCACCGCAGGACATAGATTAACATTGGACCCTATGGGAAAATGTTCAAATGCCTTCTTCTCAGAAACTACAAATATGATTAAAGCCAAACTGTCCATATGTGTGTACATTGGATGGTCCTCTACAAACTTTACGTTTTTTGTTCCGATATGAAATTCAAAATGGCGGCTACGGCAGGACTTAGTTTAACATTGGACCCTATGGGAAAAATGTTTCAAAACGCTTCTTCTCTGAAACCACTTGGATAATTGAAACCAAACTGCCCAGGAATGATCATTGGAAGGTCCTCTACAAAGTGTGTGTTTTTTATGCCGATCGGAAATCCAAGATGGCCACCACCGCAGGACATAGATTAACATTGGACCCTATGGGAAAATGTTCAAATGCCTTCTTCTCAGAAACTACAAATATGATTAAAGCCAAACTGTACATGAATGTTCATTGAATGGTCCTCTACAAAATTTACGTTTTTTATTCTGATATGAAATTCAAAATGGCGGCTACGGCAGGACTTAGTTTAACATTGGACCCTATGGGAAAAATGTTTCAAAATGCTTCTTCTCTGAAACCACTTGGACAGTTGAAACCAAACTGCCCAGGAATGATCATTGGAAGGTCCTCTACAAATTTTCTGTTTTTTATGCCGGTCGGAAATCCAAGATGGCCGCCACCGCAGGACATAAATTAACATTGGACCCTATGGGAAAATATTCAAATGCCTTCTACTCAGAAACTACAAATATGATTAAAGCCAAACTGTACATGAATGTTCATTAGATGGTCCTCTACAAACTTTACGTTTTTTGTTCCGGTATGAAATTCAAAATGGCGGCTACGACAGGACTTAGTTTAACATTGGACCCTATGGGGGAAAAATGTTTCAAAACGCTTCTTCTCTGAAACCACTTGGATAATTGAAACCAAACTGCCTAGGAATGATCATTGGAAGGTCCTCTACAAATTTTATGTTTTTTATGCCGATCGGAAATCCAAGATGGCCGCCACCGCAATACATAGATTAACATTGGACCCTATGGGAAAATGTTCAAATACCTTCTTCTCAGAAACTACAAATATGATTAAAGCCAAACTGTACATGAATGTTCATTGGATGGTCCTCTACAATCTTAAGGTTTTTTGTTCCGATATGAAATTCAAAATGGCGGCTATGGCAGGACTTAGTTTAACATTGGACCCTATGGGAAAAATGTTTCAAAATGCTTCTTCTCTGAAACCACTTGGACAGTTGAAACCAAACTGCCCAGGAATGATCATTGGAAGGTCCTCTACAAATTTTCTGTTTTTTATGCAGGTCGGAAATCCAAGATGGCCGCCACCGCAGGACATAGATTAACATTGGACCCTATGGGAAAATATTCAAATGCCTTCTACTCAGAAACTACAAATATGATTAAAGCCAAACTGTACATGAATGTTCATTAGATGGTCCTCTACAAACTTTACGTTTTTTGTTCTGGTATGAAATTCAAAATGGCGGCTACGGCAGGACTTAGTTTAACATTGGACCCTATGGGAAAAATGTTTCAAAATGCTTCTTCTCTGAAACCACTTGGACAGTTGAAACCAAACTGCCCAGGAATGATCATTGGAAGGTCCTCTACAAATTTTCTGTTTTTTATGCCGGTCGGAAATCCAAGATGGCCGCCACCGCAGGACATAGATTAACATTGGACCCTATGGGAAAATATTCAAATGCCTTCTACTCAGAAACTACAAATATGATTAAAGCCAAACTGTACATGAATGTTCATTAGATGGTCCTCTACAAACTTTACGTTTTTTGTTCTGGTATGAAATTCAAAATGGCGGCTACGGCAGGACTTAGTTTAACATTGGACCCTATGGGAAAAATGTTTCAAAACGCTTCTTCTCTGAAACCACTTGGATAATTGAAACCAAACTGCCTAGGAATGATCATTGGAAGGTCCTCTACAAATTTTATGTTTTTTATGCCGATCGGAAATCCAAGATGGCCGCCACCGCAATACATAGATTAACATTGGACCCTATGGGAAAATGTTCAAATACCTTCTTCTCAGAAACTACAAATATGATTAAAGCCAAACTGTACATGAATGTTCATTGGATGGTCCTCTACAAACTTTACGTTTTTTGTTCCGATAAGAAATTCAAAATGGCGGCTACGGCAGGACTTAGTTTAACATTGGACCCTATGGGAAAAATGTTTCAAAACGCTTCTTCTCTGAAACCACTTGGATAATTGAAACCAAACTGCCCAGGAATGATCATTGGAAGGTCCTCTACAAAGTTTCTGTTTTTTTATGCCGATCGGAAATTCAAGATGGCCGCCACCGCAGGACATAGATTAACATTGGACCCTATGGGAAAATGTTCAAATGCCTTCTTCTCAGAAACTACAAATATGATTAAAGCCAAACTGTACATGAATGTTAATTGGATGGTCCTCTACAAAAAATACGTTTTTTGTTCCGATATGAAATTCAAAATGGCGGCTACGGCAGGACTTAGTTTAACATTGGACCCTATGGGAAAAATGTTTCAAAATGCTTCTTCTCTGAAACCACTTGGACAGTTGAAACCAAACTGCCCAGGAATGATCATTGGAAGGTCCTCTACAAGGTGTGTGTTTTTTATGCCGATCGGAAATCCAAGATGGCCACCACCGCAGGACATAGATTAACATTGGACCCTATGGGAAAATGTTCAAATGCCTTCTTCTCAGAAACTACAAATATGATTAAAGCCAAACTGTACATGAATGTTCATTGGATGGTCCTCTACAAACTTTACGTTTTTTGTTCCGATATGAAATTCAAAATGGCGACTACGGCAGGACTTAGTTTAACATTGGACCCTATGGGGGAAATGTTTCAAAACACTTCTTCTCTGAAACCACTAGAACAGTTGAAACCAAACTGCCCAGGAATGATCATTGGAAGGTCCTCTACAAATTTTATGTTTTTTATGGCGATCGGAAATCCAAGATGGCCGCCACCGCAATACATAGATTAACATTGGACCCTATGGGAAAATGTTCAAATGCCTTCTTCTCAGAAACTACAAATATTATTAAAGCCAAACTGTACATGAATGTTCATTGGATGGTCCTCTACAAACGTTAGGTTTTTTGTTCCAATATGAAATTCAAAATGGCGGCTACGGCAGGACTTAGTTTAACATTGGACCCTATGGGGAAAATGTTTCAAAACGCTTCTTCTCTGAAACCACTTGGACAATTGAATCCAAACTGCCCAGGAATGATCATTGGAAGGTCCTCTACAAAGTTTCTTTTTTTTTATGCCGATCGAAAATTCAAGATGGCCACCACCGCAGGACATAGATTAACATTGGACCCTATGGGAAAATGTTCAAATGTCTTCTTCTCAGAAACTACAAATATGATTAAAGCCAAACTGTCCATATGTGTGTACATTGGATGGTCCTCTACAAACTTTACGTTTTTTGTTCCGATATGAAATTCAAAATGGCGGCTACGGCAGGACTTAGTTTAACATTGGACCCTATGGGAAAAATGTTTCAAAACGCTTCTTCTCTGAAACCACTTGGATAATTGAAACCAAACTGCCCAGGAATGATCATTGGAAGGTCCTCTACAAAGTGTGTGTTTTTTATGCCGATCGGAAATCCAAGATGGCCACCACCGCAGGACATAGATTAACATTGGACCCTATGGGGAAAATGTTTCAAAACGCTTCTTCTCTGAAACCACTTGGATAATTGAAACCAAACTGCCCAGGAATGATCATTGGAAGGTCCTCTACAAAGTGTGTGTTTTTTATGCCGATCGGAAATCCAAGATGGCCACCACCGCAGGACATAGATTAACATTGGACCCTATGGGAAAATGTTCAAATGCCTTCTTCTCAGAAACTACAAATATGATTAAAGCCAAACTGTACATGAATGTTCATTGAATGGTCCTCTACAAAATTTACGTTTTTTATTCTGATATGAAATTCAAAATGGCGGCTACGGCAGGACTTAGTTTAACATTGGACCCTATGGGAAAAATGTTTCAAAATGCTTCTTCTCTGAAACCACTTGGACAGTTGAAACCAAACTGCCCAGGAATGATCATTGGAAGGTCCTCTACAAATTTTCTGTTTTTTATGCCGGTCGGAAATCCAAGATGGCCGCCACCGCAGGACATAGATTAACATTGGACCCTATGGGAAAATATTCAAATGCCTTCTACTCAGAAACTACAAATATGATTAAAGCCAAACTGTACATGAATGTTCATTAGATGGTCCTCTACAAACTTTACGTTTTTTGTTCCGGTATGAAATTCAAAATGGCGGCTACGGCAGGACTTAGTTTAACATTGGAGCCTATGGGAAAAATGTTTCAAAACGCTTCTTCTCTGAAACCACTTGGATAATTGAAACCAAACTGCCTAGGAATGATCATTGGAAGGTCCTCTACAAATTTTATGTTTTTTATGCCGATCGGAAATCCAAGATGGCCGCCACCGCAATACATAGATTAACATTGGACCCTATGGGAAAATGTTCAAATACCTTCTTCTCAGAAACTACAAATATGATTAAAGCCAAACTGTACATGAATGTTCATTGGATGGTCCTCTACAATCTTAAGGTTTTTTGTTCCGATATGAAATTCAAAATGGCGGCTATGGCAGGACTTAGTTTAACATTGGACCCTATGGGAAAAATGTTTCAAAATGCTTCTTCTCTGAAACCACTTGGACAGTTGAAACCAAACTGCCCAGGAATGATCATTGGAAGGTCCTCTACAAATTTTCTGTTTTTTATGCCGGTCGGAAATCCAAGATGGCCGCCACCGCAGGACATAGATTAACATTGGACCCTATGGGAAAATATTCAAATGCCTTCTACTCAGAAACTACAAATATGATTAAAGCCAAACTGTACATGAATGTTCATTAGATGGTCCTCTACAAACTTTACGTTTTTTGTTCTGGTATGAAATTCAAAATGGCGGCTACGGCAGGACTTAGTTTAACATTGGACCCTATGGGGAAAATGTTTCAAAACGCTTCTTCTCTGAAACCACTTGGATAATTGAAACCAAACTGCCTAGGAATGATCATTGGAAGGTCCTCTACAAATTTTATGTTTTTTATGGCGATCGGAAATCCAAGATGGCCGCCACCGCAATACATAGATTAACATTGGACCCTATGGGAAAATGTTCAAATGCCTTCTTCTCAGAAACTACAAATATGATTAAAGCCAAACTGTACATGAATGTTAATTGGATGGTCCTCTACAAACTTTACGTTTTTTGTTCTGATATAAAATTCAAAATGGCGGCTACGGCAGGACTTAGTTTAACATTGGGCCCTATGGGAAAAATGTTTCAAAATGCTTCTTCTCTGAAACCACTTGGACAGTTGAAACCAAACTGCCCAGGAATGATCATTGGAAGGTCCTCTACAAGGTGTGTGTTTTTTATGCCGATCGGAAATCCAAGATGGCCACCACCGCAGGACATAGATTAACATTGGACCCTATGGGAAAATGTTCAAATGCCTTCTTCTCAGAAACTACAAATATGATTAAAGCCAAACTGTACATGAATGTTCATTGGATGGTCCTCTACAAACTTTACGTTTTTTGTTCCGATATGAAATTCAAAATGGCGACTACGGCAGGACTTAGTTTAACATTGGACCCTATGGGGGAAATGTTTCAAAACACTTCTTCTCTGAAACCACTAGAACAGTTGAAACCAAACTGCCCAGGAATGATCATTGGAAGGTCCTCTACAAATTTTATGTTTTTTATGGCGATCGGAAATCCAAGATGGCCGCCACCGCAATACATAGATTAACATTGGACCCTATGGGAAAATGTTCAAATGCCTTCTTCTCAGAAACTACAAATATTATTAAAGCCAAACTGTACATGAATGTTCATTGGATGGTCCTCTACAAACGTTAGGTTTTTTGTTCCAATATGAAATTCAAAATGGCGGCTACGGCAGGACTTAGTTTAACATTGGACCCTATGGGGAAAATGTTTCAAAACGCTTCTTCTCTGAAACCACTTGGACAATTGAATCCAAACTGCCCAGGAATGATCATTGGAAGGTCCTCTACAAAGTTTCTTTTTTTTTATGCCGATCGAAAATTCAAGATGGCCACCACCGCAGGACATAGATTAACATTGGACCCTATGGGAAAATGTTCAAATGCCTTCTTCTCAGAAACTACAAATATGATTAAAGCCAAACTGTCCATATGTGTGTACATTGGATGGTCCTCTACAAACTTTACGTTTTTTGTTCCGATATGAAATTCAAAATGGCGGCTACGGCAGGACTTAGTTTAACATTGGACCCTATGGGAAAAATGTTTCAAAACACTTCTTCTCTGAAACCACTTGGATAATTGAAACCAAACTGCCCAGGAATGATCATTGGAAGGTCCTCTACAAAGTGTGTGTTTTTTATGCCGATCGGAAATCCAAGATGGCCACCACCGCAGGACATAGATTAACATTGGACCCTATGGGAACATGTTCAAATGCCTTCTTCTCAGAAACTACAAATATGATTAAAGCCAAACTGTACATGAATGTTCATTGAATGGTCCTCTACAAAATTTACGTTTTTTATTCTGATATGAAATTCAAAATGGCGGCTACGGCAGGACTTAGTTTAACATTGGACCCTATGGGAAAAATGTTTCAAAACGCTTCTTCTCTGAAACCACTTGGATAATTGAAACCAAACTGCCCAGGAATGATCATTGGAAGGTCCTCTACAAAGTTTCTGTTTTTTTATGCCGATCGGAAATCCAAGATGGCTGCCACCACAGGTCATAGTATTAACACAGAACCATATGGGGAAAATACAGAAATATATTCTTCTCTGAAGCTATTGCACTGATTGAACCTAAACTGTGCATCAATCATTGGAAGGTCCTTTACAAACTTTGTGTTTTTTATGTTGATCGTAATTCCAAGATGACTACCACTGCAGGACATAGTTTTTACATAGGACCAATTGTTTTTTTTTATTACCAGGTGAACGATACAGGCTCTTGAGAGCCTCTGGTTACTCTTACATCGTATCATGCTTGTGTATCTGTTTTTTGTTATTACTCTTACATCGTATCATGCTTGTGTATCTGTTTTTTGTTATTACTCTTACAGCATATCATGCTTGTGTATCTGTTTTTCTCATTTATTCCTATTTTCTCTTTCCTTATTTAATTTCTTGAGGTTCCACAAGAAAGGGTAAGGGTTATGGTGTTTAACGCCACTTTCAACACTATTTCGGTTATATACTGGCAGTCAGTTTTAATGGTGCGGGAAATCCGAGTACCCAGAGAAAATCACAGACTTGCTGCAAGTCACTGGCAAACTTACATAATGTATCGAGTACATCTCGTTATGAGTGGGATTCAAACTCACAACTTAAGTGGTGATAGGTACTGATTGCACAGGTAGTTGTAAATCCAACTAACATACGATGATGACCCCCAAAGATTTAACAGTACCTTACTGACTGGATAGTTTTGTACTAATCATGGTTGGTATATTATTATTTCTACATCCTAAAAAGGTATTAAATGTATAATGTCATGTTATTGTCTATCGTTGTGCCTTGACTTGGGAAGTATAGTCCGTTTGACCAGCCTAAAACAGGACTAAAACATTAATTAAAAATCAACAGTTCAACTTATTGATTTTTTTTTTACTCATATATCATCTACCTACTCTGACAAATAATTTCAGAATTTTGACACTATTTTCCAAAAAGTTGCCCATTAGGTCTCTATGTTAAATATTTGTACCAAATGTGGATATGTGCAGAGCCAGAGGGAGTTAGTATGCTTGTTGTTACCAACTTCCAGTGTAAACAATAACAACAACACATGTGATTTTATTTACATTTCACTGTCATGTGATTACCTAATTTGAACAGTTGTCATTAAATAATTTACACTAGAAAGGTTATTATGATGTTCGAAATTGTGTCTGGATCTAGGTCACAGAGTGACTAGAACGGGGTCGTGAAAATCTGTTCCAAGTTAAAACCCGTAACAATGCATTGAATAATATATGGGCTATGATTCAAAAGGAATATTGGTGTTTAATCTGAAATATGAACATGCAATCAGCTTCATCAATTTGGTCAAATTTATAAATTATTATCAAATGCCACGGTCAATATCATCGAAATTGTTCGTAATTGCGTCCGGTGGCGGTGAGGCTAACGACAACGTGTACGGACCATCGTATTATTGAAATTTTAGGACTTCGTCCTTCAAACAGGTTGCCTGTCTCATATTATTCTTATTGTTCAATGGTCTTTGATGAGTTTAATTACTGGTAATAAAGTAAAAAAAAACACACAAGCCAAGGTATTGTGAAAAAGAAAAGGACAAAGCCAACAAAAGAATTTTGAGAAGTTTAAGCTTTGATAACAATGGCTTGGTCCAATATCTTTTCATCCTGGTGTAAAACTCGGACCGGAAGCTGACATGATTTCAAAATAAAAAAATGACCGATTACAAATTATGTTCAAACACAATTTAGTGTAATCTCCAGTAATATAAGTATGATCATTATGTATTATGAATATATGACTACACAATATTTTGTGCGATTTTTTTTATCTAATTAAAACCCAGGGTCGAATCATTCTGGGGCGTACTGTCTTGTTGCTTAACTCCGTCCATATTGTTTAACTTCCGGTATAAAAAAATAAAAACCTATGGCTAATTTATTTACATATTTTGACGGGGCCCTACCGCGGTTGTTCACAGAAATGAAAGTGTGCTGAAAAACATTTTTAAAAGGGGGTACGAGGAGATAAGGGATAGAAAATTACTAGAAATCTTTAAAAAGGACCGGACATGGCTCAAATACGAATTACATTGTAATGTCAAAACGCCGGCTCCCCTTTTTTTCCAAAATAATTTAACTTTTGTGATTCAAATGTTAATAAATGTCTTCCCGCGGATCGTTTTTGTTCGAACATTTTTTTTGCACACAAGTCGTGAAAGTAACAATATATATTGTTTTTGTTTAATTATATTTGTATTGATCTATTAAAAAATTATAAATTTTATTAAAGATTGATGATTGCAAATTAAATTTATATGTTTCATCAAGGACGTATTCTATATACGTCCTTGGTTTCATTAATTATGACACTTATATGTCTTGACGCTGCCAATGGTCTTTGATGAGTTTAATTACTGGTAATAAAGTAAAAAAAACACACAAGCCAAGGTATTGTGAAAAAGAAAAGGACAAAGCCAACAAAAGAATTTTGAGAAGTTTAAGCTTTGATAACAATGGCTTGGTCAAGCCTAGCTGCGGAACCGTAGCTCTTTATGGTCCTTTTGGTTTTTTTTAAAATATGGCATACTATCTATGAATAATCTTGGCTGAAGTCTGTAAACTGAAATATTCAATAAAGAAATTGGGGGGAAAAATCCAGGCATTATGCATGGTCTTCACTCTTGGTGAAATCTGAACTCTAAAGTTAATGGGATTTTTCTTTCAAAAACACTCACTGTTTTGCAGTCTCTGAAGTACATTTTTTGGTCCACAAAATGCTAGATTTCAAGAGCTTCCGCCCCCTGGACCCCTTACGGCCCTCAGCCTAATTTTTTAGGTACCTCCTAAAATTTAAGAAGTACCTCCTATTATAAAAAACTTTGAAACCCCTGGTTAACCCTGCCACATTTTGTGCTTTCATCAAGCCAGGATCTGGATTTCCAATGCCATATGTCATGGTCTGTTTTGTGTTCAATGATTTGAGATGAGAGGTTGCTGTTTGTTTTGTTGATGGAATTGTAGATCATCACTTTAAACTTTCTTTGCAAAGGGTTATTGGTGTTTAATTCAGTTGTCACATAGTAGTCAGTTTCATTATTGCATGTTACCAGAGTACCAAGGAACATTACATTGGATTGCCTTCTTTCAAAATTGTGCCAAGCAGCCCTGCTCTCCATCAAAGATGGCCGTTATTACCTATACATCAATAATAAAAATGATATCGCTAACCAGTACCGAGATGTCCAGGTCCCGAGATGTCCTGATACCGCATTATCCTAATTCCGAGCCAACCAGTCTTTGCTCCTTAATACCACAGGCACTCGAATTCCGGATCCCCCTTTTTCCTCATTTGGTCCCTCCCGCGATTATGGTATGTATCTTTGTCTGGAAGTATATCTTTGAACCATTTATCCATATTTTACAACATTTCGTGTTACAACTCTCGTTCTACTAACTTTTGTTTCTAGGTCCAGCTGCCGTTTTACTTAAAAAAAACTGTCACCTTATTGTAAAATATCGAGTCGAAGCGAGGATTCCCTCTTCGTATTTTGAGGATTGTTTCTTACCTTTATGTTTTTTTAAGTAAAACCAATGCTGATGCAAAATTTGCGATTTGACTTTAGTTTGCCACTAGTGGTTTAAAGTCATATCTAGCACGCTGTTGTTCCGATTACAGCAATGTTAGAGAACATCTCCTGAGATTTGATAGAGGCTGTGAGTGAATGTCAAACATTGATTCGACATTTTAAGACAGAGATATATCATTAGTGTTTACAACACTTAATTTGTTGAAGCTGTAAATTTAGCGGTGCAGTTTGGTGTTGTTCCGTCCAATCCGCGGACAACCGGTAGACAATGAAATTGCCACAATGTGACAGGAAAGAATATTGGCATTGCTACATATTTATACAGACATTCAGCTCCCATTGGATGCAGTCGTAGACACGTTTTATAATACCAGACAAAGAAAACTGCTTTTTGTCTGGTTCTGTGGAAACATCCATTACACTAATAACATGATTAAAGGATATGAAAAGTAGTTTTAAATAGAATTTCCTGCTATCTATATATCAAACTTTCAAACATTCCGATACCCCAAAATATTCCTTGGAGGGAAAACCCAAAACCTCCAATGCGTGCACTTTTGATAACTCCTTCCTACGCCACTGAATACCGTTGTAACTCACTCGTGCGCTGCGCGCATTCGTGAGTTACTGCGTTATTTGGTCATTCGTGACATATTTTTGATAATGAAAGGGGGTTATCAGGGGCGGATCCAGGATTTCAAGTTAGGGGAGGGGGGCGCACTTAAATTTTTTTTGGGGGCTATTTCGTGTGAAAATTCACGATTTTACGCCAAAAAAGCAGATTACAGAATCTCCCTCCTACCCCTAACCTCGAAGTCTAAAAATAAAACCGTGGTGAGCAAACTACATTGTATGTCAAATTTGTAGTTTAAGTTTCACTTCAATCCATTGAGTGGTTATTTAGGAGTTGCGGGTTGCAGAATCATCCTCCTACCCCCTCCACCCGGCCTTCAATGAAAAATCTAAAAGCCATGGTGCACAACTACAATGTATTTCAAGTACATTATATAGTTTAACGTCAATCAAATGCGTGGTTACAGTCAGGGGAGTTGCGGATTGCAGAAATCTTACAGACGGAGACGGACGAACGGACGGACATCAAGTGTTTGAGCAACGGGCGTAAACACCTCATTACACTAAAAGATCAAACAAACAAAATGTATCAAAGTTCTCGAGAAATATGTTTACGGAAATCAGGTGTGAGATACGCATAAACCATTTTGTCGAGATTATTTTCACACTTTCATGTGCAGTTGTAGATATTAATTTATTACAAATAAATTGTAGTCACAATTTTTTGTTAAAAATGTGTAAAAAAAATTGTACATCCATCCATTGGTAGATATAAATAATATAAACGTACCCGGACAAAGGATTTGTTCACACTTTCTTCTGCAGATACCTCGGGCAGATGCAGAGATTGTTACAAATAAATTGCCGCTAATTTTTTTTTTTTATTAATATGTTACTTTTGTATTTTAATGTACAATATACCAACGCGTATTTTTACTGATCTTTACTTGAAAAGTAAAAGGCAACATTTTCGGGTATTTGTATACAAATCAAACTTAAATTTTTTTTTTCATATGAAATTGCAGAATTTGGAATTCAAGAACTATTTGAACCATTATTTAAAGACTGAGAAGTGACCATTTTCTTGGGACACTCAAGTTTCTACACACTGTCAGTTTCATCATCTGATTCTCTCGTTATAGGTTTTCGTTGTATGTTTTATAAATGAGATCAAATTAATCTAAATTAATTATTCGAAGTATGAATTTACTTTGTAGTTTACCTTTGACTTTCTCGTCTCGTCGAGGAATCAGAAATGTATCCAATCTTGCTTGTTTTCTTGGCCTAGAATTTTCGTCCATTTTATAATTTCTAAATAGCACGTGTACATGTAGTTGTAAAATTGACTGCAGAAATAATGTTTAATTAGCGTGAGAAAATAGTTGATGTCTGGTACCTCGGAACCAATCAGAATGGAATAATCTTTGAACTACTGACGGCGAATACATATATGAATCAGCGAACACATCCAACGTGTATTCACAATGTGTAAGAATATTTTACTACAGGTCACGAGTTAACCATTCATGAAAAAGTTATTTATTGAACTGCTTAATTAACGTTGTATAACATATGCTTTGCGAATTTTAGGGGGGGGGGGGGGGGGGGGGGGCGCACGCCCCACACGCCCCCTCTAAATCCGCCAGTGGTTATTTCTTTTCACGTACAGAGAATACTGTTATTATTTTCCATCTAGTTTCAATTGTAAAGTACAAAAATGTATAATAATATACAATATGATATGCATTATTATTACATAATTTCGCTGAAATTTTAACATGAAGACATGAAACAATACATGTAGCAATAAAGCAGATTGCGACAATGGAATACCATTAAAAGTAACCAATCAAACAGACCCGAGTGTAAAAAAAACCCTGAGACATAGGTAGTAGCACGTGTTGTTAGTTATTGAATTAATAATACATTATTTCGCCAAAAGTAAGTACTTTTAGTTCACTTTGTGTATTATCATATTGTATTAAAGATGAGTTATCCATTATTGCATACTGTTGTAAACAAAACAAAAAATAAAATAAATAGAAATAAGCTTTCGAGGTCAGTCGCCGACGGTAAACAATTAAAACATCAAAACACCTTATCAAACAGTGGTCAATGAATGAATGAATTTTAGAACTTGCAAAAGAAATTGTATATTTTTTTTCATCGTTGAGAATTTCATTGCCAAGTAATAAAGTAAGCGCATCTATTGGTAAATCATTGCTAATTTCTCGAATACCTATAAGCAAAATATTTCTCTTTTAGTTAATTATTTTGTTGTTATACATGTATTCTATGTTCAGTTTTATTGTACGATTTTTTTTACCATGTTAAGCGCTTAGAGTAATTTTAATTAGAGAATGCGCTATATAAATATTGTAAATAATAATAATAATTTATAACATTTCACACTATCGTAATGTGATGATAGGTCCATGTAATTTGTCATCACATCTTCCAAGTGACAACTCGACCATCTTTACTTGGTGTAGAGAATAACTATAAGTGGTGACTAGTGTTAGACCAATACTTGGTGTAGAAAATAACTATATCTGATGTCAGACCAATTCTTGGTGTAGAGAATAACTATAATTGGTGTCAGACCAATACTTGTTTAGAGAATAACTACAATTGGTATCAGACCAATACTTGGTGTAGAGAATAACTATAAGTGGTATCAGACCAATACCTGGCTTAGAGAATAACTATAACTAGTGCCAGACCAATACTTGGTGTAGAGAATAACTATTACTGGTGTCAGACCAATGTTTGTTTAGAGAATAACTACAATTGGTATCAGACCAATACTTGGTGTAGAGAATAACTATAATTGGTATCAGACCAATACTTGGCTTAGAGAATAACTATAACTATTGTCTGACCAATACTAGATGTAGAGAATAACTATAATTGGAGTCGGATCAATACTTGGATTGGAGAATAACTACAATTGGTATCAGACCAATACTTGGTGTAGAGAATAACTATAGCTGGTGTCAGACCAATACTTGGTGTAGAGAATAACTATAACTGGTGTCAGAACAATACCTGTTTTAGAGAATGACTATAACTAGTGTCAGACCAATACTTGGTGTAGAGAATAACTATAGCTGATGTCAGACCAATACTTGGCTTAGAGAATAACTATAACTAGGGAAAGACCAATTCTTGGTATAGAGAATAACTATAATTGGTGTCAGTGGGTACTTGGCCTACAGTTTGTATGTGTTCACTTGCTATACAGAAAACAAATGACATGACATAGTTGTGAATTCTAAAAATAAATAAGATCACTTACTCATTTGCATACATTTTTATAATGCATCAAACTTTTTTTTAAATTGTTTTCATCTTTTTAGTCAGTTAATTGATTATTTTCCTTTTAATATTAACCTGCATGAAAGGGGTGACTAATTCATTTATGACAAAATAATGGATACTGCGAATCAAAAAGATCACGTAAGTGTTGGTACGGAAGTGAAAAAGTTCTAGGCCTAAAGATATTATTTTGATTCTCTACAGAATGACAGAAATCTGACCTCATTAATATCATCAGCTGATTGTGCTTCTGGACATTGTCATTAATAATTTACACTAAAGTTTACCTCTTGGTATCATTTGTCTTTAACCAACAATGTGTACCTTTTCCCATTTTTTTCGTGAATGTCCGCTAAATAAATATCAAATTAACGATAAACGTGCGTGTATCAATCTCGCACTTGGCTCCATTCAAGAAAAGTATAGCAATCAGACTTAATAAGTAAGAATTACTAGTGTCTTATTCATTTCGCATGTTTATTTGCAAATAAGAACAGTTTGAAGATACCAAATGGGTCATCAGAAGACGTAAATGGAAGAAGGAAACACAATACAGTGACAAATGGAACAAGAAATGTGTGCATCACAAAATACGCTCGTCTATATAAATTATCAAACGGTATAATGGTAATGACCCCAAAATAAATAGGGTTCTCCCCCTTCCACAGGGGAATCATGTGGCCAAGTTTGCTAAAGATCCAATATACCGAACTAAAGTTATTGTGCGGAAACGACCCTGTTGTCAAAAATTATATTTATAGTAACAGTGACCTTGACCTTTGACCTAATGACCCCAAAATAAATAGGGTTCTTCCCTTTCCACAGGGGAATCATGTGATCAAGTTTGGTAAAGATCCAATATACATCACTAAAGGTATGCGGAAACGACCCTGTTGTCAAAAATTATATTTATAGTAACAGTGACCTTGACCTTTGACCTAATGATCCCAAAATAAATAGGGTTCTTTCCCTTCCACAGGGGAATCATGTGGCCAAGTTTGTTAAAGATCCAATAAACAGAACTAAAGTTATCGTGCAGAAACGACCCTGTTGTCAAAAATTCTATTTATAGTAACGGTGACATTGATCTTTAACCTAATGACCCAAAAATAAATAGGGTTCTCCCCCTTCCACAGGGGAATCATGTGGCCAAGTTTGGTAAAGATCCGATATACAGAACTAAAGTTATTGTGCGGAAACCTGTGTGGACGCCCGTCCGCCCACCCGCCCGCCATACCCAATCACATAATACGGCCCGTCTCGAGACGGGCGTATGAAAAGGACAAACAATGATATACAAAACATTACACAGAAAACTAAAGATCAAGCCACGGGAACCACATTAAAAACTGAGTGAACTCAGGTGCTCCGGAAGGAAGAGCAGTTCCTGCTTCACATGGCACCCGTTGTGTTAGATGACATGAACATAATCTGACATGGAATATGTTGAAACAAATCAGGAATTTAAAAAATCATTTTCTTCAGAGCAAGTAATGGAAATGCAATTATAAATGGAAGAAATCATTGTGATCTGCTGATTCAATCTTTTACAAATGAAGGTCCCAGGGTATATGGGATCTTGTCCTCCGAGTTCAATTTCTTATGAAGGCTACAAGTGAACATTTTAAATTAGTATTTTCGATAAAATGCAATGGTGAGCGAGTGTTATTTAAGACCAAATAAGGCATTAGTCAGCAATACCAAGAGACTTTCGACGAGATGATGATGTCCACTTTGTACTAGACCAACACTCTTAATTGGATTTTTATAGTGCTTACTCACTGAGCAGCTGAAACAATAAATACCAATTTTATAGTTTTTGGGTTGACCCAACCAGTGCGTGAACCCACGATCCTGTGGTTGATGCAATCTTGCAGATCTATATAAAAAATGTGAACTTGACATGATCATTCATGTATGGTTTGGATTCCAAAAAAGTTTGTTGTTTCTGAGAAAATATTAATTATTTATTTTCTCCGAGTACGCCATGTTAAGAAAAGTTTGAAGATACCAAACGGGTAATAAAAAGCCGTAATTCGATCGAAGAAGGGCAGACAATACAATGACCAAATGAAAAAGGACAAAACACTACACAGAAAAACTAATTATTGGACTGGACAGTCCGTGGGTAGACATGTTACTTAACTCTGACACATTATCCTGATTCTAAGTCTTTGTTCTTACTCCTGTTTGCTGTATGTTTAGCAGAGAAGCTGCATATACCAATTATATTATAAAGGTTATATATACACTCCGACAAAAGTTAAGCACCACCCTATATTTTTATTGATATATTTTTTTTACATCAATACTGTTAAAACAATAAAATAGATATCACCATTTTTCTTACACTTCTTATAAGACTACACCAAGGACTCTAAAATTACCAATCTACGAAGTATTTATCCTGAAAGACATGATTATGACGTGACAAAAATGGGGTTCAAAACAGGCGCTGGAAAAAAGTAAAACCAGTTTGTCTTTGATGGAAGTTTTTAACATTGCATTAAAATGCAGTCTTCAGATTTTAAGAACTTTTAAATGCATCTATCGTGCGTATGTGTAAGGCACAAAAATCAATAACGAGTATATCCACCGCGTTTATTGTGAAGTTCTGTAACACGCCTCGTCATGCTTCGCACAAGACGCCTAAGCCGTTCTTGGGGGAACTGTTGCCACTCCTGTAAGATAGCAGTTCTTAATTCATCAATATTTTGACATTTTGGATTGCGTTGGTTAATTTTTCGGCCAATAAAGTCCCATACATGCTCTATAGGGTTCATGTCTGGCGACATCGCAGGCCATGGAATTGTCTGAACAGCCTCTTGCTGTAAAAAAAATGTTGTACAATTCGGGCTCTATGTGGCCTAGCGTTGTCGTCCATGAACATTGGCCTCTCGGCCAACGCATGATTGTCGAAATGGGGGACTACGCGTGGAGCGAGCACATTGTCACGGTATTTTTGGCCTGTCAGATTACCTTCAAGAACGTACAAGTCCAACTTACAGTCAAAGGAAAAACAATCCCAGACAGTTACACTCCCATCCCCAAAAGCAGCTGTGCCCAAAATGTGGTTGTCCTGAAATGAAGTGTTTCGTTGGCGCCAAACCCTTGCACGACCGTCGGTAGGGCGTAACAAAAAACGACTTTCATCAGACCAGTCGACCCGTCTCCATGTGCGAATAGACCACCCCAAATGATCATGTGACCAGTCAAATCGAGCATGGCGATGACGTAATGTCAACTGTGGACGTTTTATGGGTCGTCGCGCTCGCATTCCTTGATGGTGGAGGCGTCTGATTACAGTGCGTGTGCTAATGTGGCCTCGAAACGCTAAATTACCACGAAGTGCACAAGCTGTACTGAACGGCCGTTGCCGCGCCCGTCTGGATATGAGCCGGTCCTCTCTCGGCGTCGTTTTGCGAGGTTTACCTGCACGTGGACGGTCAGTAACATTCCCCGTTTGACGAAAACGCTGCATCAGTCGTACAATGATGGAATGGTTAACCCTTCTATGGCTAAAACCACCGTTATGCATGCCAACAGCTTGTCACCTTTCTGGTATGGTTAATTTTAGCCGCACCATACCAAACCAATAGAAAATGAAACTTAAAACTCTACACACACAAAAAATCAGCTTTCGTTCGCAAACATAAATGTTGAAAAGTACACGTGGCACTTTACACACCCTATCATATACACATAAATAAAAATCGATCAATAACCTGTTTCACAGGTAAGTATGTGTGTACAGGTAACGAAAACAGCAAACCGATTTGAAATAAGTTCATTATTAGAAAAGATATTATTGAAACAAGTCAGGTGGTGCTTAACTTTGGTCGGACTGTATACATGTATATTAAAGAATACAGAAGGGGCAATCCTTATGAACAATACAGGCTCTAGTGAGTCTTTGGTTCAGTTAATTCTGGAACCGGAAGAACAACTAGAGGCTCCCAGGAGCCTGTATAGCTCACCTGGGTATAATAACAACATTAGTCAATAAAACTTGATAACTTTGGTAAAAAAAATTAACAAATGTAGCCTTCGTCATTGCTGACCCCTTCTACACAAAAAAATGTGGGCAGGGGTTCCCCCTTTAATGTAAGTTATCAAAATTGCTGTAAAAAAACATATATGTCAATGATTCTCAAAATTTAGCTTTTCCTACTTCACATTTTGTAATAGAGTTACTTCCCTTTGATTATTTGAGTAACCAAAAGCAGTGAGTCAATAAAAAATGCATTTCAAGAGGAATAACTCTTCACAGTTGTCTCACATTTTCAACTGTGGGAAATTTTTTGTAGATCTTGACATGCTGAACATTTTTGCAGTTTAAACTTTCCCTCTATCTCTAATAGTTTTTGAGATATAAGATGATAGTATTAAAATTGAGAACATTTTGATGAAAAAAGGGCAATAACTCCAAAATGGGTAATTGGATTTACTTCAAAATTGCAGGGTAGGTAGATCTTGACATGCTGCAAATTTTTGCAATTTAAACTTAACCTTTACCTCTTATAGTTTTTGAAATATAAGACGAAAAGTATTAATTTTTTTTTTATAAATTTGATGAAAAAAGGGCAAGAACTCCAAGATGGGTAATCAGATTTACTTCAAAATTGCAGGTAAAAAAAAAAAATTGATCGAAGGGTCGAACCGCCAGACACATTTTTGGAAGAGAACCATCCAATGACTATTTCATCAAAATTTTGTTCTTGTTGAGCAAATGGTTTCAGACAAAAAGATTTTTACGGGAATTTCCCATATGGTCCTATGTTAAATTAAGTTCGGCTGTGGCGGCCATCTTGGTCGGTGTTCTGAAATGCCGGACACAATTTTGGAAGAGGACCACCCAAGAATCATTTCAGCAAAGTTTGGTTGAGATTGGCTCAGTAGTTTCAGAGGAGAAGATTTTTTTTAATTTCATCCCCCCTTTTTTCTAATTTGCATAATCGGTCAAAATCGGTAAAAGTTCAAAGTTCATAAAAAATCCCGTAATATATGTTAAAAAGCTCATCATTATGCTTATACAGTTCAAATTTGGGCACTTTCTGGCTTAAAATAGAGCAGTTTTGGTCATTTGAAGAAATTTCTATTTTTAGTAATGGCGGCCATCTTGGATACAGGACGGCGCTGACGGACACAATTTTGAAAGGGGACCACCTAAGGATCATTTCAGCAAAGTTTGGTTGAGATTGGATCAGTAGTTTCAGAGGAGAAGATTTTTTTTTAATTTCATACCCCCTTTTTTTCTAATTTGCATAATCGGTCAAAATCAGCAAAATTTCAAAGTTCATAAAAAATCCCGTAATATATGTTAAAAAGTTCATCATTATGCTTATACAGTTCAAATTTGGGCACTTTCTGGCTTAAAATAGAGCAGTTTTGGCCCTTTGAAGAAATTTCTATTTTTAGTAAAGGTGGCCATCTTGGATACAGGACGGCGCTGACGGACACAATTTTGAAAGAGGACCACCTAAGGATCATTTCAGCAAAGTTTGGTTTAGATTGGCTCAATAGTTTCAGAGAAGATTTTTTTTTAATTTCATACCCCATTTTTTCTAATTTGCATAATCGGTAAAAGTTCAAAGTTCATAAAAAATCCCGTAATATATGTTAAAAAGCTCATCATTATGCTTATACAGTTCAAATTTGGGCACTTTCTGGCTTAAAATAGAGCAGTTTTGGCCATTTGAAGAAATTTCTATTTTTAGTAATGGCGGCCATCTTGGATACAGGACGGCGCTGACGGACACAATTTTGAAAGGGGACCACCTAGGGATCATTTCAGCAAAGTTTGGTTGAGATTGGCTCAGTAGTTTCAGAGGAGAAGATTTTTTTTTAAATTTCATCCCCCCTTTTTTCTAATTTGCATAATCGGTCAAAATCGGCAAAATTTCAAAGTTCATAAAAAATCCCGTAATATATGTTAAAAAGCTCATCATTATGCTTATACAGTTCAAATTTGGGCACTTTCTGGCTTAAAATAGAGCAGTTTTGGCCATTTGAAGAAATTCCTATTTTTAGTAATGGCGGCCATCTTGGATACAGGACGGCGCTGACGGACACAATTTTGAAAGAGGACCACCTAAGGATTATTTCAGCAAAGTTTGGTTGAGATTGGCTCAGTAGTTTCAGAGGAGAAGATTTTTTTTAAATTTCATCCCCCCTTTTTTCTAATTTGCATAATCGGTCAAAATCGGTAAAAGTTCAAAGTTCATAAAAAATCCCGTAATATATGTTAAAAAGCTCATCATTATGCTTATACAGTTCAAATTTGGGCACTTTCTGGCTTAAAATAGAGCAGTTTTGGCCATTTGAAGAAATTTCTATTTTTAGTAATGGCGGCCATCTTGGATATAGGACGGCGCTGACGGACACAATTTTGAAAGGGGACCACCTAAGGATCATTTCAGCAAAGTTTGGTTGAGATTGGCTCAGTAGTTTCAGAGGAGAAGATTTTTTTTAAATTTCATCCCCCCTTTTTTCTAATTTGCATAATCGGTCAAAATCGGCAAAATTTCAAAGTTCATAAAAAATCCCGTAATATATGTTAAAAAGCTCATCATTATGCTTATACAGTTCAAATTTGGGCACTTTCTGGCTTAAAATAGAGCAGTTTTGGCCATTTGAAGAAATTCCTATTTTTAGTAATGGCGGCCATCTTGGATACAGGACGGCGCTGACGGACACAATTTTGAAAGAGGACCACCTAAGGATTATTTCAGCAAAGTTTGGTTGAGATTGGCTCAGTAGTTTCAGAGGAGAAGATTTTTTTTAAATTTCATCCCCCCTTTTTTCTAATTTGCATAATCGGTCAAAATCGGTAAAAGTTCAAAGTTCATAAAAAATCCCGTAATATATGTTAAAAAGCTCATCATTATGCTTATACAGTTCAAATTTGGGCACTTTCTGGCTTAAAATAGAGCAGTTTTGGCCATTTGAAGAAATTTCTATTTTTAGTAATGGCGGCCATCTTGGATATAGGACGGCGCTGACGGACACAATTTTGAAAGGGGACCACCTAAGGATCATTTCAGCAAAGTTTGGTTGAGATTGGCTCAGTAGTTTCAGAGGAGAAGATTTTTTTTTAATTTCATCCCCCCTTTTTTCTAATTTGCATAATCGGTCAAAATCAGCAAAATTTCAAAGTTCATAAAAAATCCCGTAATATATGTTAAAAAGTGCATCATTATGCTTATACAGTTCAAATTTTGGCACTTTCTGGCTTAAAATAGAGCAGTTTTGGCCCTTTGAAGAAATTTCTATTTTTAGTAAAGGTGGCCATCTTGGATACAGGACGGCGCTGACGGACACAATTTTGAAAGGGGACCACCTAAGGATCATTTCAGCAAAGTTTGGTTTAGATTGGCTCAATAGTTTCAGAGAAGATTTTTTTTTAATTTCATACCCCCTTTTTTCTAATTTGCATAATCGGTAAAAGTTCAAAGTTCATAAAAAATCCCGTAATATATGTTAAAAAGCTCATCATTATGCTTATACAGTTCAAATTTGGGCACTTTCTGGCTTAAAATAGAGCAGTTTTGGCCCTTAATTTCATACCCCATTTTTTCTAATTGGCATAATCGGTAAAAGTTCAAAGTTCATAAAAAATCCCGTAATATATGTTAAAAAGCTCATCATTATGCTTATACAGTTCAAATTTGGGCACTTTCTGGCTTAAAATAGAGCAGTTTTGGCCCTTAATTTCATACCCCATTTTTTCTAATTGGCATAATCGGTAAAAGTTCAAAGTTCATAAAAAATCCCGTAATATATGTTAAAAAGCTCATCATTATGCTTATACAGTTCAAATTTGGGCACTTTCTGGCTTAAAATAGAGCAGTTTTGGCCCTTTGAAGAAATTTCTATTTTTAGTAAAGGTGGCCATCTTGGATACAGGACGGCGCTGACGGACACAATTTTGAAAGGGGACCACCTAAGGATCATTTCAGCAAAGTTTGGTTTAGATTGGCTCAATAGTTTCAGAGAAGATTTTTTTTTAATTTCATACCCCCTTTTTTCTAATTTGCATAATCGGTAAAAGTTCAAAGTTCATAAAAAATCCCGTAATATATGTTAAAAAGCTCATCATTATGCTTATACAGTTCAAATTTGGGCACTTTCTGGCTTAAAATAGAGCAGTTTTGGCCCTTAATTTCATACCCCATTTTTTCTAATTGGCATAATCGGTAAAAGTTCAAAGTTCATAAAAAATCCCGTAATATATGTTAAAAAGCTCATCATTATGCTTATACAGTTCAAATTTGGGCACTTTCTGGCTTAAAATAGAGCAGTTTTGGCCCTTTGAAGAAATTTCTATTTTTAGTAAAGGTGGCCATCTTGGATACAGGACGGCGCTGACGGACACAATTTTGAAAGGGGACCACCTAAGGATCATTTCAGCAAAGTTTGGTTTAGATTGGCTCAATAGTTTCAGAGAAGATTTTTTTTTAATTTCATACCCCCTTTTTTCTAATTTGCATAATCGGTCGAAATCGGTAAAAGTTCAAAGTTCATAAAAAATCCCGTAATATATGTTAAAAAGCTCATCATTATGCTTATACAGTTCAAATTTGGGCACTTTCTGGCTTAAAATAGAGCAGTTTTGGCCCTTTGAAGAAATTTCTATTTTTAGTAATGGCGGCCATCTTGGATACAGGACGGCGCTGACGGACACAATTTTGAAAGAGGACCACCTAAGGATTATTTCAGCAAAGTTTGGTTGAGATTGGCTCAGTAGTTTCAGAGAAGATTTTTTTAAAATTTCATCCCCCCTTTTTTCTAATTTGCATAATCGGTAAAAGTTCAAAGTTCATAAAAAATCCCGTAATATATGTTAAAAAGCTCATCATTATGCTTATACAGTTCAAATTTGGGCACTTTCTGGCTTAAAATAGAGCAGTTTTGGCCATTTGAAGAAATTTCTATTTTTAGTAATGGCGGCCATCTTGGATACAGGACGGCGCTGACGGACACAATTTTGAAAGGGGACCACCTAAGGATCATTTCAGCAAAGTTTGGTTGAGATTGGCTCAGTAGTTTCAGAGGAGAAGATTTTTTTTTCATTTCATCCCCCCTTTTTTCTAATTTGCATAATCGGTCAAAATCAGCAAAATTTCAAAGTTCATAAAAAATCCCGTAATATATGTTAAAAAGTGCATCATTATGCTTATACAGTTCAAATTTGGGCACTTTCTGGCTTAAAATAGAGCAGTTTTGGCCATTTGAAGAAATTTCTATTTTTAGTAAAGGTGGCCATCTTGGATACAGGACGGCGCTGACGGACACAATTTTGAAAGGGGACCACCTAAGGATCATTTCAGCAAAGTTTGGTTTAGATTGGCTCAATAGTTTCAGAGAAGATTTTTTTTAATTTCATACCCCTTTTTTCTAATTTGCATAATCGGTAAAAGTTCAAAGTTCATAAAAAATCCCGTAATATATGTTAAAAAGCTCATCATTATGCTTATACAGTTCAAATTTGGGCACTTTCTGGCTTAAAATAGAGCAGTTTTGGCCCTTAATTTCATACCCCTTTTTTTCTAATTGGCATAATCGGTAAAAGTTCAAAGTTCATAAAAAATCCCGTAATATATGTTAAAAAGCTCATCATTATGCTTATACAGTTCAAATTTGGGCACTTTCTGGCTTAAAATAGAGCAGTTTTGGCCATTTGAAGAAATTTCTATTTTTAGTAATGGCGGCCATCTTGGATACAGGACGGCGCTGACGGACACAATTTTGAAAGAGGACCACCTAAGGATTATTTCAGCAAAGTTTGGTTGAGATTGGCTCAGTAGTTTCAGAGGAGAAGATTTTTTTTAAATTTCATCCCCCCTTTTTTCTAATTTGCATAATCGGTCAAAATCGGTAAAAGTTCAAAGTTCATAAAAAATCCCGTAATATATGTTAAAAAGCTCATCATTATGCTTATACAGTTCAAATTTGGGCACTTTCTGGCTTAAAATAGAGCAGTTTTGGCCATTTGAAGAAATTCCTATTTTTAGTAATGGCGGCCATCTTGGATACAGGACGGCGCTGACGGACAGAATTTTGACAGAGGACCACCTAAGGATTATTTCAGCAAAGTTTGGTTGAGATTGGCTCAGTAGTTTCAGAGGAGAAGATTTTTTTTAAATTTCATCCCCCCTTTTTTCTAATTTGCATAATCGGTAAAAGTTCAAAGTTCATAAAAAATCCCGTAATATATGTTAAAAAGCTCATCATTATGCTTATACAGTTCAAATTTGGGCACTTTCTGGCTTAAAATAGAGCAGTTTTGGCCATTTGAAGAAATTTCTATTTTTAGTAATGGCGGCCATCTTGGATACAGGACGGCGCTGACGGACACAATTTTGAAAGGGGACCACCTAAGGATCATTTCAGCAAAGTTTGGTTGAGATTGGCTCAGTAGTTTCAGAGGAGAAGATTTTTTTTTCATTTCATCCCCCCTTTTTTCTAATTTGCATAATCGGTCAAAATCAGCAAAATTTCAAAGTTCATAAAAAATCCCGTAATATATGTTAAAAAGCTCATCATTATGCTTATACAGTTCAAATTTGGGCACTTTCTGGCTTAAAATAGAGCAGTTTTGGCCATTTGAAGAAATTTCTATTTTTAGTAATGGCGGCCATCTTGGATACAGGACGGCGCTGACGGACACAATTTTGAAAGGGGACCACCTAAGGATCATTTCAGCAAAGTTTGGTTGAGATTGGCTCAGTAGTTTCAGAGGAGAAGATTTTTTTTTCATTTCATCCCCCCTTTTTTCTAATTTGCATAATCGGTCAAAATCAGCAAAATTTCAAAGTTCATAAAAAATCCCGTAATATATGTTAAAAAGTGCATCATTATGCTTATACAGTTCAAATTTGGGCACTTTCTGGCTTAAAATAGAGCAGTTTTGGCCATTTGAAGAAATTTCTATTTTTAGTAAAGGTGGCCATCTTGGATACAGGACGGCGCTGACGGACACAATTTTGAAAGGGGACCACCTAAGGATCATTTCAGCAAAGTTTGGTTTAGATTGGCTCAATAGTTTCAGAGAAGATTTTTTTTAATTTCATACCCCTTTTTTCTAATTTGCATAATCGGTAAAAGTTCAAAGTTCATAAAAAATCCCGTAATATATGTTAAAAAGCTCATCATTATGCTTATACAGTTCAAATTTGGGCACTTTCTGGCTTAAAATAGAGCAGTTTTGGCCCTTAATTTCATACCCCTTTTTTTCTAATTGGCATAATCGGTAAAAGTTCAAAGTTCATAAAAAATCCCGTAATATATGTTAAAAAGCTCATCATTATGCTTATACAGTTCAAATTTGGGCACTTTCTGGCTTAAAATAGAGCAGTTTTGGCCATTTGAAGAAATTTCTATTTTTAGTAATGGCGGCCATCTTGGATACAGGACGGCGCTGACGGACACAATTTTGAAAGAGGACCACCTAAGGATTATTTCAGCAAAGTTTGGTTGAGATTGGCTCAGTAGTTTCAGAGGAGAAGATTTTTTTTAAATTTCATCCCCCCTTTTTTCTAATTTGCATAATCGGTCAAAATCGGTAAAAGTTCAAAGTTCATAAAAAATCCCGTAATATATGTTAAAAAGCTCATCATTATGCTTATACAGTTCAAATTTGGGCACTTTCTGGCTTAAAATAGAGCAGTTTTGGCCATTTGAAGAAATTCCTATTTTTAGTAATGGCGGCCATCTTGGATACAGGACGGCGCTGACGGACAGAATTTTGACAGAGGACCACCTAAGGATTATTTCAGCAAAGTTTGGTTGAGATTGGCTCAGTAGTTTCAGAGGAGAAGATTTTTTTTAAATTTCATCCCCCCTTTTTTCTAATTTGCATAATCGGTAAAAGTTCAAAGTTCATAAAAAATCCCGTAATATATGTTAAAAAGCTCATCATTATGCTTATACAGTTCAAATTTGGGCACTTTCTGGCTTAAAATAGAGCAGTTTTGGCCATTTGAAGAAATTTCTATTTTTAGTAATGGCGGCCATCTTGGATACAGGACGGCGCTGACGGACACAATTTTGAAAGGGGACCACCTAAGGATCATTTCAGCAAAGTTTGGTTGAGATTGGCTCAGTAGTTTCAGAGGAGAAGATTTTTTTTTCATTTCATCCCCCCTTTTTTCTAATTTGCATAATCGGTCAAAATCAGCAAAATTTCAAAGTTCATAAAAAATCCCGTAATATATGTTAAAAAGCTCATCATTATGCTTATACAGTTCAAATTTGGGCACTTTCTGGCTTAAAATAGAGCAGTTTTGGCCATTTGAAGAAATTTCTATTTTTAGTAATGGCGGCCATCTTGGATACAGGACGGCGCTGACGGACACAATTTTGAAAGAGGACCACCTAAGGATTATTTCAGCAAAGTTTGGTTGAGATTGGCTCAGTAGTTTCAGAGGAGAAGATTTTTTTTAAATTTCATCCCCCCTTTTTTCTAATTTGCATAATCGGTCAAAATCGGTAAAAGTTCAAAGTTCATAAAAAATCCCGTAATATATGTTAAAAAGCTCATCATTATGCTTATACAGTTCAAATTTGGGCACTTTCTGGCTTAAAATAGAGCAGTTTTGGCCATTTGAAGAAATTCCTATTTTTAGTAATGGCGGCCATCTTGGATACAGGACGGCGCTGACGGACAGAATTTTGACAGAGGACCACCTAAGGATTATTTCAGCAAAGTTTGGTTGAGATTGGCTCAGTAGTTTCAGAGGAGAAGATTTTTTTTAAATTTCATCCCCCCTTTTTTCTAATTTGCATAATCGGTAAAAGTTCAAAGTTCATAAAAAATCCCGTAATATATGTTAAAAAGCTCATCATTATGCTTATACAGTTCAAATTTGGGCACTTTCTGGCTTAAAATAGAGCAGTTTTGGCCATTTGAAGAAATTTCTATTTTTAGTAATGGCGGCCATCTTGGATACAGGACGGCGCTGACGGACACAATTTTGAAAGGGGACCACCTAAGGATCATTTCAGCAAAGTTTGGTTGAGATTGGCTCAGTAGTTTCAGAGGAGAAGATTTTTTTTTCATTTCATCCCCCCTTTTTTCTAATTTGCATAATCGGTCAAAATCAGCAAAATTTCAAAGTTCATAAAAAATCCCGTAATATATGTTAAAAAGCTCATCATTATGCTTATACAGTTCAAATTTGGGCACTTTCTGGCTTAAAATAGAGCAGTTTTGGCCATTTGAAGAAATTTCTATTTTTAGTAATGGCGGCCATCTTGGATACAGGACGGCGCTGACGGACACAATTTTGAAAGAGGACCACCTAAGGATTATTTCAGCAAAGTTTGGTTGAGATTGGCTCAGTAGTTTCAGAGGAGAAGATTTTTTTTAAATTTCATCCCCCCTTTTTTCTAATTTGCATAATCGGTCAAAATCGGTAAAAGTTCAAAGTTCATAAAAAATCCCGTAATATATGTTAAAAAGCTCATCATTATGCTTATACAGTTCAAATTTGGGCACTTTCTGGCTTAAAATAGAGCAGTTTTGGCCATTTGAAGAAATTCCTATTTTTAGTAATGGCGGCCATCTTGGATACAGGACGGCGCTGACGGACAGAATTTTGACAGAGGACCACCTAAGGATTATTTCAGCAAAGTTTGGTTGAGATTGGCTCAGTAGTTTCAGAGGAGAAGATTTTTTTTAAATTTCATCCCCCCTTTTTTCTAATTTGCATAATCGGTAAAAGTTCAAAGTTCATAAAAAATCCCGTAATATATGTTAAAAAGCTCATCATTATGCTTATACAGTTCAAATTTGGGCACTTTCTGGCTTAAAATAGAGCAGTTTTGGCCATTTGAAGAAATTTCTATTTTTAGTAATGGCGGCCATCTTGGATACAGGACGGCGCTGACGGACACAATTTTGAAAGGGGACCACCTAAGGATCATTTCAGCAAAGTTTGGTTGAGATTGGCTCAGTAGTTTCAGAGGAGAAGATTTTTTTTTCATTTCATCCCCCCTTTTTTCTAATTTGCATAATCGGTCAAAATCAGCAAAATTTCAAAGTTCATAAAAAATCCCGTAATATATGTTAAAAAGCTCATCATTATGCTTATACAGTTCAAATTTGGGCACTTTCTGGCTTAAAATAGAGCAGTTTTGGCCATTTGAAGAAATTTCTATTTTTAGTAATGGCGGCCATCTTGGATACAGGACGGCGCTGACGGACACAATTTTGAAAGAGGACCACCTAAGGATTATTTCAGCAAAGTTTGGTTGAGATTGGCTCAGTAGTTTCAGAGGAGAAGATTTTTTTTAAATTTCATCCCCCCTTTTTTCTAATTTGCATAATCGGTCAAAATCGGTAAAAGTTCAAAGTTCATAAAAAATCCCGTAATATATGTTAAAAAGCTCATCATTATGCTTATACAGTTCAAATTTGGGCACTTTCTGGCTTAAAATAGAGCAGTTTTGGCCCTTTGAAGAAATTTCTATTTTTAGTAAAGGTGGCCATCTTGGATACAGGACGGCGCTGACGGACACAATTTTGAAAGGGGACCACCTAAGGATCATTTCAGCAAAGTTTGGTTTAGATTGGCTCAATAGTTTCAGAGAAGATTTTTTTTTAATTTCATACCCCCTTTTTTCTAATTTGCATAATCGGTAAAAGTTCAAAGTTCATAAAAAATCCCGTAATATATGTTAAAAAGCTCATCATTATGCTTATACAGTTCAAATTTGGGCACTTTCTGGCTTAAAATAGAGCAGTTTTGGCCCTTAATTTCATACCCCATTTTTTCTAATTGGCATAATCGGTAAAAGTTCAAAGTTCATAAAAAATCCCGTAATATATGTTAAAAAGCTCATCATTATGCTTATACAGTTCAAATTTGGGCACTTTCTGGCTTAAAATAGAGCAGTTTTGGCCCTTTGAAGAAATTTCTATTTTTAGTAAAGGTGGCCATCTTGGATACAGGACGGCGCTGACGGACACAATTTTGAAAGGGGACCACCTAAGGATCATTTCAGCAAAGTTTGGTTTAGATTGGCTCAATAGTTTCAGAGAAGATTTTTTTTTAATTTCATACCCCCTTTTTTCTAATTTGCATAATCGGTCGAAATCGGTAAAAGTTCAAAGTTCATAAAAAATCCCGTAATATATGTTAAAAAGCTCATCATTATGCTTATACAGTTCAAATTTGGGCACTTTCTGGCTTAAAATAGAGCAGTTTTGGCCCTTTGAAGAAATTTCTATTTTTAGTAATGGCGGCCATCTTGGATACAGGACGGCGCTGACGGACACAATTTTGAAAGAGGACCACCTAAGGATTATTTCAGCAAAGTTTGGTTGAGATTGGCTCAGTAGTTTCAGAGAAGATTTTTTTAAAATTTCATCCCCCCTTTTTTCTAATTTGCATAATCGGTAAAAGTTCAAAGTTCATAAAAAATCCCGTAATATATGTTAAAAAGCTCATCATTATGCTTATACAGTTCAAATTTGGGCACTTTCTGGCTTAAAATAGAGCAGTTTTGGCCATTTGAAGAAATTTCTATTTTTAGTAATGGCGGCCATCTTGGATACAGGACGGCGCTGACGGACACAATTTTGAAAGGGGACCACCTAAGGATCATTTCAGCAAAGTTTGGTTGAGATTGGCTCAGTAGTTTCAGAGGAGAAGATTTTTTTTTCATTTCATCCCCCCTTTTTTCTAATTTGCATAATCGGTCAAAATCAGCAAAATTTCAAAGTTCATAAAAAATCCCGTAATATATGTTAAAAAGTGCATCATTATGCTTATACAGTTCAAATTTGGGCACTTTCTGGCTTAAAATAGAGCAGTTTTGGCCATTTGAAGAAATTTCTATTTTTAGTAAAGGTGGCCATCTTGGATACAGGACGGCGCTGACGGACACAATTTTGAAAGGGGACCACCTAAGGATCATTTCAGCAAAGTTTGGTTTAGATTGGCTCAATAGTTTCAGAGAAGATTTTTTTTAATTTCATACCCCTTTTTTCTAATTTGCATAATCGGTAAAAGTTCAAAGTTCATAAAAAATCCCGTAATATATGTTAAAAAGCTCATCATTATGCTTATACAGTTCAAATTTGGGCACTTTCTGGCTTAAAATAGAGCAGTTTTGGCCCTTAATTTCATACCCCTTTTTTTCTAATTGGCATAATCGGTAAAAGTTCAAAGTTCATAAAAAATCCCGTAATATATGTTAAAAAGCTCATCATTATGCTTATACAGTTCAAATTTGGGCACTTTCTGGCTTAAAATAGAGCAGTTTTGGCCATTTGAAGAAATTTCTATTTTTAGTAATGGCGGCCATCTTGGATACAGGACGGCGCTGACGGACACAATTTTGAAAGAGGACCACCTAAGGATTATTTCAGCAAAGTTTGGTTGAGATTGGCTCAGTAGTTTCAGAGGAGAAGATTTTTTTTAAATTTCATCCCCCCTTTTTTCTAATTTGCATAATCGGTCAAAATCGGTAAAAGTTCAAAGTTCATAAAAAATCCCGTAATATATGTTAAAAAGCTCATCATTATGCTTATACAGTTCAAATTTGGGCACTTTCTGGCTTAAAATAGAGCAGTTTTGGCCATTTGAAGAAATTCCTATTTTTAGTAATGGCGGCCATCTTGGATACAGGACGGCGCTGACGGACAGAATTTTGACAGAGGACCACCTAAGGATTATTTCAGCAAAGTTTGGTTGAGATTGGCTCAGTAGTTTCAGAGGAGAAGATTTTTTTTAAATTTCATCCCCCCTTTTTTCTAATTTGCATAATCGGTAAAAGTTCAAAGTTCATAAAAAATCCCGTAATATATGTTAAAAAGCTCATCATTATGCTTATACAGTTCAAATTTGGGCACTTTCTGGCTTAAAATAGAGCAGTTTTGGCCATTTGAAGAAATTTCTATTTTTAGTAATGGCGGCCATCTTGGATACAGGACGGCGCTGACGGACACAATTTTGAAAGGGGACCACCTAAGGATCATTTCAGCAAAGTTTGGTTGAGATTGGCTCAGTAGTTTCAGAGGAGAAGATTTTTTTTTCATTTCATCCCCCCTTTTTTCTAATTTGCATAATCGGTCAAAATCAGCAAAATTTCAAAGTTCATAAAAAATCCCGTAATATATGTTAAAAAGCTCATCATTATGCTTATACAGTTCAAATTTGGGCACTTTCTGGCTTAAAATAGAGCAGTTTTGGCCATTTGAAGAAATTTCTATTTTTAGTAATGGCGGCCATCTTGGATACAGGACGGCGCTGACGGACACAATTTTGAAAGAGGACCACCTAAGGATTATTTCAGCAAAGTTTGGTTGAGATTGGCTCAGTAGTTTCAGAGGAGAAGATTTTTTTTAAATTTCATCCCCCCTTTTTTCTAATTTGCATAATCGGTCAAAATCGGTAAAAGTTCAAAGTTCATAAAAAATCCCGTAATATATGTTAAAAAGCTCATCATTATGCTTATACAGTTCAAATTTGGGCACTTTCTGGCTTAAAATAGAGCAGTTTTGGCCATTTGAAGAAATTCCTATTTTTAGTAATGGCGGCCATCTTGGATACAGGACGGCGCTGACGGACAGAATTTTGACAGAGGACCACCTAAGGATTATTTCAGCAAAGTTTGGTTGAGATTGGCTCAGTAGTTTCAGAGGAGAAGATTTTTTTTAAATTTCATCCCCCCTTTTTTCTAATTTGCATAATCGGTAAAAGTTCAAAGTTCATAAAAAATCCCGTAATATATGTTAAAAAGCTCATCATTATGCTTATACAGTTCAAATTTGGGCACTTTCTGGCTTAAAATAGAGCAGTTTTGGCCATTTGAAGAAATTTCTATTTTTAGTAATGGCGGCCATCTTGGATACAGGACGGCGCTGACGGACACAATTTTGAAAGGGGACCACCTAAGGATCATTTCAGCAAAGTTTGGTTGAGATTGGCTCAGTAGTTTCAGAGGAGAAGATTTTTTTTTCATTTCATCCCCCCTTTTTTCTAATTTGCATAATCGGTCAAAATCAGCAAAATTTCAAAGTTCATAAAAAATCCCGTAATATATGTTAAAAAGCTCATCATTATGCTTATACAGTTCAAATTTGGGCACTTTCTGGCTTAAAATAGAGCAGTTTTGGCCATTTGAAGAAATTTCTATTTTTAGTAATGGCGGCCATCTTGGATACAGGACGGCGCTGACGGACACAATTTTGAAAGAGGACCACCTAAGGATTATTTCAGCAAAGTTTGGTTGAGATTGGCTCAGTAGTTTCAGAGGAGAAGATTTTTTTTAAATTTCATCCCCCCTTTTTTCTAATTTGCATAATCGGTCAAAATCGGTAAAAGTTCAAAGTTCATAAAAAATCCCGTAATATATGTTAAAAAGCTCATCATTATGCTTATACAGTTCAAATTTGGGCACTTTCTGGCTTAAAATAGAGCAGTTTTGGCCATTTGAAGAAATTTCTATTTTTAGTAATGGCGGACATCTTGGATACAGGACGGCGCTGACGGACACAATTTTGAAAGGGGACCACCTAAGGATCATTTCAGCAAAGTTTGGTTGAGATTGGATCAGTAGTTTCAGAGGAGAAGATTTTTTTAAAATTTCATCCCCCCTTTTTTCTAATTTGCATAATCGGTCAAAATGGGTAATGGGATTTACTTCAAAATTGCAGGGTAGGTAGATCTTGATATGCTGCACATTTTTGCAATAAACTTAATATCTATCTCTAAATAGTTTTTGAAATATAAGACGAAAAGTATTAAAATGAAAAAATAATTGATGAAAAAAGGGCAATAACTCCAAGATGGGTAATCAAATTTACTTCAAAATTGCAGGGTAGGTAGATCTTGACATGCTGATCATGTTTGCAGTTTCAACTTACCATCTGTCTCTTATAGTTTTTGAAATAAAGGACGAAAAGTATTAAAATTTTGAAAATTTGATGAAAAAAGGGAAATAACTCCATAATGAGTAATGGGATTTACTTCAAAATTGCAGGGTAGGTAGATCTTGATATGCCGCACATTTCTGCAATTTAAAGTTAACCTTTATCTCTTATAGTTTTTGAAATATAAGACGAAAAGTATTAAAATTTTACAAATTTGATGAAAAAAGGGCAATAACTCCAAGATGGGTAATCAGATTTACTTCAAAATTGCAGGGTAGGTAGATCTTGATTTGCTGATCATTTTTAGCCCATGTCAGATTTTTGATATTACTAACGGTTTTTGAGTTATTACCAAAAACCTGCAATTTTACCATATGTTCTATTTTTAGTAACAGCGGCCATGTTGGTTGGTGCACGGCATCACCGGACACAATTTTGAAACTAGACACCCTAGTAATGATTCAGACAAAGTTTGGTTTCCATTGGTCTAGTACTTTCAGAGGAGAAGATTTTTGAAAAAGTTTACGACAGACGACGACGACGGACGCCAAGTGATGGGAATAGCTCACATGACCCTTTGGGTCAGGTGAGCTAAAAAGCTGTGACATGTAACAATTGGAGCTCTCAGTGCTTGAATACCATTTTTGGTGGTAAATGTCCTGAAAGACTCTCAGAGCTATTGTATGTTGTAAATGTCCTGAAAGACTCTCAGAGCTATTATATGTTGTAAATGTCCTGAAAGACTCTCAAGAGCTATTATATGTTGTAAAGACTCTCAGAGCTATTAGATGTTGCAAAGACTCTCAGAGCTATTATATGTTGTAAAGACTCTAGAGCTATTATATGTTGTAAAGACTCAGAGCTATTAGATGTTGTAAAGACTCTCAGAGCTATTATATGTTGTAAATGTTCTGAATGACTCAGAGCTATTATATGTTGTAAATGTCATGAAAGACTCTCAGAGCTATTACATGTTGTAAAGACTCTCAGAGCTATTATATGTTGTAAAGAATCTCAGAGCTATTATATGTTGTAAAGACTCTCAGAGCTATTATATGTTGTAAATGTCCGGACTCTCGGAGCTATTATATGTTGTAAAACGTATCTAATACCAGGTAATGGCAAGAACATCCGTTATTTCAGCTACATGTAGGATAAATAAAAATTAATAATAAAAAAAAATAACTAGTAAGAAGATAAAATTTTAATCATTACATTTGAAAAAAAAAGTTTTTAAGTAAGATCTATTATACAATGATATTATAAGTTTTTTGTAATGCTTTGTTTTACACAACAACCTCTAAAAAAATGTCACAGAATACATAAGTGTGAGGGAAAACAACAATATTGTACAGGAAAGGGGACACAACTCCAAAAAATATGTACATTGCAGGGGCGGATCCAGGATTTCAAGTTAGGGGGGGGCGCACTTAAAAAAATTGCGCCGAGCGGAGGGAGGCGCGAAAATTGTTGGGGTATTCCGTGTGAAAAATCACGATTTTACGCCACAAAATCATATTTTTCCAATTTTAGGGGGGGGCGCGTGAAATTTTTGGGGTATTTCATGTGAAAAATCACGATTTTACCCCCAAAAAATCATATTTTTTCCAATTTTAGGGGGGGCGCACGCCGGGGGCGTGCGCCCTCCCCCCTGAATCCGCCCCTGCATTGTCAAAATTTAAACAAGAAAAAAAAAAAAAAATTCTGAATCCTTTCAACAAATGTACAAAAATAACGCAGTTTAAGTCTACACAATTATTCTTTCAACAACTTTTATCAATGTGGAGACATGACAACAAGAGGTCACGGCTACCATGGTTACCATAGTTTTTGGTGGTTTCTTTTCAAATTCTACTGGTAGAATGTCATTTTGAATAATAAAAAATGGCGATTATATGGCAAATAAACCTGCACAGTATACATGTATCTGAGGAATTTTCAAAATAGCAGAAAAAACAACAACAGGGAATTCAATTTTTGTAAAAGAAAGTGCTTCTTTTAAAGAAGTGGAGCTTATTTTTAAAGTAATTTAAAAGATAAAGAATGAAAGCCTATTCATATTTTATACCAGTCTTATGTATCATAATAGCCTGTGGCCAGCCCAAAATGATTTCTCCAATTTAAAGGATTGGCATTTCTGTACTTGGACCAACAGATTTAGAACCAAAGGGATTTCTTAAATTTCCACATGGATATTTTTTTCGTGCTTGGAATTGGATATGGAAGTTTTCACGTCATTCAATTGTAGGACAGAAAGTTGTAAATAAGTGGTCAGATTTTTTGTCTTGGTGCAATGGTGGGTAAAGCCATGACTGATAAAATCTGTAAAAATGAGATGAAGAATACCAAGACAATAATATTATCAATCTGATTATGTCCCCCTGGAATTCATTGTTATTTGGTATCAGGAGGCTGCAAATATATTTAAGAAATAAATCATGGAAGCCAGAATGTGTTGGGAGTTTTAACATGGATTGGCGGATATTAGTATTTTATCCCGAGCCAGAGGCAAGGGATAAAATTTACTAATATCTGCCAATCCATGTTAAAACTCCAAACACATTCTGGCTTCCATGATTTATTTCGATTCTGATATGTCTAAGAGTACAAATACGGTAGTATACTTTGATTGGAAGACGGTAATTTATATTTACGTTTGTGGAAAATGTCGCACACAATTTATGCTGCCAATGGAAAAGTCAGTCACATTCACCAGCGCATGTGCGAATGAGATTATACCATCGATAAATCGCTCGTTTGTCTACAAAGCGAAAGAAGTACGTCATGTTAGAATTGTACTTATATTTTGAAACATGAATAGAAGGAGAATTTGTTTGTTATCTGTTATAAGCAAAGTTGTCTTGGAATATTGGTCTACATGGCACAAACAATGTTGCAAATATGTAATTACTAGGGAAGATTAAAGCCATGCCAAAATTGTAGTATAAAATGATATTTACCACATGACTGCAAATTGCGATATTTTTTAATAATTTAGAAAACAAATGTTAAAAATATGTCGATAAAATAAGCTTTTAGATTAAAGAAGTAGCTAGAAAACTAATTTGAAATGAGGTACCAATTTGAAATGAGGTACCAATTTTAAATTACCACATGGGGCAATAGGACATTGATTATTGATTGTCATATTTTTATAGCGGTTCAGTCTCTGATGATCTGATTTTGAGGATAGAAATGTTCTTTTCTTTTTATAACTACTGGTATCTGTATATTTTATGATTTAACGTCAAAATTATTATCCAGACCTTATTACAGTCAATTATTATTATTTTGATATAAACTTGATATCACACTTATGGGTTTTATTTGATAATGAGGCAAGCTCCACTCCTAAAAAGGCAGGTAGGCAGGCAGGTGCTAGTTAGCAACAGAGAAAATCTAAGACAGTGCAGAGAACTTTAAAATAAAAAACATTTTCAACAAAACTTCCTTGGCTTAACACACCTTCAGCTGCCAAAAAGGGCTATAATTGTTTCGTGTAGAAACACAACACATTCAATTGAACACCTTCACTACTAGGAAGCAATTAGCAAATATACATCAGAGAAAAAACATTAACAAATGTATTTTAAAACAAAAAAGATAATTCAACACAATTTCAAATGCAAGTTTCTTTTTATTAAGTCTTTGACAAAAAAAAATAATAAACAATCTCAAATTTCAAAATTTACAATGTTCATACATGGTTTCTATTTTAAGCAAGTATATAATTTTTGTAACATTCATCCAATTTTATAAAGAAAATAGATATATAATTTGTTTATCAGTTTTTAATAGGTAAACAGGACAAAAATATTGGTATTTATATTGTTCTAAGGAACATTGTTGGTATATATGGTTTTTTGGTTATTGTCTGTCCCACTTTTATGGACCATTTCGTCTGTTTTTACCTCATCTTATAAAGTAATTGTTGAATAACATGAATAATCAATGTTTTATTTGAAAGAGTATGAATCAAATATATTTGAAAGTAAAATGCCAAAAATATCATTAGTGCTTCCCCCATTTTTCAGTGGGGGCTGGGGGTTTAATATGCATTGTAAAAAAACAGATGCACGCTTTATGTAACATTATATTTTTTTACAACCTTCAAACACTATCTTCATCATGCTACAATTTGTATTGGAAACAAACATCTTTTTTGCTTGGCATAATTATAAATTTAATATTTTCCACTGTGTATTTTTTTTTGACAGTTTCTAAGTGGCATTAAGAATTCTTGTAGATCTTTTATATACCGGTATATAAACACATTTTATGAACTTGTTTGCTGCTATTTTTGGCTTCTGTAATAGCCGTTTTTTGTGGAAGCAGGTGATTGTTGTGGATTTTGTAAATGAAGGGAAAGGTCTGATATAAAGAAAAATTGTGTAATTCATTGACTGTCAGCCAATAGAAATTATACTTCTACATTCATTGAATGATGGCAGATGGCTGTTGGTCAATTAAAGTTCTACTTTCTGCAAAAACAATTTTGAAAGGTGATTTTGTGTAGCATTAAATTAATAGCATTTCATACAACACAGCAGGAAATTATTGTATACATTGTAATACACTTTTCATCAAGTTTGGTTAATTTTTTTTACATGCATGGTACATGGTAGGAGGAGTCATATATTAACAATAGTGTATTGAAATAGCAAGACAAACACGATCCTTTTATGTCATCTCTGTTATGCAGGCAGTGCAAAAATGGTCTACTTTTCCATCCTTTTGGTCCAATATTGACCCTTTCGTCTTTGCTAAAGGGGATTACTTTATGAATACATAAGTATCATTGCCTTCAAGTAAATAACCACTCATCTGCAGACAACGCTCAACAACTTTTAACCACAAATATCTGAGGTTTTGAAGTAAATATATCACAACAGCATTTTTAAAATTATATAAAAAATCAATAACATTTATAAATTTATAAAAATGAGTTCTGGTTAAAGCAAGAAAAGTTTGAAGATGTCATCAAATGGTAATCAGGAGCAGTAGCACAAAATCATACTTCAAATTTATTTTGCTTTATCGGGTTCGATTGAAATATATTACAATAGTCCTCCTCTATTAAGACCCGTTCTGTGATAAACTAGAGGTTCAGTGGGCTGAGCCTGTGTCACTTACCTTTCATTCTGCTTTGAGGAAACTTAAAACAGAACCTTCTATACATGTAGATGCTTCCTACCAAGTTTCGGTTCATATGGCTAAGCAGTTTCAAAGGAGAAGATTTTTTAGAAATCGACCAATCAGAAACAAGAATTGCATGTGGTGGCCATGCTTACTAACCGATCGGGACGAAATGAGCAATCTTCATAGAGGACATTCCATAGATGCTTCCTACCAAGTTTCGGTGGTAGCCATGTTTGTTAACCGATCAGGATGAAATGAGCAATCTTCATAGAGGACATTCCATAGATGCTTCCTACCAAGTTTCGGTTCATTTGGCCAAGTGGTTTCAGAGGAGAAGATTTTAAAAACTCGGCCAATCAGAAACAAGAATTGCCTGTGGCAGCCATGTTTGGTAATGGATCATAACAAAATGTGCACTCTTTAGAGAGGACCTTCCATAGATGCTTCCAACCAAGTTTCAGTTCATTTGGCTGAGGGTTTTCAGAGGAGAAGATTAAAATGTGAAAAGTAAACAGATGACAGACGACGGACACCAAGTGATGGCAAAAGCTCATATTGCCTTAGGCAAGGTTTGCTAAAAAGAATATTAAAATGTGAATACCTACTTGTAATGTATAGAATAAACATGTTACATTATATCAGCATTAGTTAATTTCTAAGGGAGATAATGGCAAGAGTTATCTTTCTTTTAACAGTTTAGGCAAGAGTGATCTTTCTTTTAACAGAGGAGAAGATTTTTTAGAAATCAACCAATCAGAAACAAGAATTGCCTGTGGCAGCCATGTTTGTTAACCAATCGGGACGAAATGAGCAATCTTTATAGAGGACCTTCCATAGATGCTTCCTACCAAGTTTCAGTTCATTTGGCTGAGCGGTTTCAGAGGAGAAGATTTTTAAAAATCGGCTAATCAGAAACAAGAATTGCCTGTGGCGGCCATGTTTGTTAATGGATCGGGACGAAATGAGCAATCTTTATAAAGGACCTTCCATAGATACTTCCTACCAAGTTTCAGATCAATTGGCTTTGCGGTTTCAGAGGAAAAGATTAAAATGTGAAAAGTTAACAGACGACGGACGCCAAGTGATGGCAAAAGCTCACATTGCCTTTGGCAAGGTGAGCTAAAAAAAAAAGAAGTGGCCTTTTAAGAGGAGTGGTATCTCTTGAGAGAGACACTTAAAAAGTATTTTAGTATCTCAGTGTATCTGAAATCTGGCCTAGATTGATAAGAGGGGTGGCCTTTGGTAGAGGAGGCCTCGGAAGAGGGGAAATACTGTGAAACCTGAAGAACTGTGAAATATAAATTTGTTCCCTACTGAAAATTAACTATTACTACCACTGTTTATTACAATTTTTTTTTTAAAGTCATTGTATTTTTTGACATTCTAAATATTGTGTGCTTATATCATGTTAATACCAATCAAAATCGCTACAGAAATTTTGAAATCCCATAAAAAAATGTCATCTGACTTGTTGACGAGTGAAAACTGAATGATTGATTGATTGATTGGTGTTGAAGGCCAACTTTAGCAGTATTTCAGCTATATCGTGACGTTGAGTGCAAACTAAACATTACATTTGTAAAATACTTTTCAATAAATGCTCCTTCTTTTTAGCAAAGAATTCAATAAAATTAAATTCAAATTTGGAAATATAAGTTTCTGAAATCAATTTCATTTTTTATGTGTTTTCGAAAATCCATCAAAAGACATATATAAAACAGTTTTCTTACTGAAACTTGTGACCAAAAATGTTGACTCCCTTAAAACAAAGCATTTTTATTAACAAGCTATGAACCATACTATATAAATAGTCCTCAAAAATTATCTACTAAAATGTATAAATATAGATTGCACATCAGTTGTTTAATAAAAAATTTTTTAATAAAACAATAAAATAAAAATAAATGAAAAACATAAAAAAAATATATATATACATATAATAATTTATTAAATCACGGTATTTAAAAATCACAGAAAGTATACCAGTATTTGGTAAAATTGGTTTTGATAATATTTGTCATTTTTTTCTCTCTTCTACTTGGTAATTGGGACGAAAATAAATGAGTTTCAAATCTTGTTATACTTGGCTCTCACAATTTTTATAGGGCAAAAGACAAAGAATATCAAACATTACAAAGAAGCTTGTGGAAAACACAACATAAAATTGTCTTAAAAGAAACTTTTTTTTGACAAGGATAAGATAAGACAAATAAAACTCACGTCAGTAACCTATTTTTTTTTTTTTTTTTTTTTTTAAACAATTTTTGCATTCTGAAGAAGATTTGTCTGTTTTTTTTTCTATATACAACTCTTTTAAATATGCATGGTAATCTGTACTATTGGGAGTATTAATTACTTTAATTATAATAAAATATATTTTTTTATCAATAACAATATTCATGATAAACAAATGAAATATCTCTGTTTTGACTGGAAACTTTTATTATTTTGCTTGTTGCTTTCAATGTTTTAGCATTGTAAAATGCTTCTGAGCATACACCTATTAAAATGATGTGTTGCTAAGCTTGTTTTATTATAATAAGTGACTGGTATATCACTACTACGTACTGTTCTATTGAAATTACAGAAATATTTTTTTCAGTCTTTCTGGAAGGGAGATAACTCACATTACACAACACACCTTGTGGTTATGATAATGACAATACAATGGATTGTTATTCAGCAACAACAAAGACTTATTTTTAGATTTGTTGGAATATTTATCATTTGGAATCATATCAGAGATATTAAATGGTATGTTAACATATTATTTTTTCGAGACCTGCTGAAAATTTTTATGAACAAAAAAATTGAACAATGTGATTAATCGATTTGATAGATTACTAATTAAACATTATATCACAGCCCTGAAAGAATTTGATTAACATGCTTTCCATATTTTAATGAAATGAAAACAAAAGATTTCAAAAGCCAATAAATATTATGCTCACCATGAAGACTCCCACAGATTGTTAAACAAAGGACAACAATAAAAGTGATCTTTAGCTTGATTTTATAAAATGAGATTCTTATCGTGTACTTCAACATGCCTTCCTGTCATAATACATTACGGGAAAAAAAATTCTACAATAGGAAATGATGATTAACCTTGTGGATTACTGAAATTAGCTTGAATAAATTTAACTTTTGCACATTCCAAATTTGATTCTAAAATTATATGTTTTTTTGATAAGAGTTATTTCCCTTATGACAGGAAAAATGGTACCCGCTCTAGCAAGAGCAAGTGAAAGGGCAAAGAATTTGAGTGTAATTTTCTTATATGTAGATATTTTAACCTTGTAAATATCAGATGATAAACTTAGAGAAAACATAAAGTTCCTACATTAACATTTTGAATAGATTATCAGGGGCGGATCCAGGATTTCAGGTTAGGGGGGAGGGGGGCACACTTAAAAAAATTGTTTGGTTATTTCGTGTGAAAAATCACGATTTTATGCCAAAAAATCATATTTTTTCCAATTTTAGGGGGGGGGGGGGGGGCACGCTGGGTGCGCCCCACCCCTGATTATGGGAAAAACATATGTATGTTATTTTCATTGAAATGGGACACTTTCCTTCATTTTAAAGGGAAATAACCCCTGTAAAAACGTATAATTGTAGAATCATGACAGAAATGTGCAAATGGTCTATTGAGTGTAAACAGAATTATGTGACTGTAACTTACTAATATATATTGTTTTATTTTCAATAAACGTTGAAAAATTACCCCTTATCTCATATTTTACTTCTATTTTCATATACAAGTAACAATCAAAAATGCCTTTGGGATAACTTGCTTTACGATCACACCCTAGACCATTTAACTCAACCTGTATTTTAGCAAAATACAATAATATGAAAATTTGTCGAAGAAAACACATCTTTGACTCATAAAAGTATATAAAACCCAAACACTGCTGTCAATCATCATTGGTAATCCACAGCTGATCTCTCTGATTACTCTCCACACATGGGTCAACTGACAGAGGAATCCTCTTAGTCATCAATCATTCTTACTCTCCACCCATGGGTCAACTGACAGAGGAATCCTCTTAGTCATCAATCATTCTTGAGTCATAATAAAACATTTTGATTTATAGCAATGAACTTCTTTACAGCCAATCAAATCACAAACACAGTTTTTATAAAGAAAGGGATTTCCTTGCAAATTAGAATGATTAGAGGAGATGAATGGATAGCATTTCCCGTGGATTATCGACGATCAACTACCTTTCATAGACTGTTCAATAAACCTAATATGGACATTTTAGGGTTAAGGTTTTGGTGTTTAATGCCACCTTCAACAATATTTCAGTTATATCATGGCTGTCAGTTTTATTGGTGGAGGAAACCGGAGTACCTGGAGAAAACCACCGACCTACTGCAAGTCATTGACAAAATTTATCACATAATATTGTATCGAGTACACTTCGCCATGAGTAGGATTCGATCTCACAATTTTAGTGGTGATAGGCATTGATTACATAGGTAGTAATATATCCTACTACCATACGATCATGACCAAGACCATGACAGCCCCCTGGAATATTTTAGTGATGTTATATATTGTTGTGGAACTACTAAACACAGATCAGTTATAGAACAAACTCAAAACGATGGTCTTCATATGAATTGACGAGTGGAGAGTATCAGGGCGTGAGCAGACGTGTGTTACCGATGTGCTGTCATATTCATAAAAATATCTATTTTTATAGTACAATAGACTAATACAAATATTTCTAAATAACATCATTTACCTTTTTTTCTTTGTTATAATCTCACAATAATTTCATAATTATTCATAAGTTTACATTCATCCTCCCAAGCACTGAAAATATACCGTACTATACATCAGACATCATTAAAATTTCTAAACTTTCTTAAAATAACATTTAATGAGTTATTTTTGGCACAATTTGACAGGGCAGGGCATACATGACCACACACTTACTCCCAAGAACATTAAGCAAAATACCGGGGTAGAAGAATAAATTACAAAGACTAATAGTTTATAACAATGAGCAAAAAATATCTCCTTATTTCACAACCATTTTCTATCACAATAACAATTATGACAGTTGTTAAAGGTCAACTTGAATACTAAGACTGGTGTATCTGACTACCAACCATATCTACAAATAAAGGGTTGGACAATAACTTCCATATTCTTTAAACAAGAATCTATTTTTCTGAGGAAATGTCTCTAAAAAGTTAAACTATAAAGACGCTAGCTAGTCTATAAGATATTAATTTTTCTCAACCCTTTCTAAATATTTGACACTACATTTGATAACAAATACATATTTCTATAAAGATTGTGGTCCTCTAGAAATAATAGTCATATCACTTGGCTAAAATTATTCAAAATTTAGCATAAATTAGAAAGTTTAATAAAAAAAATTCATATCTATACGGTATCATTTTGCTAAAAATATTGTAAATTCAATATTCAGCAAAAATCTGAAAGTTAATAAAACTGAAGAATTTCATATATATACTGTCCTTTAAAATGATCACCAGTAAAACTTGTTACAAAATATTGCACTATCTGAAGTATTGCACTGTGTATATGTGAATGTACTGGAATCATCAAAGCTGCTGACAATAAAACAAAGCCTTCCATCAATTGCTAATAAAGTTTCTTACTGATGATTACAAGAACTAGATATCCTTTATCTGTAACTGGTTCCTAAACAGTCTTCATAAACTGGGTACCAGAAAAAAACGACAAAATGTGTAAGTAAATAGGACCCAAATTTCATACCAATTACAATGTTTAATATTAAAAGTCAATTAATTGTCAAAACCTTAAATATCATCATAAATTTCTGATATTTCCTATTTCATAAACAAGCATATTGTTTATAAATACAAGTTCTAATGTGGACCTGAGGGCTGATATGGATCAAAGGGTTGATAATTAGGGTACGATATGAAACTTGCCATATCAATAACCTCTTATTGATTAATATCAAATATGAAGACAGTTCCCCAAAAGTACAACTGTTATAACAGATCTAGAAGAAAAAACAAAATAAATAAATTGACATATATCACAAAATGTATAAAAAAGAATGGTAATTTTTGTCTACTTTATAAGGATAACACGAGGCAGGATTTTTTTTTCCACCAAAAAAACAATATTAAAAGGATTTTATTATCTACACACATGTGAGAATTTGCAAAAAAAATAACAACATTTCTTTCTAATAGTTTGAAACTTCGACTTATTTGTTGAGAAGAATAAAATTTTCAATCTAAGTCTACACCAATCGGATATTTTCAAAGATTACTCCTTACGTAATAATTGATATCTTTCATCTTTCCAATAAATACTTTTCTCTATGCTATTTCATAGTATTCCAACTCATCAGAGGGTAATCTATTAAATGGCAAATATACAACAATAGTTCATTTTTTCCAATTCTCCAGAATTTACCCAATTCATCATAACTATTCTAAAAACCAAAAAAGTTAAAGATTCCAGAATAAATTTTAGGTATATTTTACTCCTTCATTTTTAGAACTGATTCATAAATTTGAAAATCCTGTTTATATGCTGTATAAAAATTATTATAAGCACATTCAGTACAAAATTGATGACCTTTACGTAATCTTCACATAAGTCATCCACGTCCACACAAAACCAAGATAACAAATCCGACTTTTGAAGTGTTCTTCGTTCCTTTCAACACATATAATCGTACATTTCCAAATCTCAAATAAAATTCCATCTTGTAAATCTGAACATCACAACTCTTGTCTGCTGCGAGGCTGGTTCTGTCATTGAATACCAGTTGTTATGGTGGAGTCTATGGTCATGAGGGGGGCAGGGATACAGTTGATAAACGTGATTGCTTTGGTTCTATTTCTAATGAGTATTTGTAAGTTTGATCATCGCCTAGTAGTCTAGCAGGATCTAACAGATAGTTGGTTACCTAAGAAAAATAATAGAAATTACAATGATAGCTTGATAACTAGATACATCAAATTAGATTTTGGGAACTCTTTCAATGGTGTGGTATTTTTCGGTTTTCATTTTATTTCTAGAACAAGAGATTCAATATCAGATGACCCTGCATTGTTCTGCTAGTAACAAAGAATAATATAACATTTTTTGAATATTCATGTAATACTCCCCCCTTTTAGGCCCCCTACTAGAATTTTTTTTTTGAATATTTACTTAAAAATCCCCCATTTCGACCCCCTACTAGTTACTTCCCTTGGAGGATCAACAATATGTATACAAATCTGAATATCCACTTCCTAAAGATTACAATAATGTCAAGTTTGGTTCCATTTGGTTGAGCAGTTTTTAAGGAGAAGTTTAAAATGTTAAAAAGTTAATGACAGCAGAAAATAATTTAGTTGTCATTCCTAAATACAGGTACTAGAAACATGTGCCGATTGAGTAGATTTTAGTTAATAAAAAAATCAGTCTTGAGTATCTTATTTGATATTTCAGGCATGTGTGACTTAAGACAACTCTAGACTTGAACAATGTTTGAAATTAACCTTGTATTTTATTGTATATATGCTTGGTAAAATGTAAATTGATTGATTTTCACAAAATGTTGACTGTTACACAAAGTTGTTAATGTTTAATTATACAAACAATACAAATAGATTTGACAAAGTTGGTAATTATCAGCTTAGATCGTTGATTGGTTTCACCTGTATATTTTTTGTCTGTATAAGTTACTTGTATTAGCATGTACAAATACAGTATTTTATCATTCTCATACAGTACAAAAAAATTGCTTTACCATTCATGTCTTTTCAACTTATATCAGTGATGAGAATTGACTTTAAACCCAACATACAAAACTACATCAAATAAAGTTCTCAAAGATTAATGTAACAAATAGATAGAAGAAGAAAGATTTGACATGTTTATAGTTACCCTAGGATGGTGTTCTATCCTATAAGGTGTCTGTTGAAAAAGACGGATTTCTCGTATAACATGGGCAATCTGAAAATATAAAATGTGTGTTATAGTATGGTCTTCATTGATTATATGTAGGTATACAAATTGGACATTTTCCCTTTGATGTGTACTGCTGATAAAATCTGGATCACTGAACAAACCTTGATCCACAAAAATATTAGGTCAGTTCGTAATTCGCATGCGAAAGCTTAACTCTCAATCTGACGTAAAACACACATACTTGCTGAGATATTAGCGATAATGTCTGTCTCGACCTTTAAAATTGTCGTTATTCTATATATATTTTTTCGATCTTACATCTATTGCAATCCTTGAGGGGACTAAATGAACTTCATAGAGTTGTTTAATTGTCTCGTTAGTATTTCTGATAATTTTTATGTGTTCTAGCAATCCTTGTTTGATGGTAGCCAATGAGGGTATTTATATAGCTGTCTTACTTCTGGCAAGACTGCCATCATCAAAGCTAAAAGATAACAGAAGGGTAACAATTATTCTATAAAAATAATAATTATCATACAATACTCTTCTGTGAAACATATTAAATATTTCTAACTGAAAATCATTCACTAGAAATATGAGTTGGATTTACCGTCGTGATCGTATGGTAGCTGGATATACAACTTCCTATGCAATCAGTGTCCATCACCAATAAAGTTGTGAGCTCGAATCCTGCTCATGGTGAGACATACTCAATACAACCTTGTTTGTCAGCGATTTGCGGAAGTACCATGGTTTTCTCCGGGTACTCCGGTTTCTTCCACCAATAAAACTGAGTGCCAAGATATAACTTAAATATTGTAGAAAGTGGCATTAAACACCATAACCCTAATACAAAATTATCTCCCATGTACAGAATTTTCAAAACCATTGAAAATTGATTTTATATTTCTCGTATTGCTTATATAAATATGATTGATTTTGATGTCCAACGTCAGGTGATAGATATTTATGACGAGAACAAGTTTATTAACAATACATCATGCAGGTAAAAAGGTAGCACTGTAATGGGTAAAGTTTGTCAGTGACTTGTGGCAGGTAGGTGGTTTTCTCCACCAATAAAACTAATCGCCATAATATAACTGAAATATTGTTGAAAGTGGCATTAAACACCATAACTCTAACCCTCTAACCCACTATGATTACTAATGGGGTTATGGGTAGATGTACAAGAAAAAGATGATAAAATGGATAGGCTTAAAATTTTGCTTTGCAATGGGCCACCAACGTTCACTAAGAACAAGCTATTGCTCACAAGGAGCTGCTACAAGAAGTCTTTTACATGAAAGGAGCATGACATTCTCCATATCAGAGGCACTTGTTTACACCCTGAGTTTTGGATTTGATTTGTCCATGAAAATTAGTGAATTCCCCTTTCGGCAGAGAAATTAAGTAAACAAAAATTGGAAGAATGTGTCTGTAGGATATGGATGCCCCCGCTTCCAACTAAAGTAAACAGGGGCATAACTTCAGAATGGAATAAGTGGTAAAGTCTGAAATCGAATTTTTGCTACCTGACTGTATAAATTTAAAATGATTAACTTATGGGGAACTAAAGTTATTGAGCCGAAATAAGATGGATGGATGAATGAACAGATATTGGAAAACTGAATGCCCTAGCAGCGGGATATATCTTTCATTTGATGTTTACCAGACTTACCATTCTCATTTTTGAGAAATTAATGAGATTTTCCTCTGTATAATCTGGTGTGCCTTCCTCTATAAATGACAAGTCTGTCAAATACATTCCCAAATAAGGTATGGTAGGTGGGTCACATCTGAATATTTAAAAAATAACATTAATTTCTTACCCCTACCTTTAGACCCTCATATTGTAGAGGTTATATACATAACACATTTAACACCCACTTATACTATAACAAAAATATATCATAACTAAATTAATACAGTAGACCTCATCTTATACGGCCACACCTTCTTCAGTGAAAAATTGGTCTTATGAGATGGGTGAACATTTAGTAGTATTGCACTATTGGTCTTATGAGATGGGGAAACATTTAGTAGTATTGCACTATTGGTCTTATGAGATGGGGGAACATTTAGTAGTATTGCACGACTGGTCTTATGAGATGGGGGAACATTTAGTAGTATTGCACTATTGGTCTTATGAGATGGGGGAACATTTAGTAGTATTGCACTATTGGTCATATGAGATGGGGGAACATTTAGTAGTATTGCACTATTGGTCTTATGAGATGGGTGAACATTTAGTAGTATTGCACTATTGGTCTTATGAGATGGGGGAACATTTAGTAGTATTGCACTACTGGTCTTATGAGATGGGGGAACATTTAGTAGTATTGCACTATTGGTCGTATGAGATGGGGGAACATTTAGTAGTATTGCACTATTGGTCTTATGAGATGGGGGAACATTTAGTGGTATTGCACTACTGGTCTTATGAGATGGGGGAACATTTAGTAGTATTGCACTATTGGTCTTATGAGATGGGGGAACATTTAGTAGTATTGCACTATTGGTCGTATGAGATGGGGGAACATTTAGTAGTATTGCACTATTGGTCTTATGAGATGGGGGAACATTTAGTAGTATTGCACTATTGGTCTTATGAGATGGGGGAACATTTAGTAGTATTGCACTACTGGTCGTATGAGATGGGGGGAACATTTAGTAGTATTGCACTATTGGTCGTATGAGATGGGGGAACATTTAGTAGTATTGCACTATTGGTCTTATGAGATGGGTGAACATTTAGTAGTATTGCACTATTGGTCTTATGAGATGGGGGAACATTTAGTAGTATTGCACTATTGGTCGTATGAGATGGGGGAACATTTAGTAGTATTGCACTATTGGTCTTATGAGATGGGGGAACATTTAGTAGTATTGCACTATTGGTCTTATGAGATGGGGGAACATTTAGTAGTATTGCACTATTGGCCGTATGAGATGGGGGAACATTTAGTAGTATTGCACTATTGGTCGTATGAGATGGGGGAACATTTAGTAGTATTGCACTATTGGTCGTATGAGATGGGGGAACATTTAGTAGTATTGCACTATTGGTCATATGAGATGGGGGAACATTTAGTAGTATTGCACTATTGGTCGTATGAGATAGGGGAACATTTAGTAGTATTGCACTATTGGTCGTATGAGGGGGCGACCTCTCTTGAGGGGAACATTTAGTAGTATTTTACTATTAGTCTTTTGAGAGGGGTGGCCTCTATTGAGGGGGGAACATTTAGTAGTATTTTACTATTAAGTCTTTTGAGAGGGGTAGCCTTAGCTGCAATAATGTAGCTCCGGTGACAAACTTGTGTCTCGGCAGAGCTACAACGCGGTCCCATTCGTCACAATGGAGCAAAAAAAAAAAGTTGAAGTTGAAACATAAAAACTCACTATTTACGCTTCAAACATTTCATTATAACTATTACTGATGATCCCAGTCCTTGTTAAATCGGTTTGGCTGAGAAATATATGCTTTTCAAAGGTAGCAACAACCTTGTTCAAATTTATCGATCGTTTGCCATAACCGGAAACTACGGAAGGCGGAGCTTTTCTAAATAAGGTATTTCTCACTACACGTTCACTACGGCTGATGTAAACATTCATGCCTCAAATCGCCAAATATGGTATCGACATCCAAATAGTGAGGCCGGAAATGACGAAATTCAAAATGTTCAGAGAGAAAGAAAACATGGATTTTTATTTTGTTGGAATTACATTCTAAAATACTGGTAGGTGATAATATAAGTTTACAATGTAGGCATTTTAATTATTTTTGTATATTGTTGTAAATATGACATGTAGAATTTCATGTTTTCAAGATGGTGGATCCTCATAGTTACGGCTCGCAGATTGAAAAGTTCATAGAGTTATGAACGAATAAAAAAAATAGGTGACGGTGTCCTTGTCCAATTAAAAGGCACGGAAAAGATATACTTTAATTCTATAAGAATTATCATTGAATGTTCCACCATTTATACAAGCTCCAGAAAACAGACGACAGAATCAACGAGTTACTTCCCTTACATAATGTACAATACAAAAAAAATACGGATTTATCGGGACGTCCAATACGGAAAAAATATGGCTTCCGGTTGTACAATACGGAAAAATAATGTACGGTCACATGTCTTAAATGGGTGTTTTTGATTGGATTAAAATTATAGCTGTATAATAATGTACAATATGATATGAGAGTAATACAAAATTCTTTGTTATATTGTAGAATGATAAAACAAACTCAGTTGTTCTCTCTGTTTTCCTCCATCAATAAAACTTACAACTACGATTTAATTCAAGTATTGTAGAAAGTGGTAGAGTTTAAAGGTATTACTTTTCAATATACACCATCCTGACACTTTTAATTAGAATTTGTTTACTGGTCCCCCTTATCCATACAAGTTTATATGAAGCATCTTCCATTTCTCATTCACTATTTTATGGAATAATTCTTACCTGTGCAATGCATCTCTCATATTTTTAAACCTTCCATCGGATGACACCAAGTTCTGTAATCTCTCAATCATTTGCTTTGTCTATAAAATGTTTATTCATATTTATATAAAAATATCAACAACAATATCTTCTTTATATTTTGCTTTGTAGAACTTGCATTTTAATGAAATTTAGGGAAATATCAACCAAAAAATTGTCACACCTTGTTTAGTCATGTCTATGACCAACTAGTTGTAATGTAATTCAAAGTATTAAGTTTTAGCCATATGTTATATGAATCCCTAAACTGATATCTTCAGAAGTTGGCGAATTCTATGCAGGTCAGTTTAATACGGCAGAATAGATTATTGCAAAATTATGATAAATTTTGTGTGAGTGAGTGAGTGAGTGATTGTTGTTTAATGTTAAGTGAGCAGTGTTATATCATGACAAGAACAAGTTACATTCGACCAGTGTTTCAGCTATATCATGACAAGAACAAGTTACATTTGACGAGTGTTTCAGCTATTTCATGACAAGAACAAGCTACATTCGACTAGTGTTTCAGTTATATCATGACAAGAACAAGTTACATTCGACGAGTGTTTCAGTTATATCATGACAAGAACAAGTTACATTTGACGAGTGTTTCAGCTATATCATGACAAGAACAAGTTACATTGACGAGTGTTTCAGCTATATCATGACAAGAACAAGTTACATTGACGAGTGTTTCAGCTATATCATGACAAGAACAAGTTACATTTGACGAGTGTTTCAGCTCTATCATGACAAGAACAAGTTACATTTGACGAGTGTTTCAGCTATATCATGACAAGAACAAGTTACATTTGACAAGTGTTTCAGCTATTTCATGACAAGAACAAGTTACATTCGACAAGTGTTTCAGCTATATCATGGCAAGAACAAGTTACATTTGACGAGTGTTTCAGTTATATCATGACAAGAACAAGTTACATTCAACGAGTGTTTCAGCTATATGATGACAAAAACAAGTTGCATTCGACGAGTGTTTCAGCTATATCATGACAAAAACAAGTTACATTTGACGAGTGTTTCAGTTATATCATGACAAGAACAAGTTACATTTGACGAGTGTTTCAGCTATATCATGACAAAAACAAGTTACATTCGACGAGTGTTTCAGCTATATCATGACAAGAACAAGTTACATTTGACGAGTGTTTCAGCTATATCATGACAAGAACAAGTTACATTCGACGAGTGTTTCAGTTCTATCATGACAAGAACAAGTTACATTCGACGAGTGTTTCAGCTCTATCATGACAAGAACAAGTTACATTTGATGAGCGTTTCAGTTATATCATGACAAGAACAAGTTACATTCAACGAGTGTTTCAGCTATATCATGACAAGAACAAGTTACATTCGACGAGTGTTTCAGCTATATGATGACAAGAACAAGTTACATTCGACGAGTGTTTCAGCTATATCATGACAAGAACAAGTTACATTCGACGAGTGTTTCAGCTATATATTGACAAGAACAAGTTACATTTGACGAGTGTTTCAGCTATATAATGACAAGAACAAGTTAAATTTGACGAGTGTTTCAGCTATTTCATGACAAGAACAAGCTACATTCGACAAGTGTTTCAGTTATATCATGACAAAAACAAGTTACATTTGACGAGTGTTTCAGCTATTTCATGACAAGAACAAGTTACATTTGACGAGTGTTTCAGCTATATCATGACAAGAACAAGTTACATTCGACAAGTGTTTCAGCTATATCATGGCAAGAACAAGTTACTTTTGACGAGTGTTTCAGCTATATCATGGCAAGAACAAGTTACATTCAACGAGTGTTTCAGCTATATCATGACAAGAACAAGTTACATTTGATGAGTGTTTCAGCTCTATCATGACAAGAACAAGTTACATTCGACGAGTGTTTCAGCTATATCATGACAAGAACAAGTTACATTTGACGAGTGTTTCAGCTATTTCATGCCAAGAACAAGCTACATTCGACTAGTGTTTCAGTTATATCATGACAAGAACAAGTTACATTCGACTAGTGTTTCAGCTATATCATGACAAGAACAAGTTACATTTGACGAGTGTTTCAGCTATATCATGACAAGAACAAGTTACATTCAACGAGTGTTTCAGCTATATCATGACAAGAACAAGTTACATTTGACGAGTGTTTCAGCTCTATCATGACAAAAACAAGTTACATTTGACGAGTGTTTCAGCTATATCATGACAAGAACAAGTTACATTCAACGAGTGTTTCAGTTATATCATGACAAAAACAAGTTACATTTGACGAGTGTTTCAGCTATTTCATGACAAGAACAAGTTACATTTGACGAGTGTTTCAGCTATATCATGACAAGAACAAGTTACATTCGAAAAGTGTTTCAGCTATATCATGGCAAGAACAAGTTACTTTTGACGAGTGTTTCAGTTATATCATGGCAAGAACAAGTTACATTCAACGAGTGTTTCAGCTATATCATGACAAGAACAAGTTACATTTGATGAGTGTTTCAGCTCTATCATGACAAGAACAAGTTACATTTGACAAGTGTTTCAGTTATATCATGACAAGAACAAGTTACATTTGACGAGTGTTTCAGCTATATCATGACAAGAACAAGTTACATTTGACGAGTGTTTCAGCTATTTCATGACAAGAACAAGTTACATTCGACGAGTGTTTCAGTTATATCATGACAAGAACAAGTTACATTCGACTAGTGTTTCAGTTATATCATGACAAGAACAAGTTACATTTGAGGAGTGTTTCAGCTATATCATGACAAGAACAAGTTACATTCAACGAGTGTTTCAGCTATATCATGACAAGAACAAGTTACATTTGACGAGTGTTTCAGCTCTATCATGACAAGAACAAGTTACATTTGACGAGTGTTTCAGTTATATCATGACAATAACAAGTTACATTCAATGAGTGTTTCAGTTATATCATGACAAGAACAAGTTACATTCAACGAGTGTTTCAGCTCTATCATGACAAGAACAAGTTACATTTGACGAATGTTTCAGTTATATCATGACAAGAACAAGTTACATTCAATGAGTGTTTCAGTTATATCATGACAAGAACAAGTTACATTCGACGAGTGTTTCAGTTATATCATGACAAGAACAAGTTACATTCGACGAGTGTTTCAGTTATATCATGACAAGAACAAGTTACATTCGACGAGTGTTTCAGCTATTTCATGACAAGAACAAGTTACATTCGACGAGTGTTTCAGCTATCATGACAAGAACAAGTTACATGCGACGAGTGTTTCAGCTATTTCATGACAAGAACAAGTTACATTCGACGAGTGTTTCAGTTATATCATGAGAAGAACAAGTTACATTTGACAAGTGTTTCAGCTATATCATGACAAGAACAAGTTACATTCAACGAGTGTTTCAGCTATTTCATGACAAGAACAACTTACATTCGACTAGTGTTTCAGCTATATCATGACAAGAACAAGTTACATTTGACGAGTGTTTCAGCTATATCATGACAAGAACAAGTTACATTTGACGAGTGTTTCAGTTATATCATGACAAGAACAAGTTACATTCGACGAGTGTTTCTGCTATATGATGACAAGAACAAGTTACATTCGACGAGTGTTTCAGCTATATCATGACAAGAACAATTTACATTTGACGAGTGTTTCAGCTATATCATGACAAGAACAAGTTACATTCAACGAGTGTTTCAGCTATATCATGACAAGAACAAGTTACATTCGACGAGTGTTTCAGCTATATCATGACAATAACAAGTTACATTCAACTAGTGTTTCAGCTATATTATGACAAGAACAAGTTACATTCGATGAGTGTTTCAGCTATATCATGACAAGAACAAGTTACATTCGACGATTGTTTCAGCTATATCATGACAAGAACAAGTTACATTTGACGAGTGTTTCAGCTATATCATGACAAGAACAAGTTACATTTGACGAGTGTTTCAGCTATTTCATGACAAGAACAAGTTACATTCGACGAGTGTTTCAGCTATATCATGACAATAACAAGTTACATTTGACGAGTGTTTCAGCTATATCATGACAAGAACAAGTTACATTTGACGAGTGTTTCAGCTATATCATGACAAAAACAAGTTACATTCGACAAGTGTTTCAGTTATATCATGACAAGAACAAGTTACATTCAACGAGTGTTTCAGCTATATCATGATAAGAACAAGTTACATTCGACGAGTGTTTCAGCTATATGATGACAAGAACAAGTTACATTCGACGAGTGTTTCAGCAATATCATGACAAGAACAAGTTACATTCGACGAGTGTTTCAGCTATATCATGACAAGAACAAGTTACATTTGACGAGTGTTTCAGCTATATCATGACAAGAACAAGTTACATTTGACGAGTGTTTCAGCTATTTCATGACAAGAACAAGTTACATTCGACGAGTGTTTCAGTTATATCATGACAAGAACAAGTTACATTTGACGAGTGTTTCAGCTATTTCATGACAAGAACAAGTTACATTCGACGAGTGTTTCAGTTATATCATGACAAAAACAAGTTACATTTGACGAGTGTTTCAGCTATTTCATGACAAGAACAAGTTACATTTGACGAGTGTTTCAGCTATATCATGACAAGAACAAGTTACATTTGACGAGTGTTTCAGTTATATCATGGCAAGAACAAGTTAAATTCGACGAGTGTTTCAGCTATATCATGACAACAAGAAGTTACATTCGACGAGTGTTTCAGCTATATGATGACAAGAACAAGTTACATTTGACGAGTGTTTCAGCTATATCATGACAAGAACTAGTTACATTCGACGAGTGTTTCATCTATATCATGACAAGAACAAGTTACATTTGACGAGTGTTTCAGCTCTATCATGACAAGAACAAGTTACATTCGACGAGTGTTTCAGCTATATCATGACAAGAACAAGTTACATTTGACGAGTGTTTCAGCTATATCATGACAAGAACAAGTTACATTTGACGAGTGTTTCAGCTATTTCATGACAAGAACAAGTTACATTCGACGAGTGTTTCAGTTATATCATGACAAGAACAAGTTACATTTGACGAGTGTTTCAGCTATTTCATGACAAGAACAAGTTACATTCGACGAGTGTTTCAGCTATATCATGACAAGAACAAGTTACATTCGACAAGTGTTTCAGTTATATCATGACAAGAACAAGTTACATTCAACGAGTGTTTCAGCTATATCATGACAAGAACAAGTTACATTTGACGAGTGTTTCAGCTATATCATGACAAGAACAAGTTACATTCAACGAGTGTTTCAGCTATATCATGACAAGAACAAGTTACATTTGACGAGTGTTTCAGCTATATCATGACAAGAACAAGTTACATTTGACGAGTGTTTCAGCTATTTCATGACAAGAACAAGATACATTCGACGAGTGTTTCAGCTATATCATGACAAGAACAAGTTACATTTGACGAGTGTTTCAACTATTTCATGACAAGAACAAGTTACATTCGACGAGTGTTTCAGCTATATCATGACAAAAACAAGTTATATTTGACGAGTGTTTCAGCTATTTCATGACAAGAACAAGTTACATTCGACGAGTGTTTCAGCTATATCATGACAAGAACAAGTTACATTCGACAAGTGTTTCAGCTATATCATGGCAAGAACAAGTTACATTTGACTAGTGTTTCAGTTATATCATGACAAGAACAAGTTACATTCAACGAGTGTTTCAGCTATATCATGACAAGAACAAGTTACATTTGACGAGTGTTTCAGCTATATCATGACAAGAACAAGTTACATTCAACGAGTGTTTCAGCTATATCATGACAAGAACAAGTTACATTCGACGAGTGTTTCAGCTATATTATGACAAGAACAAGTCACATTTGATGAGTGTTTCAGTTATATCATGACAAGAACAAGCTACATTCGACTAGTGTTTCAGCTATATCATGACAAGAACAAGTTACATTTGACGAGTGTTTCAGCTATATCATGACAAGAACAAGTTACATTTGACGAGTGTTTCAGCTATATCATGACAAAAACAAGTTACATTCGACAAGTGTTTCAGCTATATCATGACAAGAACAAGTTACATTTGACGAGTGTTTCAGCTCTATCATGACAAAAACAAGTTACATTCGACAAGTGTTTCAGCTCTATCATGACAAGAACAAGTTACATTTGACGAGCGTTTCAGTTATATCATGACAATAACAAGTTACATTCGACAAGTGTTTCAGCTCTATCATGACAAGAACAAGTTACATTTGACGAGCGTTTCAGTTATATCATGACAATAACAAGTTACATTCGACGAGTGTTTCAGCTATATCGTGACAAGAACAAGTTACATTCAACGAGTGTTTCAGCTATATCATGACAAGAACAAGTTACATTTGACGAGTGTTTCAGCTCTATCATGACAAGAACAAGTTACATTCAACGAGTGTTTCAGTTATATCATGACAAGAACAAGTTACATTCGACGAGTGTTTCAGCTATATCATGACAAGAACAAGTTACATTTGACGAGTGTTTCAGTTATATCATGACAAGAACAAGTTACATTCGACGAGTGTTTCAGTTATATCATGACAAGAACAAGTTACATTCGACGAGTGTTTCAGCTATTTCATGACAAGAACAAGTTACATTCGACGAGTGTTTCAGCTATCATGACAAGAACAAGTTACATGCGACGAGTGTTTCAGCTATTTCATGACAAGAACAAGTTACATTCGACGAGTGTTTCAGTTATATCATGAGAAGAACAAGTTACATTTGACAAGTGTTTCAGCTATATCATGACAAGAAAAATTTACATTCAACGAGTGTTTCAGCTATTTCATGACAAGAACAAGTTACATTTGACGAGTGTTTCAGCTATATCATGACAAGAACAAGTTACATTTGACGAGTGTTTCAACTATTTCATGACAAGAACAAGTTACATTCGACGAGTGTTTCAGTTATATCATGACAAGAACAAGTTACATTTGACGAGTGTTTCAGCTATTTCATGACAAGAACAAGTTACATTCGACGAGTGTTTCAGCTATATCATGACAAGAACAAGTTACATTCGACAAGTGTTTCAGTTATATCATGACAAGAACAAGTTACATTCAACGAGTGTTTCAGCTATATCATGACAAGAACAAGTTACATTTGACGAGTGTTTCAGCTATATCATGACAAGAACAAGTTACATTCAACGAGTGTTTCAGCTATATCATGACAAGAACAAGTTACATTTGACGAGTGTTTCAGCTATATCATGACAAGAACAAGTTACATTTGACGAGTGTTTCAGCTATTTCATGACAAGAACAAGATACATTCGACGAGTGTTTCAGCTATATCATGACAAGAACAAGTTACATTTGACGAGTGTTTCAACTATTTCATGACAAGAACAAGTTACATTCGACGAGTGTTTCAGTTATATCATGACAAAAACAAGTTATATTTGACGAGTGTTTCAGCTATTTCATGACAAGAACAAGTTACATTCGACGAGTGTTTCAGCTATATCATGACAAGAACAAGTTACATTCGACAAGTGTTTCAGCTATATCATGGCAAGAACAAGTTACATTTGACTAGTGTTTCAGTTATATCATGACAAGAACAAGTTACATTCAACGAGTGTTTCAGCTATATCATGACAAGAACAAGTTACATTTGACGAGTGTTTCAGCTATATCATGACAAGAACAAGTTACATTCAACGAGTGTTTCAGCTATATCATGACAAGAACAAGTTACATTCGACGAGTGTTTCAGCTATATTATGACAAGAACAAGTTACATTTGATGAGTGTTTCAGTTATATCATGACAAGAACAAGCTACATTCGACTAGTGTTTCAGCTATATCATGACAAGAACAAGTTACATTTGACGAGTGTTTCAGCTATATCATGACAAGAACAAGTTACATTTGACGAGTGTTTCAGCTATATCATGACAAAAACAAGTTACATTCGACAAGTGTTTCAGCTATATCATGACAAGAACAAGTTACATTTGACGAGTGTTTCAGCTCTATCATGACAAAAACAAGTTACATTCGACAAGTGTTTCAGCTCTATCATGACAAGAACAAGTTACATTTGACGAGCGTTTCAGTTATATCATGACAATAACAAGTTACATTCGACAAGTGTTTCAGCTCTATCATGACAAGAACAAGTTACATTTGACGAGCGTTTCAGTTATATCATGACAATAACAAGTTACATTCGACGAGTGTTTCAGCTATATCGTGACAAGAACAAGTTACATTCAACGAGTGTTTCAGCTATATCATGACAAGAACAAGTTACATTTGACGAGTGTTTCAGCTCTATCATGACAAGAACAAGTTACATTCAACGAGTGTTTCAGTTATATCATGACAAGAACAAGTTACATTCGACGAGTGTTTCAGCTATATCATGACAAGAACAAGTTACATTTGACGAGTGTTTCAGTTATATCATGACAAGAACAAGTTACATTCGACGAGTGTTTCAGTTATATCATGACAAGAACAAGTTACATTCGACGAGTGTTTCAGCTATTTCATGACAAGAACAAGTTACATTCGACGAGTGTTTCAGCTATCATGACAAGAACAAGTTACATGCGACGAGTGTTTCAGCTATTTCATGACAAGAACAAGTTACATTCGACGAGTGTTTCAGTTATATCATGAGAAGAACAAGTTACATTTGACAAGTGTTTCAGCTATATCATGACAAGAAAAATTTACATTCAACGAGTGTTTCAGCTATTTCATGACAAGAACAACTTACATTCGACTAGTGTTTCAGCTATATCATGACAAGAACAAGTTACATTTGACGAGTGTTTCAGCTATATCATGACAAGAACAAGTTACATTTGACGAGTGTTTCTTTTTTTTTTTTTTCTTTTTTTTTTTTTCTCAACTGCAAAATACATCAATACAGAATAGAGTACAATAATATAATAACATATAAAACATCATACAATCTATATAGTAAAGTACAATTAAATCTTCTTACAATCTTTTCCAATATATAATCATATGTATATTGCAGTGGAGGTTTTTTTTTTTTTAGAATATAAAAGATGAGAAAACAGGTATTTTGCAGAGTTTAAAATTGTTTACTATTGATATATGTGATAAATATTTTTTTGTATAATTAGGAAAAAAAGTAGATAAGAATTTAATGTATTTTTAAAAAGAAGAAAAAAAAAAAAAAGAAGACATTGAGAAGATGAGATTGTACTTTATATTGGCATTTATATATAAAACTTTTATGGTCTGGCCTGGTGCAAACAATCAATTGGACTATACAAAAGTATTATTTGGATGGATCAAACATTCATATTGTTTTAATTATCCCGTAATGAGTATACTATAGTATAGTAAATATAAACAAGAAAAGTATATTTAGATAGACTATATCAGTTAGTATTTAGTGGTGTCTCTATGGAAAGGGAATTTACATAAGAATAAAAACTATGTCAACAATCCTCAAAGAGTTTTTCAAAAGTACTCCAATGTAATTGAAATTCTGCAATTCTTTGATTTCGGACAGCAATCATTTTTTCAGTTTTATATAAATTTATCATACAGGCTTTAAGCGAAAGAAAGGATAATTTTTTCTTCAGACATCTGTTTGTATATATGTAGTATTTTATGTTTAGTAAAATGGCATTGTATACATCATCATTATATACTTTATCAACATCCCCAAAAATTAGAGTCTTCTTTAAAAATGTTTGGTTTATGTCTTTGTCACCGAACCAAGAATTTACTTGCCCTAACAGATTTTGTACATTTTCACAACCCCCAAAAATGTGTTCAATGGTTTCATTTTCCTTTTGGCAAAAATTACAATTTGCATCATCAATAATTTTAATTTTTTTCAGGAAATAATTAGTAGCCAGAATATTGTGGTTTATTCTAAATTGAAACCAATGTAATTTTGTACATGCTGTAGCTTTAAATGGGAGTATATAAATTTGTTTCCACTCATTTGAATTAATATCGAAAACTGTATTCCATTTTCTTTGAGCTGTAGGAACACTACTGTTTTTATTTAGAATTGTGTACATATCTTTTGAACCTTTAGAACTTCGAAAAATATTTTGTAGAGATGATGGTTCAAAAGGAGTCTGTAAATTAGATGATTTGTCTCCATATGGATATAATTTTAGCATTTGTCGTAAAGAACTAATAACCCCATTATATTGCAGAAAATTTACACAAAGTCCAAATTTGTTTGAAAACTGATCTAAAGTCAGAAAAGAACCATCATCATTGACAAAATCGTTAACAAACTTTACACCCCTATTGAACCACTCTGGGTAAAAGATAGTTCTTTTGTCAATTTTTACCTGTTTATTCAACCAAACTGTATTGGCAAGAAAGTTTGTCCAATCTTTGTTTTCGTCTTTTTCAATAACAGATTTCCAAGCATATAATACATCCTTCCAAAATTGATTTTTTACACTTTCTATTACTTGTTCTATATATCCACTACCGCCACATGATAGTTTATTTATATCAATTGATGACATAAAAATATTCTGCCATTTACAATTGTTGAAAAAGAGTCTCCTGATCCATGTGGACTTCAAAGCCAAAATAAAAGAATGTATATTAATCATCTTAAGTCCCCCCTCTTGATACTTCTTTTGCATGATATCCTTTTTCACTCTATTAACAGATGATTTCCAAATAAATGTATATAACATAGCTTCAATATCTTTAATAATTTCTATACTAGGGTTTGGAAGTGCAATAAAAAGATGGTTAAGTACTGGAAGAATTAGTGATTTAACCACAGTAATCTTACCTATAGGAGTTAAATTTCTTTTGTTCCACTGTTTAAAGAGTCCTTTCATTTTTTTTTAAATATTTTTCATAATTGATCTTTGTAATTTTAGAAATATCAACATTGAAATTTATTCCCAGAACAGTAAACGTACTTTTTCCCCAGGAGAGATTCCAGTTTTCACATAGTCTATCACTGCTGTATTTTTTGCTTCCTATCCAAATAACTTGTGTTTTTGAAAAATTTATTTTAAGGCCTGATATCTTTTTGAACCATTCCAATTCCAAAAGTGTTTCATTTAATGATTCTTCTGATCCATCCAAAATTACTGATGTATCATCAGCGAACTGAGAAATTTCATGTTCTGAGTGCAAGACTTTAATTCCTTTTATTTTAGGGTTTTCTCTTATTTTTATAGCCATTATTTCAGCACATAGTATGAATAAATAAGGGGACAATGGATCCCCTTGCCTACAGCCTCTCTCTATACGAAAAAACTCAGATAAATTCCCTCCCTGATTGACTGCAGATTTAATGTTGTTATAAAACGTTTTAACCCATTTTTGAATAGATTCCCCAAAATTGAAAAATTTTAAAATGTTATTAAGAAAGTTCCATGATATTGAGTCAAAAGCCTTCTCAAAATCTATTAACAAAAATAAACCAGGTATATCATTCTCCTCTGCATATTCCATTATATCAAACAAAAGCCTAATATTTTCCCCTATGTACCTACCTGCAATAAAACCAGTCTGATCATTATTAATTAATGTGGGGAGAACTTTTTTAATTCTATTTGCTATCACCCCAGACCCTATCTTATATACTGTATTCAACAATGAGATTGGCTGCCAATTTTTTAGAAAATGTCTTGATTTGTCTCCCTTTGGTAAACATGTGATTATACCTTGTTTTTGTGTAACAGATAAACTTCCTAAACTATACCCATAATTTAAAGAACCAATAACAAAAACTTTAAAAACTCTGATGTAAACCCATCTGATCCAGGACTTTTGTTATTTTTCATTTTTTTCAAAATTTCCCCAGCTTCAAAGCTCCCAATTTCCCCTTCTAAATTATCTTTTTCTTCTTCTGTGAGTTTTCTTATACTTGCCCCCTTCAAACCCTCCACTATATCTTTAAGACTACAACCTTTATCTTCATCTTTATTTTTGTACAAATTTTCATAAAAATATTGTACTTCTTTTAATATCTCCTTCTGATCTGTAACAATTTCCCCATTATCTTTTTCAACTTTTGGAATTATCTTACTGGTATAATTTTTAGACTCTAGCCCACAAAAATATTTTGTTGGCTTTTCTCCTTCATCTACCCATTGAGCTCTTGATCTTACTAACTTACCTTTCATTTTTTCATTTCTAAGAGATTCCAATTCATGCTTTTTTGTTTCTAAATTTTCAATTGAGTTTTCAGTAACATTTTTTTCAAGGGTAGCAATTTCTTCTTGAAGATCTCTAAATCTCTGTTCCTTATTTTTTTTTATATAGCTTGCAAATGAAATTGTTTTTCCTCGTATTTCTAAAAGTAACATTTCCAAAAACAGTTGAACGTTAATAGTAAGTTGCAGTTCATTATCATCAATTTCTTGAATTTTATCCCTATTATAGATTAATGCTGCATATTGTTTTTTCAGATCAATGATTTTTCCCCTTACAATTTTGCTGTAGTCCTTTTCGTATAATAGTGAGTTGTTAAACTTCCACAAGCCTTTACCTTTATTGAAGGGATTAAACACAAGGCTTAAAATAATCGTTGAATGATCAGATCTGTAACTTGGATCAATAGTACAATTTTTTAAATTAGTAAGCATACTTTCTGTAAAAAGGAAAAAATCCAATCTAGCCTGTCTAAATGGATTTTTTTCCCTCCAAGTATAACGAAAACTATCTGGATAAAGTTGCCTATAAGGGTCTCTATTAGACTTCTTTCTTCAATTAATTCTAAAACCTTCTCTCTCGACTTTGGGTTATTTACATGCAAATAGTTACAGTAATCTAACTCTGGACATAATACAAGATTGAAATCACCACAAATTATAAAATTTTCATTTCCAAATTCCTCAACTATTGACATGATATTCTCATAAAATTGAGGATTATCATCATTCGGTCCATAAATAGAAACAAGTGTAAAGTTAATTTTGTCAACATTAATATCTAAAACAAGATAATTCCCATTTATGTCTCTTTTCTCTTTAAGAATATTAAATTCAAAATTATTGTTAAAAAGAATAGCAGTACCCCTGGCATTTGATGTAAATGAGCTAAAATAACATTCATAATCCCAACTTGATCGTATGCTCTTTTCATTTTCACAAGTAAAATGAGTATCTTGTAGACAGTAGATGTTGCACTGCTTTTTTTTTAGATAATTAAAGACATCTGTTCTTTTTACAATGTTACCGAGTCCCTGACAGTTTACTGAAAGAATTCTTACACTAGCCATTAAGTAATCTTATAACATAACACACTGACTGATTATCATAAATAAACAGACAATATACATAAATTCTGCACCAGACCAACCAATATAATAATAAGTACACAAAAATGAAATTAAAAGTAGTACAAAAAGAAAGAAGACAACAGAAAAAATGTAATGAACAGTAGTACAAAGAGAAAGAAGACAAAAGAAAGAGACAATAAAAACAATGACTGTAATCAAACATGGCTACAAAAAGCTAAACAACATAATATATTGCAATTTTTACAGTTATAAATTATATCCTTTTAATTTCATATAGTATCAGCAAAATCAAAATCATACACATCAATATTCTGTTTCATTCTGTTAAAATGTAACTGGTAAACAAAACAAAAATTAAATAAGTTATCAGTATTATACATATCATTTCTATTATATTTATCAATTAACATACAAGACCAACACTGAATTCATACTCACTCTACTCACTGTTGTCCCAAACAATAGATACGGCCATACCCTGAGCAAGTCACACATGCAGAAAATCTACTACTTCAATTTAAGATTCAAAGATTCAAGGTGGCAAACAACTAGAGAAGGCCACATTTAATTATATGAACTATAACATGTAGGATTTTCACCCATGTACAATGTACCATTAGTGTTTCAGTTGTGGGAAAATCCACAAAAAAAAAATCACCTATGAAAAGGAGGTGTGCAATTATTTCATGCAGCCAGGCCAGAATATAAACTACATCAATTCTAGATCACAAAAAACCAGTTACTGCCCTTGTTCCAGACAACAAACCAATAACTATGTTCAACATGCTGGAAATACCCCCCCCCCCCTTTTCCAATGCACATCTTGAATCTATCCACAAATACATGAGTGGGTAACACTGGGTACATTAGAAAAGTGATGAACAAAACTAAAGGATCATTAACAATTACACAAATTAATGTTTCAGTGAACAAACCAACAAGTTTAATACACATAATTATACGGAAAGTTCATGATAAAATTTTTCCAATACTTATGAATACAGGAGGTGCACACCATTATTCCGCCTCATAGACATGGGTCAAATCTAAGACATGTTATACCAAAAACTCAGAGTTCCAGATTACATAACCTACCTAGGTACATGTATATATATATTTGGGCAAACAGGTGGAGTCATATGGCCCCTAAGCCTATGTCCACTGTTGGTAGCGCAGGTAATAGTATATATTATCTTCAATATGCAAATGTAAATAATTAAAATTTTGTGCTAAGACAGTTGCAAGTAGTCACAATATGTATTTCTGAAAAAAACCAAAGAATCCATACAGAATCAAATACAGGGTACTACATGTATACGGTAATAAAAATCATAAATGAAATGTAATGTATATCAATAATCATGACAGTATATTTTCTGGTACCGGTATGTAGTTATCATCTTATGTACATTCTATATAATCTTTTTTACTGTGTATTCAATATGCATATCATATCATAACAGGTAAAGACAAATTAAATATAAAGTTAAATAAATATGGACAGTTAATGTATGGTAAAAAAGTAAGCATTTACCTTCTCTGTCTGATTTTAATGTCAATGTCATCATACAAACCAAATTTGAATTGTTTATCATCAGGTGTTCTTCCATATATGCCACAATTGTAGAACCACACAGAGTCAAATCTATTGGAATCACGCATCCTTTTCATTAGTTCATGATTTTGTTTTGTAATGTCGTCTACAAAACGAACATTGTTTTTCAAGTTTTTCTTTGCACGCATGACATTCCTTTTGGCATCACTGTTAAATAGTCTGACAATAATTGGTTTTTCTCCTGGTCGATCTGAAGGTAAACGGTGTATGGCTACAACATCCCTTAGTTCTAAATCCACATTAAGGTCTTTCTTGACAAGATCAATGAAATCCTCTCTCAGGTTTTGTTTGTCTCTTTTTTTCATGTTAAACACTTTTATATTGTTTTTCCTCGAATATTGTTCATTGTAGTTACTTTGTATGGTAGCGTCTTTGGTCAGTATAACATTCCTATTAAGAGTTGTCTTTACATTTCCAAGTACATTTTTTGTGGCATCTAGTTGGCCTTTCAAGTTTTCATTATCCAATGATAATGCATCTATTTTTTCCTGCATATTGTTTGTAACTTGTGTAAGTTTAGTTTCAAATTTTGTTTCCAATTTACTTTCAAAATTGTTGAGTAGTTTGTTAACTATAACAGTAACTAATGTTTCTAATTCAGTACTTTTTACCAGATCTTTTGTTGCCTCGTAAAGATCAGTTATCTTTGTCACACCTTGAAGACTTGATTTTATTTCCTCAAGGTCCTTTTGCATATGGTCCAATCCTGACAGATCAAATTCAATACTATTGTTTGATGCATTAGATAGCTGAGAATGTGTTCTACCCTTCTTAGGTGCTTTCTCCTTTGTTGAACCCAATTTTGCTTTGAGCAGTGTTTGAACAGTATTTATATTTGTACTTCTAGGTTGTCCAGGTTTAAGTGAATTACTGCCTCCAGACATAATGTCAATTTCACTAACAATAAATTCCAATGAAAATATCTGTACACACTCAATAAATGTTCAAAAATCCAAAATTTTCATCAACAGAAACATCATCCTTTAACACATTATATAGGCAATTATCTTTCCAAAAATTTTTTGCATTAGAACTTCATAAAACATAAAAAAACTGCAAAAATTGCTGAGCTGTTTTTCAAGCTGCCATCAACTCAGCCACCATTTTTAATTTCGAGTGTTTCAGTTATATCATGACAAGAACAAGTTACATTCGACAAGTGTTTCTGCTATATGATGACAAGAACAAGTTACATTCGACGAGTGTTTCAGCTATTTCATGACAAGAACAAGTTACATTCGACGAGTGTTTCAGCTATATCATGACAAGAACAATTTACATTTGACGAGTGTTTCAGCTATATCATGACAAGAACAATTTACACTCAACGAGTGTTTCAGCTATATCATGACAAGAACAAGTTACATTCGACGAGTGTTTCAGCTATATCATGACTAGAACAAGTTACATTCGACGAGTGTTTCAGCTATTTCATGACAAGAACAAGTTACATTCGATGAGTGTTTCAGCTATATCATGACAAGAACAATTTACATTTGACGAGTGTTTCAGTTATATCATGACAAGAACAAGTTACATTCGACGAGTGTTTCAGCTATATCATGACAAGAACAAGTTACATTCGACGAGTGTTTCAGCTATTTCATGACAAGAACAAGTTACATTCGATGAGTGTTTCAGCTATATCATGACAAGAACAATTTACATTTGACGAGTGTTTCAGCTATATCATGACAAGAACAATTTACATTCAACGAGTGTTTCAGCTATATCATGACAAGAACAAGTTACATTCGACGAGTGTTTCAGCTATATCATGACAAGAACAAGTTACATTCGACGAGTGTTTCAGCTATTTCATGACAAGAACAAGTTACATTCGATGAGTGTTTCAGCTATATCATGACAAGAACAATTTACATTTGACGAGTGTTTCAGTTATATCATGACAAGAACAAGTTACATTCGACGAGTGTTTCAGCTATATCATGACAAGAACAAGTTACATTCGACGAGTGTTTCAGCTATATCATGACAAGAACAAGTTACATTTGACGAGTGTTTCAGCTATTTCATGACAAGAACAACTTACATTCGACTAATGTTTCAGCTATATCATGACAAGAACAAGCTACATTTGACGAGTGTTTCAGCGATATCATGACAAGAACAAGTTACATTCGAAGAGTGTTTCAGCTATATCATGACAAGAACAAGTTACATTCGACGAGTGTTTCAGCTATATCATGACAAGAACAAGTTACATTCGACGAGTGTTTCAGTTATATCACGACAAGAAAAAGTTACATTTGACGAGTGTTTCAGCTATTTCATGACAAGAACAAGTTACATTTGACGAGTGTTTCAGCTCTATCATGACAAGAACAAGTTACATTTGACGAGTGTTTCAGCTATATCATGACATGAACAAGTTACATTTGACGAGTGTTTCAGCTATTTCATGACAAGAACAAGTTACATTTGACGAGTGTTTCAGCTATATCATGACAAAAACAAGTTACATTCGACAAGTGTTTCAGCTATATCATGGCAAGAACAAGTTACATTTGACGAGTGTTTCAGTTATATCATGACAAGAACAAGTTACATTCAACGAGTGTTTCAGCTATATGATGACAAGAACAAGTTACATTCGACGAGTGTTTCAGCTATATCATGACAAGAACAAGTTGCATTCGACTAGTGTTTCAGCTATATCATGACAAGAACAAGTTACATTTGACGAATGTTTCAGTTATATCATGACAAAAACAAGTTACATTTGACGAGTGTTTCAGCTATATCATGACAAGAACAAGTTACATTTGACTAGTGTTTCAGCTATATCATGACAAGAACAAGTTACATTCAACGAGTGTTTCAGCTATATCATGACAAGAACAAGTTATATTTGACGAGTGTTTCAGCTATATCATGACAAGAACAAGTTACATTCGACGAGTGTTTCAGTTATATCATGACAAGAACAAGTTACATTCAACGAGTGTTTCAGCTATATCATGATAAGAACAAGTTACATTTGATGAGTGTTTCAGTTATATCATGACAAGAACAAGTTACATTCGACGAGTGTTTCAGTTATATCATGAGAAGAACAAGTTACATTCGACGAGTGTTTCAGCTATATCATGACAAAAACAAGTTACATTCAACGAGTGTTTCAGCTATATCATGACAACAACAAGTTACATTTGACGAGTGTTTCAGCTATATCATGACAAGAACAAGTTACATTTGACGAGTGTTTCAGTTATATCATGGCAATAACAAGTTACATTCAACGAGTGTTTCAGCTATATCATGACAAGAACAAGTTACATTTGATGAGTGTTTCAGTTATATCATGACAAGAACAAGTTACATTCGACGAGTGTTTCATCTATATCATGACAAGAACAAGTTACATTTGACGAGTGTTTCAGCTATTTCATGACAAGAACAAGCTACATTCGACGAGTGTTTCAGTTATATCATGACAAGAACAAGTTACATTCGACTAGTGTTTCAGTTATATCATGACAAGAACAAGTTACATTGGACGAGTGTTTCAGCTATATCATGACAAGAACAAGTTACATTCAACGAGTGTTTCAGCTATATCATGACAAGAACAAGTTACATTTGACGAGTGTTTCAGCTCTATCATGACAAGAACAAGTTACATTCAACGAGTGTTTCAGCTCTATCATGACAAGAACAAGTTACATTTGACGAATGTTTCAGTTATATCATGACAAGAACAAGTTACATTCAATGAGTGTTTCAGTTATATCATGACAAGAACAAGTTACATTGGACGAGTGTTTCAGCTATATCATGACAAGAACAAGTTACATTTGACGAGTGTTTCAGTTATATCATGACAAGAACAAGTTACATTTGACGAGTGTTTCAGTTATATCATGACAAGAACAAGTTACATTCGACGAGTGTTTCAGTTATTTCATGACAAGAACAAGTTACATTCGACGAGTGTTTCAGCTATCATGACAAGAACAAGTTACATGCGACGAGTGTTTCAGCTATTTCATGACAAGAACAAGTTACATTCGACGAGTGTTTCAGTTATATCATGAGAAGAACAAGTTACATTTGACAAGTGTTTCAGCTATATCATGACAAGAACAAGTTACATTCAACGAGTGTTTCAGCTATTTCATGACAAGAACAACTTACATTCGACTAGTGTTTCAGCTATCATGACAAGAACAAGTTACATTTGACGAGTGTTTCAGCTATTTCATGACAAGAACAAGTTACATTTGACGAGTGTCTCAGCTATATAATGACAAAAACAAGTTACATTCGACAAGCGTTTCAGCTATATCATGGCAAGAACAAGTTACATTTGACCAGTGTTTCAGTTATATCATGAAAAGAACAAGTTACATTCAACGAGTGTTTCAGCTATATCATGACAAGAACAAGTTACATTTGACGAGTGTTTCAGCTATATCATGACAAGAACAAGTTGCATTCGACGAGTGTTTCAGCTATATCATGACAAGAACAAGTTACATTTGACGAGTGTTTCAGCTATATCATGACAAGAACAAGTTACATTTGACGAGTGTTTCAGCTATATCATGACAAAAACAAGTTACATTCGACAAGCGTTTCAGCTATATCATGGCAAGAACAAGTTACATTTGACGAGTGTTTCAGTTATATCATGACAAGAACAAGTTACATTTGACGAGTGTTTCAGCTATATCATGACAAGAACAAGTTACATTTGACGAGTGTTTCAGCTATATCATGACAAAAACAAGTTACATTCGACAAGCGTTTCAGCTATATCATGGCAAGAACAAGTTACATTCAACGAGTGTTTCAGCTATATCATGACAAGAACAAGTTACATTCGACGAGTGTTTCAGCTATATCATGACAAGAACAAGTTGCATTCGACGAGTGTTTCAGCTATATCATGACAAGAACAAGTTACATTTGACGAGTGTTTCAGCTATATCATGACAAGAACAAGTTACATTTGACGAGTGTTTCAGCTATATCATGACAAAAACAAGTTACATTCGACAAGTGTTTCAGTTATATCATGACAAGAACAAATTACATTCAACGAGTGTTTCAGCTATATCATGACAAGAACAAGTTACATTCGACGAGTGTTTCAGCTATATCATGACAAGAACAAGTTACATTCGACGAGTGTTTCAGCTATATCATGACAAGAACAAGTTACATTTGACGAGTGTTTCAGTTATATCATGACAAGAACAAGTTACATTTGACGAGTGTTTCAGCTATTTCATGACAAGAACAAGTTACATTCGACGAGTGTTTCAGTTATATCATGACAAGAACAAGTTACATTTGATGAGTGTTTCAGCTATTTCATGACAAGAACAAGTTACATTCGACGAGTGTTTCAGTTATATCATGACAAAAACAAGTTACATTTGACGAGTGTTTCAGCTATTTCATGACAAGAACAAGTTACATTTGACGAGTGTTTCAGCTATTTCATGACAAGAACAAGTTACATTCGACAAGTGTTTCAGCTATATCATGGCAAGAACAAGTTACTTTTGACGAGTGTTTCAGTTATATCATGGCAAGAACAAGTTACTTTTGACGAGTGTTTCAGTTATATCATGGCAAGAACAAGTTACATTCGACGAGTGTTTCAGCTATATCATGACAACAACAAATTACATTCGACGAGTGTTTCAGCTATATGATGACAAGAACAAGTTACATTCGACGAGTGTTTCAGCTATATCCCTATATCATGACAAGAACAAGTTACATTCGACGAGTGTTTCAGCTCTATCATGACAAGAACAAGTTACATTCGACAAGTGTTTCAGCTATATCATGACAAGAACAAGTTACATTTGACGAGTGTTTCAGCTCTATCATGACAAGAACAAGTTACATTTGACGAGTGTTTCAGCTATATCATGACAAGAACAAGTTACATTTGACGAGTGTTTCAGCTATATCATGACAAGAACAAGTTACATTTGACGAGTGTTTCAGCTATTTCATGACAAGAACAAGTTACATTCGACGAGTGTTTCAGCTATATCATGACAAGAACAAGTTACATTTGACGAGTGTTTCAGCTATTTCATGACAAGAACAAGTTACATTCGACGAGTGTTTCAGTTATATCATGACAAAAACAAGTTATATTTGACGAGTGTTTCAGCTATTTCATGACAAGAACAAGTTACATTCGACGAGTGTTTCAGCTATATCATGACAAGAACAAGTTACATTTGACGAGTGTTTCAGTTATATCATGGCAAGAACAAGTTACATTCGACGAGTGTTTCAGCTATATGATGACAACAACAAGTTACATTCGACGAGTGTTTCAGCTATATGATGACAAGAACAAGTTACATTCGACGAGTGTTTCAGCTATATCATGACAAGAACAAGTTACATTCGACGAGTGTTTCAGCTATATCATGACAAGAACAAGTTACATTTGACGAGTGTTTCAGCTATATCATGACAAGAACAAGTTACATTTGACGAGTGTTTCAGTTATATCATGACAAGAACAAGCTACATTCAATGAAATGGTGATGTCCATTTTGTAGTAGACCAAACTACTTAGTTATAGTGCTAATGCACTGAAACAACAGTGTAGACATAGCACTCCATCCAGATACGTTATCCTGATTCTGAGCCAACCAGTCCTTCATGTTTAGGGCAGAAGCAGTAAATACAAATATAAGTTTTTGGTTTGTCCCCCCTACCAGAGGCTCTAACGAATAATCTACCAGAGGCTCCAACGAATAATCTACCAGAGGCTCCAACGAATAATCTACCAGAGGCTCCAACGAATAATCTACCAGAGGCTTCAACGAATAATCTACCAGAGGCTCCAACGAATAATCTACCAGAGGCTCTAACGAATAATCTACCAGAGGCTCCAACGAATAATCTACCAGAGGCTCCAACGAATAATCTACCAGAGGCTCTAACGAATAATCTACCAGAGGCTCTAATGAATAATCTACCAGAGGCTCTAATGAATAATCTACCAGAGGCTCTAACGAATAATCTACCAGAGGCTCTAATGAATAATCTACCAGAGGCTCTAACAAATAATCTACCAGAGGCTCTAACGAATAATCTACCAGAGGCTCTAACAAATAATCTACCAGAGGCTCTAACGAATAATCTACCAGAGGCTCTAACAAATAATCTACCAGAGGCTCTAACGAATAATCTACCAGAGGCTCTAACAAATAATCTACCAGAGGCTCTAACGAATAATCTACCAGAGGCTCTAACAAATAATCTACCAGAGGCTCTAACGAATAATCTACCAGAGGCTCTAACGAATAATCTACCAGAGGCTCTAACAAATAATCTACCAGAGGCTCTAACGAATAATCTACCAGAGGCTCTAACGAATAATCTACCAGAGGCTCTAACGAATAATCTACCAGAGGCTCTAACGAATAATCTACCAGAGGCTCTAACGAATAATCTACCAGAGGCTCTAACGAATAATCTACCAGAGGCTCTAACGAATAATCTACCAGAGGCTCTAACGAATAATCTACCAGAGCCTCTAACAAATAATCTACCAGAGGCTCTAACGAATAATCTACCAGAGGCTCCAACGAATAATCTACCAGAGGCTCCAATGAATAATCTACCAGAGGCTCCAACGAATAATCTACCAGAGGCTCCAACGAATAATCTACCTGAGACTCCAACAAATAATCTACCAGAGGCTCCAACGAATAATCTACCTGAGACTCCAACAAATAATCTACCAGAGGCTCTAACGAATAATCTACCAGAGGCTCCAACGAATAATCTACCAGAGGCTCCAACGAATAATCTACCAGAGGCTCCAACGAATAATCTACCAGAGGCTCCAACGAATAATCTACCAGAGGCTTCAACGAATAATCTACCAGAGGCTCCAACGAATAATCTACCAGAGGCTTCAACGAATAATCTACCAGAGGCTCCAACGAATAATCTACCAGAGGCTTCAACGAATAATCTACCAGAGGCTCCAACGAATAATCTACCTGAGACTCCAACAAATAATCTACCAGAGGCTCCAACGAATAATCTACCAGAGGCTCCAACGAATAATCTACCAGAGGCTCCAATGAATTATCTACCAGAGGCTCCAACGAATAATCTACCAGAGGCTCCAATGAATAATCTACCAGAGGCTCCAACAAATAATCTACCAGAGGCTCCAATGAATAATCTACCAGAGGCTTCAACGAATAATCTACCAGAGGCTTCAACGAATAATCTACCAGAGGCTCCAACGAATAATCTACCAGAGGCTTCAACGAATAATCTACCAGAGGCTCCAACGAATAATCTACCAGAGGCTTCAATGAATAATCTACCAGAGGCTCCAACAAATAATCTACCAGAGGCTTCAACGAATAATCTACCAGAGGCTCCAACGAATAATCTACCTGAGACTCCAACAAATAATCTACCAGAGGCTCCAACGAATAATCTACCAGAGGCTCCAACGAATAATCTACCAGAGGCTCCAATGAATTATCTACCAGAGGCTCCAACGAATAATCTACCAGAGGCTCCAATGAATAATCTACCAGAGGCTCCAACAAATAATCTACCAGAGGCTCCAATGAATTATCTACCAGAGGCTCCAACGAATAATCTACCAGAGGCTCCAATGAATAATCTACCAGAGGCTCCAACAAATAATCTACCAGAGGCTCCAATGAATAATCTACCAGAGGCTCCAACGAATAATCTACCAGAGGCTCCAATGAATAATCTACCAGAGGCTCCAACAAATAATCTACCACATGAGAGCACACTAACCATTACACCACCGATGCAGTTCAATTTTGTGTGATAAATGATTGTTATCTAACATTATGTAAGTTTTCCTTTGCAATTAACGAAAGTAGTCTGTCTGATACCAGATGCATCACCATACTGTGGTGATAAAAGAATGGCACGACGTTGCAAGACGTTCTCTACCGAACTACTTTATCATGACGTCATATTATTGGAATGTGAGAAAACAAACAAATATGTAAGCAACGTAAACATAGCTACTGTTTAATGTTCATCTACTGATATTATTTATCGTGAGTTCACAGTCATATTATCATTTCCAAGGACATAGTTTCAATATTTCCGGTTCCCCTTTCTTCAAATAAAAAAGCATTGTTGGACGATTGTACAGTGACACTGAAAGTGACCGAACATTAACGTGACATTGGTGAATGAACGGCAACAAATAACGTGACGTCATGCACAAAATGTAGTCTAACTCAGAGTATTGTACAAATTTGTTAATTTTGAATCGACCTTTGTTACTTTTTGGAATTCGTTTTTACTGAAATGTAATAAACTTATTACATACATCGTGTGTTGGTACACGACTTTATATCAGGTCTTGCCTGTTGCGTAAACTAACAGCATCACACTCGTAGTGATACTGGTTCAAATAACAGGCTCGACCTGATACAAAGTATGTAATGGGTATATATTCCAAACAAATCATAGTACTTTCCAGAAAATCATCAGAAACTGTAAACAATGACCAGGTGTCAATGATAAACTACCTGTTTTGAAAGTTTCTCCCATGTCTTCTTCAGTCTGTATACAGAGCTATTCACAAATGCCGCACAGATTTGTAGAACTCCATTGTAGTTGTGCATGCATCTACATATATCGGCTATCGCTGCCCATTTCTCTATACAAGCAACTCTATCCATCAAGTTCTGACGACTGACAATTTCAGACACAACTAATCTGCTAACCTTCAAATACAAAAAATATTCATATTATAATTTTCAATACATGAATTGAAAGTCACTTTTTATCATTACAGTATGGTGAAAATTTTGAAAATTGATTCATGAGAATTGTTGGAACCACACTGGGGCCTTATAAATACTGGACTTACCACTGTTTATTAATGTTGTCAATATCTAATTAGGGAGACAGATTTACATAAGTTTGATAACCTGTTTCTGAATCCCATTAAACATTGTAAGTATATGTATATTTGAATAATTGTATACTGGAATTTCATTAAATAAATATTGTTTAAACTAAATACTGGATAAATCCATAATGGTGGTCATCGTATTTAGACATGAATAACTGACAAAATTTGCAACACTTGATTAGGACGTTGATAGCCACATTTTTGATAATCAAGGGGCTGTCGTGGCCATGCTCATATGGTAGTTGGATTTACAACTACTTATGCAATCAGTACCTATCACCACTGAAATTGTAAGTTCGAATCCTGCTTATGGTGAGGTGCACTTGATACAACATTATGTGATAAAGTTTGTCAATGGTTTGCGGCAGGTCTGTGATTTTCTCCGGGTACTCCTGGTTTTCTCCACCAATAAAACTGACCGCCATAATATAACTGAAATATTGTTTATAGTGGCATTAAACACCATATCCCTTATCCTGAATCCAATTTGTATTTTTCTACCTTATATCAATAAATCAAGATTATTATTAGTAACTGTAAATTTGACTTACTTCGTTGAATCTTTTACTGACAAGAAGTACATGAGGTGCTTTATGGGACTTTGATGGTTTCATCCAGGCTTGTCCTAGCAACTCTCTTCACAAAACAAAACAATAAAACACAATAAGTAAGATAGCATTTTAACCTTTAAAGGTAATATACAATACACATATACATAATATTGATTCAAATTATGTATTCATGTAGATATTTTGAGGAAAACTGCTCGTAGCCATTGGCTGTCTTCAATCCTCGATAAATAAATAAAGAATTAAATTAATTTACATACAGTTGACTCTCATTGTTTCGAATTTCCGGTTGAGTCGAATTTTTATCGAAGTCCCGAACTTCGTTGTGTATAAATATATATAATTTGACTCCTGTAGAGTCGAATTCGGATGAGTCGAAATTTTGGTTGTCTCGAATAAAAGTTTTGGTCCCGAGATGTAGAAAGCCATATTATTTACATTCGTTAAGTCAAATTTACCTGTCAAAACATGTGTATTACCTTAGGATTAAAATTGGATCACAGGTGAAACATCCGGTCATTGAATTTGACATTTTTACCTTAGGCTATTTCACATGTTTATTTCACAATCTGTCAAATTAATTAGTGATAATATTTGAATTGGCTTGGTATTATGACACAGGTTAGATGTGTACAATCAAAAATTATCGATTCATAATAAGTGCGCTTGGGTCGGCATATCCTACCGTGACATCTGCTCGGTCATGCAATAAAGCCGATCACTTGTTTTGATTTACAATTCTCACGCAGCACGAGACCAATGACGTCATTCTGTATATTCATAGCGTACATAAACACTGAGGGAATACTTTTCAACGTCAAAATTAAAAGATGAGATTAAAACAGAGAAGTTTGAATTGAATAAATTCCATGCAAGTAAAAAAGATCCTTTTTACTAATGTCTTTTTTTCCTGATCATTATGCTTGCTAAATATGTTTCCATCGATGGTATTCCCCAAGCATTTGTATTTTTACGGTTTGTTGACATAATCGACATCACAGATCATGACCGTTTCTGGAATGTAGGCCAAGCAAATTGTATTTTAAAATACTTTGAAATTATGATGATTGATCATTCAGATTCCACCATTTTCTAGAAAATGGCCGATTTTATCGGGAAAATACATGCAAGTGCTCTCCATTAGTCACAAAATGGCAGATTATTTTGCATTTTCACTGCTGCTTTAATAACAAATATACCCATTATTTCTTGGGGTAATGAAATGAAATTCACAGAGAAGATAGAAAAAGAATTAATTTAACAGCAATAATCAAAATTTATAGCATAAATTGAACAGAGAATTAAATTAAACCAGACAGAAAAATGAGATTGTCTGGGTAAAGAAAACCTGTCATTATTACAAATTGCATCAACAAAACTGTATTGTTACCACTCTGTGATAATAAATGTGATTAAAATAAATTGAAATCAAGTCATTAATTGTTTTACCAAAATATGTCGGTCTAATAGATTGTATTGACAAAAGCAAAAACACCAAATTCACTGGATTAAATACTTTTTATGTGGGTAAGCAAGTTTAATGTTTGCATCAAATAATTAATTTTTAATACTTCAATTTCAAACTATTTAAAAAAAACATCTTTTGAAATTTTTCAGACAAATCAATTACACTGAAAAAGCTAAAATACTGTACTTTCTTAATCTGGTTTACTTTTTAAGTTTGGTTGGCCTATGACAAAATCATGTGCTTTATTGAACTTTGACCGACTTTATGTGACGTCATACGACGCCATTTGGAAAATGGAGGGTAAACAAATATGTGTCAGTATGTAATTATTATCGATCTTTTTTCCATGGAACTTTACACATGTGAGCAAGAATAGATGAGGAACATAATTAAAAAGAAAAAAATGTTTACTTTTCAAACATGAAAAAAATAATCAAACATTATCCAATGACTGACCGACTTATTGTCAATGATTATGAAAAGTACACAAAGGAAGCATTTTATCTATTGAATTATTTGTCGGAAATTAATTTTGATTAAAGAAGAATAGTTTTCTTCTACACTTTATTGAATAATAAAAACACACCATTTATTGTAAATAAACAGTATTGCACAAAGAAAAATACGTCATGATGGGTGAAGCTTAATGACAATGCAACAGGTGAAAAACATAAACAAAACGGATAAACATATTCATTCACACAAAAAAAGATATCTAGAAGTTATCAGTCGTTTCATAAGATTCAAAGAATTTAACGGAGAGAAAAAAACAGCAACAAAAACATCGAATATGTTTAAAATCGTTCCGAGAATAGGGACATACGATGCTGGTTTTAGCTCTTCAAAATTTTGCTCGAGTTGTCTCCCTTTCGTTGTTAAACAAACCACACTTCCGGTATCTTCGTAGCTCCTCTTGAGTCGAACTACGGTTGACTCGAATTTTTTCCATGGTCCCATCGAATTTGAGATAATGAGAGTCAACTGTATTCTTCAAAACACAATCTGCCAAAGCATAAATAAGGATTTGTGTACACTAAGTTATTTATTATTACCACTCAATAACTAAATCCTATACAGCTGAAAGGGGATCATAATAATTACTGGAAATTATTATTTTTTCGTTGGACTCCTAATTTTCGCAGTTTTTGTTGGTTTATATAAAGATGAAATTAGTACACAACAAAAGGCATAAACAAAAAGAAAAGTCATTTGCAAGTATCAAAACACTGAATAAAAATATCAATGAACATTGCAGTTTCTGTCAATCCACGAAAATTTACACCAACGAAAATAATAACATAAAAATTTACCAACTAGAAAACTGATATAATATGGTCATGTTCATATCATACTGATACAACATAAAATATAACAAAATAGAACAAAAAATGACTTATTGTGTAAAAAAAGATATAGGCTTGACAAACAAATGGCCAGTAGGATAAAATGACAATCCACGATAATATCCCCATTGTCCAAGGGAGGTAATAATGATTTTAAGAAAACAACATGGTTTGCAATTTCTCTTGATTTACAATATCAAGAAAAGTATGAACGTATAAGGAAATTTTATATATAAAAATACAGAAAAAGAAAATGGCTTGACTTACTCGCTTCTTATGCTTAAAAATATCTTATGGTCTAGGTAAGTCAACTGTTCAGCAATATCTAAAGCTGACAGAGTATCAAAGGTATCCTTAGAAGATATCTGAAAAATAAATACAATTAAATAAATACTTATCTCAATAAAGTATACATTTTCATATTGGATATAACCAGTTATATTTTTTCTTCCTAATTTGCCTTTCATAAAAAATAAATAAAATTATGGAAGGAATGTGATTTATGTAAGAGCCTGGTGGGACAGCATGCAGCCAATATCATAAAATTAATAATATTGCTTAATTAAAAACAATATAAATGTAGATATCAAATTAGTGTGCATGACACATTTCTGGAATAACCTTCATCAGGTATGCTATAACAGTTCAACTGAAACCCAGTAGTTTTTCTAAATGTTGCAACCGCATCGGTGGCGTAATGGTTAGCATGCTCGCCTCGTGTGCGGTAGATCGTGGGTTCGAGACCCGGTTGGGTCAAACCAAAGACTATAAAATTGGTATTTGTTGCTTCTCCGCTAAGCACGCAGCATTAAGGAGAAAGAGCAAAGACTGGTTGGCTCAGAATCAGGATAATATGTCCGAGTGGAGCGACATGTCTACCCGCTGACTGTTGTTTCAGTGAGCTAGCACTATAAAAATCCAACTCAGCATGTTGGTCTAGTACAAAGCGAACCTCATCATCTCATTGAAAAGTAACTTGTTCTCGCCATGACATAGCTGAAAAAGTGCTGAATTGGCATTAAACAACAATCACTCACTCACTCTAAATGTTGTTTCAAAACTTGTTACTGAGAAAAAAGTGCTCGCTGATGTAAGAAGAGGAAATCCCCTATACAGGGCACAAATATCCTAATTTTAAGCTGTTTAGACCAAGTTTGACACATTTTATTTCCAAATATACAGTCCGACAAAATTTAAGCACCACCTGACTTGTTTCAATAATATCTTTTCTAATAATGAACTTATTTCAAATTGGTTTGCTGTTTTCGTTACCTGTACACACATACTTACTTACTTGTAAAACAGGTTATTGATCGATTTTTATTTATGTGTATATGACAGGGTGTGTAAAGTGCCACGTGTGCTTTTCAACATTTGTGTTTGCGAACGAAAGCTGATTTTTTGTGTGTAGAGTTTTAAGTTTCATTTTCTATTGGTTTGGTATGGTGCGGCGAAATTTAACCATACCAGAAAGGTGGCAAGCTGTTGGCATGCATAACGGTAGTTTTACCCATAGAAGGGTGGCAGACCACTTCAGGGTTAACCATTCCATCATTGTACGACTGATGCAGCGTTTTCGTCAAACGGGGAATGTTACTGACCGTCCACGTGCAGGTAGACCTCGCAAAACGACGCCGAGAGAGGACTGGCTCATATCCAGACGGGCGTGGCATTGGCCGTTCAGTACAGCTGGTGCACTTCGTGGTAATTTAGTGCTTGGAGGCCACATTAGCACACGCACTGTAATCAGACGCCTCCACCATCAGGGAATGTGAGCGCGACGACCCATAAAACATCCACTGTTGACATGACGTCATCGCCATGCTCGATTTGACTGGTCACATGATCATTTGGGGTAGACTATTCGCACATGGAGACGGGTCGACTGGTCTGATGAAAGTCGTTTTTTGTTACGCCCTACCGATGGTAGTGCAAGGGTTTGGCGCCAACGAAACACTTCATTTCAGGACAACCACATTTTGGTCACAACTGCTTTTGGAGGTGTAACTGTCTGGGGTTGTTTTTCCTTTGACTGTAAGTTGGACATGTACGTTCTTGATGGTAATCTGACAGGCCAAAAATACCGTGACAATGTGCTTGCTCCACACGTAGTCCCCCATTTCGACAATCATGCGTTGGCTGACAGGCCAATGTTCATGGACGACAACGGTAGGCCACATAGAGCCCGAATTGTACAACATTTTTTACAGCAAGGGGCTGTTCAAACAATTCTATGGCCTGCGATGTCGCCAGACATGAACCCTATAGAGCATGTATGGGACTTTATTGGCCGAAAAATTAACCAACGCAATTCAAAATGTCAAAATATTGACGAATTAAGAACTGCTATCTTACAGGAGTGGCAACAGTTCCCCCAAGAACGGTTTAGGCATCTTGTGCAAAGCATGACGAGGTGTGTTACAGAACTTCACAATAAACGCGGTGGATATACTCGTTATTGATTTTTATGCCTTACACATACGCACAATAGATGCATTTAAAAGTTCTTAAAATCTGAAGACTCTGCATTTTGATGCAATGTTAAAAACTTCCATCAAAGACAAACTGGTTTTACGTTTTTCCAGCGCCTGCTTTGAACCCCATTTTTGCAACGTCTTTCAGGATGATAAATACTTCGTAGATTGGTAGTTTTAGAGCCCTTGGCGTAGTCTTTTAAGAAGTGTAAGAAAAATGGTGATATCTATTTTATTGTTTTAACAGTATTGATGTAAAAAAATATATCGATAAAAATATAGGGTGGTGCTTAACTTTTGTCGGTGTATATATTGTTAAAAAAAGAGGAAATCAGTTGATCAGAGGAAAACTTTCATTTAAGATATTAACAATATACATCAAGGAATATTTTTTACCGCTGGTGGTGTCAGTAGTTTTTCTAGATCTACTTTCTTGAGTTCTTGAGATTCTTTGCTGATTGTACGTAATATGGACGCTGCAGCTTTATGCTCTGTTGGTAACAGTGACGTATTACAAACCATCTCTTCTAGCATGTCTATTACGGCTGCCTTTAATTCAGGATCACTCTCAAAATCCTACAAAAGTATAAAAATGTTCTAATGTACTTCATGTAGCAGGGGTTAGGGTTATGGTGTTTAACACCCACTTTCAACAATATTTCTATTATATGGTGGCTGTCTGTTAAAATCTATCTCCCTAACTTTAATATTACTATGACATACAATTCTGTGGCTCAAATTCTCTTGAACTGTTCTCGTTTGAGCAATTTAAAGTTTGACAATATCTATGAAATTTCCCGTTTTGTTCAGATAATGTAATGTATTGCTAAGTTACCAAGTATCTGTATCACTAATTTCACAATCACTTTTCCAATTGTTTGAATGTACCATTCAAATTTCACGAAGTACTGGTCAGATGATACACTCAGGGACTAAAAGTCTATAAACATAGGATAATTCCCCTAAACATACAGTAAAATTGAGTTGACTGTCAGATATCAATAAAGCATAGCCTATTTAAAATATGACAGGTGCCATAGTGGTCATAAATGTGTGGTATATCTACATTTGCTATCAGTGCCAGTCACCATTTAAGAGTACTAAGTACAACTTTATTGGATAAAGTTGGTAAGTGGCACGTCAGTGCTTTTCTCTTGGTACTTTCTCACATGATATAACTGTTGAAATATTGATGGACTTAAGATACACATAGCCTTAATTCTAACCATCAACATAAACACTTAGCCTTAATTCTAACCATCAACATAAACACTTAGCCTTAATTCTAACCATCAACATAAACCCTTAGCCTTAATTCTAACCATCAACATAAACACTTAGCCTTAATTCTAACCATCAACATAAACACTTAGCCTTAATTTTAACCATCAACATAAACCCTTAGCCTTAATTCTAACCATCAACATAAACACTTAGCCTTAATTCTAACCATCAACATAAACACTTAGCCTTAATTCTAACCATCAACATAAACCCTTAGTCTTAATTCTAACCATCAACATAAACACTTAGCCTTAATTCTAACCATCAACATAAACACTTAGTCTTAATTCTAACCATCAACATAAACACTTAGCCTTAATTCTAACCATCAACATAAACACTTAGTCTTAATTCTAACCATCAACATAAACACTTAGCCTTAATTCTAACCATCAACATAAACACTTAGCCTTAATTCTAACCATCAACATAAACACTTATCATTTTAGTGTTGATATATCTAACCTACAGTAAATTGATTAAAAACTAACCTGCTGAAACTTGGAGACCCAGTGTTTGACAATGTTCAGTACCCTCATTGTAGCAGCAGTACTTATCACAGATTCTCTCTTCATCTGTAGACGTGAATCACCAGTTCCTGTAATAATATAGTTAAACTGTTAATTATCAGCTAAATCATAGTACAGCCACAAATCATCCAATCATATTTCAAGATACTATCAAACCTGCTTTAGTGACCACCTCTATTAAGCAATAGCTAGTATTATTTGACCTCAATTCTAATTTCCCTTCACAGTGCATTTCATATTAATTAAACCTTCTAACACATTTCCCAACACTATATGTCATTGTCTTTCTTGTGTTCAATGGTTTTAAGTGAGATGTGGTTGTTTTCTTTGTTGATATTGGTAGAATTGTTGACTATCACTGCTTAAACTTCTTTTCCTAATTTGAATTTTAACTTTAACATGAATTGGTGGCCTTATTTGAATTTTAACCGAGTAATGGCAGCCATGATTTTAGATTTAACATGGTATTGTTGAACATTATTTAAAAACAAATTATAAACATACTATAACTGGTCTTGTTTTGGTTTTTTTACATTTTAGCATGCACTTCTAGCCATGATAATTAACTGGAACGTGCATTAAATGACGATTTGTTAACATTTTCGTTATTTCACCTCAATGTTTTTATCTATCTATACATGATATGGGCCTCGACAATCTAATTAAAATTAGATGTTTGTTGTATCTTTTTTAATTTTCCTTCTTTGGCTATAAACTAATATCATCCTGTTTTTGATCATGTCAGGTAAACTTTCAGTCATCTTCAATCGTCCAATCGTATGCAAGACAGTTACATATTACCAATTGGATAACAGGTGTTGGTGTGTACTGGTTTTTACAGAGAAGGCTCATTGCTGATTGGTTGGTTGAAAATATGAAATCTGACGTGACTCCATATGAGATGTCAATAGAATGTTAGTGTATCAGAAAAAAAAATAAAGAAAAAAAAAGATACAACAATTATCTATTTCTAATTAGATTAGACCTCCATATATCATTTCTCACTTTGTAATATACTTGTTCTTCTTCCCACTGGCATTGGTAGCCATTGTTATTTGACTTAATAAATCAGAATTTAAATAAATTGAAAATCAGGAGTAGTCTAGATATTTCTTTGGTGCTTTGCTTGTGGTCATTAAAGTTGCAGTTGTTCCCTGTGAACATTTTGATGGTGGTAATGTATACTAGCCTGTTGTTGGTTGTAGGAATGCTCTAGATGTTCTTGGTGTTGTTTGTGGTTGAGGTGGTAAAGCATACTGACCTGTTGTTGGTTGTAGGAATGCTCTAGATGTTCTTGGTGTTGTTTGTGGTTGAGGTGGTAAAGCATACTGACCTGTTGTTGGTTGTAGGAATGCTCTAGATGTTCTTGGTGTTGTTTGTGGTTGAGGTGGTAAAGCATACTGACCTGTTGTTGGTTGTAGGAATGCTCTAGATGTTCTTGGTGTTGTTTGTGGTTGAGGTGGTAAAGAATACTGACCTGTTGGTGGTTGTAGGAATGCTCTAGATGTTCTTGGTGTTGTTTGTGGTTGAGGTGGTAAAGTATACTGACCTGTTGTTTGTTGTAGGAATGCTCTAGATGTTCTTGGTGTTGTTTGTGGTTGAGGTGGTAAAGCATACTGACCTGTTGTTGGTTGTAGGAATGCTCTAGATGTTCTTGGTGTTGTTTGTGGTTGAGGTGGTAAAGCATACTGACCTGTTGTTGGTTGTAGGAATGCTCTAGATGTTCTTGGTGTTGTTTGTGGTTGAGGTGGTAAAGTATACTGGCCTGTTGTTGGTTGTAGGAATGCTCTAGATGTTCTTGGTGTTGTTTGTGGTTGAGGTGGTAATGTATACTGACCTGTTGTTGGTTGTAGGAATGCTCTAGATGCTCTTGGTGTTGTTTGTGGTTGAGGTGGTAAAGCATACTGACCTGTTGTTGGTTGTAGGAATGCTCTAGATGTTCTTGGTGTTGTTTGTGGTTGAGGTGGTAAAGCATACTGACCTGTTGTTGGTTGTAGGAATGCTCTAGATGCTCTTGGTGTTGTTTGTGGTTGAGGTGGTAAAGAATACTGACCTGTTGTTGGTTGTAGGAATGCTCTAGATGTTCTTGGTGTTGTTTGTGGTTGAGGTGGTAAAGTATACTGACCTGTTGGTGGTTGTAGGAATGCTCTAGATGTTCTTGGTGTTGTTTGTGGTTGAGGTGGTAAAGTATACTGACCTGTTGTTGGTTGTAGGAATGCTCTAGATGTTCTTGGTGTTGTTTGTGGTTGAGGTGGTAAAGTATACTGACCTGTTGGTGGTTGTAGGAATGCTCTAGATGTTCTTGGTGTTGTTTGTGGTTGAGGTGGTAAAGTATACTGACCTGTTGGTGGTTGTAGGAATGCTCTAGATGTTCTTGGTGTTGTTTGTGGTTGAGGTGGTAAAGCATACTGACCTGTTGTTGGTTGTAGGAATGCTCTAGATGTTCTTGGTGTTGTTTGTGGTTGAGGTGGTAAAGTATACTGACCTGTTGGTGGTTGTAGGAATGCTCTAGATGTTCTTGGTGTTGTTTGTGGTTGAGGTGGTAAAGTATACTGACCTGTTGTTGGTTGTAGGAATGCTCTAGATGTTCTTGGTGTTGTTTGTGGTTGAGGTGGTAATGTATACTGACCTGTTGTTGGTTGTAGGAATGCTCTAGATGTTCTTGGTGTTGTCTGTGGTTGAGGTGGTTGTGCCTGTGTTTGTGGCTGAGTAGATGCTGGTATTGTAACTGATGGTGGTTGTGTGGTGGTGGGCAATTGTTGCTGCTGCCCCTGTGGTGGTTGTGGGTCTCCAGGGTATGTTACTGACCCAGCAGTGGCTACAGCGAAGGCTGTCAATGCTGCTGTAGAACTAGATCTATGTAAATAAGAACATTGTAATGAGAATAATGACATCATACTGTGATGTTTAATTGATTATAAATAATATTTCATGTGCAAAATATATTTGCATGACTGCATCATTTCACTAAAGAGGGGAGGTTTTGGCCAGTAAAACTAGTTCAACCCTATCACTTTGTAAGTGGCTGTGCCAAGCCAGGAAAGCAAGCACTTATGTATATGTGGGGTATTGATTTTGCCTCTTTTTCTAAGATTATTTTCATTAGATTTTGAACTGTTCCGACAGTGTGGTCATTTTTGTTTTTTATTTTATAAATTCCTTGCCAAGACATCAATTTGTAACTTACAGGTGAAAATAAGGCAAAGTTTAGTGTGGCAAAAAGATATGAGTACATTTGTGTGTTGAATTCCAATCCAGCATATTTTGACAATACTTAAGCATTTAACTTGACCTTTTTCATAAAAATCTATCTTCATAATTATTTTTTTAAGATATGCTTGTCCTATGAAATACCTGTATACATAGGCTTGAATTAAATGTATAGCATGTCATCAAGCAATAATATTGTGCATGCTTAAAACCAGTTTACAATACGGTTGTGCATTCACATTTCTCATAGCTTGTTTGCAAATAAAAGTCATTGAAAAATTATGAGGTTTTTTTCTTGTTAAAGTAGGGTAAAGATAAAATTGTCTATAGTATGAAAGATAGCAAACTGTTTGCACTGCACAAGTGAGCTTTATCAGCAAATAAAAGGATTACATATGAATGCATGCTCATATACATATGAAAAATGGGAATCTTTTACATGTGACATCAAAGGATGTTACAGCCCATAGTAGACATATTATTCCATCAGCACAAATTATTAGGAAAGAACCTGTCCTTGTTCTGCTTCTTTTAAACTGTGCTAAGATGAGAAGCAACAAGTATCACTTGTTTACATTTCGCTTTGATTTTGACCAGGTGCCATAGTTATATTCCTTATGAGCTTGAGCTTAATATGAAATTTCAAACTCAAACACTGAATACTTGTATTTTGATTGAACAAAACCAAGACTTGATGGTTTTTACCCATGAAGACATGGTTTGAACCCAGATCTGTTGCCCTTGTCAGGTGAGCTAAGATTACAATACAGAGGCAGATCAAAGAAAGATGCCAAGATGTCACGTTATCGGCAGAAATAAAGAGTACAGCTCAACTGTAGGCTAGGGGTCGTTTCATGGATATGAGTTTTATTGTTGAAGACTGTGAAATGCTGTTCTTATACTTGTATTTATGTCTTAGTGTAATGTTGAATAGCCTCTTATGTCCATTTACATCCATATCTTTTCTTACTAATAAAGAATGTTCAACTTACGTTAATTTTATATAATATAACAATGGCACAATTACCTTCGTTGGGATCTACGAGACGATGTAACAACAGCACCAGATTTAGCCTGTGGTGGAGAACCTTCTATTTGACTTATAATGCTGCTACGTGGGGTACTAACACTTATAATGCTACTTCTAGGTGTACTATGGCTACCTATAGACTCTGCCTCGGCACTACCTCTCTTACCAGGAACTGTAAATAATCCCAATGGTTAGCAAAACAGTTTTTTTTTATAGCATGAAGCTAAAATTCCTCGCATATATTTCTAACTCAAATACAATGTTAAACAGATTTTCACAAAGTCCAATAAATTATGCCATACTCTGTAAAGATTTATTTCAAATGGCAAAGGTTTTGTTTGGTCTTGTATGTGAAAGTAAGGCATGTTACAAAATTTGGATACTTAATAATACAGTGGAACCTGTCTAAACAGAACCTCTCTGAGACCAACTTTTGTGTTCACAATTGACAGGTGTTCAGTTTATACAGGCTAAATTAACTAAGATTTCCCCTCATTGGAACTTTGTTTAAAGTTCGGCTTAAACAGCATTCCGCTTAATCCAGAGTTTGATTTAAACCAGATTTCACCGTATTTAAAAAAAATAATCTATTACTGGTGTTTTAATATACCAGGTATGAGGATTTTATAGATTCACAAAACCACAAATACAACAACAAAAAAAAGAAGTTAAAATACCTAATAGAATTGTCTTGGAATCTTGTTGATGTTCACAAACTGCAGAAGATAAGGTTATTCACAGAATAAGATTCCTAGGACATTAATGCAATAAATCTGACTTGATCATTCATCAATAATTGCATGATAGTAGAAAATCATACTTTTTACTCCAATGTACACATGAAAACAGTACCTATCAAAATCTATTCTAGCAATATAAGTTTAGGCCTCATCCCCTCTTTGTATCATTTTAAAAGCTTAAACTTGTCGATCAACCTTGTTGCTAAAGGAAGCCAAAGTCCAAGAAATTATTTATGTTTATGTTCTCTCAGATAGAACAAATTTGTTATACTCTTTAAATCTACATCTTTCTAAATAAAAAAGCTATATGTTTAACCATGCCACATTTTCACTCCTGTCCCAAGCCAGGACTTGAATTTCTAATGCCATATGTCAAGGTCTTTTTTGTGTTCAATGATTTGAGGTGATAGGTGGCTGTTTTTTGTTTTGTTGATATTAATGGTGGAATTGTTGACTATCAATGTATAAAAATTTCTTTCAATATTGTAGAAGAATATCACTACAATACAAGATAAATATACTTACATGGCCTTTTGATATGTGACATTATGTTTGGTGATGACATACTGTACATGATTGGTGATGGGGCTCTGTGAATTTTTGGACTAGAAATTGGTGATTTAATGGGTGACAATCTAGGTGGGGTTGAAGGTTGACGATCTCGAACTGCTGGTGAAAGATCTCTTCTGGTTGGTGACGACTGTCGTCTGAGTGGTGAGAGATCTCTCTTGGTTGGTGAAGACGGTCTTTTGCTTGATGGTGAAAGATCTCTTTTGGTTGGTGATGATGGTCTTCGATTTGGAGATGGGGCTCTCCTCAATGGAGAAGTTGCCCTAGTAGTTGGCGAAGGAATTCTAATTGGTGATGACACAGGATGTGGTTTTACGATGCGTATCGGACTACTGGGCGATAATGTTGGTGACAATGCTAATGCATCCAACATATGTGAATCTGTACTAAAATATGGTAGTCTGCTAGGTGATAATGGTCTACGATCACGAGGACTTAAACTTCTTGGAATGCCATTTGTTTGTCCTCGAATATGAAATCTAGGACTCACTCTTGGTGATGGGAAAGGACTTACTCGTGGAGTCCCGGGAGTCAATGTGTCAGAGCTTGCCGCTGAGCTAATAGTTGTAGAACTCTGATCACGAGCAGTGTGAAATGTATCTGTCGACTCCGATCCAGACATAAAAATTTGAGATTCGTGTAAAAAATCCTTCTCTTCATCACTAGAATATTCACAAGTTTCACCTATCTCTCTCGATTCTAATGATAATTTTAGAGAGCTTGAATCCCCCATTTGTATTGATGGTACACAAGAATCATGATCATGATCAGTCAGTGTTTCTGTTGATGCTATTGGAGCAAGTTTTTGCTTTGGAGGAGCTAAATAACTCTGTAATTCATTTCCAGTTTCATCACTATCAATTGAATCTCGACTATCTACAGAAATTAAAAAAAAACGTTTAGCAATAAGAAATCATACTACAGAATATTAACTACAGGTATTTGTAAGATTATTTCACGCTACGGGTATTTGTAAGATTATTTCATGCTACGGGTATTTGTAAGATTATTTCATGCTACGGGTATTTGTAAGATTATTTCACACTACAGGTATTTGTAAGATTATTTCACACTACAGGTATTTGTAAGATTATTTCACGCTACGGGTATTTGTAAGATTATTTCACACTACAGGTATTTGTAAGATTATTTCACACTACAGGTATTTGTAAGATTATTTCACACTACAGGTATTTGTAAGATTATTTCACACTACGGGTATTTGTAAGATTATTTCACACTACAGGTATTTGTAAGATTATTTCACACTACAGGTATTTGTAAGATTATTTCACGCTACGGGTATTTGTAAGATTATTTCACACTACGGGTATTTGTAAGATTATTTCACACTACAGGTATTTGTATGATTATTTCACACTACGGGTATTTGTAAGATTATTTCACACTACAGGTATTTGTAAGATTATTTCACACTACAGGTATTTGTAAGATTATTTCACACTACAGGTATTTGTAAGATTATTTCACACTACAGGTATTTGTAAGATTATTTCACGCTACGGGTATTTGTAAGATTATTTCACACTACGGGTATTTGTAAGATTATTTCACACTACGGGTATTTGTAAGATTATTTCACACTACAGGTATTTGTAAGATTATTTCACACTACAGGTATTTGTAAGATTATTTCACACTACAGGTATTTGTAAGATTATTTCACACTACAGGTATTTGTAAGATTATTTCACTAGTATGTAATTATCTTATTGATAACCTTGCATCTGAGAATTACATTTTACTTATTAAATGACATTGGAATGGCAAAGCTGTCCAGATGTAGCTTTTATGGCTCAACTACAGGCTAGAGGCGGTTTCACACTCATATTAGGCAATGAGTTGTTCTCATTGATGAAGACCCTACTGTGACTGTGAAATGTAGAACAGCAATAAAAGTGTTGTTCTTTTACTTTAATTTGTGTCTAAGTGTAATGTTGGATAGCCTCTCATGTGCATTTACATCCATATCCTTTCTTCCTAATACACTGGCTTATTGCCCTAATGTGATCTATCTTCTATAAAGACTTGCATCTCATTGCCAAGGTATAGATATGAGTCATGTTCAAAGCAGGTGTGCAAGGTAAGTAAGTTTACTAGTACATACATGTATATGCAATTTCCCCCAGTTTTTTTCTCAATCAATGGTGCAGCATGTTTCAACAATGAATGTTTTAATATTCTAATGAAACAGTAAATATTTTATGCAAATTAAGTTTTGATTATCTCTCTTAGACTATTTTTGGCAGACATGAATTAATTTTGATTTTTGTGTGTGACAATAATGACTTTGATGTTGCACATAATAAATGAGGCAGCTAGTTCCCTAAAATATACATTTAAATGTCCCTAGCTTTAGACCTTTGTTTAAAAAGTCAGTGAGATAGAGTTACAAAGAACAATGATAAAGTCTTGTTAAACAATCCAATATTAGCTGAAAAAGGTTGTAAATTTCTGGAAATTATTCATTGACAGTTTGCATTTGGACTGTGAAATATTTAGGTGGATACCTGTGTGCTAGTGGACTATTAGTCCCAGGGGGTATCATCCACCCAGAAGTCTGCGTTTCAGCACTGACATGGTTTATTAGATATATTCATTATTGAAATTTACAGTTCCTAAATATCTAATTTTTATTAAAACTAAAGTTATCTTCCTTCAGGCAAAGTCATGATCATAACCAATTTTGGCTATCCTGTTTAGATCCTTTGGTATTGTTGATCCCAAAGATTTAAATTTGTTGGCTTTCCAATCTTCTGACTATGAAGGTTATTCCAGAAATGTGTTGTGCACATAAATAAAATATCTAAGTTGTTATTAATTTTGACAGGTCATATAGGGGTTAAAACAAAACCATGATGAAAATTTAGAGTATTTCAGTAAATAGTCACATTTGTTTCTTAACTTTCAGTGATTGAGTAAGAAACAAAATCTGACATTTTTAATATCTCAAATGAAAGAAGCATTAGATCGTGTTGGGTAACAACTTGAATAAAAGCAGCTGTTATGATACACTGTGCTTCCTCTAAGCATAGCCTATCATAACAGCTGAATTTAATCAGTTTGGCTGGGTAAGGATCAATTCTCTCTCTTTGGTTTTGTGAGCCCTTAGATGTCAATGCTTTCCCGGCCTAATGCCATTTTACCAGTGTTATATAGAAATAATGAAACAAATAATATTTTTTTTTACATTTTTGGAATGTAACAGATCCTAACACAGGTGGTCGTTCAATTGGTCGTTTCTCTGTTGACACTTCATGTTTCATATCACCAGTACTGATTCTGCGTGGTTTATCTACGTGAGGCTTCAGCAACAGCTTGGTGTCGGTGGGAGGATGTTCAGTAAATTGTTGTGGTGGACTGGTACTATAGATATCAGTTTCTGAAGCTGATCTGTAATAATATTACATAAGTTATACTTACATGGCAGTATACTCCATATTTACAGTTAAACCTGCTTAAGTGACCTATTAAGCAATCACTTGTACTATGTGACCTTAATATTAATTTCAGGAGCAGTCGTGGACGTGATTGTATTGTAGTTGGATATACAACTACCTATGCAATCAATGCCTATCACCACTAAGGTTGCGAGTTCAAATCTAATTCAAGGCAAGGTGTTCACAGTCTGTGGTTTTTTTCTGTGTACTCCGGCTTCCTCAATCAATAAAATTGACTGCCACAATATAATTGAAATATTGATGAAAGCAGAATTAAACACCATACCCCCCCCCCCCCCCCCCTCAACCCTATAGTGACCACCTCTAATAAGCAATAACTTGCACTATGCGACCTTAATTTTAATTTTCCATCACAGTTCATTTCATATTAATTACCTGTCTTATGTAACCCTATTTCATTGTTTATTTGGAAGCTCACATATGACATGATTCACTGTATTTTAAAATTCACATTAAGAAAAAAAGTCTTGTGTTAAAACTAGAGATTAATCTGTTGTTTTTTTTCAATCAATTTCCACAATTTTTTTGGTTTCAAATGAAACACAAAATGGTTTATTCAGGACAGCGCTTACGACAAATTATGTGTACGTATATACGATATCCTATTTTTGTTCAATCCTTTTTTTTTTTTGGATAAAAAAAAATATTATTAAAATTAAAATACGATATAACTGAAATATTGTTGAAAGTGGTGTCAAACACCACAACTCTCTCTCTCTCTCTCTTATCAAATTATTAGTGTAATATACAAAATCTTCAAATGTAGCTGGAATAGGAGTTATTGGGGTCATATTCCTTCTGACTTATGTAAAATGGCTAGAATTTTCCCCATGATGGCATAAATTATTGTGTAGCATAGTGTGTACTAATGGTTCATGACATTATTTTTATGAACATAATACAAAATATCAAATATTTGATCATTGATTTCTAGATTTGTCTTTTAACTTTAATTACACAAACTAATATTTTAAATTTTGTTGCAATTTTTCAGCTATATCATGGCGAGAACAAGTTAATTTTCAATGAAATAATGATGAGGTTCCCTTTGAACTAGACCAACATGCTTAGCTGGATTTTAATAGTGCTAGCTCACTGAAACAACAGTCCGCGGATGTCGCTCCACTTGGATACATTATCTGGATTCCTAGCCAGCCAGTCTTTGCTCTTTCTTGTTAATGCTGCGCGTTTAGCGGAAAAGCGACGAATTCAAATTTTATAGTCTTTGGTTATTTTTTTTATACAAAATTATGAATATGACAAAAAATCGAGATATATATAGAATGACGGTAGTTATATAGGTCGGATCCCACGATATAACTGAAATATTGTTGAAAGTGGCAATAAAAACCATAACTCCTATAAAGGTAGAGAACTATTGTGCTAATGCATGTTGAGAACTTCAAAATTGAGGCTATTCTTTTTATCAGTCACATCATAATGTGTTTGACTTAAAAATGACAAATAATTTTCAGTATCAGAATTAGTTCGTTGATACTTACAATATCACTTGTTGAGATTAAAGAAAAAAACGTTGATTTGATTTGCGAGATTGGATTTCTCAGAGCAATATCACATTGAAGCCTAAGCTGAGATGTGAGATGCAATGAGAAGTCCATTTCAAGCAAAACATATCAATGATACTATGTTTAGCAACAAAACATATCAATGATACTATGTTTAACAACAAAACATATCAATGATACTATGTTTATCAACAAAACATATCAATGATACTATGTTTATCAACAAAACATATCAATGATACTATGTTTAACTGATACTATGTTTAACAACAAACATATCAATGATACTATGTTTAACAACAAAACATATCAATGATACTATGTTTATCAACAAAACATATCAATGATACTATGTTTAACAACAAAACATATCAATGATACTATGTTTAACAACAAAATATATCAATGATACTATGTTTAACAACAAAACATATCAATGATACTATGTTTAAAAACAAAACATATCAATGATACTATGTTTAACAACAAAACATATCAATGATACTATGTTTAACAACAAAACATATCAATGATACTATGTTTATCAACAAAACATATCAATGATACTATGCTTAACAACAAAACATATCAATGATACTATGTTTAACAACAAAACATATCAATGATACTATGTTTAACAACAAAACATATCAATGATACTATGTTTATCAACAAAACATATCAATGATACTATGCTTAACAACAAAACATATCAATGATACTATGCTTAACAACAAAACATATCAATGATACTATGTTTAACAACAAAACATATCAATGATACTATGTTTAACAACAAAACATATCAATGATACTATGTTTATCAACAAAACATATCAATGATACTATGTTTAACAACAAAACATATCAATGATACTATGTTTAACAACAAAACATATCAATGATACTATGTTTAACAACAAAACATATCAATGATACTATGTTTATCAACAAAACATATCAATGATACTATGTTTAACAACAAAACATATCAATGATACTATGTTTAACAACAAAACATATCAATGATACTATGTTTAACAACAAAACATATCAATGATACTATGTTTAACAACAAAACATATCAATGATACTATGTTTAACAACAAAACATATCAATGATACTATGTTTATCAACAAAACATATCAATGATACTATGTTTATCAACAAAACATATCAATGATACTATGTTTAACAACAAAACATATCAATGATACTATGTTTAACAACAAAAAATATCAATGATACTATGTTTAACAACAAAACATATCAATGATACTATGTTTAACAACAAAACATATCAATGATACTATGCTTATCAACAAAACATATCAATGATACTATGCTTAACAACAAAACATATCAATGATACTATGTTTAACAACAAAACATATCAATGATACTATGTTTAACAACAAAACATATCAATGATACTATGTTTAACAACAAAACATATCAATGATACTATGTTTAACAACAAAACATATCAATGATACTATGTTTAACAACAAAACATATCAATGATACTATGTTTAACAACAAAACATATCAATGATACTATGTTTAACAACAAAACATATCAATGATACTATGTTTAACAACAAAACATATCAATGATACTATGTTTATCAACAAAACATATCAATGATACTATGTTTAACAACAAAACATATCAATGATACTATGTTTATCAACAAAACATATCAATGATACTATGTTTATCAACAAAACATATCAATGATACTATGTTTAACAACAAAACATATCAATGATACTATGTTTAACAACAAAACGTATCAATGATACTATGTTTAACAACAAAACATATCAATGATACTATGTTTAACAACAAAACATATCAATGATACTATGTTTAACAACAAAACATATCAATGATACTATGTTTAACAACAAAACATATCAATGATACTATGTTTAACAACAAAACATATCAATGATACTATGTTTAACAACAAAACATATCAATGATACTATGTTTATCAACAAAACATATCAATGATACTATGTTTAACAACAAAACATATCAATGATACTATGTTTATCAACAAAACATATCAATGATACTATGTTTATCAACAAAACATATCAATGATACTATGTTTAACAACAAAACATATCAATGATACTATGTTTAACAACAAAACGTATCAATGATACTATGTTTAACAACAAAACATATCAATGATACTATGTTTAACAACAAAACATATCAATGATACTATGTTTATCAACAAAACATATCAATGATACTATGTTTAACAACAAAACATATCAATGATACTATGTTTAACAACAAAACATATCAATGATACTATGTTTAACAACAAAACATATCAATGATACTATGTTTATCAAGGATTTAATAATGTGATGTCAGTGACGTCATTATAACATCACATTAAAAAACAGAGATATTATGTGAATTTTGTGCTAGTTGCTTGATAATAGATATCATTACATGCAAAGATCAAACGGAAAATATACAAATCATTGATAAATGCAGTTATACTTAAGTTACTTCTCGAGTCATTTATAAACTTACTGGCAAGAAGACAGACTAGAATCCAAGGTTTGTTCAGGATTCTTGTAAACCCGTTTAAGGGCTTCCAGCACCACTTTTCCAGAGGAGAACACACGATACGTCAGCAGGAATGTGTTCAGGAAGTCGATGCTTAGAAACCTGAGATCAGTGAGACGATCCAGTAGGCGGTCTACACTGGCATGACGGATCTAAAAATAGAAGCAATAAATATTAGGATTATAGCTAATAAAGCTATAACAGAGGGAGGTAAAATTGTTACGTTATGAAATGGTTGTTGGAAAATAAAAAATAAAAAAAGAGTCAATTATGCATTAAATAAAACATAAACAGGAAAATACAGTTGGTTAATGTATTTAATTATATGAAATGATATTGTATATTTTTGTATTAATGTATTTAATTATATGAAATGATATTGTATATTTTTGTATTTTGTAATGTGTATTCAAGGAGTTGACAATTACTCATTTGTATTTTCCCTTGGCAAATGAGTTGTATTAAACTAATTATAGCATTAAAAAAAAAATGTAATTGTCTTATTCCAATGAAAATAAAACATTTATAGGTGACAAACAAGTGCATAAACTGACATATGACCCTATGCACCATGATCTATTTTTTATATAATAATCAACAGACCAATGACATCGTACTTCAATATGACAGATATCACATATGGAACAAACGATGTACATACATTAAGTATAATATTGTCAAATATCATCTGCTGGACAGAATATGAAGCTTTGCAGGACCCTTGTCTACTTCTTACTCTGATATTAAAACTTAACATCCCAGTCCAAAGCTAATATCTTACATGAAACTTTGCAGGTACATTTGCTAGTGCTCACTCAGACATTAAATTTCACATTCCAGTTCTCAATTAATATCTGACATGAAGCTTAGTGAATACATTTCCTAGAGCTCACTCTGAGATGAAACGTTGGTCATACATTCACTAGTGCCCACTCTGACATCAAAGTTTCACATTCAAGGTCCTAGTTAATATCTGAGATGAAACGTTGGTCATACATTCACTAGTGCCCACTCTGACATCAAAGTTTCACAATCAAGGTCCTAGTTAATATCTGAGATGAAACGTTGGTCATACATTCACTAGTGCCCACTCTGACATCAAAGTTTCACATTCAAGGTCCTAGTTAATATCTGAGATGAAACTTTGGTCATACATTCACTAGTGCCCACTCGGGACATTAAATTTCACATTTGAGTTCCTAGCTAATATCTGACATGAAACTTTGTGGGTACATTTGCTTGAGCTCATTCGAACATCAAAGTTTCATATTCCAGTTCCTAGTTATATCTGAAATGAAACTTTGGTCATACATTCACCAGTGCCCACTCTGACATCAAAGTTTCACATTCCAGCTCCTAGCTAGTTTCTGACATCAAACTTCGCAGGGACATTTGCTAGATAAATATACATAGTTTGACTTACTTGAGGCACTTTACAAGAATTTAATGTTCTGCTAAACTTGATATCAACATCATCCTTAAACAGCTTGGGATCAGACCTGAAAATAAATAAGTCAACTTTTATCTGAGGAAATCATACAGGATTGTTACAGCTTTTACATATATTTATCTTGTAAATAATCCACAAAAACATTGATTAAAAAAAAAAGCATATAGAATTCAAAGAAGCACAAGTCTCGAGCTCATTGAAATTTTGCCACTGATTTCCAATAAAAATATAATAATCAAGGGACATAACTCAGAATCAATAATCAAAATCCTCTCCAGTTAATTTTTAAAAATAAATCATGAATAATTTTTTTTTAATGTTATTTCTTTTAACCAATTTAAAATATTAACTTAAAAATAGAAATAAAGAACTCGAAATTATTCCTAAGAAACCATTAAATAGAACATTTTTGTGTAATCAAGGGACATTACTCTGGAAAACAAAAGTAACCAACACCCTAAATCATGCTCGAGATAAAAATTATAAAATCAAGCACTGATGAATTTATGAAACTAATGGTACAGTTTCATTTCGTCATAAAAGTTAAAAAATTATTAATCATGACAGAAATTAGAGGAAGCCATTGATGACAACACAGCATTTTTAATCTTGACCTTAAAATTGATACTCATCTATACACAATGAATAAAAATATAGATATATTACGTAATTGTGTTTTTTAAGACAAGAAAGATGATGACCTACAAAAAATTCTATAACAAAATACATGTATGAATACTACATGCTTGTTTAATTACAAAGATTGAAGGTTTATTTTTTATTAATAATTATGCTAAGTCTAACAGGAAATTGTAAAGTTCCAGTGCTTCTGTCTGATAATTGTCCTAAAACTGTGTCAGTGAAAAAATAAAATAAAACAAAGAGCAAGCAAGATACGGAATTAAATACAGTGTATATACTATACGTTTAAAATACGGAATTAAATATACGTCTAAAATACGGAATTAAATATAATAGAGATTAAAATACGGAATTAAATATAATATACGTCTAAAAGACGGAATTAAATATAATATACGTCTAAAAGACGGAATTAAATATAATATACGTCTAAAAGCAAAACAAATACAGAATCATAGTATGGAATAGTAGTATTCTCAAAACAGGGTTTTTGATTACATAAGACATTGTGATGTCATGTATCAGTCTGTTCTTGGAAATCTGCTGACGGATGTTGTTAAAGACTCCCCAAGTGCAGATAATTAACCACAAACTTTTCAATAATTTCAAAGATAGATTGCCATTACAAGTTGCTGCTGATTAATATTCATTTCTGTAGTTGAATTCTTCAGCAACTGGTAATACAAGTCTAAAAAAAAATCCAGTGCTATTTCTATATACCAGGTAACTATATAAACTGGCTTTAAATGACCGACCTGTAGTATTATTTCTGGTGTAGCACAAAAATCAACAATCCCTTTTAACAAATATCCTAAAATCTGCTATTTTAATTTTTATTTCTTAAATTAACAGTGTCAGGGATAAGTTTGCACTTCTGATGGAGTGTACATTCTGTTGCCTTATTTTTAATATTTGACTTTCAAAGTTTTGTTAATATATATTTTTACTGTTCCTAAATGACGTAATTATTATTAAAATTAAGGTTCTCCTCCCTCAGGCATAGGTGACCGTGGCTGATTTTGGCTATCCTGTTTGGGCCCTTTGGTTTCCTTGCTCAAGAGGACATTTAAATTATTTGGCTTTGAGCGTACCTGATGAAGGTTATACCAGAAATGTGTCGTATGCATTAAATTTGATATTTACATTTTTATTTGTTCATTTTATTTTTAGTTAACAACTTTGGAAACTAATTTCTAATAATAGAAACAAAACTATACTCAATTACAAAACTCCTATTAATATATAATACCTATGATGACAAATTTAACTAATCTATACTTGGTGCAAAAAAACAAAAATCATAAACCTCTACCAATAATCAAAATTTTGTGTGCTCATTGGTCAATTAGTGAATATTGTGGTGTTGCTTGTTTTCCAAAATTCAAAGTGTGGATTACATCAGGGGTCCGTTGTTGAACTTGTGATTAACCTAACCATATAATTATTCTAGTAAGTAACAGACTTAGATAATCCTGCTTTACCCTGGTCCCCTTAAAATTCATTTACATGGTCAAAGTTTTCCTTCAAATTCACTTCAAACTTTTCCTGTGGACCATTTCAAACACAAATTAGATGGTCTAAACACATCACCATACACGTTTCATGCCAATCATGGGTCCATCAAATATTAACGGTGGACAGGCATTTAGACTGTCAAATTAGTCTGTGAAACGCGTGCACATGTCAAGCTTGAAGTGAATTTGAAGTAAAATTTTGATCCTGAAAAATACATGTAGTCTCCTACTTTAGAAACATAGCACATCTGAGAGACTTTTACTTAAATACAATAGATTTATAATCCTGCTTTAGTTTATCAGAGTATTCTACTTCAGTGGAAGAGATCAAGTTACCGGTAAGCCAAATTTAGCTGTCATGGAACATCCTAAGTAGTCACAATACTTTAGATCAAATAAACGTTTACACAGTAACAAGGACCCATATAAACCTAATTTAGCTCATCTCCGTTTCTACTTTAGCAACAGAGTTTCAAATAATTCTGGTAAAGCACACCTGGGTCTTCTGTCACAGAGACTCAGATAAGACTGGTTTAGCTCACCTTGCTCTTTAGTCAAAGTCTTAGATAAACCTGGTTTAGCACATCTGGATCTTCAGTCACAGAGACTCAAAAGTTTGTCCTAGATCACCAATGTTTTCAATCAAAGTCATAGATAAACCTGGTTGAGCACACCTGGGTCTTTAGTCACAGAGACTTAAAAAGCTTTGCTTAGCTCACCAATGTCTTCAGTCAAAGTCTTAGATAAACCTGGTTTAGCACATCTGGATCTTCAGTCACAGAGATTCAAAAGTTTGTCCTAGATCACCAATGCTTTCAGTCAAAGTCATAGATAAACCTGGTTTAGTGCACCTGAGTCTTCAGTCACAGAGACTCAGATAAACCTGGTTTAGCTCACCTTGGTCTTCAGTCACAGAGACTCAAAAAGCTTTGCTTAGCTCACCAATGTCTTTAGTAAAAGTCTTAGATAAACCTGGTTTAGCACATCTGGATCTTCAGTCATAGAGACTCAGATAAACCTGGTTTAACTGACAAGGTTCTTCAGTCATAAGGACTCAGATACAACTGGCTTAGCCCAACAGGGTCTTCAGTCACAGAGACTCAAAAAGCTTTGCTCTGAATAAAGAGAACATCAATTTCTGTCAACTTTTGGTTGAACGTCCTGGTGGATTACATCTTTTTGTACAATACTTGAATTCAAAGCACCAGATTTCTCCATTTAACCCCAGGTCAAGGTGAGTCACGACGTCAGGGAATAATAAAGTTGTGATTATGCAGTTGTCAATTTCCAAAGGAAAATTTAATAGTTTTCATGTTAGAAAATGAAGGACTCCACCACTGTAACAGTAAATTCTTCTACTTCTACAAAACACTGACCACCATCAACAAATTGAAGATTATGTCAGAGGTTGCAAATGACAATTGACAAAGGTTAAAAAACTATTGACAGGGGTTTCAAAGTTTTTTATAATAGGAGGTACTTCTTAAATTTTAGGAGGTACCTAAAAAATTAGGCTGAGGGCAGTAAGGGGTCCAGGGGGCAGAAGCTCCTGAAATCTAGCATTTTGTGGACCAAAAATGTACTTCAGAGACTGCAAAACATTAAGTGTTTTTGAAAGAAAAATCCCATTAACTTTAGAGTTCAGATTTCACCAAGAGTGAAGACCATGCATAATGCCTGGATCTCTGTGAACAACCGCGGTAGGGCCCCGTCAAAATATGTAAATAAATTAGCCATAGGTTTTTATTTTTTTATACCGGAAGTTAAACAATATGGACGGAGTTAAGCAACAAGACAGTACGCCCCAGAATGATTCGACCCTGGGTTTTAAATGGATAAAAAAAATCACACAAAATATTGTGTAGTCATATATTCATAATACATAATGATCATACTTATATTACTGAAGATTACACTAAATTGTGTTTGAACATAATTTGTAATCGGTCATTTTTTTATTTTGAAATGATGTCAGCTTTGTTCCGGTCCGAGTTTTACACAAGGATGAAAAGATATTGGGGCGAAAACATATCTATTTACCGCATGCGCAAACTGCTATTTACGATTCTAAGGTAAAGTTATTTTTAAAACAGGGAATATCCCATCAACTTGGTCGTGACGCAGTTGTTCGATTTGAATGCGAGAATTCAGCAATTGACGTGATCATTAATTTTTTATGAAAAATATTCCATAAGCCTATCGACCATCGTACTTGTGGTTTTGACCACCGCTAATTTTGGGGGGTTCAGTAATTTCTGCCGGTACTATACACGATCTCAGGCGGGTAAAAGTACCGGGTACCGGTCCACTTTGAAACCACTGTATTGACATGTTTCATAACTGAGTATGTAATAGAGGAGACAACAGCCTTGAATGTTTCAACCAAACGACTCATAATAATTTCATCTATGAAAAAAACAAGGACAAAAGACAAAAAAAAGTAATGGGAAAGGGTCATATAGGTTAACCGGGTGAGCTAGAAATACACAATTCTTCACATATCTTATCTTAACTAATGAGTTAATGCAAAGAGTTGATCTTTCATGATTCAAATTTTAAACTAAATCTATTTGTGCGAGTGAGAGATGTCTGATGACACACTGGAATTTTGATCAAATAAAGAACTCACCAGATTTGAGCATCATGGATATATCTGTAAAGGTCGGAGTTCAAAATATTTATCAAAAGCTACAAGCAAGGACTAATTATATTGTATAATAAGAAATTTCTAATACACTTTGTCTTCAAAAATTTACAGGAAACAGGTACCAAAATGGCTGACCTGTGACCTTGATAAATCATAACTTTAGTGTATATAAGACTCAGATCGACTTTCAGCCTCTAATTGACGTCCAATCCTCAAATCCATGTCCAATTTCTACATAACAGACATCTGTACTTCAGATCTATGTCCTCTTTTCAAATTCTCAAATCGGTATCCAATTCTCAAATCTATGGCAGTTTCTCACTTTTTCAAATTTACGTCCAATGACGTCACTGAGGTATGACCTAACACTAACCAATAAATCGGCCATAGGTCTGATAATTTCTAAAGGTGATTTGAAAATATTCCTAAATTGGACAGTGATTTAAGATAATGATGTCAGTGGATGCCGATTTGAGGAGTGGACGCCGATTTGAGACAGGATGCTGATCCGAGTCTATCATATATACTAGAGAGAGGGGGTGTGTTTCAATACTAATTTCCTTTGTTCACCTTTCAGATTGTACATATCACAACAACAAAAAAATGATCATCATGCAAAAGTTATTATCTGTGAAATGTACAGTCTGATGGTATATTAGATAGTTATGTAAATTAAATGTACAGTCTGATGGTATATTAGATAGTTATGTAAATTAAATGGTACAGTCTGATGGTATATTAGATAGTTATGTAAATTAAATGGTACAGTCTGATGGTATATTAGATAGTTATGTAAATTAAATGGTACAGTCTGATGGTATATTAGATAGTTATGTAAATTAAATGGTACAGTCTGATGGTATATTAGATAGTTATGTAAATTAAATGGTACAGTCTGATGGTATATTAGATAGTTATGTAAATTAAATGGTACAGTCTGATGGTATATTAGATAGTTATGTAAATTAAATGGTACAGTCTGATGGTATATTAGATAGTTATGTAAATTAAATGGTACAGTCTGATGGTATATTAGATAGTTATGTAAATTAAATGGTACAGTCTGATGGTATATTAGATAGTTATGTAAATTAAATGGTACAGTCTGATGGTATATTAGATAGTTATGTAAATTAAATGTACAGACTGATGGTATATTAGATAGTTATGTAAATTAAATGGTACAGTCTGATGGTATATTAGATAGTTATGTAAATTAAATGGTACAGTCTGATGGTATATTAGATAGTTATGTAAATTAAATGGTACAGTCTGATGGTATATTAGATAGTTATGTAAATTAAATGGTAGTCTGATGGTATATTAGATAATTATGTAAATTAAATGGTACAGTCTGATGGTATATTAGATAGTTATGTAAATTAAATGGTACAGTCTGATGGTATATTAGATAGTTATGTAAATTAAATGGTACAGTCTGATGGTATATTAGATAGTTATGTAAATTAAATGGTACAGTCTGATGGTATATTAGATAGTTATGTAAATTAAATGGTACAGTCTGATGGTATATTAGATAGTTATGTAAATTAAATGTACAGTCTGATGGTATATTAGATAGTTATGTAAATTAAATGGTACAGTCTGATGGTATATTAGATAGTTATGTAAATTAAATGGTACAGTCTGATGGTATATTAGATAGTTATGTAAATTAAATGGTACAGTCTGATGGTATATTAGATAGTTATGTAAATTAAATGGTACAGTCTGATGGTATATTAGATAGTTATGTAAATTAAATGGTACAGTCTGATGGTTTATTAGATAGTTATGTAAATTAAATGGTACAGTCTGATGGTATATTAGATAGTTATGTAAATTAAATGGTACAGTCTGATGGTATATTAGATAGTTATGTAAATTAAATGGTACAGTCTGATGGTATATTAGATAGTTATGTAAATTAAATGGTACAGTCTGATGGTATATTAGATAGTTATGTAAATTAAATGGTACAGTCTGATGGTATATTAGATAGTTATGTAAATTAAATGGTACAGTCTGATGGTATATTAGATAGTTATGTAAATTAAATGGTACAGTCTGGTGGTATATTAGATAGTTATGTAAATTAAATGGTACAGTCTGATGGTATATTTAGATAGTTATGTAAATTAAATGGTACAGTCTGATGGTATATTTAGATAGTTATGTAAATTAAATGGTACAGTCTGATGGTATATTTAGATAGTTATGTAAATTAAATGGTACAGTCTGATGGTATATTAGATAGTTATGTAAATTATATGGTACAGTCTGATGGTATATTTAGATAGTTATGTAAATTAAATGTACAGTCTGATGGTATATTAGATAGTTATGTAAATTATATGGTACAGTCTGATGGTATATTAGATAGTTATGTAAATTATATGGTACAGTCTGATGGTATATTAGATAGTTATGTAAATTAAATGGTACAGTCTGATGGTATATTAGATAGTTATGTAAATTATATGTACAGTCTGATGGTATATTAGATAGTTATGTAAATTATATGGTACAGTCTGATGGTATATTAGATAGTTATGTAAATTATATGGTACAGTCTGATGGTATATTAGATAGTTATGTAAATTAAATGGTACAGTCTGATGGTATATTAGATAGTTATGTAAATTAAATGGTACAGTCTGATGGTATATTAGATAGTTATGTAAATTAAATGGTACAGTCTGATGGTATATTAGATAGTTATGTAAATTAAATGGTACAGTCTGATGGTATATTAGATAGTTATGTAAATTAAATGGTACAGTCTGATGGTATATTAGATAGTTATGTAAATTAAATTGTACAGTCTGATGGTATATTTAGATAGTTTTGTAAATTAAATGGTACAGTCTGATGGTATATTAGATAGTTATGTAAATTAAATGGTACAGTCTGATGGTATATTAGATAGTTATGTAAATTAAATGTACAGTCTGATGGTATATTAGATAGTTATGTAAATTAAATGGTACAGTCTGATGGTATATTAGATAGTTATGTAAATTAAATGGTACAGTCTGATGGTATATTAGATAGTTATGTAAATTAAATGGTACAGTCTGATGGTATATTAGATAGTTATGTAAATTAAATGGTACAGTCTGATGGTATATTAGATAGTTATGTAAATTAAATGGTACAGTCTGATGGTATATTAGATAGTTATGTAAATTAAATGGTACAGTCTGATGGTATATTAGATAGTTATGTAAATTAAATGGTACAGTCTGATGGTATATTTAGATAGTTATGTAAATTAAATGGTACAGTCTGATGGTATATTAGATAGTTATGTAAATTATATGGTACAGTCTGATGGTATATTAGATAGTTATGTAAATTAAATGGTACAGTCTGATGGTATATTAGATAGTTATGTAAATTAAATGGTACAGTCTGATGGTATATTAGATAGTTATGTAAATTAAATGGTACAGTCTGATGGTATATTAGATAGTTATGTAAATTAAATGGTACAGTCTGATGGTATATTAGATAGTTATGTAAATTAAATGGTACAGTCTGATGGTATATTAGATAGTTATGTAAATTAAATGATGCAGTCTGATGGTATATTAGATAGTTATGTAAATTAAATGGTACAGTCTGATGGTATATTAATTAGTTATGTAAATTAAATGGTACAGTCTGATGGTATATTAGATAGTTATGTAAATTAAATGGTACAGTCTGATGGTATATTAGATAGTTATGTAAATTAAATGTACAGTCTGATGGTATATTAGATAGTTATGTAAATTAAATGGTACAGTCTGATGGTATATTAGATAGTTATGTAAATTAAATGGTACAGTCTGATGGTATATTAGATAGTTATGTAAATTAAATGGTACAGTCTGATGGTATATTAGATAGTTATGTAAATTAAATGGTACAGTCTGATGGTATATTAGATAGTTATGTAAATTAAATGGTACAGTCTGATGGTTTATTAGATAGTTATGTAAATTAAATGGTACAGTCTGATGGTATATTAGATAGTTATGTAAATTAAATGGTACAGTCTGATGGTATATTAGATAGTTATGTAAATTAAATGGTAGTCTGATGGTATATTAGATAGTTATGTAAATTAAATGGTACAGTCTGATGGTATATTAGATAGTTATGTAAATTAAATGGTACAGTCTGATGGTATATTAGATAGTTATGTAAATTAAATGGTACAGTCTGGTGGTATATTAGATAGTTATGTAAATTAAATGGTACAGTCTGATGGTATATTTAGATAGTTATGTAAATTAAATGGTACAGTCTGATGGTATATTAGATAGTTATGTAAATTAAATGGTACAGTCTGATGGTATATTTAGATAGTTATGTAAATTAAATGGTACAGTCTGATGGTATATTAGATAGTTATGTAAATTAAATGTACAGTCTGATGGTATATTAGATAGTTATGTAAATTATATGGTACAGTCTGATGGTATATTAGATAGTTATGTAAATTATATGGTACAGTCTGATGGTATATTAGATAGTTATGTAAATTATATGTACAGTCTGATGGTATATTAGATAGTTATGTAAATTATATGGTACAGTCTGATGGTATATTAGATAGTTATGTAAATTATATGGTACAGTCTGATGGTATATTAGATAGTTATGTAAATTATATGTACAGTCTGATGGTATATTAGATAGTTATGTAAATTAAATGGTACAGTCTGATGGTATATTAGATAGTTATGTAAATTAAATGGTACAGTCTGATGGTATATTAGATAGTTATGTAAATTAAATGGTACAGTCTGATGGTATATTAGATAGTTATGTAAATTATATGGTACAGTCTGATGGTATATTAGATAGTTATGTAAATTATATGTACAGTCTGATGGTATATTAGATAGTTATGTAAATTAAATGGTACAGTCTGATGGTATATTAGATAGTTATGTAAATTAAATGGTACAGTCTGATGGTATATTAGATAGTTATGTAAATTAAATGGTACAGTCTGATGGTATATTAGATAGTTATGTAAATTATATGGTACAGTCTGATGGTATATTAGATAGTTATGTAAATTATATGTACAGTCTGATGGTATATTAGATAGTTATGTAAATTAAATGGTACAGTCTGATGGTATATTAGATAGTTATGTAAATTAAATGGTACAGTCTGATGGTATATTAGATAGTTATGTAAATTAAATGGTACAGTCTGATGGTATATTAGATAGTTATGTAAATTATATGGTACAGTCTGATGGTATATTAGATAGTTATGTAAATTATATGTACAGTCTGATGGTATATTAGATAGTTATGTAAATTAAATGGTACAGTCTGATGGTATATTAGATAGTTATGTAAATTAAATGGTACAGTCTGATGGTATATTAGATAGTTATGTAAATTAAATGGTACAGTCTGATGGTATATTAGATAGTTATGTAAATTATATGGTACAGTCTGATGGTATATTAGATAGTTATGTAAATTAAATGTACAGTCTGATGGTATATTAGATAGTTATGTAAATTAAATGGTACAGTCTGATGGTATATTAGATAGTTATGTAAATTAAATGGTACAGTCTGATGGTATATTAGATAGTTATGTAAATTAAATGGTACAGTCTGATGGTATATTAGATAGTTATGTAAATTAAATGGTACAGTCTGATGGTATATTAGATAGTTATGTAAATTAAATGGTACAGTCTGATGGTATATTAGATAGTTATGTAAATTAAATGGTACAGTCTGATGGTATATTAGATAGTTATGTAAATTAAATGGTACAGTCTGATGGTATATTAGATAGTTATGTAAATTAAATGGTACAGTCTGATGGTATATTTAGATAGCTATGTAAATTAAATGTACAGTCTGATGGTATATTAGATAGTTATGTAAATTATATGGTACAGTCTGATGGTATATTAGATAGTTATGTAAATTAAATGGTACAGTCTGATGGTATATTAGATAGTTATGTAAATTATATGGTACAGTCTGATGGTATATTAGATAGTTATGTAAATTAAATGTACAGTCTGATGGTATATTAGATAGTTATGTAAATTAAATGGTACAGTCTGATGGTATATTAGATAGTTATGTAAATTAAATGTACAGTCTGATGGTATATTAGATAGTTATGTAAATTAAATGGTACAGTCTGATGGTATATTAGATAGTTATGTAAATTAAATGGTACAGTCTGATGGTATATTAGATAGTTATGTAAATTAAATGGTACAGTCTGATGGTATATTAGATAGTTATGTAAATTAAATGGTACAGTCTGATGGTATATTAGATAGTTATGTAAATTAAATGGTACAGTCTGATGATATATTAGATAGTTATGTAAATTAAATGGTACAGTCTGATGGTATATTAAATAGTTATGTAAATTAAATGGTACAGTCTGATGGTATATTAGATAGTTATGTAAATTAAATGGTACAGTCTGATGGTATATTTAGATAGTTATGTAAATTAAATGGTACAGTCTGATGGTATATTAGATAGTTATGTAAATCAAATGGTACAGTCTGATGGTATATTTAGATAGTTATGTAAATTAAATGGTACAGTCTGATGGTATATTAGATAGTTATGTAAATTATATGGTACAGTCTGATGGTATATTAGATAGTTATGTAAATTATATGGTACAGTCTGATGGTATATTAGATAGTTATGTAAATTAAATGGTACAGTCTGATGGTATATTAAATAGTTATGTAAATTAAATGGTACAGTCTGATGGTATATTAGATAGTTATGTAAATTAAATGGTACAGTCTGATGGTATATTTAGATAGTTATGTAAATTAAATGGTACAGTCTGATGGTATATTAGATAGTTATGTAAATCAAATGGTACAGTCTGATGGTATATTTAGATAGTTATGTAAATTAAATGGTACAGTCTGATGGTATATTAGATAGTTATGTAAATTATATGGTACAGTCTGATGGTATATTTAGATAGTTATGTAAATTAAATGTACAGTCTGATGTTATATTAGATAGTTATGTAAATTAAATGGTACAGTCTGATGGTATATTAGATAGTTATGTAAATTAAATGGTACAGTCTGATGGTATATTAGATAGTTATGTAAATTAAATGGTACAGTCTGATGGTATATAAATTAAATGGTACAGTCTGATGGTATATTAGATAGTTATGTAAATCAAATGGTACAGTCTGATGGTATATTAGATAGTTATGTAAATTAAATGGTACAGTCTGATGGTATATTAGATAGTTATGTAAATTAAATGGTACAGTCTGATGGTATATTAGATAGTTATGTAAATTAAATGGTACAGTCTGATGGTATATTAGATAGTTATGTAAATTATATGGTACAGTCTGATGGTATATTAGATAGTTATGTAAATTAAATGGTACAGTCTGATGGTATATTAGATAGTTATGTAAATTAAATGGTACAGTCTGATGGTATATTAGATAGTTATGTAAATTAAATGGTACAGTCTGATGGTATATTAGATAGTTATGTAAATTAAATGGTACAGTCTGATGGTATATTAGATAGTTATGTAAATTATATGGTACAGTCTGATGGTATATTAGATAGTTATGTAAATTAAATGGTACAGTCTGATGGTATATTAGATAGTTATGTAAATTATATGGTACAGTCTGATGGTATATTAGATAGTTATGTAAATTAAATGGTACAGTCTGATGGTATATTAGATAGTTATGTAAATTAAATGGTACAGTCTGATGGTATATTAGATAGTTATGTAAATTAAATGGTACAGTCTGATGGTATATTAGATAGTTATGTAAATTAAATGGTACAGTCTGATGGTATATTAGATAGTTATGTAAATTAAATGGTACAGTCTGATGGTATATTAGATAGTTATGTAAATTAAATGGTACAGTCTGATGGTATATTAGATAGTTATGTAAATTAAATGGTACAGTCTGATGGTATATTAGATAGTTATGTAAATTATATGGTACAGTCTGATGGTATATTAGATAGTTATGTAAATTAAATGGTACAGTCTGATGGTATATTTAGATAGTTATGTAAATTAAATGGTACAGTCTGATGGTATATTAGATAGTTATGTAAATTATATGGTACAGTCTGATGGTATATTAGATAGTTATGTAAATTATATGGTACAGTCTGATGGTATATTAGATAGTTATGTAAATTAAATGGTACAGTCTGATGGTATATTAGATAGTTATGTAAATTAAATGGTACAGTCTGATGGTATATTAGATAGTTATGTAAATTATATGGTACAGTCTGATGGTATATTAGATAGTTATGTAAATTATATGGTACAGTCTGATGGTATATTAGATAGTTATGTAAATTAAATGGTTTCAGGGAAAAAATAATAGCAGGAAATGCAAAAAAAATAATATGAAAGCATCAACACATTATAAAGTCATAAATATATAAGTATTAATTCTCAGAGCTGTCCAATTAAATAATCATGCAATACAGTTACAAATGACTTGTATACATTACATTTCTTATTAATATGACTACAGGTATATAGATGTATATACAATATCAAGAGGTTTACTCATGGACGACATTTGTACTCACCTGACAGACTGGGACATCATAACTGAAAATGACTCACTCATGGAGGACATTTGTACTCACCTGACAGACTGGGATATCGTAACTAAAGATGACTCACTCATGGAGGACATTTGTACTCATCTGACAGGGACATCGTAACTGAAAAGGACTCACTCATGGAGGACATTTGTACTCACCTGACAGACTGGGACATCGTAAACTGAAAATGACTCACTCATGGAGGACATTTGTACTCACCTGACAGATTGGGACATCGTAAACTGAAAATGACTCACTCATGGAGGACATTTGTACTTACCCGACAGACTGGGACATCGTTAACTGAAAATGACTCACTCATGGAGGACATTTGTACTCACCTGACAGACTGGGCCATTGTAAACTGAAAATGACTCACTCATGAAGGAGATTTGTACTCACCTGACAGACTGGGACATCGTAACTGAAAATGACTCTCATGGAGGACATTTGTATTCACTTGACAGACTGGGGCATTGTTACTGAAGACGACTCACTCATGGAGGACTTCCGTACTCACCTGACAAACTGGGGCATCATTACTGAAGATTAATCACTCATGGTGGACATCTGTACTCACCTGACAGTCTGGGACATCATTACTGAAGACGACTCACTCATAGAGGACACCCGTACTCACCTGACAGACTGGGACATCATTACTGAAGATGATTCACTCATAGAGGACATCTGTACTCACCTGACAGACATGATCACTGTTACTGAAGATTACTCACTCAAAGGACTTCCGTACTCACCTGACAGACTGAGGCATTGCTACTGAAGACGACTCATTCATGGGGGACTTCTGTACTCACCTGACAGACTGGGGCATCGTTACTGAAGATGACTCACTCATGAAGGACATCCGTACTCACCTGACAGACTGGGGCATCGTTACTGAAGACGACTCACTCATGGATGAGTTCAGTAAGTCACTGTAATGCAGATTTTCTATGCACTGTAAAGTAGATATGAACATATTTTTTAAAGTTTCCACATACTGTATTTTGTAAATCAATTATGAGACAATTACCAGTACTCATTTCATTAAAAGGGGCCGTCTTGGCCGTGATCACATGGTAGATGGATTTACAACTAACTACCTGTGCAATCAGTGCCTATCACTAAAGTGGTGAATAAGAACCCTGTTCATGGCAAGGTGTACTTGATACAACATTATGTGATAAAGTTTGTCAGTGATTTGCGACAGGTCTGTGGTTTTCTCTGGGTTTCCTCCACCAATAAAACTGACCGCCACAATACAACTGAAATATTGTTGAAAGTGGCATTAAACACCATATACTAAACCATTTCCTTAAAATGACTTTAATTTAATTCAAATAATATTTTCCAATTACAATATGCAATACAGTGAAACCTGTCTAAACCAAACATCCCCAGGAATAGACAGGTGTTTGATTTATACAGGACAAGTTAACAAAAGATTTCCTACATTGGGATATTATTTTCAGTTCTGTTTATACAGGATTCTGGTTTATTCATGGTTAGGTTTAGACAGTTTCACTGTACATTGATTAGAATAAATAGTAGATAAACATTTTGGGTAGATATTGTATAAATGTTAGATACAATATATTTATTTTTGTTCAGATATTGTATAAATGTTAGATACAATATATTTATTTTTGTTCAGATATTGTATAAATGTTAGATACAATATATTTATTTTTGTTCAGATATTGTATAAATGTTAGATACAATATATTTATTTTTGTTCAGATATTGTATAAATGTTAGATACAATATATTTATTTTTGTTCAGATATTGTATAAATGTTAGATACAATATATTTATTTTTGTTCAGATATTGTATAAATGTTAGATACAATATATTTATTTTTGTTCAGATATTGTGTAAATGTTAAATTAAATATATTTATTTTTGTTCAGATATTGTGTAAATGTTAAATTAAATATATCATTGTTCAGATACTACATGCAAATAGTAAATGATATATGTTTTTGGATCATATATTCTTTATAAAGTAGATACATAAATGCTATTGATATTGTGTAAATGATAGAATATAAATGCTTAGTGTCAGCGACTTACCATTTTTTTATATACAGTTTGGGTTGCATCAGTTTTGTAATTCCTAAAACATTTTTATATAGAATTAAACTGAATCCTGCTGTAGTGTAACTATTTTTGTATTTTTGATTTCCAATCATTACAAAATCATAAACTTTGCAATAAGAATTTGAAGATACCAAAAGGGTAATCACAATCCCTAATCGAAGGACAGACAACACAATGGCCAAAAGAAAAAGGGACAAAAGGACAAACAACGATTTATAAAACTAAAGATCAGAGGTGAACTCAGGTGATCCAGTGTAATGTTTGAGAAGGGCCATGTAATGATCATTATGACAATTTTGTCCAGTGTAATGTTTGAGAAGGGCCATGCAATGATCATTATGACAATTTTGTCCAGTGTAATGTTTGAGAAGGGCCATGTAATGATCATTATGACAATTTTGTCCAGTGTAATGTTTGAGAAGGGCCATGTAATGATCATTATGACAATTTTGTCCAGTGTAATGTTTGAGAAGGGCCATGTAATGATCATTATGACAATTTTGTCCAGTGTAATGTTTGAGAAGGGCCATGTAATGATCATTATGACAATTTTGTCCAGTGTAATGTTTGAGAAGGGCCATGTAATGATCATTATGACAATTTTGTCCAGTGTAATGTTTGAGAAGGGCCATGTAATGATCATTATGACAATTTTGTCCAGTGTAATGTTTGAGAAGGGCCATGTAATGATCATTATGACAATTTTGTCCAGTGTAATGTTTGAGAAGGGCCATGTAATGATCATTATGACAATTTTGTCCAGTGTAATGTTTGAGAAGGGCCATGTAATGATCATTATGACAATTTTGTCCAGTGTAATGTTTGAGAAGGGCCATGTAATGATCATTATGACAATTTTGTCCAGTGTAATGTTTGTGAAGGGCCATGTAATGATCATTATGACAATTTTGTCCAGTGTAATGTTTGAGAAGGGCCATGTAATGATCATTATGACAATTTTGTCCAGTGTAATGTTTGAGAAGGGCCATGTAATGATCATTATGACAATTTTGTCCAGTGTAATGTTTGAGAAGGACCATGTAATGATCATTATGACAATTTTGTCCAGTGTAATGTTTGAGAAGGGCCGTGTAATGATCAGTATGACAATTTTGTTTCATCAATGTTCTGTAATTTCTAAGAAGATTTTTTTAAATACATTTTGCCATAGTGCTCTGTTTGTGGTGCCTTTAAATTTATTTAAAAAATCCTAAACTAAGAGGAAACATACAAAGAAATGTCTGCCATGTTGATTTCAAATTGTTCATTGGTTTCCGTTAAGAACATATACAGTAGTCCCCCTCTTATATAAAGTCCCTCCCACTAAAGGCTACCCTGCTTATCAGGCCAGATTTCAGATGCACCGTGATAGTAAAGTACTACTAAAATGTCCCTCTCAAGAGTGGCCACCCCTCTTATAAGGCCACTTTTTCACTGCAGAAGGGGTCGCCTTATAATGGTCGTTCCTGTACAGAACAGCTCAACCAGTAATGTATTTACAGAGAAGAAGATATTTTAAACCGTTTTCCTTTAGAGTTCTTTGCATGACTATGTCTTCTGCTGGTTAATTTCTATTTCTAATTGATACAGACATTGTAGAGGACCAAGCAACACAAGGATCACTTCCGCCATGTTGGTTTAGAAAAAAACATAGTGGGTTAAGAGATGAAAAGATGAGTGTGTAAAAAGCTAATGGAAAATAGGGATGAACTTTGCACGACTATGTCTCCTGTTACCCCGGATGTTAATTTGTATTTCTACTTGTTACAATAACATATAGACATTGTAGAGGATGAATGAACACATGGAACATTTCCGCCATAGTGGTTTAGAAAAAAAAGACAGTGGTTTAAGAGATGAAAAGATGAGAGTATAAAAAGCTTTTGGAAAATAGGGATGAAACAGAAAAAGATGATGAAGAAACAAGTGATTAAAATAGCACTTATAACAATTTGGGTAAGGTGATGAGGATGGTTTTTTTAAAAACTTCTTTGACTACCTATTGGTCTCGCACGGACAGTCTAATGAGGTAAAGTAACAACACAGACTGAAAAGAATATAAGGAACAATCAACCATGGATATAAATGAACTTGAGAACAAGCGAAAAGTTTTTTTTTTTAATTTTTTTTATAACTTTTTGCCAGATATGACAGATCCTCATTGTGTAGGATATGGATTTAAATGAACACGAGAGACTATCCAACATTACACTTAGACACAAGTTAAAGTAAAGGAACATTAGAGACTATCCAACATTACACTTAGACACAAGTTAAAGTAAAGGAACATGAGAGACTATCCAACATTACACTTAGACACAAGTTAAAGTAAAGGAACATGAGAGACTATCCAACATTACACTTAGACACAAGTTAAAGTAAAGGAACATGAGAGACTATCCAACATTACACTTAGACACAAGTTAAAGTAAAGGAACATTAGAGACTATCCAACATTACACTTAGACACAAGTTAAAGTAAAGGAACATGAGAGACTATCCAACATTACACTTAGACACAAGTTAAAGTAAAGGAACATGAGAGACTATCCAACATTACACTTAGACACAAGTTAAAGTAAAGGAACACGAGAGACTATCCAACATTACACTTAGACACAAGTTAAAGTAAAGGAACACGAGAGACTATCCAACATTACACTTAGACACAAGTTAAAGTAAAGGAACACGAGAGACTATCCAACATTACACTTAGACACAAGTTAAAGTAAAGGAACACGAGAGACTATCCAACATTACACTTAGACACAAGTTAAAGTAAAGGAACACGAGAGACTATCCAACATTACACTTAGACACAAGTTAAAGTAAAGGAACACAAGAGACTATCCAACATTACACTTAGACACAAGTTAAAGTAAAGGAACACGAGAGACTATCCAACATTACACTTAGACACAAGTTAAAGTAAAGGAACACGAGAGACTATCCAACATTACACTTAGACACAAGTTAAAGTAAAGGAACATGAGAGACTATCCAACATTACACTTAGACACAAGTTAAAGTAAAGGAACACGAGAGACTATCCAACATTACACTTAGACACAAGTTAAAGTAAAGGAACACGAGAGACTATCCAACATTACACTTAGACACAAGTTAAAGTAAAGGAACACGAGAGACTATCCAACATTACACTTAGACACAAGTTAAAGTAAAGGAACACGAGAGACTATCCAACATTACACTTAGACACAAGTTAAAGTAAAGGAACATGAGAGACTATCCAACATTACACTTAGACACAAGTTAAAGTAAAGGAACACAAGAGACTATCCAACATTACACTTAGACACAAGTTAAAGTAAAGGAACACAAGAGACTATCCAACATTACACTTAGACACAAGTTAAAGTAAAGGAACACGAGAGACTATCCAACATTACACTTAGACACAAGTTAAAGTAAAGGAACATGAGAGACTATCCAACATTACACTTAGACACAAGTTAAAGTAAAGGAACACGAGAGACAATCCAACAATACACTTAGACACAAGTTAAAGTAAAGGAACATGAGAGACTATCCAACATTACACTTAGACACAAGTTAAAGTAACGGAACACGAGAGACTATCCAACATTACACTTAGACACAAGTTAAAGTAAAGGAACACGAGAGACTATCCAACATTACACTTAGACACAAGTTAAAGTAAAGGAACACGAGAGACTATCCAACATTACACTTAGACACAAGTTAAAGTAAAGGAACACGAGAGACAATCCAACATTACACTTAGACACAAGTTAAAGTAAAGGAACATGAGAGACTATCCAACATTACACTTAGACACAAGTTAAAGTAACGGAACACGAGAGACTATCCAACATTACACTTAGACACAAGTTAAAGTAAAGGAACACAAGAGACTATCCAACATTACACTTAGACACAAGTTAAAGTAAAGGAACACGAGAGACTATCCAACATTACACTTAGACACAAGTTAAAGTAAAGGAACATGAGAGACTATCCAACATTACACTTAGACACAAGTTAAAGTAAAGGAACACGAGAGACTATCCAACATTACACTTAGACACAAGTTAAAGTAAAGGAACATGAGACTATCCAACATTACACTTAGACACAAGTTAAAGTAAAGGAACATGAGAGACTATCCAACATTACACTTAGACACAAGTTAAAGTAAAGGAACATGAGAGACTATCCAACATTACACTTAGACACAAGTTAAAGTAAAGGAACATGAGAGACAATCCAACATTACACTTAGACACAAGTTAAAGTAAAGGAACATGAGACTATCCAACATTACACTTAGACACAAGTTAAAGTAAAGGAACACGAGAGACTATCCAACATTACACTTAGACACAAGTTAAAGTAAATGAACACAAGAGACTATCCAACATTACACTTAGACACAAGTTAAAGTAAAGGAACACGAGAGACTATCCAACATTACACTTAGACACAAGTTAAAGTAAAGGAACACAAGAGACTATCCAACATTACACTTAGACACAAGTTAAAGTAAAGGAACATGAGAGACTATCCAACATTACACTTAGACACAAGTTAAAGTAAAGGAACACGAGAGACTATCCAACATTACACTTAGACACAAGTTAAAGTAAAGGAAGACAAGAGACTATCCAACATTACACTTAGACACAAGTTAAAGTAAAGGAACATTAGAGACTATCCAACATTACACTTAGACACAAGTTAAAGTAAAGGAACATTAGAGACTATCCAACATTACACTTAGACACAAGTTAAAGTAAAGGAACATGAGAGACTATCCAACATTACACTTAGACACAAGTTAAAGAAAAGGAACACGAGAGACTATCCAACATTACACTTAGACACAAATTAAAGTAAAGGAACATGAGACTATCCAACATTACACTTAGACACAAGTTAGAGTAAAGGAACATTAGAGACTATCCAACATTACACTTAGACACAAGTTAAAGTAAAGGAACACGAGAGACTATCCAACATTACACTTAGACACAAGTTAAAGTAAAGGAACATTAGAGACTATCCAACATTACACTTAGACACAAGTTAAAGTAAATGAACACAAGAGACTATCCAACATTACACTTAGACACAAGTTAAAGTAAAGGAACATGAGACTATCCAACATTACACTTAGACACAAGTTAAAGTAAAGGAACACGAGAGACTATCCAACATTACACTTAGACACAAGTTAGAGTAAAGGAACATTAGAGACTATCCAACATTACACTTAGACACAAGTTAAAGTAAAGGAACACAAGAGACTATCCAACATTACACTTAGACACAAGTTAAAGTAAAGGAACACGAGACTATCCAACATTACACTTAGACACAAGTTAAAGTAAAGGAACATGAGAGACTATCCAACATTACACTTAGACACAAGTTAAAGTAACGGAACACGAGAGACTATCCAACATTACACTTAGACACAAGTTAAAGTAAAGGAACATGAGACTATCCAACATTACACTTAGACACAAGTTAGAGTAAAGGAACATTAGAGACTATCCAACATTACACTTAGACACAAGTTAAAGTAAAGGAACATTAGAGACTATCTAACATTACACTTAGACATAAGTTAAAGTAAAGGAACACGAGAGACTATCCAACATTACACTTAGACACAAGTTAAAGTAAAGGAACATGAGAGACTATCCAACATTATACTTAGACACAAGTTAAAGTAAAGGAACATGAGACTATCCAACATTACACTTAGACACAAGTTAAAGTAAAGGAACATGAGAGACTATCCAACATTACACTTAGACACAAGTTAAAGTAAAGGAACATGAGACTATCCAACATTACACTTAGACACAAGTTAAAGTAAAGGAACACGAGAGACTATCCAACATTACACTTAGACACAAGTTAAAGTAAAGGAACACAAGAGACTATCCAACATTACACTTAGACACAAGTTAAAGTAAAGGAACATGAGACTATCCAACATTACACTTAGACACAAGTTAAAGTAAAGGAACACGAGAGACTATCCAACATTACACTTAGACACAAGTTAAAGTAAAGGAACATGAGACTATCCAACATTACACTTAGACACAAGTTAAAGTAAAGGAACATGAGAGACTATCCAACATTACACTTAGACACAAGTTAAAGTAAAGGAACATGAGACTATCCAACATTACACTTAGACACAAGTTAAAGTAAAGGAACACGAGAGACTATCCAACATTACACTTAGACACAAGTTAAAGTAAAGGAACACGAGAGACTATCCAACATTACACTTAGACACAAGTTAAAGTAAAGGAACATGAGACTATCCAACATTACACTTAGACACAAGTTAAAGTAAAGGAACACGAGAGACTATCCAACATTACACTTAGACACAAGTTAAAGTAAAGGAACATGAGACTATCCAACATTACACTTAGACACAAGTTAAAGTAAAGGAACATGAGAGACTATCCAACATTACACTTAGACACAAGTTAAAGTAAAGGAACATGAGAGACTATCCAACATTACACTTAGACACAAGTTAGAGTAAAGGAACATGAGAGACTATCCAACATTACACTTAGACACAAGTTAAAGTAAAGGAACATGAGAGACTATCCAACATTACACTTAGACACAAGTTAAAGTAAAGGAACATTAGAGACTATCTAACATTACCCTTAGACACAAGTTAAAGTAAAGGAACACGAGAGACTATCCAACATTACACTTAGACACAAGTTAAAGTAAAGGAACACGAGAGACTATCCAACATTACACTTAGACACAAGTTAAAGTAAAGGAACATGAGACTATCCAACATTACACTTAGACACAAGTTAGAGTAAAGGAACATGAGAGACTACCCAACATTACACTTAGACACAAGTTAAAGTAAAGGAACATGAGAGACTATCCAACATTACACTTAGACACAAGTTAAAGTAAAGGAACATGAGAAACTATCCAACATTACACTTAGACACAAGTTAAAGTAAAGGAACATTAGAGACTATCCAACATTACACTTAGACACAAGTTAAAGTAAAGGAACATGAGAGACTATCCAACATTACACTTAGACACAAGTTAAAGTAAAGGAACACGAGAGACTATCCAACATTACACTTAGACACAAGTTAAAGTAAAGGAACACGAGAGACTATCCAACATTACACTTAGACACAAGTTAAAGTAAAGGAACACGAGAGACTATCCAACATTACACTTAGACACAAGTTAAAGTAAAGGAACACGAGAGACTATCCAACATTACACTTAGACACAAGTTAAAGTAAAGGAACACGAGAGACTATCCAACATTACACTTAGACACAGGTTAAAGTAAAGGAATATGAGAGACTATCCAACATTACACTTAGACACAAGTTAAAGTAAAGGAACATGAGAGACTATCCAACATTACACTTAGACACAAGTTAAAGTAAAGGAACACGAGAGACTATCCAACATTACACTTAGACACAGGTTAAAGTAAAGGAACATGAGAGACTATCCAACATTACACTTAGACACAAGTTAAAGTAAAGGAACATGAGAGACTATCCAACATTACACTTAGACACAAGTTAAAGTAAAGGAACACGAGAGACTATCCAACATTACACTTAGACACAAGTTAAAGTAAAGGAACACGAGAGACTATCCAACATTACACTTAGACACAAGTTAAAGTAAAGGAACACGAGAGACTATCCAACATTACACTTAGACACAAGTTAAAGTAAAGGAACACGAGAGACTATCCAACATTACACTTAGACACAAGTTAAAGTAAAGGAACACGAGAGACTATCCAACATTACACTTAGACACAAGTTAAAGTAAAGGAACATGAGACTATCCAACATTACACTTAGACACAAGTTAAAGTAAAGGAACATGAGAGACTATCCAACATTACACTTAGACACAAGTTAAAGTAAAGGAACACAAGAGACTATCCAACATTACACTTAGACACAAGTTAAAGTAAAGGAACACAAGAGACTATCCAACATTACACTTAGACACAAGTTAAAGTAAAGGAACACGAGAGACTATCCAACATTACACTTAGACACAAGTTAAAGTAAAGGAACATGAGAGACTATCCAACATTACACTTAGACACAAGTTAAAGTAAAGGAACACGAGAGACAATCCAACAATACACTTAGACACAAGTTAAAGTAAAGGAACATGAGAGACTATCCAACATTACACTTAGACACAAGTTAAAGTAACGGAACACGAGAGACTATCCAACATTACACTTAGACACAAGTTAAAGTAAAGGAACACGAGAGACTATCCAACATTACACTTAGACACAAGTTAAAGTAAAGGAACACGAGAGACTATCCAACATTACACTTAGACACAAGTTAAAGTAAAGGAACACGAGAGACAATCCAACATTACACTTAGACACAAGTTAAAGTAAAGGAACATGAGAGACTATCCAACATTACACTTAGACACAAGTTAAAGTAACGGAACACGAGAGACTATCCAACATTACACTTAGACACAAGTTAAAGTAAAGGAACACAAGAGACTATCCAACATTACACTTAGACACAAGTTAAAGTAAAGGAACACGAGAGACTATCCAACATTACACTTAGACACAAGTTAAAGTAAAGGAACATGAGAGACTATCCAACATTACACTTAGACACAAGTTAAAGTAAAGGAACACGAGAGACTATCCAACATTACACTTAGACACAAGTTAAAGTAAAGGAACATGAGACTATCCAACATTACACTTAGACACAAGTTAAAGTAAAGGAACATGAGAGACTATCCAACATTACACTTAGACACAAGTTAAAGTAAAGGAACATGAGAGACTATCCAACATTACACTTAGACACAAGTTAAAGTAAAGGAACATGAGAGACTATCCAACATTACACTTAGACACAAGTTAAAGTAAAGGAACATGAGACTATCCAACATTACACTTAGACACAAGTTAAAGTAAAGGAACACGAGAGACTATCCAACATTACACTTAGACACAAGTTAAAGTAAAGGAACATTAGAGACTATCCAACATTACACTTAGACACAAGTTAAAGTAAAGGAACACGAGAGACTATCCAACATTACACTTAGACACAAGTTAAAGTAAAGGAACACAAGAGACTATCCAACATTACACTTAGACACAAGTTAAAGTAAAGGAACATGAGAGACTATCCAACATTACACTTAGACACAAGTTAAAGTAAAGGAACACGAGAGACTATCCAACATTACACTTAGACACAAGTTAAAGTAAAGGAAGACAAGAGACTATCCAACATTACACTTAGACACAAGTTAAAGTAAAGGAACATTAGAGACTATCCAACATTACACTTAGACACAAGTTAAAGTAAAGGAACATTAGAGACTATCTAACATTACACTTAGACACAAGTTAAAGTAAAGGAACATGAGAGACTATCCAACATTACACTTAGACACAAGTTAAAGTAAAGGAACACGAGAGACTATCCAACATTACACTTAGACACAAATTAAAGTAAAGGAACATGAGACTATCCAACATTACACTTAGACACAAGTTAGAGTAAAGGAACATTAGAGACTATCCAACATTACACTTAGACACAAGTTAAAGTAAAGGAACACGAGAGACTATCCAACATTACACTTAGACACAAGTTAAAGTAAAGGAACATTAGAGACTATCCAACATTACACTTAGACACAAGTTAAAGTAAAGGAACACAAGAGACTATCCAACATTACACTTAGACACAAGTTAAAGTAAAGGAACATGAGACTATCCAACATTACACTTAGACACAAGTTAAAGTAAAGGAACACGAGAGACTATCCAACATTACACTTAGACACAAGTTAGAGTAAAGGAACATTAGAGACTATCCAACATTACACTTAGACACAAGTTAAAGTAAAGGAACACAAGAGACTATCCAACATTACACTTAGACACAAGTTAAAGTAAAGGAACACGAGACTATCCAACATTACACTTAGACACAAGTTAAAGTAAAGGAACATGAGAGACTATCCAACATTACACTTAGACACAAGTTAAAGTAACGGAACACGAGAGACTATCCAACATTACACTTAGACACAAGTTAAAGTAAAGGAACATGAGACTATCCAACATTACACTTAGACACAAGTTAGAGTAAAGGAACATTAGAGACTATCCAACATTACACTTAGACACAAGTTAAAGTAAAGGAACATTAGAGACTATCTAACATTACACTTAGACATAAGTTAAAGTAAAGGAACACGAGAGACTATCCAACATTACACTTAGACACAAGTTAAAGTAAAGGAACATGAGAGACTATCCAACATTATACTTAGACACAAGTTAAAGTAAAGGAACATGAGACTATCCAACATTACACTTAGACACAAGTTAAAGTAAAGGAACATGAGAGACTATCCAACATTACACTTAGACACAAGTTAAAGTAAAGGAACATGAGACTATCCAACATTACACTTAGACACAAGTTAAAGTAAAGGAACACGAGAGACTATCCAACATTACACTTAGACACAAGTTAAAGTAAAGGAACACAAGAGACTATCCAACATTACACTTAGACACAAGTTAAAGTAAAGGAACATGAGACTATCCAACATTACACTTAGACACAAGTTAAAGTAAAGGAACACGAGAGACTATCCAACATTACACTTAGACACAAGTTAAAGTAAAGGAACATGAGACTATCCAACATTACACTTAGACACAAGTTAAAGTAAAGGAACATGAGAGACTATCCAACATTACACTTAGACACAAGTTAAAGTAAAGGAACATGAGACTATCCAACATTACACTTAGACACAAGTTAAAGTAAAGGAACACGAGAGACTATCCAACATTACACTTAGACACAAGTTAAAGTAAAGGAACACGAGAGACTATCCAACATTACACTTAGACACAAGTTAAAGTAAAGGAACATGAGACTATCCAACATTACACTTAGACACAAGTTAAAGTAAAGGAACACGAGAGACTATCCAACATTACACTTAGACACAAGTTAAAGTAAAGGAACATGAGACTATCCAACATTACACTTAGACACAAGTTAAAGTAAAGGAACATGAGAGACTATCCAACATTACACTTAGACACAAGTTAAAGTAAAGGAACATGAGAGACTATCCAACATTACACTTAGACACAAGTTAGAGTAAAGGAACATGAGAGACTATCCAACATTACACTTAGACACAAGTTAAAGTAAAGGAACATGAGAGACTATCCAACATTACACTTAGACACAAGTTAAAGTAAAGGAACATTAGAGACTATCTAACATTACCCTTAGACACAAGTTAAAGTAAAGGAACATGAGAGACTATCCAACATTACACTTAGACACAAGTTAAAGTAAAGGAACACGAGAGACTATCCAACATTACACTTAGACACAAGTTAAAGTAAAGGAACATGAGACTATCCAACATTACACTTAGACACAAGTTAGAGTAAAGGAACATGAGAGACTACCCAACATTACACTTAGACACAAGTTAAAGTAAAGGAACACGAGAGACTATCCAACATTACACTTAGACACAAGTTAAAGTAAAGGAACACGAGAGACTATCCAACATTACACTTAGACACAAGTTAAAGTAAAGGAACACGAGAGACTATCCAACATTACACTTAGACACAAGTTAAAGTAAAGGAACACGAGAGACTATCCAACATTACACTTAGACACAAGTTAAAGTAAAGGAACACGAGAGACTATCCAACATTACACTTAGACACAAGTTAAAGTAAAGGAAAATGAGACTATCCAACATTACACTTAGACACAAGTTAAAGTAAAGGAACATTAGAGACTATCTAACATTACCCTTAGACACAAGTTAAAGTAAAGGAACACGAGAGACTATCCAACATTACACTTAGACACAAGTTAAAGTAAAGGAACACGAGAGACTATCCAACATTACACTTAGACACAAGTTAAAGTAAAGGAACATGAGACTATCCAACATTACACTTAGACACAAGTTAGAGTAAAGGAACATGAGAGACTACCCAACATTACACTTAGACACAAGTTAAAGTAAAGGAACACGAGAGACTATCCAACATTACACTTAGACACAAGTTAAAGTAAAGGAACACGAGATACTATCCAGCATTACACTTAGACACAAGTTAAAGTAAAGGAACACGAGAGACTATCCAACATTACACTTAGACACAAGTTAAAGTAAAGGAACACGAGAGACTATCCAACATTACACTTAGACACAAGTTAAAGTAAAGGAACACGAGAGACTATCCAACATTACACTTAGACACAAGTTAAAGTAAAGGAACATGAGACTATCCAACATTACACTTAGACACAAGTTAAAGTAAAGGAACATGAGAGACTATCCAACATTACACTTAGACACAAGTTAAAGTAAAGGAACACAAGAGACTATCCAACATTACACTTAGACACAAGTTAAAGTAAAGGAACACAAGAGACTATCCAACATTACACTTAGACACAAGTTAAAGTAAAGGAACACGAGAGACTATCCAACATTACACTTAGACACAAGTTAAAGTAAAGGAACATGAGAGATTATCCAACATTACACTTAGACACAAGTTAAAGTAAAGGAACACGAGAGACAATCCAACAATACACTTAGACACAAGTTAAAGTAAAGGAACATGAGAGACTATCCAACATTACACTTAGACACAAGTTAAAGTAACGGAACACGAGAGACTATCCAACATTACACTTAGACACAAGTTAAAGTAAAGGAACACGAGAGACTATCCAACATTACACTTAGACACAAGTTAAAGTAAAGGAACACGAGAGACTATCCAACATTACACTTAGACACAAGTTAAAGTAAAGGAACACGAGAGACAATCCAACATTACACTTAGACACAAGTTAAAGTAAAGGAACATGAGAGACTATCCAACATTACACTTAGACACAAGTTAAAGTAACGGAACACGAGAGACTATCCAACATTACACTTAGACACAAGTTAAAGTAAAGGAACACAAGAGACTATCCAACATTACACTTAGACACAAGTTAAAGTAAAGGAACACGAGAGACTATCCAACATTACACTTAGACACAAGTTAAAGTAAAGGAACATGAGAGACTATCCAACATTACACTTAGACACAAGTTAAAGTAAAGGAACACGAGAGACTATCCAACATTACACTTAGACACAAGTTAAAGTAAAGGAACATGAGACTATCCAACATTACACTTAGACACAAGTTAAAGTAAAGGAACATGAGAGACTATCCAACATTACACTTAGACACAAGTTAAAGTAAAGGAACATGAGAGACTATCCAACATTACACTTAGACACAAGTTAAAGTAAAGGAACATGAGAGACTATCCAACATTACACTTAGACACAAGTTAAAGTAAAGGAACATGAGACTATCCAACATTACACTTAGACACAAGTTAAAGTAAAGGAACACGAGAGACTATCCAACATTACACTTAGACACAAGTTAAAGTAAAGGAACATTAGAGACTATCCAACATTACACTTAGACACAAGTTAAAGTAAAGGAACACGAGAGACTATCCAACATTACACTTAGACACAAGTTAAAGTAAAGGAACACAAGAGACTATCCAACATTACACTTAGACACAAGTTAAAGTAAAGGAACATGAGAGACTATCCAACATTACACTTAGACACAAGTTAAAGTAAAGGAACACGAGAGACTATCCAACATTACACTTAGACACAAGTTAAAGTAAAGGAAGACAAGAGACTATCCAACATTACACTTAGACACAAGTTAAAGTAAAGGAACATTAGAGACTATCCAACATTACACTTAGACACAAGTTAAAGTAAAGGAACATTAGAGACTATCTAACATTACACTTAGACACAAGTTAAAGTAAAGGAACATGAGAGACTATCCAACATTACACTTAGACACAAGTTAAAGTAAAGGAACACGAGAGACTATCCAACATTACACTTAGACACAAATTAAAGTAAAGGAACATGAGACTATCCAACATTACACTTAGACACAAGTTAGAGTAAAGGAACATTAGAGACTATCCAACATTACACTTAGACACAAGTTAAAGTAAAGGAACACGAGAGACTATCCAACATTACACTTAGACACAAGTTAAAGTAAAGGAACATTAGAGACTATCCAACATTACACTTAGACACAAGTTAAAGTAAAGGAACACAAGAGACTATCCAACATTACACTTAGACACAAGTTAAAGTAAAGGAACATGAGACTATCCAACATTACACTTAGACACAAGTTAAAGTAAAGGAACACGAGAGACTATCCAACATTACACTTAGACACAAGTTAGAGTAAAGGAACATTAGAGACTATCCAACATTACACTTAGACACAAGTTAAAGTAAAGGAACACAAGAGACTATCCAACATTACACTTAGACACAAGTTAAAGTAAAGGAACACGAGACTATCCAACATTACACTTAGACACAAGTTAAAGTAAAGGAACATGAGAGACTATCCAACATTACACTTAGACACAAGTTAAAGTAACGGAACACGAGAGACTATCCAACATTACACTTAGACACAAGTTAAAGTAAAGGAACATGAGACTATCCAACATTACACTTAGACACAAGTTAGAGTAAAGGAACATTAGAGACTATCCAACATTACACTTAGACACAAGTTAAAGTAAAGGAACATTAGAGACTATCTAACATTACACTTAGACATAAGTTAAAGTAAAGGAACACGAGAGACTATCCAACATTACACTTAGACACAAGTTAAAGTAAAGGAACATGAGAGACTATCCAACATTATACTTAGACACAAGTTAAAGTAAAGGAACATGAGACTATCCAACATTACACTTAGACACAAGTTAAAGTAAAGGAACATGAGAGACTATCCAACATTACACTTAGACACAAGTTAAAGTAAAGGAACATGAGACTATCCAACATTACACTTAGACACAAGTTAAAGTAAAGGAACACGAGAGACTATCCAACATTACACTTAGACACAAGTTAAAGTAAAGGAACACAAGAGACTATCCAACATTACACTTAGACACAAGTTAAAGTAAAGGAACATGAGACTATCCAACATTACACTTAGACACAAGTTAAAGTAAAGGAACACGAGAGACTATCCAACATTACACTTAGACACAAGTTAAAGTAAAGGAACATGAGACTATCCAACATTACACTTAGACACAAGTTAAAGTAAAGGAACATGAGAGACTATCCAACATTACACTTAGACACAAGTTAAAGTAAAGGAACATGAGACTATCCAACATTACACTTAGACACAAGTTAAAGTAAAGGAACACGAGAGACTATCCAACATTACACTTAGACACAAGTTAAAGTAAAGGAACACGAGAGACTATCCAACATTACACTTAGACACAAGTTAAAGTAAAGGAACATGAGACTATCCAACATTACACTTAGACACAAGTTAAAGTAAAGGAACACGAGAGACTATCCAACATTACACTTAGACACAAGTTAAAGTAAAGGAACATGAGACTATCCAACATTACACTTAGACACAAGTTAAAGTAAAGGAACATGAGAGACTATCCAACATTACACTTAGACACAAGTTAAAGTAAAGGAACATGAGAGACTATCCAACATTACACTTAGACACAAGTTAGAGTAAAGGAACATGAGAGACTATCCAACATTACACTTAGACACAAGTTAAAGTAAAGGAACATGAGAGACTATCCAACATTACACTTAGACACAAGTTAAAGTAAAGGAACATTAGAGACTATCTAACATTACCCTTAGACACAAGTTAAAGTAAAGGAACACGAGAGACTATCCAACATTACACTTAGACACAAGTTAAAGTAAAGGAACATGAGACTATCCAACATTACACTTAGACACAAGTTAGAGTAAAGGAACATGAGAGACTACCCAACATTACACTTAGACACAAGTTAAAGTAAACGAACATGAGAGACTATCCAACATTACACTTAGACACAAGTTAAAGTAAAGGAACATGAGAAACTATCCAACATTACACTTAGACACAAGTTAAAGTAAAGGAACATTAGAGACTATCCAACATTACACTTAGACACAAGTTAAAGTAAAGGAACATGAGAGACTATCCAACATTACACTTAGACACAAGTTAAAGTAAAGGAACACGAGAGACTATCCAACATTACACTTAGACACAAGTTAAAGTAAAGGAACACGAGAGACTATCCAACATTACACTTAGACACAAGTTAAAGTAAAGGAACACGAGAGACTATCCAACATTACACTTAGACACAAGTTAAAGTAAAGGAACACGAGAGACTATCCAACATTACACTTAGACACAAGTTAAAGTAAAGGAACACGAGAGACTATCCAACATTACACTTAGACACAGGTTAAAGTAAAGGAATATGAGAGACTATCCAACATTACACTTAGACACAAGTTAAAGTAAAGGAACATGAGAGACTATCCAACATTACACTTAGACACAAGTTAAAGTAAAGGAACACGAGAGACTATCCAACATTACACTTAGACACAAGTTAAAGTAAAGGAACATGAGAGACTATCCAACATTACACTTAGACACAAGTTAAAGTAAAGGAACATGAGAGACTATCCAACATTACACTTAGACACAAGTTAAAGTAAAGGAACATGAGAGACTATCCAACATTACACTTAGACACAGGTTAAAGTAAAGGAACACGAGAGACTATCCAACATTACACTTAGACACAAGTTAAAGTAAAGGAACATGAGAGACTATCCAACATTACACTTAGACACAAGTTAAAGTAAAGGAACATGAGAGACTATCCAACATTACACTTAGACACAAGTTAAAGTAAAGGAACACGAGAGACTATCCAACATTACACTTAGACACAAGTTAAAGTAAAGGAACATTAGAGACTATCCAACATTACACTTAGACACAAGTTAAAGTAAAGGAACATGAGAGACTATCCAACATTACACTTAGACACAAGTTAAAGTAAAGGAACATGAGAGACTATCCAACATTACACTTAGACACAAGTTAAAGTAAAGGAACATGAGAGACTATCCAACATTACACTTAGACACAAGTTAAAGTAAAGGAACATGAGAGACTATCCAACATTACACTTAGACACAAGTTAGAGTAAAGGATCATGAGAGACTACCCAACATTACACTTAGACACAAGTTAAAGTAAAGGAACATGAGAGACTATCCAACATTACACTTAGACACAAGTTAAAGTAAAGGAACATTAGAGACTATCCAACATTACACTTAGACACAAGTTAAAGTAAAGGAACATGAGAGACTATCCAACATTACACTTAGACACAAGTTAAAGTAAAGGAACATGAGAGACTATCCAACATTACACTTAGACACAAGTTAAAGTAAAGGAACATGAGAGACTATCCAACATTACACTTAGACACAAGTTAAAGTAAAGGAACATGAGAGACTATCTAACATTACACTTAGACACAAGTTAAAGTAAAGGAACATGAGAGACTATCCAACATTACACTTAGACACAAGTTAAAGTAAAGGAACAACACTTTTATTGCTGTTCTACATTTCAGTCACAGTAGTTTCTTCAACATGTCAGATATGTTACATATACACACAGCATATCAGATATGTTACATATACACACAGCATATCAGATATGTTACATAAACACACAGCATATCAGATATGTTACATATACACACAGCATATCAGATATGTTACATATACATACAGCATATCAGATATGTTACATATACACACAGCATATCAGATATGTTACATATACACACAGCATATCAGATATGTTACATATACACACAGCATATCAGATATGTTACATATACACACAGCATATCAGATATGTTACATATACACACAGCATATCAGATATGTTACATATACACACAGCATATCAGATATGTTACATATACACACAGCATATCAGATATGTTACATATACACACAGCATATGTTCTAAAGCTTTTAGCTGCACAAGTCATAACGTAACTTAGTTTATATATGGTTCATGACATGTGTTTGAACACCTCAAAATTATATCTATTACAAATGAGTTCACATTTTTTGGCTTTTTTTTTTTTATTTTTGTTTCAGTATAAACATATTTTATTAATTAATTCAATATTACACATTATGATAATACACATATAAATTATATATACATATACATTTAAATTAATCAATAGGATTTGGAAACAAGTGGTTAAACTTATATTAATCTGTATCCCTGTGTTTTGTTTTGTAGTCATGTGGTTCTTGAATAAATCATTACACAATGAAGTTAAAATTCATCTCGTGAATGAAACAAATTTCATAATGATCTAGCAATATTCATATTTCTGTATACAAAATCACTATAAAATTATTTAATAGACAGTGGTCAAAATTTATTTGAAAACTTCAAATTTCATTATATGGTTCTTGTACAACTACAATTTTTCAAAAATTCTCCTGGAGTTCTGAAGCAGAAAAGTAGGTAAGTACTTTTAAAATAATTTTAAAAAGCATATTTTTTCAAATCTTCATGATTTAAAAAAAACAGATTTAACTTAAATTATTTGTCTATAAAAGTACTATAATTGTATTGTGTTGTGGATGAAATTAATTCAGCTTTGTGTTTACCTTTGAGTATTCACACAATTTTTAGTTAATGAAATTGCATTTATTGAACTTACACAGTAACACTACATCTAATTCTGCTCTTGTTGATTTTTTTTTTCAAACTCTGACACAAATTGATTTCTGGAGAATTGGTTGAAAAATGGTAGTTTTATAGTGAAACTAGAAGTTTCTGAACACTTCCGACAACTGATCGTAAGTTTGAAAGCCATGCATACATACCTGACTAATATCACTACACCAAGCAATTTTTTCTTGATGTGTGGAAGCAACCAGAGTCAAAGTCGTTGGAGGTCCACTCTTTGAATCAATGATAATTTTAAAATCTAATCCATTGTAATGATTACGATCTCTTTCACAAGCCTGAGGTGTTAATACTGTGGTTGATGAACTGAGACTCCCAAAACTTTCCCAAGATATTGCTGGAAAAAAAACAAGAGAAAAACTACATGTACTGTCCATGTTTATGTTGTCATTCATTTTTGTGGTAGTGTGTGGTCTTTTTGAATGGAAGCGAATCTGCACATTTTTTTTATTGTTTGATTACATGTTTATGACTTATTGAAATTAAATGTTTGAAATATCAGTTATAATATTTTTGTTCTAATGAGTAAATGGTTTTTAACCAAAAGATTCTACAAGCATTCACTGACCTTATTATTGCACTGTCCATGTTTATGTTGTCATTCATTTTTGTGATAGCGTGTGGTCATTTTGAGGGGAGACGAACCTGTGCATTTTTTAAATTGTTTGCTTATTTCTGTATTGTCATTGGAGATCCATTTATCAGAGAGGGAAGGTTTTAACCTCAACACTTTCTTGTGCCAGTCTTAAGTCAGGACCTAGATTTCCAATTCCATATGTCTTGATCTTTTTTGTGATCAATGGTTTTTCACTTTGTTAATTTTTGGGGAATTATTGACCACCGCTGTTTATATATTCTTTACATAACAATTTGACAATACTTAAATTTACCCTAGCCCCTCCCACATTCTTACCTTTTTAATCACATTTTTTTTTCTAGAAAACAACTGAAATGTCAGTATCAGTAAGAAATATGCAAATTTATTGGTAATACAAAAATGTTGTTATTGACACTCATATGTATTTATAAGCAACATGAAAACCTACATTGATTACACCTACTTTGTATTAAATATTACCAGTTTAAAATTTATTGTTGCAAAAAAAAATATAGATGCAGAAGAAATTTTCATCAGAGTTATCCATTCCAATGATTACATTTAAATCATGAATATATCCCCCCTCCCCTCCCCAAAAAAATGGAATAAATATGATCACAAACTAAAAATAATCAAGAAAACCTGAGTTCCTACTAAAAGTGGAATTATATTGATCTTTAAGCAAAGGTCAGTGACCTATGACCACACCCTAACATCACTGACTTAATTTCTAGAACTTTAAAGATTTACCACATCATGTGTCAAGGTTTCCAGACAATTGTACCAGTAATAATGGGTGGTGGAGGTGATACAATCACCACCCCTTTAAAAAATAGACTATTAAAAAGTTGAGATTCTGTTTGAATTATGACTAACAAAATTGGGATATCTGTTGAACTATGATTATTAAAATCTTGATTTTGACCCTGTCAGCAAGTTTATCAGAAACCATTCCATCAATGTATTTTACTTACTGTCGTCGTCAAAGTAATACACATCAGAACTAGGATCTTCTATCAATGTACAATCTATCAGAGGAATCTTTCCATAGTGCTGAAAATACGACTATTTGTGTTTAAATATAAAATAATTGAGTAAATAATATAATATTATATATATACTGTCAAACCTGCCTATGCTGTCACCTCTATTAAGCAGTCACCTGAATTAAAAGGTCATCTTTTTCTTGTCCTGTTATAGAAAATTTCATATAAATTGAACCTCTTTTAAGAGGTCACCTGTCTTAAGAGACCACTTTTTCTTTGTCCCTAAGGTGACCTCTTAATACAGGTTTGCCTGTATTATGTTACTTTTATGTATAACTAACCATCAAACAAAAAGACAGCAATCAACAAGGCTGAAATCAGCTTAAAAAAAAAAAGATATTAGATTGAAATCGTACAGCGGAAATAAGCATAAATTGTGATGAACAAGTGAGTCGTTGTTGTTCAATGCCAAAATGAGCAATTTTTCAGCCATATTGTTGTGAGAACAAATTATATTGGATGAGATGATGATGATAATGTCCACTTTCTACTCGACCAACGTGCATAGTTGGATATTTATAGTGCTAGCTCACTGTGGAGCCTTGAAGAGACAGTGTCAAATTATAATGATGTGGATTAAAATGAACAAACTGTCAATAGCATTCTGGAGTATGTCCAATTAAACCGGGACCGTGGGTATTTTGAGAATATTTGATGAAAATCAAAATCCTGTGGACATTCACACCTCCATTATGTGTATAAACATCCTACAAAATATTAATGCTGTAGCTCCAAAACTGTAGGAGATAGCCAGACAAACCATGTATCTATATCCGGACGGACAAACGGACGGACAGGGGTAAATTAATATGCTCCCCCGACTTTTCGTCGCAGGGGCATAAAAATATTCTTCGTCAGTCTAAAATCTACAAAAATCACTTTGAAAATTCAAATTTCTGAGGTATGTGACCTTTAGGTCTAGTTTGTCATGTGACATACAGTTTCATAAATATGCTGTTCATATCAACAGGGATGTTTGATGATAAGCTCCACCCACAAATTTTGTCGGTAGGCACTACCGCAAATTCCCCTTTAATGGGTTTTGTATTTTGCTCCTAACTTGATAACCTTCTAAATTTAAAGTTTGTGGCATACTGAGTTTTGTGGTTCACTGGTTGCACCCAAAAATACAGTTAAAATGAATCCAAAGTATGCAGTGCTACTCTGTATTTTGCACGAAGACCTAAATAAATTTAATATTGTTCGAAATCTTACAAAGATAGTTGTATTTGCTCAGAAAACATGCTATACTCATGTACTAGTCATGCAAGTTAAAAATATACATGCTAGTGTTCTTAGTCAACATGCCATATTGTGTCTTACGAACCAAGTCACAAAATAATTTTTGTATCTAAATATAAATATGTCTTAAAGTTTGAAAAAGGCTCGTTCTGAGAAAAACATGAGATGGATATATTGTCCACATTTTTGGGAACTGGTTCTACGGTAATAAAACTTCTTACCGAAAAACAGCTAATGAAAACGTGGTTTTCAATGTTTAAAGTGTTCTGATGGATGATATTGGTGAATGATGTATGAAACCCATACTTATTTATACCATTAAGACCTAGATTTCTATCAGCATGTATCATAGTTTTTATTGTGTTCAATGTATCTTTTGCTGGGATAAGAATGTTATGCCTACATACCACAAAACATTTTTAAATAGACATTAGTTTTCCTACCACATTATAATTGGCTGGGACATATGCCTACAAAAGGACCACAATTTCACTTTCAGCTGTCAGAAAATGATTCATCAGAGTTTGCTATAAGAAGGTTCCACTGGATTGAACCTATTTCAGAGATCAGCTCTTCTGAATAAATGTTTCTACAAATACGACACCATTGTATCCAACAGGGGAATGAAATCAACAAATATGATACTGAACTGAACATTTGAAAAGGAACAAACTTGGCCTATTTCTAACACATTTGGTTTCAATTGGTACAATGGTCATAAAATAGAACAACTACCAAAGTTTGTCTTGCCAAATTATTGTCCATTAATTTGCACATTGGAGTTATATAGAATATCACTATCTCTTGTGTTCTTCAAGTTTACAAGAGCCTCTACGAGTTCAGGTATACATTTGTTTGAAGAGACCAAAGAGGTATTCAGAAACCGTAGTCTTTGAGAACGTTCTAAAAGATTAAATATTTTTTACGACAAAGGCCCACTGTACTGTGCATCAGTTTATCGTAGCATAATGCAATTGTCCAGGGTTAGAACCAGATTTGTTCTCTCTGAAATTACGGAACTTTGGCGACTCCAACACATTTTGACAGTCCCTTCGAGTTCGAGCCACCAAAGTTCTACTGTATATTATAGAACTTCAAGACAACCTATTCTTAAAGCAATGAATTATGTAACTCCTGTCTGAATATCACTTTATAAGGTCACTATCCAATTTCAACCAATCAGAGGTCATAAATAGCTGTGTATAATAGATCAGGTGTCGAACATTGTTATTAGTAAATATCTCAGGTGTCAAACATAGTTAATAAGTAAATAAATAAATAATTCTAATATGATGTGCTGTTTTGGCTTTGTAAACAAAAGGGTATAAAAATCGCCGATTTATTATGACTTACACGTGCTGATGATCACGACGTATTTGGCTGTTCTATTATACCCTTTTGTTTACAAAGCCAAAACAGCACGTCATAGAAATAATTTATGGAAGGGGTAAGTTTGTTGGAGATTTTAATATGGGTACACTATAAAGGAATGTGGATTAAAAATTTACCGTATAAGTCCTATTAAAATAGAAATAATTTATGGAAGGGGTAAGTTTGTTGGAGATTTTAATATGGGTAACATTATCTGCGCAAATTTTACTCCTCGCTATTGCTCGGGGTAAAATTTCGTGAGGAGTAAAAGTTGCGCAGATAATGTTACCCATATTAAAATCTCCAACAAACTTACCCCTTCCATAAATTATTTCTTAAATAACAAACTTTATATAACTGACTATTGGATTTGTAAAGAAACCTACATGTATGTAAGGTGCAAATTGTTATAGACGAAAAATAAACATAACAGTGAAGATGACAATAGGTCACGTTAGGTCAGTGTGAACCAGATAAACATTCAAAATACATTCATGCTTCATTCATTGTTTATACAGTATGCTTCATTCATTGTTTACAAATAAGTGTATCAAAATTCATACATTTGTCAACATGCAACAACTGACAACAACCATTCATGACATTCAGACTCTTTAGACTGTCACTAACTTATTTTATGAATCATAAATACATTTTTTACCTCAAGTGTTCAATTGCTAAAATTATCTTCAACCAATGGAAATGTTTCGTCTTAATAGAAGTCCCAGAATGTGAACCTATATTCTGTTTCAAATATATTAAAGCTTGTGATTGGGGAACAAGCTTATACCATCCCTCCCTATATGTAGTATTGTGATAGACTGGTCTATCCCCTCCCAGTATATTAGGGCTATGGTGTTAACACCACTTTCAACAATATTTATATTGTGGCAGTCAGTTTTATTGGTGGAGGAACCCACGGACCTGCTGTAAGTCACTGACAAACTTGATCACATAATGTTGTATCAAGTACACCTCGCCTGAGTGGGATTCAAACTCACAACGTTAGTGGTGATAGGCATTGATTGCATATGTATATATTATAGTAGTCCTGTTCTTATAAGGCCCATTCCATCAAAGGCCAGTCCTCTTACCCAGCAATCTTTCAGGTGCACTGAGATAGTTAAATACTATGAAATTGTCACCCCAAGAGTGGCTACCTTTCTTATAATGCCTCCTATTAATTGCAGGAGTGTATGTCTTATAAAAGAGGGATTACAATACTGTGATAGAGACCAGTTTACCATACCTCTCACTACATATTCTGGTGATTAGGACCAGCCTACCCACCTCTCCCAGTATAAAGACCAGCTTATCATACCTCTCACTACATATTCTGGTGATTAGGACCAGCCTACCCACCTCTCCCAGTATAAAGACCAGCTTATCATACCTCTCACTACATATTCTGGTGATTAGGACCAGCCTACCCACCTCTCCCAGTATAAAGACCAGCTTATCATACCTCTCACTACATATTCTGGTGATTAGGACCAGCCTACCCACCTCTCCCAGTATAAAGACCAGCTTATCATACCTCTCACTACATATTCTGGTGATTAGGACCAGCCTACCCACCTCTCCCAGTATAAAGACCAGCTTATCATACCTCTCACTACATATTCTGGTGATTAGGACCAGCCTACCCACCTCTCCCAGTATAAAAACCAGCTTATCATACCTCTCACTACATATTCTGGTGATTAGGACCAGCCTACCCACCTCTCCCAGTATAAAGACCAGTTTACCATTCCTCTCACTATACAGTGACAGAGACCAGCTGAACATCCAACTCACTATGTAGTATTTTGATTATGACCAACTGACCATCCCTCCTACAATAAGGTCCTGTGACTAGGACCAGCCTACTACCGCCCACTATATAGTATTGTGATTAGGATCATCCTACCACCCCATCAACTACATAGTAATATGACAAAGACCATCTTACCATCCCTCCTAATATATATTATTGTGACACAGACCAACTTACCACCCCTCCCACTATATAGTCATGTATTTGGGGTAAGCTTACCATCCCTCCTACTATGTAAGCCTTGTTATTGAACCCAACTTACACACCTTCCAACTATATTATATAGTCTTATTATAGAATAAATGTTCTGTCTATGGTGGTCCTTATGGGCCTTATTTTTGGTCCGCAAATTAAACTAGAGGCTCAGCACTGAGCTGAGCCTGTATCGCTCACCTTTCATTCTGCTCTGAGGAAACTTAATACAGAACCTTCCATAGCCTATAGGTGCTTCCCACCAAATTTCGGTTCGTTTTGGCAAAGCAGTTTCAGAGAACAAGATTTTTAGAAAGCGACCAATCTAAAACAAGAATTGCCTGTGGCAGCCATGTCTGTTTATGGATCAAAACGAAATGAGCAATCTCTATAGAGGACCTTCCATAGATGCTTCTTACCAAGTTTCATATCATTTGGTCAAGCAGTTTCAGAGGAAAAGCTGTTTTAGAAATCAAACAATAAGAAAGAAGAATTGTCTATGACGGCCATGTGTTAACGGATCAAAACGGAATGAGCAATTCCCATAGAGGACCTTCCATAAATGCTTCCTACCAAGTTTCGGTCTATTTGGCCAAGCTGTGTCAGAGAAGAAGATTTTTAGAAATTGACCAGTCAGAAAAAAGAATTGTCTGTGGTGGCCATGTTTGTTAATAGATTGGGACAAAATGAGCAATCTTTATAAGAGAACTTTCCATAGATGCTTCCTACCAAGTTTCGGATCATTTGGCCATGCGGTTTCAGAGGAGAAGATTTTTAGAAATAGACCAATCAGAAACACAAATCGCCTGTGGTGGCCATGTTTGTTAATGGATATGGGACAGAATGAGCAATCTTTATAGAGGACCTTCCATAGGTGCTTCCTACCAAGTTTCGGTTCATTTGGCCATGTGGTTTCAGAGTAGACGATTTTTAGAAATAGACCATTCAGAAACAAGAATCGCCTGTGGCAGTCATGTTTGTTAATGGAATTGGAACAAAATGAGTACTCTTTATAGAGAACCGCCCATAGATGCTTCCTACCAAGTTTCAGATCATTTGGCCAAGCGGTTTCAGAGGAGAAGAATTTTTAAAATCAGCCAATCAGAAACAAGAATCGCCTGTGGTGGCCATGTTTGTTAATGGATCGGGACGGAATGAGCAATCTCTATAGACGACCTTCCATAGATACTTCCTACTAAGTTTCCGATCATTTAGTCAAGCGGTTTCAGAAAAGAAGAATTTTTAAAATCAGCCAATCAGAAACAAGCGTCGCCTGTGGCGGCCATGTTCGTTAATGGATCAGGACGAAATGAGCAATCTTTATAGAGGACCTTCCATAAATGGTTCCTACCAAGTTTCAGTTCATTTGGTGGAGGGGTTTTAGAGGCATATTTATCTGTAATTCAATTCAGAGATAACTGCATTTTGAAGATACAAAATGTTTCTATATTTAAACTAGAGTTATCTCCCTTTTAACAGAAAAAAATATTTTTTTCAGATATCACTCAATCAGAAACAAGAATAGCATGTGGTGGCCATGTTTGTTAACAGATCAAGATGAAATTAGCACTCTTTATAGAGGACCTTCCATAGATGCTTCCTACCAAGTTTCGGTTCATTTGGCTAAGCGGTTTCAGAGGAGAAGATTAAAAAAAAATAGGCCAATCAGAAACAAGAATTGCCTGTGGCGGCCATGTTTGTTAATGGATCGGGACAAAATGAGCAATCTTGATAGAGGACCTACCATATATGCTTCCTACTAAGTTTCAGTTCATATGGTTGAGAGGTTTCAGAGGAGAAGATTAAAATGTGAAAAGTTAACGGACGACGGAAGACGGATGCCAAGTGATGGCAAAAGCTCACATTGCCTTTGGCAAGGTGAGCTATAAAAATAAGGATCATTTAGAGCTACGGTTCCGCAGCTATGATGCTTAAAACGTCATCTGCATGTGGTAAAAAACAAAATAACGACAAAATGTGATGGTATAATGTTGAATCTACTACATATTAACTAAACAAAATATGCCCTGTACTTGAGCTCTATGCTACAGGTCAAAGGTCAAGGCAGTGTTTCTGTTTACTAACACTAATGCTAGTTTGCAACATCAATTTTTGGTAAGAAACGTTGATATTTTGAGAATTTGTTGCTTAACTTACCTGACGGGAACGAGGTAAAATCTGCAATAATTTATTTTTTGTACAAATTTGAAGGTATTTATAAGATATTCATTTTTTACTTAAATAGATAATTATGTAAGTTAATGAGTAAACCTCATACTACATCAATTTCTAGATAGTCATTGAAAGGTGAAACAGATGAATGGTAAACAAATATATTTAATTAGAAAAATGTGCCTGAACAAGAGTTTTTATAAGGTACTCACAATAACAAACTGTGGCATATTACATATTTAACCACATTTTACAGCATGACCATGGCATACAGAAACCCCTACTAAATAAATTACAGAGGCAATAGAAACCCCTACTAAAGACATGACAGAGACTATATGAACTTCTGAAATAGCTATTCTAAATGTTGTGAAACAAAAATTATTTATGGCTTGGAAGAAGAATATAATACGGATAGTTAATTTTACAGAGAACAATCAAAGGTCTTTTCTTTTAAAGTATGTCAAAGGCTTGTCAAACTCTCTTACACACAAGACAACAAAGATTTAAACTTTTTAATTAATTAATTTTTCAGTATTCACTACAGTGTTTGAGTTATCTCTTCAAGGTCAATATCTAGGATGTGACCTATATATTGACCTTTGTTGAGAGCACAAGTTAAGAAGAACAATAGTGAAACTCATAGGTGTATATACAACTTAATATTATTGACTGTTGACCATTAGTGGCTTCCGTAAACTTTAAAATGAAGTTATGCCCCTTTAAGATTTGTCAACCTTTCGATTAAAGCATAATTACAGAGTTGCAGTTTCTTGTCCTAAATATTTATAGGGATTCCATTTTTCTGCATCTAGCTACAATTTTGGAGTTATTTAGATAATAAGTATGCAGTAAAAAAATCTAGAATATGACATTAAACTTATTCATTTATTTTTAAGGATACATGTTAAGAAGACCAAATGTGTCTATGATATAACTGAAATATTGTTGAAAGTGACGTTAAACACCATAAAACCATACCAAAGCAATCTATGAAATACGATTTTTGCATTTTGAATTTTAACAGTTTCTGTCACTTTTTTTGAGAGGGAATTATCATCTACTTTGATAAAAACAGTACAAAGTTGGAGTATCATTAGTAACATTTTCACCTTCCATTTTTTCTATATCTATTTACCGTCTTAAAGTTATTCAGATTAGTAAAGGGTCAAAATCTAGACTGTGACCTTGAATTGGACATTTTGATCTATTTCAAGGTTCCATGTTTGACAGATCAATTATGAAAATCCTAGAATGTCCACAACTTATCCTTGTTTAGTTTTGAACTTTTTTGCTTCTACCAAGTTTCCAAAGGGAGTTATGCCCCTTAAAAGTCATCAAACTTGTTTGGTCAAAACATAACAAAGTTGCAGTATTGACATGCCTCAAACATTTTCCACCATTATTTTTTTCTGTATCTATTACTGTTTTGGAGTTATTCAGATAACAAATTAAGGGAAAAATCTTTAATGTGACCTTGAAATTAACTGTTTGACTTTCTCAAGGTTAAATATTAAGAAGACAAATGGTGAAGACCCTAAATGTTTTCAACTTCTCATTTTTAAGTTTTTACCTCTTATGCCCAGTTTTTTAAATGTCAGAATTGAATTTTTTTTTATATTAAAAGTTGTCAATATTCAATGTTTTATACTGATTGCAGTTGAAATTTTTTATAATATCATATGTAAATAGCCTAGAACGAAGGAAATACGTTGCTGTTTGATTTTCTTCCATCCAGTCAAAACTCCAATGTTTACCTGCACAATATTCATACATTCATACGACCTACACAGTGAACTCATTCGGTAAAGAGTTTGCGCATGTGTGAAATTGTTTGTTGAAGAAAAAGCACATGGCACAAACCAAAACATTGACGGATTCTACACGAAAACGACACAAAAAGGAGGATTCAGCAAGCTTTGTGTAAAAATTAAAAAAAGATGTTATACCGACCTACTCCATTTTTCAACACGTAAGCATAATTTAGTATCTTTTTTCGGCCGAATCGTATTTTGACAGTAGAATTGCATCGCAGTTTTTTATATATTCTTTTTTTTCAGGAGAAAACGCTAGGTGATATCCCTTTTAAATTAGAGACTAAAATAATGAACTTCATGTCTGTTTTTTTCGAAAAAGTATAATCAAGTCAACTCAAGTGTTGTCAATAATATGCAATACAATTTGTTTACAATTTTCCCTTTATCGGGCCCCTTTGCAGAGTTTGGGTTTGTTTTTATTGATTTCATCACATATTTCCGATTTTAAGTGTCATTCTTACTAAATACCATTATATAATATTAACTGATTACCCCGGGATCCAATTTCATGGATATATTTCTTAAATTACATTAATTCTAACGAATTTACATGCAAAATGCTTCCTGGTTATTTATAACAGTTATCAGTATTCGGCAAACTTCGGAAATAAGAAGCCGACTTATAATTAGGTGTGTTAATGGCGATTCCACCGACAGACATTCAAATTCTTTTCACTAATTACGACATTATAACATATTTTTTAAACCTGGCTTCTTGTTCAGAACATTTTATTAAGTATAAAACATCGAATATTGGCAACTTCTAATATAAACAAAAAAAAATTCAATTCTGACAGCCTGTATTGTATGTCTTTAAGTGCTTCAAAAAAGGAGTTGTCAGACTGATTTGCACAATTATAATAAAAATGCAGCTTCTCAAATTTTATCAGCTTGGAACAGAATATAACAAAGCTCAAGTGTCGTTTCTCAAAACATTTTCCAGCCCTAACTATTGCTGTACTTTTTATCGATTGTGGAGTTATTTTGATAACAAGGTTTACACTGTTCTGGGAGATAACTCCATAAAGAAAGTGCATGCTTGGTAAGCTAGTTTGAGTTTTTAATACCTTATAACTGACCGTCTATACTTGATATTCAATAGCTTTATAATATTCAAGGTCTAAGACTTATCGCTAGAGTTTGTACAAACAATAGCATCAACCACCTTTACAAATGGAGTTATGCCCCTTAAGATGTCATCAAAAATATGATAAAGCTGCAGTATCATACATGTCCCAAACATTTCCTATTATTTATTTTTTCTGTTTTTTTTATTACAAATTTCAGGTCCTCATCAAGGATGTGACCACCTTCTTTCTATCATTGGGAGAATCCTATGGTCTGAAACTTGTCACTACAGATTTTAATGGACAAACAATAACATCCATCAACTTTACAAATGGAGTTATGCCCCTTGAGGTGTCACCAAACTATTTCAGTCAAAATATAATAAAATTGCAGTATCATGTCCCAATGATTTAATTTTTCTGTATATCTAACAGTTCCACAATTATTCTCATAACAACCTTTAGGTCAAATTCTAGGACGTGACCTTGACTTCCATTTTTGATCATTTTTCAATGTTGAATGATAAGATGTGCAAATCCTATATGTCTTCTATTCTTATCATGAGTTTTGACAAATTATGGCATCTGTTAACTTTTCCAAGGGAGTAATACCCTTTAAGAATTTGCCAAATACTAATAAAGTTGCAGTATCATGGCCTAAACATTTATTACTATTAATTTTTTTTGCATCTCTTAATGTTCCATTGTTATAATGATAATAATTTTAAGGTCAAAATCTAGGACATGATCCAAACTTGAATTTTTTTTAACTAAGGTTAGAGGATCAGAAGTTTAAATGTGATAAACCATAGGTGTCTGTGACTTATCGTTATTGAGTTTGACTACTAATGACATCTGTTACCCTTCAAAGGGAGTAAAACAAGAGCACCACCCACGGGCGCTGGATGCACGACTTTTTCGTATCTGATATTAAACTGCAAGCAATTTACAAAGTTATACATACTTCTAACTATGATGGTCATATAAGCAAATATGTTTGCAAGATTGGTAGTTTGATAGTTTTTGAGAAATGGACTCTGACAAAAAACTTAACTGAAAACTTAACCGACCCAGACGCTGACACCGGAGTGATCACAATAGCTCAACTTTTTTTCTTCAAAAAGTCGAGCTAAAAAGGAATCATCAAACTTAACAAAGTTGAGGTATCATGCATATCCTAAACATTTTCCATCTTTCATTTTTTTTGCATCCATTATTGTTTTAGTGATATAACAAGTGGAAGTTCAAAATCTAGGACATAACCTTGATTTTGACTTTTTTCAAGAATACACAAACTTTTGAGGTAGAAATAATTAAAATAGTGGCAGAAAAAAACAAATTATCAGAAAAAAAAGCATATTCTGTTGGTGGGGGAAGACCTTAATAAAACAGAAGCTGCATACACTCTTACTAAAATAAAATAGAGAGCTTCAGACAACACTGTTAAATAAAATGACAGGAGCTACAGATACCTCACATAAATAAAAAGACAGGAGCTACAGACATCTCACATAAATAAAAAAAACAGGAGCTACAGACACTTCACATAAATAAAAAGACAGAAGCTACAGACACCTCACATAAATAAACAGACAGGAGCTACAGACACCTCACATAAATAAACAGACAGGAGCTACAGACACCTCACATAAATAAAAAGACAGGAGCTACAGACATATCTTCTAAATAAAAAGACAGGAGCTACAGATACCTCACATAAATAAAAAGACAGGAGCTACAGATACCTAACCTATATAAAAAGATGGGGCTACAGACATCTCACCTATAAATAATAAGACACGAGCTACTGCAGACACATTGACTAAATAAAGAAAGTAGCTACATATGTAAGACATAAGACATAATGCTAAAGTGTCCCCCCCCCCCCGCTCCCCCGGACAATATTTTATAGAGATTGCGATATGAAATAGTGTCTGGTGCTATGAAATTGTGTCCTAGTATAGGGTTAGGGTAAGTCCTATGTTAAAGTGCCCCCCCGGACAATATTTTATAGAGATTGCGATATGAAATAGTGTCTGCTGGACACTATAACATATGTAAGTGTACGGCGGACACTTTGAACTAGAGGACACAATTAAATGCTACACATACACCTGTTAAATAAAGACAGGAGCTACATACATCTTTGTTAAATAAAAAGATTGCTAGGAGCTACAGACACCTCTGTTAAATAAAAATACAGGAGCTACAGACATCTCTTCTAAATAAAAAGACAGGAGCTACAAATGTCTCTTCTAAATAAAAAGACAGAAGCTACAGATATCTCTGTTAAATAAAAAGACAAGAGCTACATACATCTCTGTTAAAAAAAAGACAGCTAGGAGCTACAGACATCTCTTCTAAATAAAAAGACAGGAGCTACAGACACCTCTGTTAAATAAAAATACAAGAGCTACAGACATCTCTTCTAAATAAAAAGACAGGAGCTACAAATGTCTCTTCTAAATAAAAAGACAGAAGCTACAGATATCTCTGTTAAATAAAAAGACAGCTAGGAGCTACATACATCTCTGTTAAATAAAATGACAGCTAGGAGCTACAGACATCTCTTTTAAATAAAAAGACAGGAGCTACAGACATTTCTGTTAAATAAAAAGACAGGAGCTACAGACATCTCTTCTAAATAAAAAGACAGGAGCTACAGACACCTCTTCTAAATAAAAAGACAGGAGCTACAGACATCTCTTCTAAATAAAAAGACAGAAGCTACAGACATCTCTGTTAAACAAAAATACAGGAGCTACAGACATCTCTTCTAAATAAAAAGACAGGAGCTACAAATGTCTCTTCTAAATAAAAAGACAGAAGCTACAGATATCTCTGTTAAATAAAAAGACAAGAGCTACAGACACCTCTGTTAAATAAAAAGACAGCTAGGAGCTACAGACATATCTTTTAAATAAAACGACAGGAGCTACAGACATCTCTGTTAAATAAAAAGATTGTTAGGAGCTACAGACATCTCTGCTAAATAAAAAGACAGGAGCTACAGACACTTCTGTTGAACAAAAAGACAGATAGGAGCTACAGACATCTCTGTTAAATAAAAAGACAGCTAGGAGCTACAAATACCTCTGTTAAATAAAAAGACAGGGGTCCCAGACACCTCTGTTAAATAAAAAGACAGCTAGGAGCTAGACATCTCTTTTAAATAAAAAGACAGGAACTACAGACATCTCTGTTAAATAAAAAGATTGCTAGGAGCTACAGACATCTCTGTTAAATAAAAAGACAGGAGCTACAGACACCTCTGTTAAATAAAAAGACAGCTAGGAGCTACAGACATATCTTTTAAATAAAACGACAGGAGCTACAGACATCTCTGTTAAATAAAAAGATTGTTAGGAGCTACAGACATCTCTGCTAAATAAAAAGACAGGAGCTACAGACACTTCTGTTGAACAAAAAGACAGATAGGAGCTACAGACATCTCTGTTAAATAAAGACAGCTAGGAGCTACAAATACCTCTGTTAAATAAAAAGACAGGGGTCCCAGACACCTCTGTTAAATAAAAAGACAGCTAGGAGCTAGACATCTCTTTTAAATAAAAAGACAGGAACTACAGACATCTCTGTTAAATAAAAAGATTGCTAGGAGCTACAGACATCTCTGTTAAATAAAAAGACAGGGGTCCCAGACACCTCTGTTAAATAAAAAGACGGCTAGGAGCTAGACATCTCTTTTAAATAAAAAGACAGGAACTACAGACATCTCTGTTAAATAAAAAGATTGCTAGGAGCTACAGACATCTCTGTTAAATAAAAAGACAGGAGCTACAGACATCTCTGTTAAATAAAAAGACAGGAGCTACAGACATCTCTGCTAAATAAAAAGACAGCTAGGAGCTACAAAGACAGGAGCTACAAACACTTCTGTTGAACAACAAGACAGCTAGGAGCTACATACATCTCTGTTAAATAAAAAGACAGCTAGGAGCTACAGATACCTCTGTTAAATAAAAAAACAGGAGTCCCAGACACCTCTGTGAAACAAAAAGACAGCTAGGACCTACATACATCTCTTCTAAATACAAAGACAGGAGCTACAGACATCTCTTGTAAATAAAAAGATTGCTAGGAGCTACAGATACCTCTGTTAAATAAAAAGACAGGAGCTACAGACATCTCTGTGAAACAAAAAGACAGCTATGAGCTACAGACATCTCTGCTAAATAAAAAGACAGGAGCTAGAGACACTTCTGTTGAACAAAAAGACAGCTAGGAGCTACAGACATCTCTGTTAAATAAAAAGACAGGAACTACAAACACCTCTGTTAAATAAAACGACAGCTAGGAGCTACAGACACTTCTGTTGAACAAAAAGACAGCTAGGAGCTACAGACATCTCTGTTAAATAAAACGACAGGAGTCACAGACACATCTGTGAAATAAAAAGACAGGAGCTACAGACATCTCTTGTAAATAAAAAGACAGGAGCTACAGACATCTCTTCTAAATAAAAAGACAGAAGCTACAGACATCTCTTCTAAATAAAAAGACAGGAGCTACAGACATCTCTTCTAAATAAAAAGACAGAAGCTACAGACACCTCTGTTAAATAAAAAGACAGGAGCTACAGACATCTCTTCTAAATAAAAAGACAGGAGCTACAGACATCTCTTCTAAATAAAAAGACAGGAGCTACAGACACCTCTTCTAAATAAAAAGACAGGAGCTACAGACATCTCTTCTAAATAAAAAGACAGGAGCTACAGACACCTCTTCTAAATAAAATGACAGGAGCTACAGACATCTCTTCTAAATAAAATGACAGGAGCTACATACATCTCTTGTAAATAAAAAGACAGGAGCTACAGACATCTCTTCTAAATAAAAAGACAGGAGCTACAGACATCTCTGTTAAATAAAAAGACAGCTAGGAGCTACAGACACCTCTGTGAAATAAAAAGACAGCTAGGAGCTACAAACATCTCTTCTAATTAAAAAGACAGGAGCTACAGACATCTCTTCTAAATAAAAAGACAGAAGCTACAGACATCTCTTCTTAATAAAAAGACAGGAGCTACAGCCATCTCTTCTAAATAAAAAGACAGGAGCTAGAGACATCTCTTCTAAATAAAAAGACAGGAGCTAGAGACATCTCTTCTAAATAAAAAGACAGGAGCTACAGACATCTCTTCTAAATAAAAAGACAAGAGCTACAGACATCTCTTCTAAATAAAAAGACAGGAGTTAAAGACATATCTTCTAAATAAAAAGACAGGAGCTACAGACATCTCTTCTAAATAAAAATACAGGAGCTACAGACATCTCTTCTAAATAAAAAGAAAGGAGCTACAGACATCTCTTGTAAATATAAAAGACAGGAGCTACAGATCTCTCTTCTAAATAAAAAGACAGGAGCTACAGACATCTCTTCTAAATAAAAATACAGGAGCTACAGACCTCTCTTCTAAATAAAAAGACAAGAGCTACAGACATCTCTTCTAAATAAAAAGACAGAAGCTACAGACATCTCTTCTTAATAAAAAGACAGGAGCTACAGCCATCTCTTCTAAATAAAAAGACAGGAGCTAGAGACATCTCTTCTAAATAAAAAGACAGGAGCTAGAGACATCTCTTCTAAATAAAAAGACAGGAGCTACAGACATCTCTTCTAAATAAAAAGACAAGAGCTACAGACATCTCTTCTAAATAAAAAGACAGGAGTTAAAGACATATCTTCTAAATAAAAAGATAGGAGCTACAGACATCTCTTCTAAATAAAAATACAGGAGCTACAGACATCTCTTCTAAATAAAAAGAAAGGAGCTACAGACATCTCTTGTAAATATAAAAGACAGGAGCTACAGATCTCTCTTCTAAATAAAAAGACAGGAGCTACAGACATCTCTTCTAAATAAAAATACAGGAGCTACAGACCTCTCTTCTAAATAAAAAGACAGGAGCTACAAATGTATCTTCTAAATAAAAAGACAGGAGATACAGACATCTCTTCTAAATAAAAAGACAGGAGCTACATACATCTCTTCTAAATAAAAAGACAGGACCTACAGACATCTCTTTTAAATAAAAAGACAGGAGCTACAGACATCTCTTGTAAATATAAAAGACAGGAGCTACAGACATCTCTTCTAAATAAAAATACAGGAGCTACAGACATCTCTTCTAAATAAAAAGACAAGAGCTACAGACATCTCTTCTAAATAAAAATACAGGAGCTACAGACATCTCTTCTAAATAAAAAGACAGGAGATACAGACATCTCTTCTAAATAAAAAGACAGGAGCTACAGACATCTCTTCTAAATAAAAAGACAGGAGATACAGACATCTCTTGTAAATATAAAAGACAGGAGCTACAGACATCTCTTCTAAATAAAAAGACAGGACCTACAGACATCTCTTTTAAATAAAAATACAGGAGCTACAGACATATCTTCTAAATAAAATACAGGAGCTACAGACATATCTTCTAAATAAAAAGACAGGAGCTACAGACATCTCTTCTAAATAAAAAGACAAGAGCTACAGACATCTCTTCTAAATAAAAAGACAGGAGCTAGAGACATCTCTTCTAAATAAAAAGACAAGAGCTACAGACATCTCTTCTAAATAAAAAGACAAGAGCTACAGACATCTCTTGTAAATATAAAAAACAGGAGCTACAGACATCTCTTGTAAATATAAAAGACAGGACCTACAGACATCTCTTCTAAATAAAAAGACAGGAGCTACAGACATATCTTCTAAATAAAATACAGGAGCTACAGACATATCTTCTAAATAAAAAGACAAGAGCTACAGATACCTCTTCTAAGCTACAGACATCTCTTCTAAATAAAAAGACAGGAGCTAGAGATACCCTTTGGTCACACATGTCTACATAAACACACTGGATATTGACAGACAAAACAATCAATATCATCCCTATCATTACAACACTAGAAATATGGTTCAATATTTAGTATTATGATATTAATAATCTATTGAACAAACATACCCAATTTTTTCTTGCATTTTTATCCTAAATAGTAAGACATATACAGATGCCTACTGACATGTATTGATCATTTTAGAGAATACACATTCAATCTGTTTCACCATCAGTTTGTAACACAAGGCCATTTTTGTTTACAAATACATTTATTTCATTATCTATGCTTGTTTTTCTAGAACCTTAATTAAAGGAAAATGGTCAGCTATATTGAATATATTCACTACAAATTTGTCAATAGCAAATTTATTTCATATGTTTATAAAATCTGTAATGGATGACACATATTTTTTTTCAATTAATTGGGTACATTGTGTTATACCATATATAAAACATGTATTATTGATTATCTATAAAAAGTAACCCAAAACTGGAAGAAAAGAGCTTACTTTTGCGAGATGTAGCCTTCCATTTGAGGCCCGTGTTGTCAAAAGCATATGATTGGTGAAAAGGAAGACTTGTCGTACCACCTCCTTTTTGGAATCCTTAAAAGATGAGCTGATGGAGCCCAATCTGCCTCTACTGGATTTACCCTTCTCCTGTAGAATCTGCAAGAGTGGTCCTGAAAGAAGCACGAGAGAAAAAAAAACAAGACGTTAATTAAGTCAATGAGGTCATATAAAAACACACAAAATCCAATGACGGAAATAGAAGTCAAAAGATGGTAAACTTACTCTGAGCATGTGCATTTATGGGGGAAAATGGAGAAAAGCAATGCCATCTGGTGTTAGAAAAAGAAAATATATTGACCAGATTGAATTTAATCATTAATATTATAATAATTACACACATATACACACAAACATGCTTGTCAATCACAGTTGCAAAAATATGATCGCTTAAGAAATCCAATAACAAGAATGATCAATAAACATTTCATATTGATCTGGGGGGATTCAGCCATTAGTTCAAAGCAAATTAAAAAACAGGCAATTGACAATAAAACACTGGGTACCAGAGATTTAAGGCTAAATACAGTTCATGTATTGATTACTGTATAATTTTTTTTAACTTGCTATATTTATCAATCAGTTGGCATGGCTTAAGAGACAGTTTGAATTATAAATAGCATCTGTTTACATGTCATATCTTTAATAGCTGACATATTTCAATAGAAGACATTACAAATAAATCATGTTCATTCACAACAGTTATCTATTAAACATGCAACCATCTTGTATGTACATATATTTATAAAAGGGGAGCTCTCCAATATTAGCAGAAGACAATTTCCCATTGCAGAAGACAGTTCCCATAGTAAAGGTTGACATAAATCATTAAAGGAAAGATATCTGTGCCAAAAATAACTACTGCTGCCAATAATAATTGCTGTTTCTAGGAAATCACTATGCTATACAGCACAAGAAAATAGGCTATTTTTAAGATCAATCTGATTTTTTTGTAGCTTTGCTGACAATTTTTTTTAACAATTTACCCACAAAGAACATCAATTACTTTGTTTAAAATTATGACCATTGATTTTAAAACCAATCATATATTTATCCTGCACACCAAAGGATTCCATGGATAATGCCTGTATATATTGACATCATATGCTGGAATCGGATCTTAATTTGAGAGAATTGCTAGCATGCCTCTGTCATGTTGCAAGGTCAAGTTTAGTAGACATGGCCCTTTTATAAGGCCACCATCTCTCCAATGAAAATGTGACCTTATAAGAGGGGTAGCCTTTCTTAAGAGGGAGAGAGGAAACAAATTTAGTATTATAAACATTCAACTATCTCAGTGTATCTGAAATCAGGCATGATAAGAGAGGTGAGAGAGGTGAACATTGAAGGGAGAGGTCTTATTAGAAGACAAGTTTTTTGGACAAGTTTTGCTTTGGGTCCAGTAAATGTGCTATTGCATCAATTACAGCATCACATTTGTATAAAAAAAAAGTGGTAAATTCATTCTTTCCAAAAATGGGATAATTATTGAAATAATTGGATTTCTGATCACTGTAAAAAGTAAACATGCTGATAAAATGAAAAATAAAAAATAGTTTACTGTCCGAACAGTTTCGAAAAATAAATAGAAAAATCGTAGTAACAAAGGTAAAATTGATACCCCTGACACCTAGGACACATATACATGATTTGATACCCCTGACACCTAGGACACTTATACATGATTTGATACCCCTGACACCTAGGACACATATACATGATTTGATACCCCTGACACCTAGGACACATATACATGATTTGATACCCCTGACACCTAGGACACTTATACATGATTTGATACCCCTGACACCTAGGACACATATACATGATTTGATACCCCTGACACCTAGGACACTTATACATGATTTGATACCCCTGACACCTAGGACACTAATACATGATTCGATACCCCTGACACCTACATGATTTGATACCCCTGACACCTAGGACACATATACATGATTTGATACCCCTGACACCTAGGACACTTATACATGATTTGATACCCCTGACACCTAGGACACATATACATGATTTGATACCCCTGACACCTAGGACACTTATACATGATTAGATACCCCTGACACCTAGGACACATACATGATTTGATACCCCTGACACCTAGGACACATATACATGATTTGATACCCCTGACACCTAGGACACTTATACATGATTTGATACCCCTGACACCTAGGACACATATACATGATTTGATACCCCTGACACCTAGGACACTTATACATGATTTGATACCCCTGACACCTAGGACACACATACATGATTTGATACCCCTGACACCTAGGACACATATACATGATTCGATACCCCTGACACCTAGGACACATATACATGATTTGATACCCCTGACACCTAGGACACATATACATGATTTGATACCCCTGACACCTAGGACACATATACATGATTTGATACCCCTGACACCTAGGACACTTATACATGATTTGATACCCCTGACACCTAGGACACATATACATGATTTGATACCCCTGACACCTAGGACACATATACATGATTTGATACCCCTGACACCTAGGACACTTATACATGATTTGATACCCCTGACACCTAGGACACTTATACATGATTTGATACCCCTGACACCTAGGACACTTATACATGATTTGATACCCCTGACACCTAGGACACATATATATGATTTGATACCCCTGACACCTAGGACACTTATACATGATTTGATACCCCTGACACCTAGGACACTTATACATGATTTGATACCCCTGACACCTAGGACACATATACATGATTTGATATCCCTGACACCTAGGACACTTATACATGATTTGATACCCCTGACACCTAGGACACATATACATGATTTGATACCCCTGACACCTAGGACACTTATACATGATTTGATACCCCTGACACCTAGGACACTTATACATGATTTGATACCCCTGACACCTAGGACACTTATACATGATTTGATACCCCTGACACCTAGGACACTTATACATGATTTGATATCCCTGACACCTAGGACACTTATACATGATTTGATACCCCTGACACCTAGGACACTTATACATGATTTGATACCCCTGACACCTAGGACACATATACATGATTTGATACCCCTGACACCTAGGACACATATACATGATTTGATACCCCTGACACCTAGGACACATATACATGATTTGATACCCCTGACACCTAGGACACTTATACATGATTTGATACCCCTGACACCTAGGACACATATACATGATTTGATACCCCTGACACCTAGGACACATATACATGATTCGATACCCCTGACACCTAGGACACTTATACATGATTTGATACCCCTGACACCTAGGACACTTATACATGATTCGATACCTCTGACACCTATACATGATTTGATACCCCTGACACCTAGGACACTTATACATGATTTGATACCCCTGACACCTAGGACACATATACATGATTTGATACCCCTGACACCTAGGACACATACATGATTTGATACCCCTGACACCTAGGACACATACATGATTCGATACCCCTGACACCTAGGACACTTATACATGATTTGATACCCCTGACACCTAGGACACTTATACATGATTTGATACCCCTGACACCTAGGACACTTATACATGATTTGATACCCCTGACACCTAGGACACTTATACATGATTCGATACCTCTGACACCTAGGACACATATACATGATTCGATACCCCTGACACCTAGGACACTTATACATTTGTACATGATTTGATACCCCTGACACCTAGGACACTTATACATGATTTGATACCGCTGACACCTAGGACACTTATACATGATTTGATACCTCTGACACCTAGGACACATATACATGATTTGATACCCCTGACACCTAGGACACATACATGATTTGATACCCCTGACACCTAGGACACATACATGATTCGATACTCCTGACACCTAGGACACATACATGATTTGATACCTCTGACACCTAGGACACTTATACATGATTTGATACCCCTGACACCCAGGACACTTATACATGATTTGATACCCCTGACACCTAGGACATATATACATGATTTGATACCCCTGACACCTAGGACACATATACATGATTTGATACCCCTGACACCTAGGACACTTATACATGATTCGATACCCCTGACACCTAGGACACTTATACATGATTCGATACCCCTGACACCTAGGACACTTATACATGATTTGATACCCCTGACACCTAGGACACATATACATGATTTGATACCCCTGACACCTAGGACACTTATACATGATTTGATACCCCTGACACCTAGGACACTTATACATGATTTGATACCCCTGACACCTAGGACACATATACATGATTTGATACCCCTGACACCTAGGACACTTATACATGATTTGATACCCCTGACACCTAGGACACTTATACATGATTTGATACCCCTGACACCTAGGACACATATACATGATTCGATACCCCTGACACCTAGGACACATATACATGATTTGATACCCCTGACACCTAGGACACATATACATGATTTGATACCCCTGACACCTAGGACACTTATACATGATTTGATACCCCTGACACCTAGGACACTTATACATGATTCGATACCTCTGACACCTATACATGATTTGATACCCCTGACACCTAGGACACTTATACATGATTTGATACCTCTGACACCTAGGACACATATACATGATTTGATACCCCTGACACCTAGGACACATACATGATTTGATACCCCTGACACCTAGGACACATACATGATTCGATACCCCTGACACCTAGGACACATATACATGATTTGATACCCCTGACACCTAGGACACTTATACATGATTTGATACCCCTGACACCTAGGACACTTATACATGATTTGATACCCCTGACACCTAGGACACATATACATGATTCGATACCTCTGACACCTAGGACACATATACATGATTCGATACCCCTGACACCTAGGACACTTATACATTTGTACATGATTTGATACCCCTGACACCTAGGACACTTATACATGATTTGATACCGCTGACACCTAGGACACTTATACATGATTTGATACCTCTGACACCTAGGACACATATACATGATTTGATACCCCTGACACCTAGGACACATACATGATTTGATACCCCTGACACCTAGGACACATACATGATTCGATACTCCTGACACCTAGGACACATACATGATTTGATACCTCTGACACCTAGGACACTTATACATGATTTGATACCCCTGACACCTAGGACACTTATACATGATTTGATACCCCTGACACCTAGGACATATATACATGATTTGATACCCCTGACACCTAGGACACATATACATGATTTGATACCCCTGACACCTAGGACACTTATACATGATTCGATACCCCTGACACCTAGGACACATATACATGATTCGATACCCCTGACACCTAGGACACTTATACATGATTCGATACCCCTGACACCTAGGACACTTATACATGATTTGATACCCCTGACACCTAGGACACATATACATGATTTGATACCCCTGACACCTAGGACACTTATACATGATTTGATACCGCTGACACCTAGGACACTTATACATGATTTGATACCCCTGACACCTAGGACACATATACATGATTTGATACCCCTGACACCTAGGACACTTATACATGATTTGATACCCCTGACACCTAGGACACTTATACATGATTTGATACCCCTGACACCTAGGACACATATACATGATTTGATACCCCTGACACCTAGGACACATATACATGATTTGATACCCCTGACACCTAGGACACATATACATGATTTGATACCCCTGACACCTAGGACACTTATACATGATTTGATACCCCTGACACCTAGGACACTTATACATGATTCGATACCCCTGACACCTAGGACACAAATACATGATTTGATACCCCTGACACCTAGGACACTTATACATGATTTGATACCCCTGACACCTAGGACACATATACATGATTTGATACCCCTGACACCTAGGACACTTATACATGATTTGATACCCCTGACACCTAGGACACATATACATGATTTGATACCCCTGACACCTAGGACACATATACATGATTTGATACCCCTGACACCTAGGACACATATACATGATTTGATACCCCTGACACCTAGGACACATATACATGATTTGATACCCCTGACACCTAGGACACATATACATGATTTGATACCCCTGACACCTAGGACACATATACATGATTTGATACCCCTGACACCTAGGACACTTATACATGATTTGATACCCCTGACACCTAGGACACTTATACATGATTCGATACCTCTGACACCTATACATGATTTGATACCCCTGACACCTAGGACACTTATACATGATTTGATACCTCTGACACCTAGGACACATATACATGATTTGATACCCCTGACACCTAGGACACATACATGATTTGATACCCCTGACACCTAGGACACATACATGATTCGATACCCCTGACACATATACATGATTTGATACCCCTGACACCTAGGACACTTATACATGATTTGATACCCCTGACACCTAGGACACTTATACATGATTTGATACCCCTGACACCTAGGACACTTATACATGATTCGATACCTCTGACACCTAGGACACATATACATGATTCGATACCCCTGACACCTAGGACACTTATACATTTGTACATGATTTGATACCCCTGACACCTAGGACACTTATACATGATTTGATACCGCTGACACCTAGGACACTTATACATGATTTGATACCTCTGACACCTAGGACACATATACATGATTTGATACCCCTGACACCTAGGACACATACATGATTTGATACCCCTGACACCTAGGACACATACATGATTCGATACTCCTGACACCTAGGACACATACATGATTTGATACCTCTGACACCTAGGACACTTATACATGATTTGATACCCCTGACACCTAGGACACTTATACATGATTTGATACCCCTGACACCTAGGACATATATACATGATTTGATACCCCTGACACCTAGGACACATATACATGATTTGATACCCCTGACACCTAGGACACTTATACATGATTCGATACCCCTGACACCTAGGACACATATACATGATTCGATACCCCTGACACCTAGGACACTTATACATGATTCGATACCCCTGACACCTAGGACACTTATACATGATTTGATACCCCTGACACATATACATGATTTGATACCCCTGACACCTAGGACACTTATACATGATTTGATACCCCTGACACCTAGGACACTTATACATGATTTGATACCCCTGACACCTAGGACACATATACATGATTTGATACCCCTGACACCTAGGACACTTATACATGATTTGATACCCCTGACATCTAGGACACTTATACATGATTTGATACCCCTGACACCCAGGACACATATACATGATTTGATACCCCTGACACCTAGGACACATATACATGATTTGATACCCCTGACACCTAGGACACATATACATGATTTGATACCCCTGACACCTAGGACACTTATACATGATTTGATACCCCTGACACCTAGGACACTTATACATGATTCGATACCCCTGACACCTAGGACACAAATACATGATTTGATACCCCTGACACCTAGGACACTTATACATGATTTGATACCCCTGACACCTAGGACACATATACATGATTTGATACCCCTGACACCTAGGACACTTATACATGATTTGATACCCCTGACACCTAGGACACATATACATGATTTGATACCCCTGACACCTAGGACACTTATACATGATTTGATACCCCTGACACCTAGGACACATATACATGATTTGATACCCCTGACACCTAGGACACATATACATGATTTGATACCCCTGACACCTAGGACACATATACATGATTTGATACCCCTGACACCTAGGACACTTATACATGATTTGATACCCCTGACACCTAGGACACATATACATGATTTGATACCCCTGACACCTAGGACACATATACATGATTTGATACCCCTGACACCTAGGACACATATACATGATTTGATACCCCTGACACCTAGGACACATATACATGATTTGATACCCCTGACACCTAGGACACTTATACATGATTTGATACCCCTGACACCTAGGACACTTATACATGATTCGATACCTCTGACACCTATACATGATTTGATACCCCTGACACCTAGGACACTTATACATGATTTGATACCTCTGACACCTAGGACACATATACATGATTTGATACCCCTGACACCTAGGACACATACATGATTTGATACCCCTGACACCTAGGACACATACATGATTCGATACCCCTGACACCTAGGACACATATACATGATTTGATACCCCTGACACCTAGGACACTTATACATGATTTGATACCCCTGACACCTAGGACACATATACATGATTTGATACCCCTGACACCTAGGACACATATACATGATTCGATACCTCTGACACCTAGGACACATATACATGATTCGATACCCCTGACACCTAGGACACTTATACATTTGTACATGATTTGATACCCCTGACACCTAGGACACTTATACATGATTTGATACCGCTGACACCTAGGACACTTATACATGATTTGATACCTCTGACACCTAGGACACATATACATGATTTGATACCCCTGACACCTAGGACACATACATGATTTGATACCCCTGACACCTAGGACACATACATGATTCGATACTCCTGACACCTAGGACACATACATGATTTGATACCTCTGACACCTAGGACACTTATACATGATTTGATACCCCTGACACCTAGGACACTTATACATGATTTGATACCCCTGACACCTAGGACATATATACATGATTTGATACCCCTGACACCTAGGACACATATACATGATTTGATACCCCTGACACCTAGGACACTTATACATGATTCGATACCCCTGACACCTAGGACACATATACATGATTCGATACCCCTGACACCTAGGACACTTATACATGATTCGATACCCCTGACACCTAGGACACTTATACATGATTTGATACCCCTGACACCTAGGACACATATACATGATTTGATACCCCTGACACCTAGGACACTTATACATGATTTGATACCCCTGACACCTAGGACACTTATACATGATTTGATACCCCTGACACCTAGGACACATATACATGATTTGATACCCCTGACACCTAGGACACTTATACATGATTTGATACCCCTGACACCTAGGACACTTATACATGATTTGATACCCCTGACACCTAGGACACATATACATGATTTGATACCCCTGACACCTAGGACACATATACATGATTTGATACCCCTGACACCTAGGACACATATACATGATTTGATACCCCTGACACCTAGGACACTTATACATGATTTGATACCCCTGACACCTAGGACACTTATACATGATTCGATACCCCTGACACCTAGGACACAAATACATGATTTGATACCCCTGACACCTAGGACACTTATACATGATTTGATACCCCTGACACCTAGGACACATATACATGATTTGATACCCCTGACACCTAGGACACTTATACATGATTTGATACCCCTGACACCTAGGACACTTATACATGATTTGATACCCCTGACACCTAGGACACATATACATGATTTGATACCCCTGACACCTAGGACACATATACATGATTTGATACCCCTGACACCTAGGACACATATACATGATTTGATACCCCTGACACCTAGGACACATATACATGATTTGATACCCCTGACACCTAGGACACTTATACATGATTTGATACCCCTGACACCTAGGACACATATACATGATTTGATACCCCTGACACCTAGGACACATATACATGATTTGATACCCCTGACACCTAGGACACTTATACATGATTTGATACCCCTGACACCTAGGACACATATACATGATTTGATACCCCTGACACCTAGGACACTTATACATGATTCGATACCCCTGACACCTAGGACACTTATACATGATTTGATACCCCTGACACCTAGGACACTTATACATGATTTGAACCAAAAAGTGTGGGGTTTCAGATCACTGTAAAAAGTTCTCATAAAATTAGAATATAAACTGATCTGATAGCATATTTGCACAAAATAATATAATAAGTTACTGATTTATTTTGAAACATCTTTCCCAGTAGATGGAAAATGTACCCTTTATGTTTTAATGGTAACCCTGCCTATGTCAGAACATAGGCACTCATGGCATGGAAGGGGGGGGGGGGGGTAATTCCATGTCACGAGCACCTGTGTGTCAGAATAGTGTTGGGAAGTCATCACAAAACAGCAATTAGCAAGAAATACAAATTTTATACCGGTATTTTTTTTTATGGAAATTAAAATACCTGAAAATAATGCATATTAAGCAAAGAATTAAAAAAAAATATTTGGAAAAGTACCTGCATTTTTTTTTTAATTACTGAATCATACAATACACAGAGTTCACCAATAAGGATGCTTCATCCAGTAAGTTCAAATTACCAATTTGTCAACAATTTCTTAAAAAATTCTAAATCTGTACAAAAATCATCAATAAAGATTTCCTTGTGATCTGATATCCAAACTGTCACTTATAGAGTCTTTACAAATAAAAAAAAAGGTGATAGACTTTTAATTCAACCATGTTTTTCATATCAGAACAAAACAAAGCAGTTCATATTTCTTTGCTATTTGTCTGTCACATTCAATAATGACTTTTTTTTTCTATACCAACAAGAAATTGTAAATAATAAATCTTTATGAATAAAAGGGAAAACAATAAAATATTTAGTTCATCCATAGACAAGTACGATTTGTTTTGGCCAACTGTTTGATATATGATTTAATTTATAGGAAAATATTGGTTTATTCAAATAGAATTGAAGGGGGGATGTTTGAAAAGGTCAACTACAGTATATGGTTGGTTGGTTTTATGAAGCTTAATGCCACTTTCAACAATATTTCAGTTATATCGTGGCAGTCAGTTTTATTGGTGGAGGAAACCGGAGTACCCAGAGAAAACCACCGACCTGTCGCAAGTCACTGACAAACTTTATCACATAATGTTGTATCTAAAGTAATAATTTTTTTATTAGAATAACGAAAATTTGAAATATCTTTTAAACTGTAGAATTTAAAGTAGAAGTGTAAACGAGAGTTGTGTAGAAAATCAAGGGTGCTAATTTAATTTGGAAGTTTGCAGACCAGAAAGTGAACGTATTTGGCCCTGTCACATTTTAAAGGAGTTTTTGGGTGTATATTTTGACAAAGTTTTATGATTGATTGATTGATTGGTGTTTAACATCCAGCGAGCAATTTTTCAGCTATATTCAGGACGAGAACATTTAAAAATTTAAACGCCACGGGACTCGAAACAAGGAAAGGTGATGGTTAGGGACGGATAATTTAGCCAGTGCAACAGGTCTCCTATGGACCACTCATCATGAGCATAATGCTCATAATGAGCTGTTACACTGGGTTCTTTAACGTGCGAAGAGGGTGGCAATCTCTCAACACGGGACCTCAGTTTTATTTACGTCTCGTCCGAAGGACGGGTTGGTTGTGAATTTATACATCCTGCACAACCGACGGAAGCCCCTTCAAGTCGAAGAAGCTCTCGGTCCCATTTCTATACCCCGGGTTTCCCGCGAGGTTGACCCCTTTTAGAGGACTAGTGCCTCTAGGGCAGAGAAACCTGGTGCCTATTCTACCCCCGGCACACCCTCTGGGAGAGGGGTCAAAGTTTTATGAAATACGGAGGGAATAAGTCTATAAAAGAGAACAGCCTGCAGCCGTGGGCTTAAATCCCTGAGGACAATAGACACTCGACGGTCACCCGAAAGATTCCATTGTTCTCCGAAGAGGCCGTCACCATCTCCTACACGCACTATTGAGTTCATTGATTTTTACCTGTAAAAAATTGCTTGGACTGGGACATTTTTCATCATTTTTATTTTTTCATTAAATATATAGCACTTCTGTCTTTAATAGTGAAAAAATGAAGTCTTCATATATCATATAATATGAAGAATATATGATTGTCGTTTTGTTCGATTCTGTATGACATTTTTAATTTATATACATGTAAGAAACGGAACAAAAAATGAGTTTTGAGATTGTGCAACTTCCTAATTAAAAAATGCTCGTAAAATTAGTACATTTTTAAATTATAGAACCTCAGAGATCTATTGGAGGATTTTTTTTTTTTTGGGGGGAGGGGTAGATTATGACATTGAGCACTGTCATTTTTTTAGCTATTTTTTACCAAACCTTCAACTTAACATTGGTAAAAAATACCTAAAAACTGCAAAAATTATTGATGAATCATTGATACTTGCAATTGTTTTACGTAACTATTCTACTAAACCAAGTTATATCTTTCAACTCAAACGTGAGCTAAAAGTTTGGAAATATATATTTAACCTATTCCACTTCGAAATGCTTATCCAAAACAGGAATCCGAAGTTTCGACCTTTGTGTTTGTTTGTTTTGACTTTTCATGAATACGAGGCCCGTTTTGTGTTTGGTTTTCGGTTGGATTATAAACTGTCCCTGTTTATCTTCTTTTTTTTTGTGTGTCAAGTTATTTTGTGTATTATTTATGTGTTATAATCAATATAAGTTTAATAATTCATCTGACCCCAGATAGTTTCAACAGTTACAACTGTTCTTAAACCTTAATGAATTGGCAGACACATGTTCCAAATATTTTCGGCATTGGCTTTAACGTGACATTTATTCGATTTTTACATTTTTTCTCTGTCTATTATACTTAATATGATTATACTTCAACCCGTGTCGTCATCCGAGTCATCATCACAAAAATCAATGATAATATGTTCTATGACACTTCTATCTATACAGTTTTCTTTGCAGTATTCTTTTTCAATTTTGACCACATGTTCTTCTGCTTTTGTCCACACATCTTTTGTAATTTTTCCAAAAGCGGCGTACGTGAGTTCTTTAACATCTAGGTGGTATTGTTTTTAGCCATGAAACCTCTGACTTGCGCCCATATTAATTCTATCGGGTTAAGCTCAGTGTCGAACGGGGGGTTCTTAATACTTCATGCTGGGGTCTTTTTTTTTGTTTTATTTTTTCATAATACTTTTTTGGTATCAGTAGCAGAAAAAGGAATGTTGTGTTGTGTAAGATAGTTTTGGAAAACAGCTTTTTTCCGACTAAAATTTGGGCACACCGTATCTTCTGTTTTAACATTGTGATAAGTTGCATTATCTAACACAACCAAGCTAGGATTTTTCAGAGCAGGCATCAATTGATTTTCAAACCACTCAAGAAAGACAACACTATTCATCTCCTGGTGATAGTCACCATCCTTTCAGTTTGATTTGGCCAGAAACACTAAATCGTAGCCGTCAATCAAACCCTCACTTCACCTACCTGCATGCAAAACAATCAAACGTTTGCCTTTACCCGAGGGTATTTTTGGGGCATCAGACCCATCATTCGGAAGCCACATATAATCTGTGCAGTGATTTTGGTTAACCCATGTTTCATCCATGTACATGATATCATACCCTGCTTCCCTAAAAGATTTTATCTTTCTCAGATAATTACACCTACATGTATCATTGATAATAGACACTTGATCGTACAGAACCTATTTTTTTATAAGTATATCCAAGATCAATGAGAGTTAGATTGAGTTTAGACTTTGATATTTTAATAGAATCTTTTATTTCCTTATGTATTATTGAGACAGTCGGAGCAATTTTCCATGAATATAAACCGTGGATTGTACTTTTAATAACACAATGATCAAAGTCGTCCAAAATTTTAGCTCTTTCTTTGGGTCTATTTGACCATTCATAATATGGTGCACTGAAGTGTAAGACACACCCAAAGCTTTAGATGTCTTTTGATATACCCTATCAAATGAGACAATTGGCTTCTTTGTTGCCTTTTCCTTACTAAAAAAGGCAAACAACTTATTTTTTATAAACTTTTGGCATTCTGGAGATAGACTTTTTAACCATCTTACAAAAAATGCAAAATATAACAATAATATATGAGAGAAATCTTTGTCAGGTTCATCTAAAGTACACGTGGCTGAGAGAAAGATTTTACAGGTAAGATACCTGACGTACGGATGGCTCTTCTATAAAGTACATCTACTCCCACCCGAAAAATGACAACAAAATAGGACCAAAATACAAAATTTCATCTGAGTGCAGCCTCAGCCAAAACAATAAGAAGCATTACTGTAACATTTTTTAGTTAGCACTCCTAATTCTAAATAAAACTCTCATTTATTTTGCTGTTCAAAAATCTATAGTTTAAAATATATTTGGATTTTTCGTTATTCTAATAACAAAATTATTACTTTTAGTACACCTCACCTGACTGGGATTCGAACTCACAACGTTAGTGGTGATAGGCACTGATTGCATAGGTAATTATAAATCTAACTACCATACGATCACAACGGCCCCTGAAAATCTTTGGGGCATGTCGATACTACAACTTTGGTATGTTATGACTTTTAAGGGGCATAACTCCCTTTGAAAAATTGGCCGAAGCTAACAAAGTTGAAAACTAAACAAGAATAAGTTGTGGACATTCTAGGATTTTTACAATTGGTCGTTCAAGCATGGAACCTTGAAATAGATCAAAATGTCCCATTCAAGGTCACAGTCTAGATTTTGACCTTTTACTTTTCTGTTTGTTTGTTTGATGGTGTTTAATGTCATTTTAACATCTACCATGATAAAGGTGAAAAGGGACCTTTCGCAAGGGCATTTGGACCTAAAGAAGGAAAAAATTGAGGTGAACATAAGCAGGTTGTGAAAAGAGGGGGTTATGGTATTTAACGCCACTTTCAAAAATATTTCAGTTATATCGTGGTGCTCGGTTTTATTATTCCAAACCTGGATAGCACGATTGGGAATAAAATCAGTTTGAGGCTATGAGAAGGAATGTAATATATGTTTGTTAAATTACATCAGTTTCTGAAGAAAAAAAACTTTTTACCAAAAAGACTGCAACGGTGGTCTTTCTGGGCTTTCAAATTGAACATTACTAACAATTAGTTAGAAAGGTTATGGATGTAAATGAATATGAGAGACTATACAAATTTATACTTAGACATGAATTTTTTTGTAAATTAAAGTAAAAGAACAGTAGTTTTATTGTTGTGCTACATTTTGAATCACAGTAGGGTCTTTAATAATGAGCTGAATTTATTATTTCAACTAAACCAATCATTTCTTATATTTTTTTTTTTAATTTTAGCCAATCAGATAGTAAAATCGTCCATTGTGCCCATCTAATAATTCCAATCACCTTGAAAATTAACATTTGATCTGAACATTAAAGGAATGTCCCTGAATGTTCCTGTTGGGTTCTGTATAAGAAAATTGCTTTTTGTACCTAATCACATATATTTAACTAAGTAAGATCAACAAACACTATATTTGATTTGAGATCAATTAAAAAAAAGTTAATAAAGGACAATACCTTGGGTGCAGCATAATATGACCATAGAAAGTTTGCAAGGACTTCCACCTGTACCAGTTTTACAGCAATCAAACTTAACTCAAAAACCTGAAGCAACTGTAGGCGATTCCTACCTCTGTCAAAGTCTACTCAATAGTCCACTTTTCCATGAAAAAGAGGCTTTATAAGAGGTGGCATCTCTCTTGATGTAAGAAAAAGTGGCCTTATAGAGGTGGCATCTCTCTTGATATATGAAAAGTGGCCTTAGAGGTGGAATCTCTCTTGATATATAAAAAAGTGACCTTATAAAGGTGGCATCTCTCTTGATATATGAAAAAGTGGCCTTATAGAGGTGTCATCTCTCTTGATGTAAAAAAAGTGGCCTTATAGAGGTGGCTTCTCTCTTGATATATAAAAAAGTGGCCTCATAAAGGTGTCATCTCTCTTGATATATGAAAAGTGGCCTTATAGAGGTGGCATCTCTCTTGATATATAAAAAAGTGGCCTTATAGAGGTGGCATCTCTCTTGATATATAAAAAAGTGGCCTTATAGAGGTGGCATCTCTCTTGTTGTAAGAAAAAGTGTCCTTATAAAGGTGTCATCTCTCTTGATATATGAAAAAGTGGCCTTATAGAGGTGGCATCTCTCTTGATATATGAAAGTGGCCTTATAGAGGTGGCATCTCTCTTGATATATGAAAAGTGGCCTTATAGAGGTGGCATCTCTCTTGATATATGAAAAAGTGGCCTTATAGAGGTGGCATATCTCTTGATATATGAAAGTGGCCTTATAGAGGTGGCATCTCTCTTGATATATGAAAAAGTGGCCTTATAGAGGTGGCATCTCTTTTGATATATGAAAAGTGGCCTTATAGAGGTGTCATCTCTCTTGATATATGAAAAAGTGGCCTTATAGAGGTGGCATATCTCTTGATATATGAAAGTGGCCTTATAGAGGTGGCATCTCTCTTGATATATGAAAGTGGCCTTATAGAGGTGGCATCTCTCTTGATATATGAAAAAGTGGCCTTATAAAGGTGGCATCTCTCTTGATATATAAAAAGTGGCCTTATAGAGGTGGCATCTCTCTTGATATATGAAAAAGTGGCCTTATAGAGGTGGCATCTCTCTTGATATATAAAAAAGTGGCCTTATAGAGGTGTCATCTCTCTTGATATATGAAAAAGTGGCCTTATAGAGGTGGCATCTCTCTTGATATATATAAAAAAGTGGCCTTATAAAGGTGGCATCTCTCTTGATTTATGAAAAAGTGGCCTTATAGAGGTGGCATCTCTCTTGATATATAAAAAGTGGCCTTATAGAGGTGTCATCTAATTTGATATATGAAAAAGTGGCCTTATAGAGGTGGCATCTCTCTTGATATATAAAAAAGTGGCCTTATAGAGGTGGCATCTCTCTTGATATATGAAAAAGTGGCCTTATAGAGGTAACATCTCTCTTGATATATAAAAAAGTGGCCTTATAGAGGTGTCATCTCTCTTGATATATGAAAAAGTGGCCTTATAGAGGTGGCATCTCTCTTGATATATGAAAAAGTGGCCTTATAGAGGTGGCATCTCTCTTGATATATAAAAAAGTGGCCTTATAGAGGTGGCATCTCTCTTGATATATGAAAAAGTGGCCTTATAGAGGTGGCATCTCTCTTGATATATAAAAAAGTGGCCTTATAAAGGTGGCATCTCTCTTGATATATGAAAAAGTGGCCTTATAGAGGTGGCATCTCTCTTGATATATGAAAAAGTGGCCTTATAGAGGTGGCATCTCTCTTGATATATAAAAAAGTGGCCTTATAAAGGTGGCATCTCTCTTGATATATGAAAAAGTGGCCTTATAGAGGTGGCATCTCTCTTGATATATGAAAAAGTGGCCTTATAGAGGTGGCATCTCTCTTGATATATGAAAAAGTGGCCTTATAGAGGTGGCATATCTCTTGATATATGAAAGTGGCCTTATAGAGGTGGCATCTCTCTTGATATATAAAAAAGTGGCCTTATAGAGGTGTCATCTCTCTTGATATATGAAAGTGGCCTTATAGAGGTGGCATCTCTCTTGATATATGAAAAAGTGGCCTTATAGAGGTGGCATCTCTCTTGATGTAAGAAAAAGTGACTATATAGAGGTGGCATCTCTCTTGATATATAAAAAAGTGGCCTTATAGAGGTGTCACCTCTCTTTCTGTATGACAAAGTTGCTTTATAAGAGGTGCCACCTCTCTAATGATGGGGGCAATTTAGTAGTTTTTAATATCCAAGTGCATCTGAAATCTGGCCTTTAATGGGAGTGGCCTTAATAGAGGGGGGCTTACTGTAATAAATAATATATCTATTGTTATGAGTACAGTACACCAACCATTACATTGCTGAAATACAAAATGTAGGGTTAGGGTTATGGTGTTTAACACCACTTTCAACAATATTTCAGTTGTATTGTGGTGCTCAGTTTTATTGGTGGAGGAAACCGGAGTACCAGGAGAAAATCACCATCCTGCAGCAAGTCACCAAAAAACTTTATCACATAAAGTTGTATCGAATACACCTTGCCATGAGTGGGATTCGAACTAACAACTTTAGTGGTGATAGTCACCGATTGCATAGTTAGTTGTATATCCAACAACCATACGATCATGGTGACCCTTACAAAATATATATGTTTTACAATGACTTGATATAGTGTACTGCAATGGTTGGTCGACAACAACAAAAACTAAGATGAAAAAAGAGGCTCTTATTTTAGAAATAGCAGCCATCTTGGATGGAGAAAGGTATTTTTTTGAAAGGGGACAACCTAAGAACATGTTCCACTAACAAAAAAATGTCTGAATTAGTGTATTTTCATAAGATAAGACCTCTGTATGATTTTGTTATCATAATATGCCTAATTGCATACTTTCAGACAAAAATATAATAAAATAAAAGGTTACACTTTCGGATGAGTTTATCTCCTAAACCCTAAGAAATATGGGAAATCCATCGACATACTACTGAAAGCTCTCGACCCAATCAATTCAAAGAAAACTGCATCAAAAATAGATGAAAAATACAAATTCTATATACTTATTTATCTAATGATGCTTCGATAAGCATGCAGCATTAAAAAGTAAGAGCAAAAATCGGGATAATGTGTCAGAGTGGAGCGACATGTACTCACATACTGTTGTTTCAGCAAGCTAGCACCATCAAAATCCAACTAAGCATGTTGGTCTAGTACAGAGCGGATATCATTATCATTTCATTCAATATAATTTGTTCTCGCCATAATATAGCTGAAAAATTGCTCATTTGGCATTAAAGAACAATTATTCACTCACTCATAATGCAATGTTGCTTCATGGTAAATGCAATTGCAATTATGTTACTAGTTATTAAGAAGATTTTGATTGTTTTCCCCCATTGCAGCCCATTATAAACTTTGACAACAAGGGTTCAGAAATCATAGCCCCTGTGGTCTAAATTTGTGCAAAGTGAACCCATATATCGCAATAATGCCTATCAAATGACCCCTCCTAACAGACCGTTGCTCATTAGCAGCCTAGTTCTTACAGTCATAACATTTTTCAGCATGAGTTTGTACTCGTACTAAAAAAACCAGCCAATCAGAACATTGTATCAAATGAATACTTTGTGCTGATTGAAAATATTTTGAGTAATCGAGAACGAAAATTGTACTCGAAAGTTTTATGATAGTAAGGCATAGTTGTCTTTTACCTTAAAAGATGATGGCATTCTCATAACATGAATCACTCAATTATGTTCATTCCTAGGATGAGTTATGGACAATCTAATAAAAAATTAGATGCTTGTTGGATTTTTAAAAAAAAAAAAATTTCAAGATTGACAGGGGTCATATTTCCAATCAACCAATCAACAAAGAGCATACCAAAACTTGATGTCAGTCTTTGCGCTAACCCACTTGCCCGAAGCACGGGACAAGTAAAACTGGATTCGGACAAGTGAGAATTATGTAAGAATTTGCTTGAATAAATAGAATTTTTTTCTAAATTTGGCTTTCGGGCAAGTAGGTAAAAAAAATAAGGCAAATATTGTGATGTACATGTATCTAAAAACGAGCACACATGTAGAACTGTTGTCCAAATGGTCAATATATTTAACTATCTCCCATATGCTTGGACAGTCAAAAATGAATAAGAGGTAACCTGACATGACCTAATAGGGGATATCATTTCAAGATGTTAGTATACGGGAAAAAAACAAAAAAAACATACAACAAAAATCTATCATTTTAATTCGACCGAGTTGTGCATTTCATTCATTCTACACAAGCAGTGGAAATACGTTTCTGAGAGATTGTACCCTGCAGTACAGTAACTTTTAATTCCATACCCTCAGGTTCTCTCAGAATGTAATAATTAAATAAACTCAGAAATTCAGTAAGATGAGTATTCAACACATTTAAGCTGGCAAGTTGTGTACTTTATTTTCTCTCACCTATAACTGGGATATATATATAATGCAAATACTCCAGTTGATGATAAAACATTAATAATGTATATCTATTTGCAAAATGTGTTATCTCCCCTTTCTAAAGTGTTACATTCCCAGGTTAAGGAATATTAAACATTTCTTGTAATTGCTGTCCCTTTTTTAAGTTGAACATCCAACCATATAGAAGTTGAAAATCAGTTTATAACAATAATTGGTTATTCAATTGACTACACCAGTTTCTTAGCCATTTCTGAAAAGTCATATCTGCACAAAGTTGGATTGATTGATTATTGCTTAACGTCCATCAAGCAATATTTCAGCCTATATTCAGGACGAGAACAAAGTTTAACAATATATAACTAGAGGCTCTAGAGAGCCGGTAATCGCTCATCTGGTAAAACTTGGCAGGGTAAACCTTTAGAAACGCTAAGTCTAACAAAGATTCATATTTTCTTGTGACTTAAGACACAATTTGCTTACTACTGAATGTGTGCTCCATAAATTCTGAAAACCTAAAGTTTTTTTTTGCAAGTCAAAATTAAAAAGATCTTCAAAGTTTCAACCAATCAGAACACATTATTGGCCCTGGCGATTTCCGATCTGCTCCAAAATAATAAATCGGGTATAGGACCATCCAAGGAACATTCAAATACCGTAATGCAAAATATTCAATTTGTCAAGTAGTTTCTCACAAAAAGGTCTTTGAATGAAATTCCCATAGGGTCCAATGTTAAACTAAGTCGCCCTGTGGCTGCCATCTTGGATTTCAGATCGGCAAAAAAATAACAAACTTGGTCAAGGACCACCCAGTCATCATTTCTATGATGTTACAATTCCATCTGCTGAGTAGTTTCTGACAAGAAGATCTTCAAAGTTTCAACCAATCAGAACACATTATTGGCCCTGGCAGCCATGTTGGATTTCCAATCTGCACCAAAATAATAGATCAGGTGTATAACCATCCAAAGAACATTCAAATAATGCAAAATATTCAATTTGTTGAGTAGTTTCTCACAAAAAGGTTTTTCAATGAATTCTCATAGGGTCCAATAAGTTGCCATGTGGTGGCCATCTTGGATATGCGATCGGCAAAAAAATAACAAACTTGGCAGAGGACAACCCAGTCATCATTTCTATAATGTAACAATTCCATGGGCTAAGTAGTTTCTGACAAGAAGATCTTCAAAGTTTCAACCAATTAGAACACATTATTGGCCCTGGCAACCATGTTGGATTTCCAATCTGCACCAAAATAATAGATCAGGTGTAGAACCATCCAAGGAACATTCACATAATGCAAAATATTCAATTTGTCAAGTAGTTTCTCAAAAAAAGGTCTTTGAATGAAATTCCCATAAGGATCCAATGGTAAACTATTGTTGCCCTGTGGCGGCCATCTTGGATATGCGATTGGCACAAAAATAACAAAATTGGTAGAGGACCACCCAGTCATCATTTCTATAATGTTACAATTCCATCGGTTGAGTAGTTTCTGACAAGAAGATTTTCAAAGTTTCAACCAATCAGAACACATTATTGGCCCTGGCAGCCATGTTGGATTTCCGATCTGCACCAAAATAACAAATCTGGTAGAGGACCTCCAAATAACATTTCTGCCAAGTTTGGTCTAAATCTGTTTGGTGGTTTCAGAGAAGAAGATGAAAATATGAAATGTTTACAGATGCAGACGACGACGACGGACGCAAAGTGATGACAAAAGCTCACATGGCCCTTTGGGCCAGGTGAGCTAAAAACCATATAGAAATGAGGGGGATGGGATAACCGGGGTAAGTATTTTTGATTGCCACTAGAAAAGCATGGAGAGGTGGGTAGAGATAAAAACCTATTTTGTAAAGGATACAATGTGCCTACTCTTTTACAATTACTATAAAAGAAATCTTTAATGTGCTGGGAGCATGGAACTCTCCATACATGTTAACCACTATGGTGCAAGGTCAGGCTTTCTGTATTATAAGTTGACAATCCCCCATGGAGAGGGCACTCCCTATCTGCCACCTGGGGATGAGCTGAGCAGTTCTGTGTGTTTCGAGTCCTGGGAACCTTAACCAGTGTCCAGATTTGCACAAAGAACTATCAGGCCTGTCAACTGACCTGTTTTCATGTGTTAATATCCTGAATATTTTATCGGCCATCGACTTCATCCAAATAAGGACCATGTTGATAGCATAAAATAACGTAGTAGAAATATTTTAAGTGACCAAGGACAAAAAGAAATTAGATTTCTGTATAGACAGATCTATGTCTTGGATGTCATCTTCATATCGTTTGTGTGAAATATTATTCAGAAAATAAACTAAATCAATATACATGTACCATGAAACTGAATTTAAGGTAAGGTGACATATGCATAAATATGTGTATATACCCTCCATCATCAATGTGTGGACCCCAAAATATGGTGAGCCTAGGTTGTATGATAATAGAGAAACTATAATAATCACAATAACTTTATATAACTTCAAAAAAATCAGTATACTGTGAAAATGAGGTTAAGGTCAGGTGACATGTGCCTGGCTGACATGCATCCTCCATGCATGATCAATGTGTGGATCAAATAAGGAGAATCAAGGTTGTATGGTAATAGAAACTGGCCTAATCATGAAAACTTTATGTAAATTTAACAAAGACAGTAGACGGTTAAAATGAGGTCATGGTCAGGTGACACATGTCCAGCTTGCATATACCCTTCATGATCAATGTGTAGACCAAATATGGTGAGCGTAGGTTTGTATGGTAAAGGAGAAACTGATCTAATCACAAAAACTTGATGTAAATTTAACAAAGACAGTAGACGGTTAAAATGAGGCCATGGTCAGGTGACAGATGTCCAGCTTGCATATACCCTTTATATCAATGTGCAGACCAAATATGGTAAGCGTAGGTTTGCATGGTAATGGAGAAACTGATCTAATCACAAAAACTTGATGTAAATTTAACAAAGTCTGTAGACAGTGAAAATAAGGTCAAGGTCAGGTGACACATGCCTGGCTGACATGTACACACCATGATCAATGTATGGTCCAAGTATGGTGAGCCTAGGTTGAATGGTAATGGAAAAAATGACCTAATCAAAAAAACTGTACCACCACTGCCTGAAATGCAAATGTCTCGCCTTAAATGACTTTCTTTGTAGGCGAGACAATAATAACTGATATATTGGTTTTTCTAATATTAAAAAGAAAAAAAATGGACAAAAGCCTAAAAGAGCAGCCAAAAAATTGGGCAGATCTTGGTGACTTTGTTCAGTTTGACAGGTATTACATGGAGTACACCATGGAAGAAATATAGTCTAACATTAGTGATTGGCATCTGATTGGATAAATATACAGATTTATAACCACACCATTATGTACTTTGAAGATCTTCATTCTACAGTCAAACCTGTATTAAGAGGTCACTGTTGGCACATATAAAAAGTGGTCTGTTAAGACAGGTGACCTCTTAAAAAAGGTTCAATTCATATGATATTTTCTATGACGGAACAAGAAAAGGGTGACCTTTAAATACAGGTGACTGCTTAATAGAGGTGACCGCATTGGCAGATTTGACTCTATATACAAATTCTTTCATATATACCTACCTTGATAATTAAATCCTATATTCTGACCAATGCAATGGCATAAATATATTCAGTGCTCCAGATAAGGGGAGTATTTCAGTATTTTACCCCCACAATCTGCTTAAATACACCATTATTTTAAATTCAGGGAGTACAAAATTGTTATTTATACCTATGTTAAAATTTATGGGGTAATTTATGGGGTAAATTTTAAATGAATTGCCTGAAAGCTATAACAAAACTTGTGTTTTTCAGTTTGTCAAAAATTTCTACATAAAAAATATATAAGAGATTTGTAAATTTGAGAAATTTTTTAATCCTCAGAATTTAATTGCATTCTTCTGTTACCATAAAAAGACAAAAAAGTGCACTAAACATTTAAAGCATATATTCTTTGATTAAATTTTGGTGACCAGTACTCACATAGTCAACGTAAATACCCTTACTGCTGCAAAATAGAGGGTTAACATCAACTTAAAAATTATCTGGAGCTCTGTTTTAGATATTAATCAGGACCGAGTGGCACAAACGTCAATTAAATGAAAGTCTCAATTAACCTGCAAGTATAGATAAATATTAAGTCCATTTCAAGTAATTTTAAGCGTCAATTAAGTTTTAATTGACAAGTTTGTTCAAAACAGTCTGGTGTCCTACCTTTCCATTATCAAATGTCCTAATGTTCTATCTATCAATTCTTACAGAGTTGCCTACCTTGTCTAACATGTTCTATCTAACAATTGTTACAGAGTTGCCTACCTTGTCTAACGAATGTTTGATTAACGTCCAGTAAAATATCACAACCTTCAACAATCATGCGTTCAATAGATAAATTCTTTCTGATGTTCTCAGTTTCACTAACTTCGTCGTGCATTATCTGTAAATGTCAGATAGTGATTTTAGATGGAAATGATATTTTCACTGACATGGTTTATTAGACATATCTATTATTGAAATTTACAGTTCCTAAACAATGCAATTTTTAATAAAACTAAGCTTCTCCTCCCTCAGGCATAGGTGTCCCTAGCAGATTTTGGCTATCATGTTTATGTCCTTTGGCTTACTTGTTCACAAAGACATGTCAATTATTTGGCTTTCCAATCTTTTGATTACCAGAATGAGGTACTATTATAACGGTTATTACAGAAACGTGTAGTGTGCAATAAATTTGATATCTACGTTTTTATCACAGCTTAATACAGCTTTAAATAATGGACTTTCTTTCCACATATAAATGATATCATTCCTACTTAAGAACTATCACACTGAAGATCATTTTTCTTGTTATAATGGATAACAATTGCTTTCTAAACTTTTCGAAAATATAATTTTTTAGTCAGTTGTGCATACCGGTAGTTTTAAGTTTTTTGCATAGAAAATTCAATTATTTGACTTAAACTTTTCAAAAGTACTATATAAAAGAAATAAGAAGAGCTATATTAATTATCATATAATGACAGGACTATAGAAAGGGTTTGTATTACCCATCAATAAAGGGTTTGTATTACCCATCAATAAAGGGTTTGTATTACCCATCAACAAAGGGTTTGTATTACCCATCAATAAAGGGTTTGCATTACCCATCAACAAAGGGTTTGTATTACCCATCAATAAAGGGTTTGTATTATCCATCAATAAAGGGTTTCTATTACCCATCAATGCATGCTATACACAGGAATGTACAAAATTTCTTGTAATTCTGTTAAATCAGATTTCTAAAAAATAGTTTTTGCATGAAGGGAGATGTTTTATCTGAATACTCGATCAAATACAACATGCATTAATTCTATATAACAATGTAAGGGAAATAACTCTAAATAAATTAATCAAAAAAAGATATGGGTTTATTTGTCTGAATGCTTTGTCCAATACAGCTACATTAATTTATATGGTGTAAGGGAAATAACTCTAAATATATTAATTAAAACATTAATGCATATTTCAGAAATATCTGTGTTACTTTTAATTCCATTGAGGTTCAAAACGACAAAATTGAAAAAAAAAGATTTAACAGAGATGAACATATTAAAGCCTAAAAAACTTAATTTGAAGGAAAACAAGATAGGAGAAGGTCATAAAATAGGCTATCAGATCAAATGTGATTAAAGTTTAATTCTATCAAGTGATTTAAGAGGATGTGTGGATTAACAAATTAAGACACAAGACAAAGATTCCTCCCTACATGCTGGCTCTGCTATTTAGGTGACTTAAATATCATGTGCTTGACATGTTCTTAATATTACAGAGGTCTATAGGGTTAGGGCTTTGGTGTTTAATGCTACTTTCAACAATATTTCAGTTTTTTCGTGGTGGAGGAAACCCGAGTACTCTGAGAAAACCACTGACATGCCGCAAGTCACAGGAAAACTTTATCACATAAAGTTGCATCAAGTACACCTCACAGTGAGAGGGATTCGAATTCATAACATTAATGGTGATAAGCACTGACTACAAACGTACTTGTAAATCTACCTACCATGCAATTACGACCATGACAGCTCCGGTATCATTAAGCTTGGATTGTGCAAATTACTTGATTAAGTGGATAGATTCCATCTGTTTATATGTACATGTATATATACAGTGGAACCTGTCTAATCCGACACACCAAAGGACCAGGGAAATGTGTTGGATTGTACAGGATGTCGGAATACTCAGGTTCATTTTAGTTAACAGAAATACTTTGGGACCATAAATTTTGGTCGGATGTCACAGGATGTCGGAAAACTCAGGTGTTGGATTGCACAAGTTCCACTCTATATATATTTTTTGTGAATTATGCATTCTGTAGAAATTTTTACACATACCCTTGACAATTCCTCGAGCTTTCCTTTAGCATACTCTAAACTCTGTCTCTCTACATGGTCATGTGGTGTATGAGCTAGCAGTTCATGAAGAGTTATTATATAGCGAGGTATCTGTGGGAAAGAAATACAAATTATTGTAATATACAATATTTTCTCAATAACATCTGTAAAAATCCTGGTCAATTGAGGTTGGGTTAGGTTTATGGTGTTTAACGCCACTTTCAACAATATTTCAGTTCTATCGTGGTGGTCAGTTTTATTGGTGGAGGAAACTGGAGTACCCAGAGAAAACCACCGACTGAGCAGAATTCGAACTCACAACGCTAGTCTGGTCAATAACATTTTAAATAGCATCAATTTAAACGATCACAATAAACTAATAAATCAGGGAAAATTCAAATCTTGGTATAATGGAGTCTGCTGTACACACAATATTTATACATAAATACATGCTATTGTTGATTTGCTTTGCGAGAGTGGATTCTCAGAGGTGGAGTATAAGATCTGAGATACGATGAGAAGTCCATTTCAAACAAAACTTATCAATGATAGTATGTTTTTCCAAAGTTTTGTCAAAGTGACATCAGTTGATGAAAGATATTATTGTGTGTAAAGATCACATGGAAAATTTTAAAATCATTGATAAAAGAACTATATTGTGGATTTATTATGAAACCCAACGGATGAGACATTATTCAAAGAATAAAAAGAACTATATTGTGGATTTATTATGAAACCCAACGGACGAGACATTATTCAAAGAATAAACATCTTTACATATTATATATTCATACATTTAATAATGATCTCATATGAATGATGTAGAACCAGGACTCTATGCTACGAAGATTTATTTCCCTAGAATTCAATCCTGTAAAATTACATCATCTAAAAATAGTTTAAAAAAAATGAGTGAGAAAGTGAATGTTGTTTAACGACAAGTGATCAATTTTTTTTATAGCTATATCATGGCATGCACAAGTTAGAATTAAATGAGGTGATTATCATGATTGCTTATTACTAGACCAACACATGGCTCAGATGGATTTTAATAGTGCTAGATCACTGAAACAATAGTCTGTGGGTAGACATGTCACTCCACTTGCCCACATTATCCTAATTCCAAGCCAACCAGTCATTGCCCTTACACCTTAATACTGTGTGCTTAGCGGATAAGCAGCAAATACCATAGTCTTAGGTTTGATGTGACCGAGGCTCAAACCCACGATCTACTGCACTGAAGACAAGCACACTCACCATTACACCATGTAACTACTGTAATTGGGTTTAGGTTTATGGTGTTTAATGCCACTTTCAACAATATTTCAGTTATATCATGGTGGTCAGTTATATTGGTGGAGGAAACCAGAGTTCCTGACAAACTTGATCACATAATGTTGTATCAAGTACACCTCGCCATGAACAGGGTTTGAACTAAACGTTAGTGGTGATAGGCACTGAGTGCATATGTAGTTGTAAATCCAACTACCATACGATCACAACCATGACGGTCCCACTACTATATTTGAGATATATACCTGATGCATAGGATATGTAAGAAAAACTTCAACTGATCGTCCTTCACACATAGGCTTTTCTTCGTATCTTTTTAAAAGAGCATTAAATTCTGGTTTCTGTTTGTATTCGGCTAGCACCTGTAGACTGTAGTGATGATTACGTACATACTCCTGGTATATACACAGCATAGGCAATAACATGTCAAATAAATCTCCTGAAATGAAAGTAAAAATCAACTGATAACTACAAAATGAAAGTAGAACAGTGTTACAATTAAAAAAAAACTTTTTTTTCCTATTTCAATACCACAAAGAAATGTCATAGATAATTTTTTTTCTTCAATAGACCATAATCTTATTACAGTACATCTGTCTTTCTCAGAATAATGAAAATTGATATATGTTCATGGTTTTTGCTTAAAAAAACAACAGAGTTAGCTCTCTTGATAAACAATTTTTTGCATTTATAAATGTGTAAGCATTAAGTTGATATTTGTTGATTAATAGATAGAAATAAGATAATGTTGTCTTTTTTGTTGTTGTTGCAGTCTCTATTTCAATCCTCCTTAATTCTGATATTACATGGGGCATAACTGCCAACTTGGTGGGGAGGGGGGGGGGATTATTTTGATGCAGTGATGAATTAGTGTCTAGATTTTTTTTTATAGTAAACTGTGTATTTACTTTTTACTGTAACCTACCTTTCCATGCAAAACTGCTCCTGTCCAAAATGAATAAAGTTTAAAATAGATAAGCGTTTTCCTATTTGTAGTGATTTTTAGGAGTAATCATAGTAGGCAATTTTATTATCATATTAGGGTTAGGGGGGGGTGGGGGGGGATATGGTATTTAACGCCACTTTCAACAATATTTCAGTTATATCGTGGTGATCAGCTTTACTAGTGGAGGAAACCAGAGTACACCATCCTGCTGCAAGTCACTGACAAACATTGATATTATCACATAATGTTGTATCGAGTACACCTCACTATGAGCAGGATTCAAACTCACAGCATTAGTGGTGATAGGCACTGATCGCATAGATAGTAATAAATCCAACTACCATACGATCACGACCACGACGGCCCCCCGAAACAGGATAGAAAATTCTACCCATTTCTAAAGATCATACAATTTTACATTTTCTGACAAATATACACATATTATATATGGTCATATCAATATAAAGTCAATTTTTTTTCTTGTTTACCCGTATACCAGAAACATTGCAAAATTTGTGCTCTTTGACACTTTTCTGGATTCATTTTTGTATTTTTCAGGTTGTGATCACAACAAATGGACAAAATGGTGTATCTTTGTTAAGTTAATTCTTGTTAGTTGGCAGGTAGATCCTTGAGACTTAACTAACCATTCACTTCAAGATCTTACTTATTACTATTCAACAGTTGCTACTCGATGAAAACTCACATGGTGGGGATTAATAAAAAGTACATTTTACTACAAGATCTAACACAATACCATGTAAAGGGATCATTCAAAAAAGAACAGAACAATGGTCAACATAATATACACTTATGCAGGTCACAAAATAGGACAGTCACAAAATTAATTCCAACTAAAAAAAATTCACCATAATTACATCACGATTATCTCAATAAAAGTCAAAAATATATTATCAGAAACACCTAATTAATGATCGGAGAAAATTGTTTTTACGTACAGCGATAGAATAAGAAAACATAGAGGCATAGACAACCAAGAAATAGGACAAAAGCAGATATATAAACAGTATGGAAGTCTGTAAAATACTAAGCATAGGAATAAAAAAAAAAGTATTTTTTATGAAACAGTTTTTTTACCGGTTTTTAGATCTGTTTTTTTTCTCTCATTTCGGTCAATATCTATGACAATCAAGAGTTAAATTTAGACTAATTTAAATATTCTACATTTTCTACAAAATCAATCAATCAAACGTCTGAACATTAAAACAACAGGAAATATTCATTCAACTACACGTGAGAAAAGAAAAAGGTGTCTATATAACACAAAAAATACTTTGGAACAGGTAAAGAAAAAGTGGTATCCATCTCCACAAAGGGAAGCATTCCCAAACACCAACTGCTGTGTTTTAGATATATGGTCTGGACATTAGCCATGTATGGTAAATGGATGTTACTTTAGGAATTGTATTAAACATATTTAAAATAGCTTTATAACCATACATTAAATAACTTTTACCAGGAAGTAAAATACATAATTTTCTTTTAGATAAAACTTAGTTGAATATGTAATATAACTAGACACTCACCTGAGCCTGTATCACTGATTTGATATATATATATGTATATGCAAAATTTCACAAAAATGGACTATGTTGAATAAACTGTAACTTTGTGATTTGAAAAAAAAAAAAAAAAAAAAAAAAATCCTGATAATATGCATACTTTTGGTATATGTACATATTTCCAATAATTTTTTTAAAGTTCTAGTTTAAAATCTTTAAGAGGAATTAGGGGAAAAACATGTAAATATATCCCATATATGTGGTCAGATGAACGGACAGATAAACAGAAGTAAAATAATATGCAGACACAACTTATCATCACAGGGACAAAAACAAACAATTTTTTCACTGGAAATCATAAAAGCAACATTTCGTCTAATGGTTCAATGGTTTCAGAGACTTCAAAATTGTAAAATGGATGACGAGAACATATATGACAGATGTAAAATTATGACAATAGTCCAACATGGTCCAGTGCACCAAATGATCCTAAAAAGGAATGGACAAGATCACCTGCCCATAAGATATTAATTTCAGTTCAAATAGTCAACTTCACAGAGAATTTTTTTAATCCTGTTAGTAAAGTTTTGATTCCATTTCCAAAAAGGTTGGCCTTTAAAGATCTTAAAATGGTAAAATATAAAATTTCTAAGATGGCCATGCATAGCAGCAATATTAAATTTCATACCAGACTAGCCATGAAATCGAAAATTTAAAATTGTCATTACCCGTATTTAAAAAAAACCTCACTTAATATACAGTTGATCGGATTTCTAACGGAGAAATTATTGAAAAATGCTTGTTAACAAAACATCTTAATCATATCATGCATTAAGGACTGAAAAGTTACTTCGAGAAACCTGAAATTTCGACACATCAACATTTGAGAGGAGTAAATTAAGTTGAAAAGTGCTAAGTTTAAAATGGGACTGCAGAATTTTTTTTACTTAGCCGAAATTTCGAGTGAATCAATTTTGACATAACGAGATTCAACTGTACTATTATGTTTTTTTAATGATTAATAATACATTTGAAGAAGGCTCTTATTTCTTTATCAAAACAAACATCTATTCTTAAAAAAAGAAAAGATTTTTAAAGTCATCCAACATGGCTGTCCAAATCATATACTCTAACACAGATTGTAACGATTGAAGATCGATACTTACCAGCACTAAACTTACCTAGAACCAGAGTGGGCCAATTCTCTAAACGAGCACAGAGACCCTTCAGGAATATCTGATGCAAAAACAACAATGTTTCACTGCAGAATAAAAAAAAACATACAATTAATCTGAATCATAAGTGTAAAAAGTTATACAGAATAAACATGATTTCAAGACTAATAGTCTCCAGTGATTTCATCTGCCCAGTAGTCAGTGTTTTGTCAATGACATGGTTTATTAGATATAGTGCCTAAATAATGTAATTATCAAAAGTAAACATCTACAAAACTACAAAATCCATCCAATCATAGAAATGGCAGGGTTGCAAAGGCATTCAATTCAGGTTGTCATGGGTAGTTCATAATGCATGGTACCCTGGCACATATATTAAATACTATTATAAACATACTACAGAGTTTCAAATAACTACATTGAAAACTGCAAATAAACTAGAGGCTCAGTGGGCTGAGCCTGTGTTGCTCACCTTTCATTCTGCTTTGAGAAAATTTAATACAGAACCTTCCATAGGTGCTTCCCACCAAATATCAGTTCATTTTGGCAGAGCAGTTTCAGATAAGTAGATTTTTATAAATTGACCAATCTAAAACAGGAATTGCCTGTGGCAGCCATGTTTGTAAATGGATCAAAACCAAATGAGTAATCTCTATAGAGGATCTTCCATAGATGCTTCTTACCAAGTTTCATATCATTTGGCCAAGTGGCTTCAGAGGAAAAGCTGTTTTAGAAATTGACCAATAAGAAACAAGACTTGCCTGTGGCAGCCATATTTGTTAATTGATAGGGACAAAATGACCAATCTTTATAGAGGACCTCCATAGATGCATCCTACCAAGTTTCGGTTCATTTGGCCAAGCGGTTTCAGAGAAGATTTTTAGAAATCGACCAATCAGAAACAAGAATTGCCTGTGGCGGCCATGTTTGTTAATGGATCGGGACGAAATGAGTAATGGTTATAGAGGACCTCCTATAGATGCATCCTACAAAGTTTCGGTACATTTGGTCAAGCAGTTTCAGAGAAGATTTAAAAAAATAGGCCAATCAGAAACAAGAGTTGCCTGTGGCAGCCATGTTTGTTAACGGATCAGAACGACATAAGCAATCACAACAGAGGACTATAGATGCTTCCTACCAAGTTTCGGTACATTTGGCCAAACAGTTTCAGAGGAGAAGAATTTTTAAAATCAGCCAATCAAAAACAAGAATCGCCTGTAGCGGTCATGTTTGTTAATGGATCGGGACGGAATGAGCAATCTTTATAGAGGACTTTCCATAAATGCTTCCTACCAAGTTTCGGATCATTTGGCCAAACGGTTACAGAAGAGAAGAATTTTTAAAATCAGCCAATCAGAAACAAGAGTTGCCTATGGCGGCCATGTTTGTTAAAGGATCGGGACGAAATGAGGGCCTTCCATAGATGCTTCCTACCAAGTTTCAGTTCATTTGGCTGAGGGGTCTTAGAGGCATATTTATCTGTAATTCAATTCATAGCTAACTGTATTTTACTAATATCTATATTTAAATTAGAGTTATCTCCCTTTCCACAGAAAAACGGGTTTTTATTAGAAAAGCATACAATCATAAACATGAATTGCCTGTGGCAGCCATGTTTGTTAATGGATCGGGACGAATTGAGCAATCTTTATAGAGGACCTCCCATAGATGCTTCCTACCAAGTTTCAGTTCATTTGACCCAGTGGTTTCAGAGGAGAATATTAAAAAAAAATAGGCCAATCAGAAACAAGAATTGCCTGTGGCAGCCATGTTTGTTAATGGATCGGGACGAAATTAGCAATCTTTATAGAGGACCTTCCATAGATGCTTCCTACCAAGCTTCAGTTTATTTGGCTGAGGGGTTTCAGAGGAGAAGATTAAAATGTGAAAAGTTAACAGATGACGGACGCCAAGTGATGGCAAAAGCTCACATTGCCTTTGGCAAGGTGAGCTAAAAATGAAATAATAAAAAATAAAGGAATATCTTCTTTAAGTTCTGTCAAAGGTAATATATAGTTTATTTCCATATGTAGAGGATATTTCTGGAATAAAAAACACACAAATAGTTCCAAGAATGGACTAGATCAACATGTAAAATCCAGACAAAAATATGCACAAATTTCTGCAAATCATGGCAAAAATGTATAACTATTACATTTATTATCATGGAATTTCAGATTGTTTTTATGTACTATTGGCTACAAGATTAAAATTGTTTGAAATTTTAAACCATCTAATAGTCGGAACAGAATCGCATTCAGACAAAGTTAAATTCATATAAGTTCTGACTGAATTCTGTTTTTATTGTGATATTCTTGTGGGAAAATGTTAACTGTTTTGAGATATTGACAGAGGTAAGCGAGATCAGTAGAAGGGGCAGTAACTCTGTGTGTGAGATTGATTATCCAAATAAAACCTCCCATGTATTTTGTCATTAACAAACGATGTATTGTGAACATCGGATACAATTTGGATCATCCTCGCAAACAATCTTAAACATTACCTTGTTATTGATATCTTTTTTAAAGATTTGATGTGAATAAAGTTTTAACTTTCTAAAATAAAATGCTATTCCAATTTGGAAATGTCAGTAACTTAATTTCAACTTGGTAGCACATGCCTGTTTGGAAAATGAACTAAAATATAGAGGAAATTTGACTGTGATTAACATAAAGCTGTTTGCTTTGCTATTGCTTTAAGATACCTTGTCTAAGCTGAACCTTGAATTAACTGGAATCCTGTATAAACAACACTTTAAATAAAAGTCTGCATGTAGGAATTCTTTGTTACTTTAACCTGTATAAACAGAACACTTGTCTATTCTGAAAACAAAAGTTGGTGCGAAGGTGGCTGGATTTAGACAGGTTTAACTGTATAACAGATTTGTCCTATTAACATAGAGAATGGTAATAATTCATAATAAACAAAGATTTCCTGTCACTGGATGCATATACACTCACAGAGTTTGTTAATTAAAATGACAACAAATCTACATCTGCGATTGTGAATATTGAACATGGCATTCTATTCAAAGAGGACAATGAGAGGTATATATATATATAATAAAAATGTCTTGAGAAAATGAAAACTTTGAAGTGCTAATATAAATTTACATCTTCAGAAATCGAAGCTTTACCTATTTAAAAATATAGAATTAACATCTTCATGAGAAATAGGTGGTTTTTTAGATGATGCTGCCATTCGAAGAGGTCGTAAAAAACATGTAACAAGGGTAGACAACTGGCGATTGTACTCCTCTTCACATTCAACCATATTAAAAACAATACTGTTTCGCTTCCTCATACTCTCGGCATGAGGTGAACGTATGTATAATTCTACGATTTGCTTCCATCGTCTTCTACACAACCAGCCTCGGAAAAAACTCTGAACCTGAAAAGAAAAAGTACTGTTAATTATTTTGGTCTATTTTATTTTATTCAATATAGACATATCTATTTGAGTGAAAATGAATCTGTGCAGGTATTTCAATGTTTGTTTATATATGTACTGCCGTTGGAGATCCAATTATAAAGACGGGAGGGTTGAGATCTCATTAACTAGTTTAACCCTGTCACATTTTTGTGCCTGTCCCAATCCAAGACCTACATTTCTAACATGGTCAACGAGTTTGAAGATAGAGGTAATTGTTCATTTTGTTGATATTTTTGAAATGTTCATCAAATTTTCTTTTCAAAATTAATTGTTTGAATAATATAGCCATTTAGTATCAGGCACAAATGACTATGACATTGTTTACAGCTATAGCATAGATGTATACATTCTGGTCAATATTCTGCAACAAAAGAGAAAAATATGCAAATGTATTTCTTAAGGCCTTATCACATATCTTTTTGGATTATCTTTCTTTATACAGTTACAACTCTGCTTATATCCTTGCAAAATCACTCTATTTAAACTTGCCATTTTTTTTTTCCATTTTATAATTCGCATTTCAAGTGACTGTGGTTAATAACTATTAAAAAAGGTAAATAGAAATATTTATCCTAAAAAATCATTGATTTGTCCTGTAGAACATCATAGATTCAGCGATGTCTGAAACTGAAATGAGAATGTAATAAAAGACTACACCCATGAGGCCTTGACTGATATGTATATTATCACGGAATCACGACAGGGCAGGTATTGACGACATCACAATATCAGATATACAAAATACATGTATTTACTTATACGTATATATATAAAATAATTATTGTTAATTGTGTAATTGTCTACTGTAATACAACTCTTATGTAGGTGCTTAGGTTTGATTTTGGTTAGTATATGGTGTTTATGGCACTTTCAACAATATTTCAGTTATATCCTGGCGGTCAGTTTTATTGGTGGAGGAAACCGGAGTACCCGGAGAAAACCACTGAGCTGTCACAAGTCACTGACAAACTTTATCACATAATGTTGTATCGAGTACACCTTGCCATGAACAGGGTTCGAACTCACAACTTCAGTGGTGATAGGTACTGATTGCACAGGTCGTTGTAAATCCAACTACCATACGATCACGACCACGACAGCCCCCTGTAGGTGTTTAACTTTTTATCTAACTTGTCATAAAAATATACATATATATAAATAACATGAAGTATGTATTTCAAAGAAATACAGGATTTAAACCATTAGATACAACCCAACAAATACAAAATCTTGTATCATACATAGTATATATATTACAGTCAAACCTGCACATGTGGTCATCTCTATTAAGCAGTCACCTGTATTATAAGGTCACCTTTTACTTGTCCTGTCATTGAAAATTTCACATGAATTGAACCTCTTTTAAGAGGTCACCTGTCTGATAACAGATGTACTTAAGTTGGAATTTCTTTTATTGTGATTCATGATGTTGTCAGTTTGTTTTTCAAACACAAAATATATTCATATACAAGAAAACCAACCTATTCTTCAGATACATTGTCCACTTCTGATAATTTTGTACCATCTTTGCAAACGATCTAAACATCACATGTTATTGATTGTTTTTCAAAGATTTGTTGCTTACTAGTAAGTGTTAATTGCTTAAAATCAAATGCCATTCAAATTTTAAAATGGCAGTTACTCAATTTCAACTTGGTAGCATGTGGCTGCTTTTTTTTTAAAATGAACTGAACATATCATGAAATTCCATTATGGTATATGATGCCCTTAGCTTTGGCATTGCTTAAAAAAATAAAATATACCAGATTTGTCCTATTACATGTACAATAACAATAATTCATAATAGAAATAGATCGATTGTCATTGGTTGCCATTATATCCATAAATTTTGTTAATTAAAATGAAAACAAATTTATATCATTTGATATTTGCCATGAATCATTTCATTAATATGTTGTATGCATACCTTAATTTCACCTTCCTTTATCAATTCGTATACAGTCAATGTCCTACAACTAATTAATTAAAGGCTGTTGGCCACGGGTCCCCCGACACCAAGGTTACTTTATAAGTTCAAATATTGAAATTATTCCGTAATAACTTTAAGTTCAAATATTGAAATTATTCCGTAATAACTTCAGTAAGAAGTGTTGAAAAGGTATACAACACATGTGACTTTTCGATCACAGGTTATCATCTGGAAACCAAACAATTGGAAAATTTGAAGCACAAAAAGGGGCATAACTCTGGTAAATATTTGTTGAAAATTCATCATTATCGAACTTGATCTAGATACTCCTAAAATACACTTACATACCACACCTAGCTTCAATCTGACATTTCGTTCACAAGTTATCATCCGGAAAACAATTTGGGACAGACGAACAATACCCAATTACTATAGTCCCCCTTCGACAAAGCATCTGGGAACAATAAAGAGAGATGATAAATTTATATCCCCATTCAATATGTATACACATTTTAAATATATGTCTATAACTTATTGAAATTAAATCTGGAAGAAATATTGGTTATGATTTTTCTTGTCCTAAGAGTAATATTCTTTATAAAACACCAGATTCTACCATCCTAGATAGTATTCAGTAAACTATGATCTTGCAATTGTACTGTCCATGTTTATGTTGTCCTTTATTTTTGTGAAAGTATGTGGTATTTTTTAGTAGAAGCAAATCTGTATAGGTTTGTTATTGTTTGCTTATATGGGTTGTCAATGGAGATTAAATTATCAAGAGGGAGCGGGTGGGAACCCATTAATCCATTTAACTCACCACATTTTTGTGCCTGTTCCAATTTGGGACCTGGATTTCCAATGCCAAATCAGAGATGAAAGTACTGGTACTCATTGATACAAATATAACAATAGAAAATGCCCTATACAGTTCCCTTAAATCTTCATTTTCTAGCTCTTTGGATCAAGTTTGACATATTCTATTTCAAAATATTTTACTAAAAAAAGAAGAAGTCTGCTGATCAGAGGAAAAAAACTTTGATCTCTGCATATGTTGTGGTCTTTTTTTTCTTATTTTTGTTCAGTGGTTCCTCATTTTGTTGATATTGGTGGAATTGTTGACCATCACTGTTTAAACTTTCTTTTCATAAATAAATACCTTTTTTATTTTCTTTAGTTCATCTGTTTCTTCTGCATCTACTGAGTGGTTGGATATTATTCTTTCCTTCTTGAATTTCTGTAACTAAATAAAAATAAAACAAGCACATAAAAAAGATTTTAGAATTGATTGATTGATTGATTGGTGTTTAACACCAACTTTAGCAATAATTCAGCTATATCGTGACACTTTTAGAATCGAAGTATTACATTTGTATCTCCATGTACCAGTAGTTTGGAATATGGAAGAAGTGTTTGAAAACACCAAAGGGATAATCAGAAGCCTTAGGTCCTAGAAGAACATACAATACAATGGCCAAAAGATAAAGGACAAATAGAGTTTGGTTTAGTTTATGGTGTTTAACGCCACCTTCAACAATACTTCAGGTATATCATGGCAGTCAGTTTTATTGGTGGAGGATTCGGAGAAACCACAGACCTGCCGCAAGTCACTGACAAACTTTATCACATAATGTTATATCGAGTACACCTCGCCTGAGCGAGATTCGAACTCACAAAGTTAGTGGTGATAGGCACTCATTGCAAAGGTGGTTGCAAGTCCAATTACCATATGATCATGACCATGACGGCCCTTTTCATAGTTTGGAATATGAAAGAAATGGTTGAAGACACCAAAGGGGTAATAAGAAGCTGTAAATCGAAGAAGGGGAGACAATACCATGGCCAAAAGATAAAGGACAAATAGACAAATAATGGTCCCAAAAACAAACAGAAAACTAGTCAACAGAGTTTAGTTATTATCTACATTTTTATAATGGCAAAATATCCACAGTCCTCAAAATGAAAATTTGAATTAATTGGTCCGAATCAAATTCTTGAATTTATCCAAAAAAAAATGAAAAATTTACTGGTCCGAACAAAGTTTACTGGTCTTGAGCAGGACTCTGGACCGGTGCTCATCGTTAGGACTGTTCATTCAAATAAATTTTCATACCGCTAAATAAATTTCTTTGCATTTTTATAAATGACTTGCAAGAATGAAATAACTGGCAAAACATTATCGAAAAATCCATCTTTTAATATAAAAATAGGCAATGTAACCTTAAATTAGTTAAAAATGGATATTCTCTCAAATTTTATCATACAAATATTTTAATTATTTTCCAATAAAAATGGCTTATAGTTATATATCTACCACCAGATTTCTGATCATCAGACAGAATTGTCTACTGCTGTTAATATCATTTCAGTAATTGACGTCATTCGGCATAGGTCATATTTCAATAGCCAATTACATGTATTTACGCCTATTCATTGTTTCCTGTCAAGGACATACGAAGACTTTGTCCTAGGCCATATCATATTTTTGTTAAACCACACTGCTTGACTATGGATTTTATAATAATATATCATGATTTACACTGTGTTTCAACAGATTGTCATACTACATGAGTGATATTATGAGAAGACACGAATCTTTGGTGTTTTATATAAAATTCTTAGAAAAACAATTACAACATTTTGAAAGTAAAAATCTAACAAAATAAATCGCGGCGCCACAGGCGCACTAGCCAAGTTGCAAAAGAAGTTGAGAATTATTGATTTTATTATTTGTAATAAATGATGATGCATATTTAAGTAGGAAAAATCTATAGAGTTCCTTCTGTTCCCAAGAGGCATCATCTGTGTGAGATTGGTGAAGATAGAATATACGGTACTTAACATAATGACCGGAAATGAAATTTCTATTTTTAATAATGGCGGCTTTGACCTTTGACATCAAGCTTCTTTTTCCCTCCACAATTTATCACCTGATCGTTGTTTTATGCCAAGTGAGCAATTTTTCAACAACATCACGGCGAGAACAAGTTACATTTTGATGAGATGATGATGATGCCTGCTTTGTGCTAAACCAACACTTCTTACTCCTGACTGCTACGTGCTTAGCGGAGAAGCTCCAAATACTAAATTTATAGTCCTTGGTTCGACCCGACCAGGTTTTACAAATGACAGTCGAGTACAGTTAGTACAAACCTCGGTCCTAATCTTTTTTACTTCCTGTCCAAGTTCCTCGGTCTGTTGAACATACTGCCATTTTGACTGCCGTTCACTGTCAAGTATTTGTAACAGATGTAAATGCTTTTGTTCCAGCTCTTCTTTCTGTTCCAAGACCTTGCTGTACCTAAAAATAAATAATTAATAAGGGTAATAACAAAATTACCGAACACCGAGCAATCTTCCAAAGGGAAAGGCAAAACTCATAAGTCAACAAACAGACAAAATCAGTCAACAACCGGAAAACTGGGAAAACCGCAATAGCCCTGACTTGGCACAGGCATTTCCAAAGAAATGGTGGGTTGAATCAGATTTTACGGCACCAAACCTCCCACTTCCATTACGGTTAAAAGGTTCTGGTTGTCACTATAACAGCATTTTTAACAATACTGGGACAAATTATGTATAATAGTAGTCAACGCAGTACATTATGAAAATCCATCGTTTATTATTGTCTCTGCAGAACGGTTTAACTAAACAGTCATCTTCTTTCACAATTTGATTTCAAATGAGATGTTGAATGACGTCATGTCTAAACCACGATTACTTAATCCTTATATTTATACATTTTCCATATTTACTTTATGAAAATCCATCGTTTATTATCGTCTCTGCAGAGACAGAATATTTTTCGACAAGATTTTGGTATCGGAATATAAACTTTTTAAGAGATCGAATAAGGCGAATTTTTTTATAGCCCTGGTCCAGTAGCCTGTTTCTCAGATAAAGATGACGTTTCAAGAAATCAGAATAATTGCTACTGGCCCTTGCATAACGAATCAATTGTGAGATGTAAACACCATATGCAGGAGAAGCTGGTATATTGCTGTACATATTTGGAAAATTTATGATTTTAAAATTGAAGTCATCCCGTTTATCATAAATTTTAGTACCGAGTTGACGACTATCGTCAAATTCGAGGTATAAGTCCAAAAATGATGCTGACGAAGTTGTATCTGTGGTCTCTTTAATTTCCAGCTCTGGTGGATATATCAATGGAAGAAATTCTGCAAATCAAGGATTATTGATAGATAAAATGTCATCAATATATCTGTATGTAAAATTAAAGGCTCTAGCTTCATGAATCTTCTTATCTTTTACAAGATTTTGAAGAAACTCCGACTCATATGAGTATAAAAATAAATCGGCTAGAAGAGGGGCACAATTCGCACCCATTGGTATATTTAAACCTACCCAATTGGTCACCTCTATTAAGCTACCACCTGTATTAAAAGGTCACTTTTTCTTTTTCCTGTCATATACACTCCGACAAAAGTTAAGCAACCACCCTATATTTTTATCGATATATTTTTTTACATCAATACTGTTAAAACAATCAAATAGATATCACCATTTTTCTTACACTTCTTAAAAGACTACACCAAGGGCTCTAAAATTACCAATCTACAAAGTATTTATCATCCTGAAAGATGTGACTATGACGTGGCAAAAATGGGGTTTAAAACAGGTGCTGGAAAAACGTAAAACTAGGTTGTCTTTGATGGAAGTTTTTAACATTGCATTAAAATGCAGTCTTCAGATTTTAAGAACTCTTAAATGCATCTATTGTGCGTATGTGTAAGGCATAAAAATCAATAACAAGTATATCCACCGTGTTTATTGTGAAGTTCTGTAACACACCTCGTCATGCTTCGCACAAGACACCTAAGCCGTTCTTGGGGGAACTGTTGCTAGTTAGTTTTTAGGACGGGGTCTGTGATTAGATTTCCGTCTTGTTTGATGGATGAGATTCCTTGGTGGCCAGTCTTCTTATGTTTGAGTGAGTTAGTGATTGTTGTTTAATGCCAACTCCGCAATTTTTCAGTTATATCATGGGGAGAACAAATTAATTTTCAATGAGATGATGATGAGGTCCTCTTTATACAAGACCAACATCCTTAGTTGGATTATTATAGTACTAACTCACTGAAACAACCGTCCGCGGATAGACATGTCATCCTCCTGATTCTGAGTCAACCAGCCTTTGTTCTTTCTCCTTCATGCTACGTGCTTAGCAGAGCAGCAACAAATACAAATTTTATAGTCTTTGGTTTGACCTGAGCATGAACCCACGATCTACCGCATTCGAGGAGAGCATGCCAACTCTTATGTTTGATGTAGAGTACAACAACAATCATTGTATCATACATTGCTTCGGCGTTGTCAGTGTTTTAAGAGCCACCTAAGAGCACTATTTAAAAGCAATAAAAGCACTGTTCCTTTACTTCCTTTAATTCATGTCTATAAGTGTAGAATTGGATAGTCTTTTGTGATCATTTACAACCATATCCTTTCTTACTACAAGCTGTTCCTTTACTTTAATTCATGTCTATAAGTGTAAAGTTGGATAGTCTCTCATGTTCATTTACAACCATATCCTTTCTTACTACAAGCTGTTCCTTTACTTTAATTCATGTCTATAAGTGTAAAGTTGGATAGTCTCTCATGTTCATTTACAACCATATCCTTTCTTACTACAAGCTGTTCCTTTACTTTAATTCATGTCTATAAGTGTAAAGTTGGATAGTCTCTCATGTTCATTAACAACCATATCCTTTCTTACTACAAGCTGTTCCTTTACTTTAATTCATGTCTATAAGTGTAAAGTTGGATAGTCTCTAATGTTCATTTACATCCATATCCTTTCTTACTACAAGCTGTTCCTTTACTTTAATTCATGTCTATAAGTGTAAAGTTGGATAGTCTCTCATGTTCATTTACAACCATATCCTTTCTTACTACAAGCTGTTCCTTTACTTTAATTCATGTCTATAAGTGTAAAGTTGGATAGTCTCTCATGTTCATTTACAACCATATCCTTTCTTACTACAAGCTGTTCCTTTACTTTAATTCATGTCTATAAGTGTAAAGTTGGATAGTCTCTCATGTTCATTTACAACCATATCCTTTCTTACTACAAGCTGTTCCTTTACTTTAATTCATGTCTATAAGTGTAAAGTTGGATAGTCTCTCATGTTCATTTACAACCATATCCTTTCTTACTACAAGCTGTTCCTTTACTTTAATTCATGTCTATAAGTGTAAAGTTGGATAGTCTCTAATGTTCATTTACATCCATATCCTTTCTTACTACAAGCTGTTCCTTTACTTTAATTCATGTCTATAAGTGTAAAGTTGGATAGTCTCTAATGTTCATTTACAACCATATCCTTTCTTACTACAAGCTGTTCCTTTACTTTAATTCATGTCTATAAGTGTAAAGTTGGATAGTCTCTAATGTTCATTTACATCCATATCCTTTCTTACTACAAGCTGTTCCTTTACTTTAATTCATGTCTATAAGTGTAAAGTTGGATAGTCTCTAATGTTCATTTACAACCATATCCTTTCTTACTACAAGCTGTTCCTTTACTTTAATTCATGTCTATAAGTGTAAAGTTGGATAGTCTCTAATGTTCATTTACAACCATATCCTTTCTTACTACAAGCTGTTCCTTTACTTTAATTCATGTCTATAAGTGTAAAGTTGGATAGTCTCTCATGTTCATTTACAACCATATCCTTTCTTACTACAAGCTGTTCCTTTACTTTAATTCATGTCTATAAGTGTAAAGTTGGATAGTCTCTCATGTTCATTTACAACCATATCCTTTCTTACTACAAGCTGTTCCTTTACTTTAATTCATGTCTATAAGTGTAAAGTTGGATAGTCTCTCATGTTCATTTACAACCATATCCTTTCTTACTACAAGCTGTTCCTTTACTTTAATTCATGTCTATAAGTGTAAAGTTGGATAGTCTCTCATGTTCATTTACAACCATATCCTTTCTTACTACAAGCTGTTCCTTTACTTTAATTCATGTCTATAAGTGTAAAGTTGGATAGTCTCTCATGTTCATTTACAACCATATCCTTTCTTACTACAAGCTGTTCCTTTACTTTAATTCATGTCTATAAGTGTAAAGTTGGATAGTCTCTAATGTTCATTTACAACCATATCCTTTCTTACTACAAGCTGTTCCTTTACTTTAATTCATGTCTATAAGTGTAAAGTTGGATAGTCTCTCATGTTCATTTACAACCATATCCTTTCTTACTACAAGCTGTTCCTTTACTTTAATTCATGTCTATAAGTGTAAAGTTGGATAGTCTCTCATGTTCATTTACAACCATATCCTTTCTTACTACAAGCTGTTCCTTTACTTTAATTCATGTCTATAAGTGTAAAGTTGGATAGTCTCTAATGTTCATTTACATCCATATCCTTTCTTACTACAAGCTGTTCCTTTACTTTAATTCATGTCTATAAGTGTAAAGTTGGATAGTCTCTAATGTTCATTTACAACCATATCCTTTCTTACTACAAGCTGTTCCTTTACTTTAATTCATGTCTATAAGTGTAAAGTTGGATAGTCTCTAATGTTCATTTACATCCATATCCTTTCTTACTACAAGCTGTTCCTTTACTTTAATTCATGTCTATAAGTGTAAAGTTGGATAGTCTCTAATGTTCATTTACAACCATATCCTTTCTTACTACAAGCTGTTCCTTTACTTTAATTCATGTCTATAAGTGTAAAGTTGGATAGTCTCTAATGTTCATTTACAACCATATCCTTTCTTACTACAAGCTGTTCCTTTACTTTAATTCATGTCTATAAGTGTAAAGTTGGATAGTCTCTCATGTTTATTTACAACCATATCCTTTCTTACTACAAGCTGTTCCTTTACTTTAATTCATGTCTATAAGTGTAAAGTTGGATAGTCTCTAATGTTCATTTACAACCATATCCTTTCTTACTACAAGCTGTTCCTTTACTTTAATTCATGTCTATAAGTGTAAAGTTGGATAGTCTCTCATGTTCATTTACAACCATATCCTTTCTTACTACAAGCTGTTCCTTTACTTTAATTCATGTCTATAAGTGTAAAGTTGGATAGTCTCTAATGTTCATTTACAACCATATCCTTTCTTACTACAAGCTGTTCCTTTACTTTAATTCATGTCTATAAGTGTAGAATTGGATAGTCTCTCATGTTCATTTACAACCATATCCTTTCTTACTACAAGCTGTTCCTTTACTTTAATTCATGTCTATAAGTGTAAAGTTGGATAGTCTCTCATGTTCATTTACAACCATATCCTTTCTTACTACAAGCTGTTCCTTTACTTTAATTCATGTCTATAAGTGTAAAGTTGGATAGTCTCTCATGTTCATTTACAACCATATCCTTTCTTACTACAAGCTGTTCCTTTACTTTAATTCATGTCTATAAGTGTAGAATTGGATAGTCTCTCTTGTTCATTTACAACCATATCCTTTCTTACTACAAGCTGTTCCTTTACTTTAATTCATGTCTATAAGTGTAAAGTTGGATAGTCTCTCATGTTCATTTACAACCATATCCTTTCTTACTACAAGCTGTTCCTTTACTTTAATTCATGTCTATAAGTGTAAAGTTGGATAGTCTCTCATGTTCATTTAAAACCATATCCTTTCTTACTACAAGCTGTTCCTTTACTTTAATTCATGTCTATAAGTGTAAAGTTGGATAGTCTCTCATGTTTATTTACAACCATATCCTTTCTTACTACAAGCTGTTCCTTTACTTTAATTCATGTCTATAAGTGTAAAGTTGGATAGTCTCTCATGTTCATTTACAACCATATCCTTTCTTACTACAAGCTGTTCCTTTACTTTAATTCATGTCTATAAGTGTAAAGTTGGATAGTCTCTCATGTTCATTTACAACCATATCCTTTCTTACTACAAGCTGTTCCTTTACTTTAATTCATGTCTATAAGTGTAAAGTTGGATAGTCTCTTGTGATCATTTACAACCATATCCTTTCTTACTACAAGCTGTTCCTTTACTTTAATTCATGTCTATAAGTGT